>JAAEAF010000008.1:0-672116 GCA_011037195.1 Triatoma infestans
TAAAAGTAAGTTATACTACATAAGTCTATATACACTTCACAGTGATTGACTTAAAATATTATTTTTTAATTACATATCTACTTTTTCAAAATTCCTTTCAGATGTCGGCTTTGGCAGCGTACCTCAACGATGCTAACCAAAGCTCCTCACAGATTGGTAGGCTTGCCGACCTTCGCTTAGGAGTTAGCTATGAAATAGTTAAATTTGATCAGATTAACACTAAATATGGAAAAGCCATAATAGCACACATCAGATATGTTGGACCTACACAGTTTGAGGACGAACCAAATATAGTTTTCCTGCCAAATAGATTCACCGACATGTTTACAAAAGAAATTATCGACGAGTATGATGTTACAAGACAGAAAAATATCTTTGCTCTATAAAGGAATAAAAAATCGCCGATATGATTTGGAATTCTTTTAAGTGGACAAAAATTTATTTCTATTTTTATGTGATATATAAAAGAAAAAAAAATGAAAGAAATTAATGTATGTAAAACTGAAAGATATATATTTTTTTATATTTATTTAAATAATACTCTTAGAGCAAGATTTCTGTTATAAAATTAAAAAAGAAAAAAATTAAGTTTATAAAAAACAAAAATTTTAATTATTTAGAGAAGATGAAATAAATTCCGTGTTTGTGCACGTTGGGACATGTTAAGACAAGCCAGTTACTTATAAATTTCATTCAGAAGTATCAATTGCAGTACCATGTTTGTGCACGTTGGGACATGTTAAGACAAGCCAGTTCACTTAAAAATTTCATTCAGTTGTATCAATTGCAATCATGACCTCGTCGGGTGCGTGTGTCGTAGACATGCAGTGTTTCATAGACAACTCAAAACTGTATATAGTGAAAGAATTGTCTATTTTAGACATGGAGAATCTTTCAAGTGGACAGTGGTTGTTTAAACCGCCAGAAAATCTGCCATTAAATGCATACGGTTACGAGTAAATTCATGGTTAGCTAGAAATTTTCATCAAATTAAATGGGAAGAAGGAGAGGTGGACTATGTGGAATTAGATGCTATTCTACACAAACATCTTAGCCATTACAACAAAATCTTTGTAAAAGGACTCCAGAAAAAACAATTTTTAAATCATTATTGCGGAAATGTAATCAACCTAGAAGAATTCGATTGCCCTCAAATTTCCCAGTTAAGAGCATTAAACGATGGTACTCAGTGCCTTCTTCATAACAAGACTCCGACGATGTGTACCCATTTTCATGTATTTGCTCTTTCACACTGGATATTAATTTCAAATGTATTAAGAAAAATTTAATTTTAATATATGTATTGTATTTGTATAAAAGATGTTTGTATATAAGTAATTGTTAAACTGATAATGTAAATGATTATATTAAAAACAAAATGTGAATATCTCTAATTTCTTTTTTAAATAAAAAAAAAATTGCATTTAGAAAATTTTGTTTTCATTTTTTCTTCCCCTGTTTTCTTGCTAATGATAATAAAATAATAAATTATAAAATAAAATAATTTATAAAAAAAAATATTATACATTGAAAAAAAAATGAATAACATGAAAATAAAATAATAAAATATTTAAATAAATACATTATAATAAAATAAAATAAATTATTAAAAAAAAAAAAATAATGATATGTAAAAAAAAATGTCTGAAAACGGCATGTCAGAGCAGGCCTTTTTTTAGTGGAGCACAGACACAAAACTTTTCAGACCTGCGCTTGCATGTTTTGCCTGGCATGTGCAGGCATGTTAATCTCCTGCTAGGCACAATATAGTTCATTTTTAATCTTGACTCCTTAGCGTTCGGAGCTGCGATATTTCAAAATATATCAAGTTATATATATATTGCAAAAACAATTACATATACATATTTTATATAAAATATAAATACTAAAAATAAAAAAACAAATAAGTATATAAATAATACGAAGATAGAGTTAGTTATATTGTTTACAGGTAATTTAACTCTTTTTTTTCTCTTGAAGGTAATTTGAAAATTAATACATTTTCATTGAAAATTAATACATTTTCTACCTTTTATTTTTTATCACCTTATTTTTATTTCATTTCTAGTTGCTTCAAAAAAAAATAAAAATGGAAAAAGGAAACAAAACATTTTGTTGCCAGTTCTGTGGAACAATATTTAATAAAGGCTACAATTTAAAAAGACATGAAATATGTTGTAAAATGCCAGGGAAAGGAAAATTCTAAAAATTTTACCTGCTCTAAATGTGGAATAAGTTTCACGAGAAAGGATAACTACATGAGACATGTACATAAAATCTGCACTTCAACCGAAAATTACTTCCAGGATTCGGAACTTTTTAATAATTTGATTTCACAGATTTGTGTTTCACTTGTGGAAATGTAGTTCCTAATCGCATTGATAGTAATTGTTCACCGATAAATACCTGCAATTGCCAACAAAATACAGATCTGTTGTCACAAAATGACATTTTCAACTTGATTTGTGGTAGATATGGAAATACATTCCAAAATGAAATGTCTCGAATAAATCACGAAGAAAATTGTCTACAATATTTATGCAGCAATTGCGGCCAAGCTTGTATTTCAGATGAATATTGTCGCCAGCATGAAAGGCTTTGTCAGAATTTATTCTATAGTTTTTGTAGAAATTGTCAATCATCCTTTACTAATTATTATAATTTAAATCGCCATGAACAATATTGCGGACAAAGTCCTATTAAAAAATTTAGAGGTGAACCTAACAAGATTTCTCTATTAGCTACCAATATTTCGGAATACGAGAGTGCTTTTGGTGGTCGAATTAAGTCCTTCTTCCTCAGGTCAAATTTTAATACAAATGTACATAGATTTTTAGAACATGTACGGCCCGAAATAATAAGTATTATTCAATTTGCTTTGCATCAATTTTTTTCAATGAAAATCACAACCTGTTTACAGTACAACAAATTTAGAGGAATTTCTAACTAACTGTTTTGATAAAATCAAAAAAGAAAAGGAAGAATGCCAGTTAAAAAACAGCGGGTGGTTTATGGTAGGGGTTGATGGTCTTCGCTAGAAGTTGAACAAATTTGATCCTTTGAGATGCAATGGTTAAATTAAGCTACCAAAAAATATTAAAAATAAGAAAGCCTATGTAAATGATCAAAATTCTGATTCCTTTGCTTTAAATATGCTATTCTGTCCAAATTTGTTACTTCTAAACCTGGACAAGTCATTTCCTACAACAGAGTCACACACAATTACAATTTTAATTGCATAAACTTTCCTGTACAACCTAAAGATATTCCTGTTTTTGAAAAGCTTAATAACATAACAATAAATGTTTTTGGTTTAACCGATAAAAATGAAGTATATCCCATCAAAGTAGTTGAAGAGGAAAGTAACGACCACAGAGATCTGCTTATATTAACTAACGACCTGGGTATGTACCATTACGTGTACATAAAAAAATTCGAAAGACTAGTTGGAAGGCAGATTTCAGTACATAAGGAAAGGATGATAATATGTAAACGTTGTTTCTATCATTGCTATAATGTAGAGAAGTTTCAGTTTCATAAGACATTATGTTGCAGCAATAAACCAGCAAAAATTATTGTCCCTCCTGAAAAAACTTTTATTAAGTTCGAAAATGTTGAACGGTTCTTGAAGCTTCCATTCGTCATGTATGCAGATTTTGAGCCTATTCTGGAACCAGTTCCCCCCAATTCTAATAGCACTGATTCTTGTCAAATTACACCCGGATAATCTATAAACATATTCCGATGAGTTTTTGCGTGCTGTTAATTAAATCAGAAGAAGTTAATGACTTCGCTTTACCCGACCCTCCATATTTGTACAGAGGACCAAAAGCGGCTTTTGAATTTGTAAAGTATGTGCGCAAAATAGCAGAAAATATATCAGAGATTTACAACCTTAAATCACCCTATGCTTCCTCTGAGCAATGATGAAGAAGAGATTTGCAAAAATCGAGCTATTGCCATATTTGTGGTAAAACGTTTAGTGTTAATGAAATTAAAGTTCGTGACCACAGCCATCTTACAGGACGCTTCAGGGGTATGGCACATCAAACTTGTAATTTGCGTGCTAAGGTCCCAAACTTTGTACCAGTTTTCATTCACAATCTCAGCGGATATGATGGACATTTTATAGTAAAGGAATTGGGTTACGATGAGAGACCAATCGAAGTAATTCCACATAGTAAGGAAAAATATATTTCATTTTCAAAAATCTCAAATAAACACATGAAAATTAGATTCCTTGATTCTTAAGAGTTTTTGCCATCATCTCTTTCCGATCTCGTCAAAACTTTACCAGAATTCAAAATAATGAAAACCTTGTTTCCTTGTCATTCATCTTTACAATTAGTAAAAGAAAAAGGTTATTTTCCATATGGATATGTAACATCATGGAAAATTATAAATGAAACTAATTTACCGCCAATTGATAAATTTTATAGCACTCTAACTAGAGCTCAAATTTCCGAGCAACAATATAGTCATGCGAAAAAAGTTTGGAGTCACTTTCGTTGCAAAGATTTAGCGGAATATTCTGATGTATACCTAAAAACGGATGTTGGATTACTGGCAGAAGTTTTCGAAGCTTTCCCAGAATCTACAATAAATACGCATACATTGGACACATGTTATTTTACCACGCCTGGCCTCACTTGGGACGCTATGTTAAAATATACAGATGTATGTATAGAACTTATAAATGATTATGATCAGATACTAATGATAGAAAAGGGTATACGAGGTGGTATTTGTCAAGTTAGCCATCGCTTTGCCCAGGCCAATAATAAATTCATGCCAGATTTTGACCAGAGTAAAGAAGAATCGTTTATTGCATACCTTGATTGTAATAATCAATACGGTTTTGCAATGACCAAGCCGATGCCTTTCGGTGAATTTGAGTGGGTAGATCCTGCTTGTATCTCACTCAGTTCAATTGATGAGGATGGAGACTACGGATTCATTTTTGATGTAGATATTAAATACCCACCCGAATTGCATAAAATACATAATGACTTCCCGTTTCTTTCTGAGGCTCTAAAGCCGTCTAAAAATTCCTTTACTAAGTTAATTTTACACTTTAATGATAGAAACAACTATATTGTTTACTATACAACATTGAAACAAGCAATAGAACATGGTGTAAAAGTTACAAACATAAATAAAGTGTTAAGATTTAGACAAAGTCGTTGGTTAGAAAGTTATGTACGATACAATACCAGTTTAAGACAATCTGCTACCAATAAATCATTGGTAGCAGATTGTCATATATAGACATACGGCCAAATCGGCCGTATGTCTATATAAATTATTCAACGATGCCATATATGGCAAAACAATCGAAAATGTAAAGAAAAAAATTAATTTGCAATTAGTTACCTCGGGTAAACAATTAGATAAACTGATCGCACAGTCTAATTTCCTAGATAGGACAATATTTAATGAAAAACTTGTAGCAGTGCGTAAACAAAAAAATACAATCATAATAGACAAACCTATTTTTATAGGAATGGCGATTTTAGACATTGCAAAGTCATTTATGTTTGATTTTCATTATAATGTGATGCTCCCAAAATATGGACCAGAAATAATTCGACTATTGTATACAGAACAGATTCCTTTATCTACAGATTAAAACTCATAACTTTTACGCTGATAAAAGTCTTCTTCCACATTTGGACACATCCAACTATGACAAAAATTTGCCATGTTACTCTAGCTTCAATAAAAAAGTAATGGAAAAATTTAAAGATGAAGTCGGTGGACAGATAATTTTGGGCTTTGTAGGGCTGCGGTCGAAAATGTACGCAATAAAAATCCTCACAAACGAATCAAATAGTTCAGAAGAGATAAAAAAAATTAAAGGAATAAGTAAAGCAGTGGTTCGTCAAGAAATATCCTTTAATGACTATGTCAACTGCTTGAATTCAACAAACTCCACAAAGAATAAGGTCAATGAGAAGGTCTCATTTACACGATATTTATAACATAGAAGTAACCAAAACATCACTCTTACGATGATAAAAGAATTATAAAAAAAACTGATGGAATCTCTACATATGCCTATGGACATTTCGAAACTTTGCAAGATGAAATATAAATATTATAAAAGAAATTTAAGTTAATGCATTGTATTATATTGTATTTTTTTTCCAAATTTAATAATGAAAACAAAAAGTTGTAAAAAAAAAATAAAAAAATCTATAATAATGTATAAGAAGGCCTTTCTCTTAGAAAGAAATAATTATTTTTTGAAAAATAATTTTTTTTTTCTTGTATAATTGAGAAGATCTTTTTTTATTTATTTTTCCCCAGTATCAAGATTTGCTTTCAAAAAAAAAAAATTATTAATCAGGAATAAACATTAAAATGTACAATGATTAAAAAAAAAAAATGCTCTAAAAGTAACAAAGAAAGTGTATATATAGACTGCAATACGTTAAAAGCCTAGTACAAAGCTCCTCTCTAATTTATACTGTAAGAAATGTAATAAGTTAAAAATGTAGTACACAGCTCCTCCGCATATATGTAGTGTAAGAAATGTGGTAAGTTAAAAGGCTCCTCCGCATATATGTAGTGTAAGAAATGTAGTAAGTTATAAGGCTAGTATTCAGCTCCTCCGCATCTATAGTGTAAAGAATGTGGTAAGTTAAAAGACTAGTACACTGCTCCTCTCTACATGATTGGCTCCACGTAGCACATAACACTCAGTGAGGAGCAGACGAGAGAGGAGCCAAATGGACGGGAGGAGCACAAAAGGTCGGGTGGAGCAAGCGACAGAGGAGCGAAAAGTAAGGGTGGAGGACATTAGGGTGGTTGGAGCAAGCAAGAGAGGAGCAAAAAATGTTGGGAGGAGCACATTAGGGCGGGTGGAGCAAGCGAGAGAGGAGCGCAAAAGGTAGGGAGGAGCAAACGAGAGAGGAGCAAAAAAAAAATGGCCGGGAGGAGCAAAAAGTGGTCGGGGGAAGCAAAAAAGGACAGGAGGAGCTTCGCTCCTTCTGGCTACTCCGCTCCTCTGGCCCAGAAGCCCCATAAATATATTACTGTTATTGATTCAATTCAAAATTGAAATTCAGTTATGAAACTTTGTTGGTGTATGCGATTAGTCGAATTTAAAGAAAATATTTGGTGTTGAAAAAGAAAGAAAAAGAGAAAATACTTATTTTAAATGTGTTATTTAAAAAAAAAAAATTAAATTCAAACATTATGGACACAATCTGAATGTTCACATAAAGAAAATGGGGGGAAATAAAGCATATTTTTATTGTAAATGTCATTACTACTGTAGCTAGGCGTTGTACAGTAAACAGCGTAATATTTTCACATCCCATCTCGACTGTAGCAACGTTGCGAGGTAATGTAGAAAGAAATGGAATGAGAAGGTACTGAATAAATCATAATAACTGTGACATAAACAACAAGGATTTTACTGGAAATGTTAAGGTAGAATGAGAAAATGGAAAATTTTTTAGACGTTACAGAAATCTAGTTGTAATAGTATAACTGAGAGAACTATGTTAAAACTCTGGTTGAATATCTGACTTATTTTTAGTTTAATTGACAAATTTTTCTTTTAATTTCCAATTTTTGCTTAACGTTTAGTGCACTTCATATCACAAATAAATATAATTACGGGGCTGCCTCATATGGTAAGCATAGCTTTTAGGGCTGATCAGGTACTGAATGTAACAGCAGAAGCGATACTTCAGGAGGAAGATATACGTTACAGCTCTCCCCTCCTAAACGTCCTGAAATAAATTATTCCTAGAAAAAAAAAGAAGTTTCACATAAAAGTGATAGGCCTATATGCGTCCAATTAGGACGCCAAGTTTACAAGAAAAAATTTGCAGCCATTTACAAGAAAATCTCAAAAAAGTCACACTTCTAATGCGAATCTAATTATTTTTTTTTTTCAAAATAAGGCGCGTCAACATCTATGGTCATTGGCGCTCTCTTACAGACACACTGCCTACCACTAGACAGTGAGCTGTAGAGGCTTCTAGTAAGAGAAACTTTAAGAGCAGCACAGCTGGACTCGAACCCGGGACCTCCTCGTGGGAGTCCAGTGCGCTAACCACTGAGTTAATCCCTTCCCTTGCCCACGTTATTATAGGATATTTTTTTGAGAAAGATACTTTTTGTAGTCATTGTATATGTATTTTCCAATGCATTGTATTTATTTTAGTCAGCTACAAGCATGTGACGGTGGTCATTACATTAATATTGACAAAACTAATTTAAATGGTGTCAAAATAAGTTGTAAAAATCAGCAATCTGTTAAGGTTGAAAACATGTTTTCGCTGCCTTTGCTGGTTACATATATGTATTATGAAATAAATTTTGTCGTTCCAAGACAAAAAAAATAACTTTGAAAAAGGTTTATGGAGATGTTTGACTTGAATTTATCCAATCAGAGAATACATTTTTAAATGTATATAAATAACTAATTGCGCTGGTGTAACAATAAAAAAAATAAAAAAACCTAATTCATTGTTGCCATGGATTTTATTCTTTGAATTAAGCTCTTGGTGTTATAGATATTTTAAATAAAGTTTGTGTTGTTGGCGTACGGTAAATATAATAATGTAATCAATAAGCAATAACTTAGTAAAAAAATAATTTATTGATTTAAATATAAACAATGGTAACTGATGCAATTGATAAGCCGGAAGTAAAGCAATGGATAGCAACAATAGCCTGTAAGCAGAAATTTAGATGTACCTCAAAAATAATATCTAGATTAGGTTAGAGTGTAGAATAGCTCTCCCTCACTTATCTTGTTCATATTTATCTGCCTTGGAAAGATGACCATATTTTCACAGTATATCACAATGTGTATAATCGCTTCAAGCAAAGAGTTAATTTACAAATTTTTAAGTAATATTGATAATAAATTTTACAACCTAAAAATTTACTTCCTTTTACACCAGCAAGTGAAAGAAAAAAAAAGCCCATAACACGACAGCCTATAAAGAGCCAAGGCTTACCAGAAGGTGATTTGTATTGGGGGACGTATGGTAAACACGCTGCGGTTCCTTCGCCGTTTAGTTCTGGCCTTCTGTAACTTCTCACTTTTTCTCATGATGCTGGGTCAAAACCGCCCTTGCCATAAATTCTCACCACTAGACCTTCGCGTGAGGCCAAGAGAAAGTATTACGCGTTGAAAGTTAGAAAAGGCTAAAACTCTGTTATTGGTGACGCGTAATACTGATGACGGACTATAAATATACGTATAATAAATATTTGGTCAAAGCCAAGAAGAGAACCCCTTCTCGAATTACCCTTTCGAATGATGAAGTTTTTTTTTGATATGGCACAATACACTATTAACTTCCAAAAAACACCACGCACTTCAAGGTTACTTACTACCTTGAACAAAATTACCTATTACAAAATTAAAAAATCTAAAAAAGCACTAATAAGAGTAGATACAAAATTCCATAATGACCGCCATATGAGTTTGTAAGGCCTCAAAATATAGACAGTGATTTAATTAAAGATATATATATATATATATAATAAATATTGAAAAAAGTATTAGTATAGTATATGCAAATTGTAGTTAGAAGTATTTACTTTTGCATATGATTAATTTCAAATTAAAGAATTTTTGTGAATTTAAGAAAATACATTTTTAAGAATGCTATACAGTTAGCATCGGCTCGGAATATAGGTTCTTTTCGTAAGTAGTGTTTTTAAAATTAAAGATAGATGATCATCTAGTTCGAATGCCTGATTTTTCTTTATTATTTTCGGATTTTAAGAAATTAGCTAGGCCGGGAAGTAATAAACGATGTATATGACGGCTTCTGGAAGGAATGTAGTGTGTGAGGTGTAGTAAAGTGTGGGGGAGTTTGCAAACAGCAAAATGCAGCCATCATGGAAGTAATTTTGCCAATATATATATTCTAAATATCTAGAAAAGTGGGTGTAGGAATAAATCAAATCTATACGGAACAGAGGATACAAGCGTGTACGATTTGGACCGACATGGGGTTATGTTTTTTATTTCTCAAATGCGCTTCAGTTAAGGCACTGCCGGGGGGGGTGGGAACAGGAGGCGGTGTCTCTGGAATAGATTTATGAAGGTTGTAGGGGCGGCAAAAGGAGATGCGAGAACGAAGCCTCCGATCAAAAATATACTCGTATAATAATATGCTTTTTATTTTATTTCTGCTTCTAAAAATTGTTTTGCATTTCATATATTTAATTGAAATAACGGAATTATATTTCAATAACGGAAATAACATATTAAGCATAAATATGGTATTAGTGATGGATGGATATAGTTGAAAAATTAAAACTGTTGAATGCACTAGGGTGTGTGTGTGTAGGGGGGAGCTATTCCCGATTTTTACCAAATTTTGTTCAGTAGGCCTCAAGAACGTAAAGATGGATGATCTAAAAGCATCAATATTTTTATATTTTAAGGAATTAGGTGAATTGGGAAGTAATAGGCTGTGTCTGATCGCTTCCGAAAGGACTTGCAAACAGAGAAGTGCCTTAACAATGTAACCTATTAATTGTATATTCTGTGTTTGTGAATATACATATATAGTGTGTGATGAAAGTATGGACTTGCAAATAGAGAAGTGCCTTAATAATGTAACATTTTAATTGCATATTCTGATTATAAAAGTGAATGTAGGAAAAAAAATCAAATCTATTCAGAACAGTGAACCTCTAGCGTTTACGAGTTGGATCGAAAGGGGTACCTTTTTTTTCCAAAAGAGCCTCGTGATCGCATTGGCAGGCGCGAAATAATCATAAGGGCCTTAAAAGCGGTAAAATGGGTTGCAGGGGCAAAGTCTCCGATTATCTATTACAACGTTAAATATAAAAAAATAGACGACGTAAGTTCTAAAAAATACTTCGCTAACGTGTTTAAATATTACATTTTTTCTGCACTCAAATTAATTTGGTTATTAATTTATAAGAATATAAAAAATTGTGAAAAGATGCAAAAAGTGAGAGTGTATATTTAATTCAAGTCAACTATTCCCGCTCTATAACCTGTACCGTTTGGTAAAATCTGAAATCCGTTTGTACCTGGGATTTGTTTTTGCTTGTTGCCGCTAGATGTCGGGGTGATTAGAATTGAATCATGCCACTTTTTACACACTAGTGAGAGAAAGTAGTATGTTACTCACTAGTGAGAAAAAATTGAATTTTAGCCACTGATTTTAATGGAATAATTGTAACATTATTCAACAATTTCAGAAAAAAATATATTTTATGTTATTTCCCCTTAAGAAACTGCGCTTACAAGTGCCCCTCCTCCCAGCTTATCAGTTACAGTTAAAATTCAAGATAACTTTAAAAAATCTGGTGTGAAACTATAAGTAGTAAATACACAAACTTATAATTTTTACAAATGTTTAGTGGTCTTCAAATTTTTTGAAGGGGCATCACCAACTTTCAGTCCTCAGAACCTTTCAAACATAAATTTTCTTGAAAAACTGTTTCAAACAAAAGTGATAGATTTTTGTATGTATGGTTAGTACACAAGTTTGATGAAACTCGACGGTATCTTCTTGGAGAAAATTGTAGAAAACTCAAAAGAAAAACTGTTCAGCATTTCCGGTGAACGTATTTTCTTGCAAATTCGGAACTCTGGCATAGCATTTATTCGTAATTAATATTATATAGTTGATAGAATAATATAATAAACTGAAATGGCACTTTAGAGGAAACTAAGCGCCGACCCCTCCCATTTTAAATGAGTAGATTCCCAGCAAAAGGACTCAGATAAAAATCATACATCTACATTTTGTGGTGTATATAAATGTTCAAAGAAAATCGTTTGAACTATTTTCGAAAAAAAATCGCAAAATGAAAAATCCATTCAGTGGAGTGGTACTTCCGGTTTGACAGATTTTTTTTAATCAAAACCATATTGTCGGGTTTCCTGACATGGTTTTCTGAAGGGTTTCCTTTCTGCGATTTTCCATTCATTTTTGAGTTATGCTGTCCACACACACACACACACACACACACATACGTATGCAGTGATCTCTAAAAACCACTTTTTCCAACACAAGGACCTCAAGACGTCTATTTCCGCTAAAAAAAATCAATATCGATAATTTGACACGATCGTAATACTTCCTGGGAAAACATTTTATTGAATAGACTTACAATAAAAAAAGGCTGCTCAACTTTCTTGAGGTGCAAAAACACAGCATTCTGATCTATCCCAAGACAACAGTACGTACATAATAAAAATAAAGAATAAAGAAAGCAAGCGTAATGCAAGCGTGTCGCAACGAGCAATGTAAATAAAACAATTTTTGATATGGGAACATAAAATATCAAAAGTCACGAAGGAAGAAAAAAGTAAACAGAAAGAAAGAGGGGGGGAAGAAGAAATTAATTACTATATATATGATCGTGTATGATGCCTACTGAGTCTATAATAATTGACTCTACTAGCCTTGTCAATTTAGATAGGTCAACACCGACCTCGTCCAAAAAACCTCGCGTTGTCTGCGGGATAGTATCTCTTGCCCCAAACCACAGGCCGTGAACAGTGTAATCCCTATCGCCATATTGCTCTCTAAATTTTTCTTTATAGTAAGGAATGCACTTTTCATATATGGCTTTTTTCTCCAAATCCACCTTACTTGCCTGATCACAGTCATTAGTCTCATAACGAATTGTGGGATCTAGGATCATTGCTGATTTCCCACTCTCGGCAAAGGCAATAATAACGGCGTACCTTGAAGCACCGTCAGTGTCGACGCCATATACTTCCTCGTGGCACGTAAAACCTTTTTCGCCTAATAGATCCATTATTGTGTGCTTAACTCGGTGATGGCGCCGCATCACAAGGAGCATACTATTTGGACAATGCCCAAGAACATGGGCCGGAGTTTCATTCTCTCTGCCACACTTGCGGCAGAGGGGTCTAGCATTCCCCAAGAACCGGTCACCAACTCCGGATACACCACGGAGAGGCGCGTAATTAATGTTGAGCTTTATGGCGTTTGTCCAATCGGAACCCGAAAGCAATTTTTTTCTCATAGACGAAATTGTTCGCCTTTGGAGTATCTTTAAAGTGGCAAACAACGGTACATTTAAGAGAAAGTAAAAACTGTAAAATACATATACAGCCACACACACACACACACAACTCACAAAAAACATTTCCTTTTTAATAATATTTATAACTCTTTATCAAGAAAATTTTGCCATAATAAAACAAAATATCATTTTGAAAAAAGTTGTAGAAAAGTAGATTTACATGTGGAAATAACTTACAGAAACTTTGATACCAACTTTATTTAACTTTATTTAGATGGGGGAAGAAAGTTATATTACATATGATTGGGTGTGTACTAGCCAATAACAGAGATATAACTTTTTCATTTTTTTTTTCTCATTTTTAGCAGTCAGATAGAAATGCAAACATCGGCAAAATTTAGAAAAACTAAAAGAAAACTTGACCACCTGGATAAAGTTTATAATGTTATTTAATTTATAAATATTAAATCATTGGTATAACTCAATTCCACGAAAAATAAAATGGTTATGACCAAAATTGTAGAGAATTTAATTTCCAATATTTTGTTACCAAACACACTGGGATCGGACGACTCGTAAGGGAGATATAGCTAAAAAAACCATCTTCGAAGAGGCCTCTATGCGTGCAATTCTTTTGCTCACATCTTTGTCAATATACATCCGACGAAAAAATGGTTATGACCAAAATCGTAGGGATTTTTTAATTTCCAATAATTTGGTATCAAACACATTCGGATCGGACGACTCGTAAGGAAGATATAGCTAAAAAAACCATCACTCTGCAAGACCTGCAAGACGGTGATAATTTATTGAAAGCCTTGAGCTCAGCATGTTGTGGTTCCCTTCACTGGGTTTCTCATATTCACAACATTTGGCTAAAAAAAAAACTGATTTTTGAGAGGTTCCCTGGGGGTTTTTTATTATTATTATTATTATTATTATTATTATTATTATTATTATTATTATTTAATTGTGGGGAGAGTTACAAAGATCCGCGCTATACAAAGCCTATTTAAGATCATATAGTTACGGCAAAGAAAACAACAAGAAGCTACTAAAACAGACTCGGTTCCAACCCATCTAATTCACACAACAATCGGAACAAATCGTACAATAAAATTTAAGAGAAAATGTCCACAGTATAAAAGGTACGGAACTTAATCTCCTCATAATTTGTCATCAGATGCTGGGGCGTTTTATCCTTTTGCTCACTAACTCTACAAATTGGTCTGGCATAAGCTCATTGTTCATTGAATTCCTTAAACCACAAAGTCCATAAGGGTTCCATACAATGCAATTGATGAAAGATATAGCAACATTTCACTAACGAACCTGTTCGGACAACCCAGTGAGCATCTTCTGCCTACAACCCACTAAGCTCATCTGTATGAATGAATGTCCTGAGAGCTTGACATACAAATGCCCAAAGACAATCCAACAGCAGAGACTTGGAACCAATAAAGTGGAAAGAAGCGCCTAAATGACCAGCCTATCAATCTTCTCATTCCCCGTGATTCCCTATAAACTAAATATCCATACTAGAAGAACATCTTGAAAGCTCTACCATTCTTTTAGTTCAATCTAGTCCCAATTTGGAGATGCAGCCACAAGAACTCAATGCTTCAGCATAGCCTGTATCCTAGTAGACATAAGCACTTTTGAAATTAAATATGCGAAACCCCCCTCATCAGCAATACTAGAATAAACTTCATTCTGGAAAACAGTGTCCATTCAGCAACAAATATTGTGAGGTGATCTTCTGTCTCAAAATAACCCCCAACCGTGGAGGGGATCTGCTGGAGCCAACCATGAAAACACTTGATGCAATTATCAGTTGTTACTGATAATTGCATTAGATGGACCTAACATTAACCATTAGCATTTTGAAGGAGCTGTAACTGCATCGTTTGGTCACACCGTACGTTTATAGCACATGCACAATATCGAGATATATTCAATGCATATATGCATACGTATAGTTCAAAGTTTGAAGCTTATGCACAAATTCGATTTTTAAAGAACAAAAATTCTGAGTTTTTGGAGATTTTCTAAAAACAGATTTGAACGATTTTTCCTTTTTAATGCCAGTGGCACTAGTGGTGCTGGGGAATTTGGAGTTATGCTTAATTTGAATTACCTTACCACAAAGCCAGTATTGTTAAGCTTTGATGGAAGTGCTGGTGGTTTTACTATGTAGTCAAATTTGGGTAGCAAAGATTAAGAACCAACAATCATGACGAGGGAACTGTTGGATTCCTGGCACACATAAGCACTCACATATTTACACATATTTATACCACGGGCGGTCGATGAATATATAAAATTGAATATACCAAATAATAAATACAATTTTTTTTTTCAGATAATAACCGTTTTATAACTAAATATAAAATTGTTGAAGAAAATCAGCTATATTAATAATATTATTTGAAAATGAAATCCATTCTTCAATAATTTTTCATTAAATTTTATCTGCAGTGACATTTGGAACAGCGCTCGATAGATTCATTTATTTTTGTGCAACGAGAAGTGCATCCGAATATCGACGAGTCTGGCCGTAATTGGCCGAATGTGATGATTTAGGCAATGCATTAGTAGAGTGCTATTTTTTCTAAAGCGTAAAACGAATAATTACATTCTTTAATAGTGCAAACAAAGTCATAACATTGGCTGTATAACTTTTTAACAATTTTATTACATTTTTATATAACGCTATGTGAATTGTTATAACTTAGAAATGAAAACATTTTTCTTTGGAGAGCTGCAATGAGGTGCATATGTACCAGTGTTAAACGTTGTATAGATTTATAGTCCAAAGAAAAATGTGTCAAATATAATAATTTAATAATTTCAGCCAATGAAACGGTGTGCATATGACAACCAGACTTTTACCGTATATTACAGCTGACTATTATTAATGAATATATAAATTTCAGGTTGTTTTGGGATGGCAATGGCAGGTATCAGCTTTGCCTGGATGGCTCCCTTGATAGTGCTATTGGAAGGACCAGAAAGTCCTGTAAGAATGACGGTTACACAAAGATCGTGGTTAACATCAATTGTGGAAATTGGGGAAATGACTGCTACCATACCGTCCGGCATTTACGCTGATAAGTAATCATAACAAGTAATGCTCATAGAATGGATTAATGGATTAATCATATTTTATTTTTTACAATTCAATACAATTCATATTAAAAAATAAGACAGGGAAATGTAAGTCCAAAAAAATTTTTGTAACTTAGTTGAATAATGTAAAATGGATCCCTCTCCCTTTTGATTTGATTTGTCATTGATCACTATTCAAGCCATGAAAACTCAATTCTCACCAATATGATAATAATAATGTTGCATTATTGCATTTCAAACTTCCAAATATGTGTCTAAGATTATTACTTGTGATAGCCAATCATTAAACCATTTTATAAATTGCTAAGAAATAATGATACTAGATTAGTGGTGCGCATTAGATTAGCAATGAGGCCCTATTTTCGAATCCAGCAATGCTGCCCTTAGTTTTTCTTATCCTAGGAACATCCATAGCTATGTGAAGCGCAGTGTTGTCTTTGACAAAAGAGCTGACAAGGCCGGTAGTGCATGACATGCCCCAAAATTTGGGCTACTTATATAGTGGCCCAGAGGGGGTTTTCGATAGCGTAAAGCTTAGCCTCTCCATAGCCAATAAAATAAAATAAATAAAGTTGTTGGCAAAACGCTTATCTGAATTGAATGTGCTAACAAAAAAGGAAATTAGGTAATCTTTGTTCAATAATTACCGTATTCAATTGCGCATCATATAGTTTTTGTTTTGTTTTAACAAGCCTATAATAAGATTTTTTATATTCGCATATCAATAAATTATTAAAATAAGAACTGTTTCTAGGATTGTAACTTTCTTTTGTTTTTCCAGGATCGGAAGGAAGACAATGCTGTTACTAAGTGGACCCCTATCACTTTTTTGCTGGTGCTTACTTATAATTACCAAATCGTTGGTTATAATGTTTATAGCAAGATTTCTACAAGGCGTAGTTGTTGCTATAGTTTTCACCGTTACACCAACTTATTTAGCGGAGATTTCGCAATCAAATATCAGAGGGACACTCATTTCAGTGGCGCAAGTATTTTGGAATTTTGGCATCATATGGACATATATTGCTGGCCCAAATTTAAGTTATTCTTTATATCTTTTCATATGCCCATTCATGAGTATAATATTTATACCAGCATTTTATCTTATGCCTGAATCGCCTTATTATTGGATAATGAAGGAAAAGGTTATTAATGCTATATATTTATATAATTTAACTTTTTGTTTTACATTTTATGTCCCTATAGGAACGGGGAAGTGGGTCGCTTTCTTCCTAGTGTCCTAGTCTAACTACACACTTACAGACATCCTCAACGCCACAATGCATGCAGCATGCTTTAGAAGTACCTGATATGTGCATTACTAGGGTTCAGAAGACCTACAGACAACTAAGTTCAATCTTCAGATCGTTATGTTTAAGCTTCCTGGAAAGGAAACGGGCCACAAAAGATTCAGTGCACTGCTTTCCAGGAATGATTACTGTGCCTTCCTGGAGCCAGGTGGAGACTTCTCAATCTACATCTCCAATTTCCAGCCTATTTTAATTAGAAATTTCAATCTTGGAAGGACTTGAAATTCGCAGTATAGCCCCCGGTTTCTAATCCTTCTTTGAATGATAGCAGAACTCTTGTATTTTTCCAACAGAATTTGCAATGCTGTCGGGTTCTAGGACCAGCTTCTTCAACTGTCTTCCTCTTGAATTGCGTAAGAGAATCTGTCTGCATAGGAAGCCTATTTTTATTCAGCATGGTATACGTCTCTGACCTTTTCCGGTCGTTACTGGCCAGAAGGGTTCTAAGAAGGTTTTCTACAGCAATGAAGAAACCTTATGCTCATCAGGCCAAAGCATACACAAAGAAGGTGTACTGTGGCTTCTTACTCAGCCTTACAGAATTGGCATATCGCGTCCTCTTTAGTGGTAGCTTTGATATGCCCCTATTCAGCCTACACTGTCCGGTTAGTAGATCCACTATTATAAGATGGTGTATTTATGCATAAGAAAACTTCTTAATTTTTGCACTGCCATTTTCCAATTCTTCTTTCCTTTCTCGTGAGGTCAGCTGGAAAACATTTACATAATTGGAATAATGCATTAGCTTTTATAATTAAAAATCTCTACCTGATGACTTAATTCTAGAAAAGTAATTTATTTCGTTACCCTTTATTCGCAATCTTTAGCTGAAGTAAACTCAAGCTAAGGTGTAAATCTTTCACCACTTTAAAGACGAGAAAAATCTGGTAATAGAAGTTTCTGGCTACAAAAACGATAATTTATCCACCAAATATTTCTAAGGTTCCAATTTCAGATTTACATTCGGGTAGAATGTAAAAATTTATGTTTTCTATCGTTTTTACTCCAATACTTCAGGAGATTACCCTCTAACGAGGAATTACTTAATTGGGCCCATGAAATGCTTAAGAATAAATAGTAAGGGAGTTTACATTGAGTGTCTGAAATCATATGGTGTAGCCTCAAGGTGAATAGATTACATTTTCCAGGCTTAGGTTTAACCAATCTCTGCTGATTTCTTGGACGAAGAAAACGAGTGTTTAAGCAAACTCAGATTTAATTGAAGTTTTGTACCTGTTCGACTTTTAAGAAGCGTCGAAGGACTTCATTTTAAAATTGGTTCAGGAATGATTAAGAAGATTTCAGGACAATTTTCCCTGGTAGTTGGAACAGAATTCACGTAGGATTCCTGTGTAATGAGAAAGTAGCTAGGATAGTATTTAGCTCCCCTTCTTTAGTCTTAAAATTCCATCGGCATGTCGTTGAACATACTCTGGGAATATCTGTGTGATTTGCAAGAATGGTAAGAGGATATTTTAACAAAGTCTTTTCGAACAGATCATGATATAATAGAGAAAATATCCATTTATCGTAAGACAGATTATATTTGTGTTGTAAGGAACTTTTGGGTTCAGAACCTATGTTCAGATTCTGAAGCGGTTTGATCTTGGATGGCAGTGAATTTTGGGTGAATTCGGAAATTAGATTTCTTACCTAGATCTGGTTTTTTTACTGTAGCTTTTCTTTGAAGGAGCTATATGAGCTTAGAGGGGCTTAGGATAGAGAAGGGTTGGGCCCTCTGAGCATATAATAATCAATCAGATAAGTAACAAATCTTCAATCATTTAAAATGATTACATAGACCAAGTCATTATTCATTTGGAAACAAGTTTAAAATGGCGGTTTTTATGAAATATGAAACTAAAAACATTTCCAATTTGTTTCAAACACAGCTAACAGTGTATGTTTTGTTTTCTAACTTAGTTTGAGCAAGCTCGGAAGTCACTTTCTTGGTTGCGAGCTGACAAGGATATAACCAAAGAATTCTCAGAAATCAAAGCGAATGTTGGAGAAGAAATGCTAGAAAAAGCAACATATATGGACCTGTTCGCTACAAAAGAAGACAGGCGAAGCTTTTGGATTGTACAATTAGTTTGTTTAGTACGGTATATGAACGGAATGTCCGCCATAATCCTATATTCCACGCATCTATTCAATCTGAGCGAGTCAACCATATCACCAAAAACTGTGACAATCTTATTAGGCCTAGTCGTACTGATTTCAAGTATTGTGGCCGTTTTTCTAGCTGATTCAACAGGGCGACGAACTTTAATTCTATGGTCTACTGTGGGCACGGCCTTTTTTAATGGCATCATAGCCATATACTTATATATGGACATTAAAACTGAATATAAAGTTTCAAATCATATGTGGATCATTGTTACAGCTTTCGTTGGATTTTGTATTGTATGCACAGTCGGCCTTGGGTCAATGATATTGACCATACAAGCTGAATATTTTCCTTCGCATACTAGAGCCATTGCTGGTGGCGTGACCGAAATGGTTGCTGCTCTGGGCGCATTCCTCAATATTATTGGTTATGAATTTATTACAAAAAATTTTGGTCTCTATTGGAATTACATAATATACACTAAAATATCAATTACTGGAGCAATTATATTGTATAAAGTTTTACCAGAAACAGCTGGCATAAATTTATATTCAATTCGAGCATCAGTGGCTATACCATCAACCCATAATTTACCGAAAAAAACTAAATATAAATCAATAAACTAAATAAATAAATTAAAACAAACTATTATTTAAATTTATATTTTTAAATTAATAAATTCAATATAAAATTACTTAAACAAAATAATATCTAGATATAAAAAACTTTCCTTCCAAACAATTCCAATAGAACGTTGTTAAGAGGAATACCTGATTATTTCGTGCAATAACTTTTATGATGTATCTTTAATAAGAGCACTTAATTAATTGAGCACGTAATTGAACCAAAATCTAGTCGTTTTGTACGTTCTGACTCGGTTCGAATCAACTAGGTAGGTGCGTGACGGAAACTAAGTTGTAATATTTATGATTTAGGAGGAAATTATTATAACAATTTGAATAAATTAAGAAAAATTTATAAATAAAGCAAAATATTGGAATTATAGATTTTATATTTTATTCTAGGATGTTTAATTTTTTTAAATTATGTTCGCACAAAAGGTATAGTTATATGCGGGGTCAAAATTTAAATGTTATATACGTAAAAGTTTAATTAATAAATATAGTTAATAATTAATTGATTATAAACATTTATAATTTAATTTGTTTCTTCCAGCCCATTATATTACATTTCAAAGTTGAAATCATTTCTGTACGCGAATTCTATTACGATACACAGAACGATGGATGAGATCCTACAAAAAAGAAGCATGCTACAATGGATAAAATCAGATGATAGATTTATAAATGTATAATGGATCCCTAATTTAAACAAAATCATTGAAACGGTTTTTAGAATTTCAGCAATACATTAACGTAACTGAATATATTATTTCGGTTGTACGAACTGTTCATAGAATAAAAATGATACTTTAAAGGGAAGCTTGATGTTACAGCTCTCCCAGGACGCTTCTGAAAACCAATTTATTTAAGACAAATGTATTCATAGGAAAGTCATAGGACTGTGTTGATGGTATAGGAAGTTTGGAGAAAATGTTCCACTTTTTGAGAAGAAGAAAACGCACAAAATTGAATACAACCAGTTCAATAAAGACGGATTTTCACCGCAAAATTTGTCGAATACGGTGATGATACCTAAATAGAATAGACGGACGTCCAGTTGACCAGTCAAATGCCTTAATGGTACACAAGAAACGAAAAAACGCATAAGTCAAACTTGATACTGTATTCTTAACTGCCATCGCATTTGAAAAAAAATATCGTTCCAATCAATATCATACAAAGTTATGGCGTGCAAATTTACTGTCTTTGTTCGTTTTCTTTTCCCGCACAAGATTTCTCCAAAATGGTTCTAATGATATTTCTTTACACTTAAATTATTAAATAATTTAATAAACATTAAGTCTAACACCGTTTTCTATCTCTCACTTGTATTTGAAACATTTGTCTCGAATAATTGATTTTAGGACGTCCTGAGTGGAATCTATATCTGATGTTGCTGGGGCTAACCCCTCTTCAGTATGTGGTAGTGGGAGAGGCAATGAAAGGGTACTCAGAATGAGGTGCAAGGGAGAATGGGTGAGAACCTTTCGGGGGTATCACACTACGATTGAGGATGAGATTTGGCGAGTGAACCGATTTCTGCTATCTAAACTCGATGAGACGAGCAAGAAATGGGGTTTTGAGAGGAATTATGAGATCAGTATTGGCAGTATCGGGGATGATAACCTCACGAGACCAACGGTGTCGGGTAACGGCATTATTCGCTGCTATTCAGGCTCTAGGCAGGTGGGGACTGGCCTGTCAGGGGCGGAAGCATGGTTTCAGGAGTTGGATAGAGGGAGTTCGGTGGCCTTGGGTGGTTTGGTTACTGTCTTCCAGTCTGAGGTGGTGGGCATTATTGAATGCTGCCGCCTTGCGAGGGAGTGGCAGGGAGAGTTCAAGGAAGTGCGGATTTTCTCGGATAGCCAGGCCGCACTAAGGGCTTTGAGTAAGCCTTGGTGGAGTTCGAAATTAGTGGGAGAATGTCGGAGGAAGCTCAACGCTTTGGCTCGGAGGGGTAAGGTGCATCTCTATTGGATACCCGGACATGCGGGAATAGAGGGCAATGAGAGGGCGGATCGGCTGGCCAGGGAGGGATCATCATTACCATTTTGTGGTCCTGAACCAGCCCTTGCCGTCACTAAGAGGTTTCGTGATAAACAGATTAGACTTTGGGAGACGAGAGTCTTGGAGAAATGCTGGGGGGACACGCAAGGGTGCCTCCAAGCTAAAAGATTTATACAAGCAAGTAAGCAGGGAATTTCGGACTATCTCCTGTCCCTCAGTAGGACAGGTCTGAGGACCTTGGTGGAGGTAGTGACCGGACACACTTGGGTGTCTAGTCACTTGTTTAACACAGGGAGGACGTCTAGTCCCATTTGTCAGAACTGCGACGACGGAGTCAGGGAAACGGTGTACCACTACTTATGTCAGTGTCCCTGGTAATAGGTTTCGCGTATTTGGGAGGGCACCACTCTCGCAGGATTGCCTGGGCGAGTTGGAGTTTAGGGATATCTTGGGATATTGCAGACTAACGGTAAGCTACCGGGGGAGATCAATTAAGGGGATATGGGGGGTATCGGGGGGATAAAAGCCACATAGGCTTAGGTCCCACGCCATTAGGTACCCGAATAATAATAATAATAATAATAATAATAATAATACCTGAATCTATAATCTGAAAATTTCAATCACTATTTAAGTCAGATCTACAGCTGTATTTTATACAATGTAATCACATTCATAAATACTAGAAATCTTGTATTAGTGCTAACTAACATGTACCTATCCCCACCGCCCCATTTTTATATTTGTGATTTGTTATCAAGTGTGAGTAATAATTTCAAGTTTCATTGATAAAATTGTCAATTTTATAATAGTTTCACAGCAGTAAGAGAATGTTTCACGCCGGAAATAATATTTAATTAACAAATTATTTTTACTCCATGAGAGAGAGAGAGAGAGAGAGAGAGAATGAGAGAGAGTGAATAGCAATGCGTAATAATGAGAATAATAAAATAAAAATCCATAAAATAAAAAGTTAATTATATAATTGGTCACATGATTGTTACACAACAGTGTGATAACAGTTATTCTATGTTTATTATATTTTTATATAATAATACGTTAATGTGATGTCGAGAGAAGCGTCTAAAAGACAATGGCTGGCCTCATTGACTTGTAAGATTTATATTATTATTTTATTTTTCAACTAGTTTTATCAATTTTTACTTTCTCTTATTCCTAATAAGAGGAAGTATTGTAATAGTGTCAAATTTTCGTTATCAAGTTTTCACCGGAAATATCCGTTTTGACATCCCCCTGAGTCCAAAAAAGTGGGTTTTAGCAATCGTGTGTGTGTGTGTGTGTGTGTTTTTGTGAACATCATAGCTCAATAATGAAAGTTCGCAGAAAGTTCAAACTAGATATTTCATTTAGGTACCAACATGGGATCTGATACTAAGTTATGTGTCAAAATCCCTCAACCGGAAGTACTACTTTACTACATGACATACCAGTCACCACTTCACTTTTTCGCAAATTTCTCAAAAATGGCTCAAACAATTTTCCTTAAACTTCCTATAACAACTACACATACAAAGAGCTACAACTTTTATTTAGAACATTTCTCATGGTAAATTCATTTAAGGACACTTTTAGGGGAAGGGAAGGGTTATGTTTTCCTCTAAAGTGCTATAATAGTTGAGTATAAAATTCTAAAATCCTAACAAAATTAATTAGAAATAAATAGATGGCCAAAATTCCAAATTTCAAGAAAATTAATGAACCGGAAATTTCCGTTTTCGACGAATTTCATTGAATTTTGTACATTAACAATATGGAGTAAAAGAAAGTAGTATATGTGTTTCATACCATATTTTTTTTAAATTAAAATAGACGAATAGAGATAACTGTTTTAATTGAAAATATATTAGAAAAAATTTTCATTGATAATGTCATTAATTTATATTTCATTGTTAAAAGTTAAAAATATAGTTAGCTAAGAATTATTTTCAGTAATTTTATTATCGTGATTAAATCTTTTTAGAAATAAATTAATCACTGATTCGGAAATACCAATTAAGCATGTAAAATAGTATTAAATAACAAAAATTCATTAACTATCAGTAACATTGTAAATTTAAATGAAATATATCGAATCATTTAAAGGGCTTTTAAAAAAAAAATGAAGGAAATCTTTTGAATTTTGGATTAGAATATTGGATTCCAATTGTTCTGGTACTGAACTAATTGGATTCTAATTGGTATTGAACTAATAATTAAAAAAAAATAAAAATAAAGAAAAAACTGTATAAAGTTCTTGTCCCTAGTAATATTTACAATTATACACAGTACCGTAGGTAATTTCATTTACAAGGATTAAGACTCTTTCGTCAAAATAAAAATAAAATAATTTTTTACTCTATCTTACCGCTTATAAGAGGGAATCGCAATCTTCAATAAATCGCGTTTTTATTAGAAATACCTTTTTGAAGGTATTTCTCTACGTAATGAAAAAGGTAGTTATTACAAACGTTCTTCTAAAATAAAACAAATTTTTCTGTAAAATTGATTTTTTTAGGGGGGATCTGGGACATTAGGCCCCAAAGACCACACTCTTTAACTCTTTTACGTCATCTCTATCCTATCAATGAATAAAATGCTAGAGCCCTATCGTTCATCTCACCGACAGATAGAACAACAAGGATAGGAAGAAAATAGAAAGGCAAGCAGTTTTGATTAACATCTCCAATCGACGGTGGAAAATTGATGGGTTTTCCCTTTCTCTTGGGAAATAGTTGTGATGTCCCCACGGCGGTGTAGATTGTGCTCCCAGTGCGGCCCTTAGATTTTCTTTTCCTGGAAGCCTCTACCGCACAGTCCCGTGATGGGCAGTGTTGTCTATAGCTAGAAGACACTTTCCGGAGGCCGGCCGTGCTCTGAGATGGCTCCGCATGCCAATGATGTTGACGAGCCTTAGAATAAAATAAAAAGCAACCTGGAGTGCCTTATTCGCACCACACCGCCTCTGGAGAAGATGCTTTTTTATATGAACCATTTTTCTTTCATAAGCACTTTCAGAGCACCTCCTCGCCTATGGCTGGATAAAATGCGATAGGAATAGAAAAGAAGGTAAGGAATTTTGTTTAACACCTCTAAACCACAGTTGAATATGAAAAGGTATCGTATCTGTAACTGAGAACGAGGGAGCGGGGGAATTATGAGGTGGTGTTCTTTTGAATGGAAGAAGGTTGTGCTGTCACCAAAGTCCAGCCAATCCAATAGATACCCCCTAGTCACCCCCACTAGTGCTAAATGTGTAAGACCCTCGAATGGAAAGTGCATTGTAGTAGGAAAGAATAGGGGAGATGCCAAGTGGAGCGAGGAATAAGGGTTGATATTAACCATAACTGCAAGTTTTAATGGGCGAAGACAAAAGAGTGCACCACCTTGTAATTTAATTACATTCAGGTGAAACTAAAACTGCTGACAACCGAATTGTTATTCTTATTATTATTCGTAATGGTCTAATGTAATCCAAAGCTTCTCTGGGCACATGTAGCTGTCTCAAAGAAAACAACAACATAGTGAGTCTAGAACAAAAATCCAGCTCCAGAGCTGATCTGTTTAACGCACAACACTCCGAACAAATTAGATAGTACTGCCAAGTGGTGGTAAACTAAGCTCTTCCATAGATCTCCTATACTGGCCAAAGATCCAGAACTTAATTACTCCTTATCTTTCTCAGTTTTTACAAGCTCTATAAAGGAGGTCTGGCATGAGTTGCATTACGTTGGCCCGTAAGGAATCCAACCAAAGACTGAGAGAGGTCCTAGGCATGAGAGGAAGCTCTATAAAGCAGAAGACAACAACAACTCACTAATAGCCCCATCAGAACCCCCAATGAACATCTTAGATCGCAGACAATTTATTAGCTCATTGGTAGTAGGGATGAATGCTGTGAAGCTGTCCATTCCTGCAAGCTTGAATAGTAATCGCTAACAACTCCATTATTTATTACTAATATTAATACAAATTAAAACTTTCAAGAAAATTTGGCAATTGGAATTGTGTTAGTAGCGGTAAGATTGGCCGTTGTGCCAACCATATTTATGGGTTGTTTTGCATCGTTGCCAGAATCACCTTATTATCTGCTGATAACCGAATAGACTGAAAGGAGCCAAAGCTTCATTAAAGTGGTTGAGAGCCACAAAAGATGTTGACCAAGAATTCAACAATATTAAATCCAGTGTTGAAAAGAATACGAGCAAAAAGGCTAACTGGAAAGATAATAGCCACCAGAGCAGATAGAAAAGCTCTTCTCATTGCGCTACTAGTTTGTTTCGTAAGATGTTTCACGTGAGTGTTTCATAGCATTTTTTATAAACAACATTTGGTCAGATTTAGATAGCAAAAAAAAAATCTGCTGTGAAACTCACACACACACAATTTTCTCTTACTCCTCTTAATGCAGTTTAATGAACAAACTGTTTGAATTTTAACGACCCAGATTCCTCAGAAAACCATTTTTTCAGAACAATTTTACAAAGAAAAGTGATAAAAAGAAGTAGATGATTTCTATTTATATAGCAAGTATTCCATATTTAAAGAAAATGGTTGGAACCGTTTCCGAGAATATTCCAAAAAAAAAAAAAAAAAAAAAAACTCAAAAACCTATCCACTTCCAGTTAGACGATTTTCTTGAAACTTGGTATTCTGTCCTTGCTTTCAGTCTATACTGATACTATATAGGTGATAAAAACCATATATTATACTGACGTGGTACTTTAGAGGAAAGCATAACGCTACTGTTCCCTCAGTATCCTCACGAAAATCAAGTTTCCTGGGCAAATGTTTCTGTAAAACAATTAGGTCTTTGGGTTGAGACCGCCTTATTGGTCAGTTGTAAACCGCCGTTTCTAACATATTATTGCAATAGGTCGCCACTAAAGCTGAAAAAACATTGGAGACACCGTACATACAGTATTGTTTCAGCTTTTAAAATATGGCAAGAAAAATAATGAAACTCTTTATAACTCTATAGTAATTTGTCATTTATAAAACTATTAATATAAATAGAGAATGTAATTTTTTTGTAGTGGTAATTAAGTTAATTGAGGGGCAGCCAGAAATAAAATGGAAACAGATATGTAAAGTATGCGCACGCAACGTCTAACGTTAATTCGTTTCACATAAACACATATATATATGGTTCATTTTGTAATTTGATAGAACAACAAAAGATGATGTAAAAATTATAAAGATTTATGCGGGGTATTCCAATTATTTTAGTTCAACAAAATTGATAGTTCTTAGTATTTATTGCATCATAACAATTTATACGAGTATTTAATAAAGTTAAAGCGAATTAAATGAATGAAAACAACAATTATATCTATCTGTTTGAATGTGTGGTTGGGTGACATCCATAATATTATCCGTCGTAGCTAAGCTTTATTTTGTTATATCAGACCCGTTTCAGCTTCTCATCAATCGATTGTAGGCTATTAAGTTTGAATAAAGACGAGTTCAACTTGTGAAGTTTGTGTACCTTGTATAGCGCGTGACAGCACTGCTGTATTCACAACCTGTGAGCATTGCTAAGCTAATCCTTTCCCAGCATCAACGTTAAGCTTTCCTTTAAAGTGTCACTTCAGTAAAATATATATGGTTCTACCACCATATTTATAATATTTACATATATATAAAAAACATTGTTAAAATTTCAATTTTGAAGTAAATTAGTAAATCAATGGAGTCTATAGAATAATATCGTGAGTGTTTTGTTGCAATTTTATCGAAAATGGCTCCAATAATTTTCTTTAACATGGAGTGCTCTGAACTGCACATTTTTAAACCAATCACTTTTATTTAAAACCATTTTTCATGGGAGATTGATTTTAGTTGAATTTCTTGGTCAGTAAGAGGTTACAAGTTTACACAACTAATATTTCTAGTTTTGCTGGTTAGCGCTGTCATGCGGTCTGCAATCTTACTACATTCACCTACATTCTAAAAACAACATGATTAATTTAACTACCTTCCCCCACCTATATTTGTTTGTTTTATTATAGCAAATTACGGGCAACTATATGTTTAATCAAAATTTTAAGATTAAAAGATAATTTGTTTCAAACATGTGATAATTACTTTAAGACAAGATCTTGTGATTGTTTAAGGAGTTAAAATTGTTTTAATATTATTATTTTTTATAATTCGATTAAAAATGT
Organism: Triatoma infestans; assembly: GCA_011037195.1. NCBI lineage: Eukaryota > Metazoa > Arthropoda > Insecta > Hemiptera > Reduviidae > Triatoma > Triatoma infestans. The sequence goes on from JAAEAF010000008.1 coordinate 28,361, forward strand.
AAACAGGATAGCATGGGAAAAGTAAACAAGAAAGTGATTTTCATTTCTGCTATTCGAAGTAGGTAACTTACCTCTTCCAAGCACTTGAAATTCAACTGTGCATTCAATATGCCGATCCATTGTCAAGGACGAGCTTGTTTACACACTTCTAAGGTGATATAATCTCCTTCGGAGAAACGGAAGATTTTCCAGGCGAATGGATCCAACATTATATTGGAAAATCGATTGTCATCATTCACTATTTAGGAATTCATTTATCCCATTAAGTTTACATTGAAGAAAGAAATTTAAATATTGCTGTCAATAATACATAATAACATTTTTAACAAATATTATGACAGTAAGTAGTAAAAATATTGAACGTTTTCTCCAATACCTAGTTTGAAAAAAAATCTGGTGTGAAACACTAAGATAAGTTTTCTTTTATTTACGAGTACTCTTTCAATTACGATCATAATTGAAAATTTGGAGTTTTTACCAACTGTTTAGTTTTCCAAACATAGTAGCGGGGTACATGTTGGTACTGAAAATATAAAAGATAGTGGGTGAATATGATTACTGTATCCAAAAATCTATACTTTTGGAATGGAATTATTTAGTTTTGAGTAGCCTGCAATTTTTAGGGATTATTTTATTCACATAAAGACCTATATAGGCCTTTCGCTACAGAGAACATCAAAATATCTATTTCCGCTAACTTACCTACACGAGTTTTGTTTTATTGCAATTATTTACAGCTACAATATACAAATCTTTTAATGTTAAAATTTCTCCTATGTTAGGTCATTTAAGCTGATCCTAAAGTAACTAGAATTTATTATAGCTAAGAATTGTTATTAATAATTTAACTGCCCATAGTGTTATAACAGTGATGGTGCCGTACATTATACTGAAATTGCATTTTGAAAGTTGAAACTAAATTCGCAGCACTATCCCGTATATTCTATCGCCATAGAAAATCTATTTTGAACACAACTTCACCACAACTTAATTTACAATGATAGCATACATGTTGTTCTTTAATAAATTATTAAAGGTTCACAATGTTTATTTAAAGGTGCACTATGTATGGCTATGGTTGGAACATGTTTCGTCTGGACAACACCACTCATGGTCACTTTCACAAGTCCAGGAAGTCCTGTACCTATGACGACCACAGAAAGCTCTTGGCTAGCATCAGTCACTGAACTTGGTTTGATTGCTTCCGCTATTCCAACCGGTCTTCTAGCAGATAAGTATGGAATAAAAATAATTGATATTTGACCTTGTATACTATTAATTCTATTAAAAAACAAGTAAATCTTGATTTATTATTTTGCAGAATTGGAAGAAAGTTAGTCATCATGTCTGCAGCACCATTGGTATTTTTGGGTTGGGTTTTAGCTATATTCACTAGATCCATAGTTATCCTTTACATTGTGAGAGTTCTACAAGGATTTGCCATGGGTATTGGTTACATATTAGTTCCTATTTATATTGCCGAGATTTCTGAACCGAAAATTAGAGGCCTACTCAGCGGACAGTTCCAAACATTTTATTATTTAGGCACACTGTATGCGTATTCAACTGGACCGTTTTTTAATTACGACACATATATATTATGCTTGGCCGTTGTGCCAATCATATTTATGGGTTGTTTTGCATCGTTGCCAGAATCACCTTATTACCTGTTGATGACCGAACAGAATGAACGGGCCAAAGCTTCATTAAAATGGTTGAGAGCCACAAAAGATGTTGACCAAGAATTCAACAATATTAAATCCAGTGTTGAAGAGGATATGAGCAAAAAGGCTAATTGGAAAGATTTAATAGCGACCAGAGCAGATAGAAAAGCTCTTCTCATTGCGCTGCTAGTTTGTTTCGTAAGATTTATGAACGGGATAACGGCAATTTCGCTATACATATCTCAAACATTGTTCGAAGCAGCCGATGGTTCAATACCATACAATGTGGTAACACTATCACTAGGTGCTATACTCGTACTAACCACTTTCTTTGCAGCTTTTTTATCTGATTCCGTCGGCCGTAGACCATTACTTATTCTATCTTCGTTAATATCTGCAATATTCTGCGGTCTAGTAGCTGCATATTATTATCTAGAGAAGGAAACAACTATAATTAATATTAAAGACTATTCATGGGTTATGATTGGCTCATTGATTTGTTTCTGTATTGTTTGCAGCATTGGAATCGTACCTTTGATGCTAACAGTTCAAGCTGAATGTTTTCCGTCAAGAACACGTTCTATTGGCGGAGCTGTCACCCAGATGGTCTCTTCATGTTTTGCTTTTACAAACATCAAAATGTATCAAGAATTGGATGATGCTGTCGGCATTTATATGAACTATATTATTTTTGCTGGGGTATCAATAGTAGGAGGAATACTTTTATGTATTATTCTTCCCGAAACTGCCGGGAGAAGTCTGGGACAAATTCACGAGGAAATGGATGATTCCCAGGTTACAGCTGTTCCAGAAAATGACGAGAGAGATCTTGTTACTTACATGTGAAGTTCGAAATGGGAGTATTGATATTATAACTTGTACTGTTCAGTTCAGCAGCATAATACAGATAAGTTTTCAAATATGTCGGCTTCACTATTACGAAAATGCGTGTCAGGCTATCAGCTTTCCTTCTTCTGCACTGTTTGTACCTAATTAGGACGAATGTTTTATTTCATACGCCTCCTCCAACATATAGCGGTGAGCATTTTTCAGATAGATTATAGAAGTAGATGTAGATTCTAGAAGAAACATTCAGTTTTGTAAGACATTATATTCCTCAAAGATCGATCATCGTGGTAGCAATTTTGAATCAAGATACTTTTTTCTTCTCTAAGTTTTCTTATCTCTATGTTATAATACGGATTACGTTTATATTACAACGTTTTTTGTGATTGTTTGGTCCATAAAACCCTGCACTATCCAAAGTTTTCTGGGACAACCAGGCTAAAGAAATCAATAACAAGCCGGATCTAGAACAGAAATCCAAAGCCAGGAACAATTCACCCAGAACCTAAACAGACTGGAAAAGGTCTAAGCTTTTTTCGATAAACATCCTCGACTGAACAAAGATTTTAATCAAGCAAGCATTCTGTGATAATATGTGTTTCTTTTATCTAAAGGCATCCGATCTTTGCTCATTAATCTTAAACCACTTTGCACTGTAAGAGATCCAGCCAGATGCCTAGAAATATTCTTGTAACTATTCATCTGAGAATAAACAGTATTTTGGATTACCGATAACCTACAAAGATTAACCATACTAAGAATGAAGGCTATCCTTGCCTGGAAGCTAGAAGTGACATGTGTCCAGTTACTCACCAGTAGGTTCGGGACCAGTTACGGATTCTGCAGCAATCAAACATCGGACTAGAGAGATACTCAAAGATAGTGACTTCTAGGCTAGTGAGTAGATCAATACAGAATGAATAGTTAATTAACATCAAGGTGAAGTGTCTGTTATAATAGGTGTATGTTAATAACAATTAATTTAATTATAAAAAATAAAAAAATTAAGGTATAACAATAGTAATATAAACAATAGTTACGTTTGGCCGTTGTTAATAGATCAAGCGAAATGTTGGTTTATAATTTTTTCTTTGGCAACAGCCAACCAACATTTTGCTGGATCTAAATTATTATACTTTAAACAGAAATAATATTGTAAAGTATAATCTGTAATCTTTTAACTTGTAATAATATAATTTTCATAGATTACATTATTCTCACTGAACGTTCAACGAAATACAGATTTTTTCTATTTTTCTCATCTCATGTTTGACCTTTGCCACACCTGAAACAACAACCAAATTAAACAGTCATTTAGAACTCTAGACAATCGGCCAAAAATTCAGGATAAAAAGTGTATATGCTACGAAATGAAAAAAACAGTACATTGCAGGCTGTTACAAATATTTCCATTTGTTAATTTTCTACAAATATTTTTGCCATCACTGAAACATATTGTCTCCATCTGTTTTTTTTTTTTATAATGACATTTTAATGACAATTTTATAATTACACAAAAGTTTTGTCGGTGCTTTGTCGGTACTGTACAATAAAATTGTATTTGAAAAATAACAACTTACAGCTCAATCCTTAAAATATAACCCATCTTGTTGGACTGTCTTCAGCCAACTGTTGAAGACCACTTTACTCCTCAATTGTTGACCAGGTACCAGTCTTTATCTTTTGATCCGAAAAACTCGCGAACACCGTTTTCAATTTCCTCCTGATTATTGAACTGTCTCACCCGAAGAAAATGAGCCATTGAGCGAAACAAGTAATAGTCAGAGGGGGCAGGGTGTGGTAGAAGTTCTAGACCATCAAGTTCTTCAATTTTATTCAGAGTTATTCTAGCGGTATGAGGACGAGCATTATCTTGTTGTAGAAGAACTCTCTTCCGATTGACTAGGGTAGGATATTTCTGAACCAGAACTTCATACACTCGCTCCAGTTGCTGAGAAAAAGTTCTACATTTATAGCACGACCATCAGGATCCAGTTTAAAGTACAACACACCCTCGAAATTCCACCAAAAAACACACAACATAACTTTATGTGCGAAGCTATCATGCCTCACAACCGATTCGGTAAGTGGCCTGGTTTGACACACTGCTTGCGAGTGTCAGGGTTGCGGTAAAAGATCCATTTCTCATCAAAAGTGACTATTCTTTTCAAAAAACGAGCAGTCTTTAGGACTGGTGAGCAGTTGTTGATGTATGTCTACCCGACGTTGGGCTTGGGCGGCCGTCAAATCATGGGGTACAAATCGGCCCCATAAACTATAAAATTTCTTCCAAGGGATTTAAGATGACAGCGTTTTTTTTTACCTAGAAGGCCCAAGAATAGTCGACAGTTGGCGGGTACTGGTTGACGGATTTTCATTAACTGCCCTTTCCGTAGCCTCAATGTCCCACTCAGATGGGCGCGGTTTATCTTCAAGGGTGTTGTCGCTGCTGTTGAAGCGCCTAAACTAACGTTGCGTACTCCTTTCATTCACAACACCCTCCTCCTCCACTTCACATATTTTTCGAACAGCAGCAGCTCCAGTAAATCTTTGTTTCCAATAATGCCGCAAAAGGACACGAATTTCAATTTTTTCCGAATTCATAGAAGCACAGGTATTGGTTTGAAAAAGATATGACAACTGAGTGAACAATTCTTGTTTGAAAGGTTCTCTTTTTGATAAACATGACTAGTTAAGGATTAAAGTCCTGATACAGAACAGGACAGATAAACAAACAATTCCATTCAAGAACCGACAAAACTTTTGTGTCATCCCCAGTAATTTCCATAATTTTAGTATAACTATATTATGGAAATTGAAAGAAAGAGCTCTATTAAAACAAATTTATTAAACTATAATTGACTATTTGTATTATAAAGATAAGTTGTAAATAGAAGATTATTTTAAATTTTATACTTTTTTATTTACTATAGTATACCTGGATACTATAGTACACCTGGATACTATAGTATAGGGCTATAAAACTATTTAGTAAAACCGGAAATGTTGAATGCTTTTTTAGGTGGCGGATTATGTAATAAAAAATCGTAGGAAGTTCCGATCAGATAATATCTATGGGATTATGTAGAAATCTTAAACATAAGTCACTATTAAAATCTGTAACTAGAATAAATTACAACAAATTCACTAAACCGTTTTTGTTTTCAGTTTTTCGCTTAAAATAATTTTGAAAAATGAAATATATTATGTATATTTTTATTTTTAAAACTAAATATTAGATCAAAAACTAAAAAATAATTATTAGTAATTAGTTTAGTAATTTAAATAAAATTTTACTAATTAGTTTTGTAATTTAAACTAAATATTAGAATGTTCTGAAAGGTTCATTAAAATGTAATTCGATTTTTGTAATATTTCCACACCAACCGATATAAAATAGTTTCAAATGTAATGTAATAAAAATGTATATTATCTCTAATACTTTGTACACAAATATATCGTTTTCATAAAATTTACATTTCCCTGGCGGGAATGCCGAAATCATTTTTCTTAATTTGGAAGAGGCATTGAATTATTAAAACGAACTAGGCAGCAGAAATCGCTATTTATGCTAAAAAAAAAAAAAAAATTAAAGTAACCTTGTTTGAAAGGTTTGAAAAGCATTGAAACTTGCACTACAAAAAACTTCATTCGTAAAAACGAAAGTTTTTCCCACCAAATTGTAATACAATAAAAAGTCTTGCCCCATTTATTACTTTCTCTTACTCCTAGTAAGTGGAAGTACTGCGATCGTGACAAATTTTTGATACGATTTTTTTACCGGAAATCCATGTTTCGAGGTACCCTGGGTACGAAAAAGTGTGTTTTTATTAAAAAATAATCTGTGTGTAAGTGTGGTAACACAAAAAAAATGAAAATTGCAGTAAGTTCAAACTTATTATTTAGTTTAGGTACTAGGCAGGTACCCGGCAGTAAAGTTTTGATTCAAATCGTCAACCGGAAGTAACACTTTACTGAATGGATTTTTTTTTCATATTTTTTTTTTTTTTTACGATTTTCGCGAAAATGGCTCCAACAGTTTTTTTTTTTAAACCTCTAATATTAACTATATATACATTCTAAAAAGTTATTTGAAACGTTTTACCGAGAAAAATTAATGTATGAATGGTTTTTGTTGGAGAGTTGGTGTTATTTTTTCCTTTAAAATTTCCTTATTTCAGTTTTTTTTTATATCATTCTATTATCTATATAAAATATTAATTAGAATGAAAATGTGATGCCAAATTTCCGTGTTTGAAAAAAAAAAATAATGGGTTAACCCATCGGGAACCCCGACTTTACAGAACAAATTTTTTTTCCAGTTTTCTACGCGTTTCTCCATAAAAACACCGACCGTTTTCATTAAACTTGGTATACCGTTTATATATACGTAGGTCCTAACATTCTTGTTTAAAAATTTTTCGAAGAAAATTTATTTGAGGGGGATTTTGAGGGAGGGGGAAGTTATGGCTTTCTCAAAAAAATTCATATAAAGTTTAAATTCTCCCATTTATGTAAATTGAAGGCAACTAATCATCTATTAAGAATTATTATATCCATTAGTCAATTATAAATATGTAAATTGCTGTGAGAAAAAGTCCTCTGAGTGTTTCACAACAGATTTTTCTTTCTTTCATTAACGTTTCCCCCCTTTCAGTTTTTGCACGTAAAATGTATGAAAAATCATCTGCCGTCGAAGGGATATTTCAAATTGAAACCATTTCGGAAGGAATAAATTTTACTAATTATAATTAAAAAAAAAAGAAAAAAAAAGCTGCTTAAAATCATATATCAAATAATAATTCTAAAACTTTGTAATATATAATTATATATTAATATAAAAATAATATAAAAGATGATGTTATAAAAAAATATTGAATATATAAATATTGTATACAATAAATTTTTTTTTTTTTTTTTTAATCTTAGACTTTTTTTTAACACTATTCAAATATTTTTAATTAATATTCTTCTATTTTGGAAATACTAGCCTCATAAGTAGCCTGAGCATTTCTATTGATTGCATTCATCAAATTTTATTTTGCATTTTCAATTTTTGAAGGCATTTTATTTTATTTATTGTAGATTTATGAAATGGAAAAATAAACCTTAATGTTTTAAACAATTTCTTGTCCTTAAAAAGCGAACGATCCTTTCCCTTATTGCTAAGGTCCGTCGAGTAACCTGTAATTCCCTTATAAATGAATTACATTATTCTAGTTATATGAGAGAAGACAGTGAACAGGATAGTTTACAATTTAAGTGACTTAAGTTTTACATCTTCACGCTTGCCAACTGTTTGTATTTCATAAAAAAGTGAATACGAATAAGTTATTTTTGCTTTTTATCCAACGCCTTCGTCGTTGGCCTTCTCGGGCATTCGACTCCTCGTAGCCCAGTACAGCGTGGCTTGGTTCTGCAGATACGATTCTTGTAGGCGACCGCCCACGTCCTGCAGCATTGCACATGTAAGTAAATGGCGAATCAACCACACCAATTTTATGGAGGAGTTTGTTCAACTAGTCATGTGCAATCGCCAATCTACAGCGCACTGCCTAGGCAATCTGGTTTGGGGGGGTCGCACAATGGAATCTTTCGCTTGCTCTCTGAACATCGCCGCATATATTGATTCAGCATTCTCTTGACGCACTCCATGTCCACTATACGAATCAGTAGTGGTGATAATTAAAAGGAAGTGCGCCAACCAATGATTTCAAAGTTCTTGGCATCCTACGGGATCTATAGCCACTAAAAAAACTAATGCCTAATTCTATGGAAACAGTAATTCATCAATTCTGATGTTTAATTTACAAACTTAGAGACACTATATGAAAGCTGCAATATAGCTTTCATTTTACTGTGGATTCAGATTCGTAGAAACACTGTCTCTACACATAAACATGTAGCTGTCATTTGATATACGACTGCATCGTATATCAAATTCAAGATTATATCAGTGATAATTTTCATGTGGAAAACCATTTTTTTTATTACTTCGTAATCCATGGAATCTTATCCAAAGATAAGATTATTATTATTATTATTATTTGGGTAAATAGAACATTAAATTATATATGCCAACATGGTGCATACAGGCTGAAGATGCAAACAGATGCAGGTACTTCGATAAGACAATGGATTGCAACACTCAGCTGTAAGTTACTTTATTTTTTTTTTTTCTCGTTTGTAAGATTTTTTATTATACATTTATATTTTTTAATTTTTACACCTTATAGTACACTGACACACTAAAGAAAGGCTGCAATTTTATACAACAGAAAATTCAAAATATATAATTTTTACTTTCTCTTACTCCTAGTAAGAGGAGGGATTGTAATCGTGACAAATTTTCGATATTGAGTTTTCACCGGAAATATCCGTTTTGACGTTTCCTAAGCCCAAAAAAGTGTTATTAGAAAATGGTCTGTGTGTGTGTGTGTGTGTGTGTGTGTTTGTGAACAGCATAGCTCAAATCGCAGAAAGTTCGAACTTGATATTATACATTTAGTATCACGATGGGATCCGACACTACGTTACGTGTCAAAATTTCTCCACCGGAAGTGCCACTGACTGAATGGTTTATTCACTGCTTTGCAATTTTCTCGAAAATGGCTCCTACGATTTTCTGTAAACTTGGTAAATCAACTATACATACAAAGATCTACAATTTTACTTGTAATATTTCTTTGAGAAAATTCATTTAAGGGGATTTTTGGGGGAGTGGTGGGCTTCTTCTTCTACTCCAGGCTCCAGTCTTCTTCTTCTTCTTCTCTTTCTCCAGTCTTCTTCTTCTCTTATTCTTCTTATCCAGTCTCTTCCTCTTTTTCTCCAGTCTTCTTCTTTTCTTCTTGTTATTCTCCAGCTTTGTTCTTCTCTTCTTCTTCTTCTTCTTCTTATCCAGTCTTCATCTTCTGCTCTTCTTCTTATGCAGTCTTCTTATTTTACAGTCTTTATCTTCTTCTCCAGTCTTCTTTTTATCCTCCAGTCGTCTTCTTCTTCTTCTCCAGTCTTCTTCTTTTCTTATTCTTCTTATACAGTCTCTTCTTCTTTTTCTCTAGTCTTTTTCTTCTCCACTCTTCTTTTTCTTCTTCTTCTTCTTCTTCTTCTTCTCCAGTCTTCTTCTTCTCTTATTCTTCTTATCCATTCTCTTTTTCTTTTTCTCCAGTCTTCTTCTTCTCTTCTTCTTATTTTCCACTCTTCTTCTTCTTCTTCTCCTCCAGGCTTCTTCTTCTCCTCCAGCCTTCTTCTTCTCCTCCAGTCTTCTTCTTCTTCCCCAGGCTTACACACTTATTACACACAGCTTATTAACTTCCTTTGTCATTGACGGCAGAGTTTAGGCACAACGCTACAGCGCCATCCCTTTTCAGGGCTAGCTGCTTTGGTAGGTGAGTTGTTACACACTCCTTAGCGGATTCCAGCCTTCGGCGGCCAGCGTCGTGCTGTCTTAAGGCGCCTAAACTCTATGTTTGGTTTATTCCTTAGCGCCAGTTCTGCTTACCAAAATTAGCACACTTGGCAATGTGATCCGATCCCCATGCCTTCACTCTTGAGAAAGCCGGGGATCTCATCTATTTCGAGTTCGAGAATAAGTTGAGATCGTTTCGACCCCAATGTCTTTAATCATTTGCCCCACCGGATGAGACTCGTCTCAATCCGAGTGCAAGCTATTCTGATGGAAACATCAGAGGGGAACCAGCTACCAGATTGGTCTTTCGACCCTTTACGCAGCTCCAACGATCGATTTATACGGCTGTACGTTGCAGGATTATAATAAAATATTAAATAAAAATGTTACTTGTAGTGAGGATGCGAAGTTTAAAGAAAATCGTTGGAATCAGTTTGGAGAAAATCACAAAAAAAAAATGAAAAAATCCGGTTATTGGATTTTGACAGAAATTTGAGTGTCGGACATTATGGTGGTAATTTCCTGTACTTATATATTTTATTCAATATAATATACCGGATATACAAACAATTCACTAAAAACCTTTTTACTTTCTCTTACTGCTGGTAAGAGGATGTATTACGATCGTGTCAAATTTTTATCGAGTTTTCACCGGAAATAGAAGTATTGAAGTCTCCCCTGAGACCGGTTTTTAGAAAACGGTTTGCGTCTGTGTATGTAGACAGCATAACTTAAAAAATGGAAAATCGCAAACTTTGTATTTAGTTTAGGCGCTAGCACAGGACCCCACAATAAGTTTTTGTTAAAAATCACTCAACCGGAAGTAACACTTTACTAAATGGATTTTTAGGTATTTTGAGATATTCTCCAAAAAGTACTCGAACGATTTTCTTTAAACTTGGAATATTAATTACTCATATATCGGGTAGAACTTTTACTTGAAACATTTCTCTAAAAAAAAATCATTTATGGCGGATTTTTGTGGTTAGGGATAGTGTTAAGTTTCCCTGTAAAGTGTTATTTTACGTCATTACACAATCCAATTATCTTAATATATTTAATTACAATGAAATGAGTTGCCAAAATTTTGATTTTGAAGAAATTCGGTTAACCAAAAATGCGTTTTCACTTAACAAGTTTCCTTTTTATTTTCAGTTTTTCCCGAAATTCTCTATAAAAACACCGACGGATTTCAACAAAATTTGGTCTACTAACTATGAATATAAGAGGTCTATCACTTTTGTTTAAAAACCTTTTCTGAGAAATTTATTTAAAAAAGTTTAAGGGGAAGGAGGATTTTATGCTTTTCTCAAATAAAGTAACTTTATTAAGTTTACATTCTCCGATCTGATATATAAAATTAAAGTCAAACATTTAGTGAAAATGATAAGTTTGAAGGAAATTTGCCACTTAAATCTGGGTAAATGCAGTCAGAGAAAGTTGTGTGAGTGTTTTATAACTAAGAGATATAGTTTGGTAGAAACTAAGACGTGTTACTGAACAAACTTCTTAAAAAAGTCATTAAAAAAGATGTTTTTCAATTTTCCAAGTAAAATATAATGCTATTATGACGGAGTATGCAAAAAAAAACAAAAAAACAAACTAGATATCAAGAAATATTTTCCAGATCAACCTTTAATTCATTTTATGGACCAGTTTTGCGGTGTTGGCCCTATCTCCAGGAATATCTTCATAAACAACTAAGCCAGCCCCTAACAATAACAACATTTACAAATCCCAAAATTTATACAATACACATAGACCATTAGAGATAGTTGATACTTGTGAATTCTTAGATTTGGCGTTCAAATTCTACACCCTCACACTTACCGATGTGTTGTGAAAAAAAAATAAAAATTACAATGTCCAAACGCAGATATGGTATGAGTTTTAGTTGATATTTTGGAAAGTGTGGTTATAGTGGCTTTATAGGTGTAGGCCACTACCACTACATATCTATTGGGCCTTATTTAAAATTAAAGCGAATTATAATGCTTTCTTTTCTTCGCAGGGAATACAAAAGACTAAACTTGACCTGAAGTCAATATATCATATTGATGCTGTAGAAATGTCGTTATTTTCCCCCATTGAAATGATACAATTCACCTCGGTTTTATAATAGTTTTTTGCCATTGACTGAACCAAGTTTAATCAATAATAAACACTTCGCAAAAATCTCATTTTGTCGTATATATTTTTATTATATTCGGTTAAATATTTTAATTCTAGACAATTTTTTATATATTTAACCCATCGGAAACTTTCTTTTTAGAATAGTCATTTAGTTTTTGTTTTTTCCCAAAACGTTATTTATTACTATTCCTGGCGGAAAGTAATTATTTTCTGAAAATTCTCCAATTTATTGTCAGTTTATTTTGCATATTATTGTCTATTATTTGAGGCAAGGGGACCCTTTTGAAAATGGGAACGGATACGTCTCTGTGTGCAGCCATGAGCTGACCCTGGTTGTAATACATATACACAAAAAACTAACACGGAAATATAAAGATTTTGTGGTCAATCGTGTTATAAGAATGTGAAACTGCCTATAGAGGAAATTGGACTAACCAGATCTTCAGGGATCTTGGCAAACTTAGAAAACGAATAAAGTTACACTCACAGCTCCAGCAATAGTTTATAGTTTAGGGATTTCTGCCGAATATAAATTATTTGCCCAAGCGTCTATGGATGTGGCAGATATACTGTTATGTTGGTTGTCTTGTGTATGGGCAGGGATGAGCGGGAGCTCCGGTTCTGCTCTCTAGTGGGAATAAAAAAAAACAGCTCCAGCATTCATACAATACATAGGGGAGGGGTTGGAAAGTGGGTTGACATGATGTCTAACTAGTTAGGATTAGCGAATCCACTGCCAAACACTCGCTTACAGCAGTTTTCACCAAAACTCGATATCAAAATTAACAGAATCAAAATTTTAAACTGTAAATCTATTTTATTACAAAAGTCTAAGCACTGTTTTTCATGAGTAGCCACTTTTAATATTAGTTTTTGATGCACCGCTCGCTGGCAATTCTAATGTTGACATAATGTCAAAATCGAGACGTTTGATCAACAAAGAAATCTATGAATTAACTTAAATGTTTGTACTTTATTTATTTTCGCACTATGAATATGTTATGTTCTGCGTATCTAGCTACTCAGAAAAAATTAAAATAGAAACTTCAATGCTTAACGTTTCGGACTTCTTCTTTAGTTGTCCTTTCGCAGGAACTATTAAGGAGGAGGCTTGCACATCATGACTTCATTTCTTAGCATTAAAATTTGTTTTCAAAAATATTAATAGCATCTAATATTATTTGTAAGTAATAAAACAAACTTTCCAAAACGTAATCTAATAAACCGCCATATAAAGGATGCAGTTAAAAACCTCCCATCCCATTGCCATATCTTCCAGGTGCACTCTGTTCGACAACAACTGGGGCTGGTTTCGTTTGGATGACACCGCTAATGATCACCCTAACCGGACCGGAAAGTCCTGTTCCAATGTCATCAAGTGACAGCTCTTGGTTGGCATCAATAATTGAACTTGGATCTATGGTAGCCACAATTCCCGTTGGTCTTCTAGCAGACAGGTTGATATAAATATTAATTAAATAATATCTTAAATTATTCTATACTTCACCTGAATTTATTAATTTATGTATATTTTCAGATTTGGAAGGAAAACCATATTAATGTTCGCAGGACCAATGGCATTGATTTCATGGATATTAATTTTAAGCACCAGATCTTTAGAATCACTTTACATCGCGAGAGTATTACAAGGATTCTCTTTATGCGCAGCTTATGTGCTAGTTCCAATATATATAGCTGAGATTTCTGAACCAAGAATCAGGGGTCTTCTTAGCGGCCAATTTCAGTCATTTTACTATTTAGGCACTTTGTATGCCTATTCCACAGGACCATATTTAAACTATAATTCTTACATTTTATGTCTGGCCATAATACCAGTCTTATTTATGGTAAGTTTTACAATGATGCCGGAATCCCCGTACTATCTGTTGATGAGTGGGCAATATGATCGTGCCAGAGAATCATTGAGTTGGCTTAGAGGTACAGACGATGTTGACAAAGAATTCAATATTATTAGAGCCAATGTTGAAGAAGATATGGGTACTAGAGAAGCTGGCTGGAGGGATTTAGTGGCGACCAGAGCCGATAGAAAAGCACTACTAATTGTTTTATTGGTTTGTGTTATTAAAAATATGAGCGGCAAAGTGGCCATTTCATTATATATAACACAAACTCTGGCCGGAACTGCTAAAGGTATGATTGCATACAATGTGATGACAATAATTCAAGGATTTGTCCTCATCATAACATCATGTGCCGCTGCAGTTCTTTCAGATTTGATAGGTCGCAAACCGTTATTGATTAGTTCTACTTTTGCTGCAGGCATGTTTACTATAATCATAGCATTATACTTATATTTAGAAAATCAAACAACTGTGAACATATCAACATATTCATGGATATTAACTGGTTCGTTAATCTGTTTTTGTATTGTTAATGTCCTGGGACTTGGAACTTTAGCACATACCATTCAGGCTGAATGTTTCGCTTCCAGAACTCGCTCTAAAGGCGGAGCATTTACCCAGTTAATCACTTCATTTCTTGGATTTATTTGTATCGAAATGTATCAAGTTGTTGAAGATGATGTAGGAGTTTATTTTAATTATTTTATTTTCAGTTGCATCTTAATTATAGGCAGCATAATTCTTTGTTTTACATTTCTTGAAACTTCCGGCAGAGATCTTGCACAAATTCAGAGAGAAATGGAATAATTCAGAGGCTACTCAAGAGTAGCCTGGCGTCAACCTTCTAACCATTTAAATTAGTAAAAACGAAAATTACTATCATGCATTAAACTCTTAGAACTGAGATCGCGTCTCTGGTTTGGTATAAACAGGCATTTCGCCTATATTCCAATAGGCTATTTTAAGATACTATTTATCTTCATTAGTAAAGCAAAACTGGTAAAAATCAAATGGATGATTTTAAAACAAGCAATAAAGAGGCGGATCGAATTTCCCTCTCCCTCCTTGATGTTGCATCAGAGACACTTTCCGCGATACCATGCTTCTTTTTGTTGTCATCGACGGGTTTTGGGCTTCGCCCATCATCAGGATATTTTTGCCTAATAGTGTAATAACATAGACTTGCACAGAGTTATTATGATATTGCTGTTAGATGATTGCTTAAGATACAGTTGTGATTACACTATTTGACAAAAACGTCCTGATGATAGGCGAACGCTCGAAGACCGGTCGATGACCACAAAAAGAAGCAGGCTATCATGGAAAATGTCTCTGATGCTTTCCAGCTCTGCGGAACCAACCACAACAATTGATTGCATCTTATATAAAGAGGTCTATGTCTTCTTTCCACACCCCGCTCATGCTAAGGCCCGCTCACCACTGCATGTTTGACAATCAACTGAGGTCTTTTGACCTCGTATTAGTCTAGTAATCGAGTCGACAACTACCCTGAAGAAGCCTATTGCAATTTATTCAAAATATCCGTTTATACCGAATCAATGACGCGGTTCCAATCTATTATAGATTGTTATTTTACAATGGCCCCCTGAACCCTGGAAGATTTTTTTTTCCTATGCTTCATAGTTCACAAAATTATTGCATTCATAATTTTGTTACCAACTTTTCACAAGAATTACATGCTTTGAGATATGTTGAGTTTCATACAAGATCACTTTTTTAGAAATGATATGTGTGTGTGTGTGTGTATGTGTGTGTGTGTGTGTGTGTATGTGTGTATCTGTATGCGTGTATGTTGTGTATGTGTGTATTTGAATCAGCACAACTCAAAAATAAATAATTTGTAACTAATTGAAACATGATATTTAATAATATCGTAATTAAACATGATAAGTTTGTTATCACAAGGAATCGGACAAGCAAATTTTGTAGGAAAAATTATCAACCAAAAGTAGCACTTTACTCATTTCATTTTTCTCAATTAAATTTACAGCCTTAAGAATATTATAGATTTTAAGAAATGATTTTCTTTACAAGTCGCCTGAATACGAAAACAATATCTTTCAATTGTGATTGGTTTATTTGAAAAAGTAATCAATATAATTCAAAAATGAAAAACACATAAAGATCAAAGTGCTAATGTCCGATCCTTTTGACAAAAGTAAAGGAAGGTGGGGGGGGGGGGAATTAAAGTTAAATAAAAATTTGTCAACTGAATGATCTGCGAGGAACTGCAGCCACGAGAAGTCGTGTGAATATTTCACACCGAATATTTGCTTTGTTGTTATTGTCAAGTTCTGTCAAGTTTGTATGTTCATATTTTATTATACCTTGTTATCTGCAGCCCGATGGCACTCTCAGAATAATAAATAAGCGTGATTTGTAGGAACGTATGTTTATGCATTCCGTTGAGACTGCAATCATTGTACCTCAAGACACTGTATTTTATCCAAAAGTATTAGTGATATTATATTTCTTTTATTTTATTGCATTTTTTTTAAATATACAAATATGTTTATAATAATAAAAGTAATTATTAAGTATAGATATTGAAAATAGTTGTATAAATTACAATTTGGATACGCATTCTTCATATTTTTACCCCACAATTTTTGATCTTAACGAGATTATTGAAAAAAGCCTAGAATATGATATTCCGCTGTATCTGAGTATTGTAGATTTTGATAAACTTTATGATTCCATAAAACACAATTGCATTTGGCATGACGTGAGTGAAGGGGGAACGGCTCCCATTTGTTCTAGTCATAGTGGAATTTATCAATTTATCATCTATGTGAGAAGCTCTAGAGGCAGCCACAATGCTGGGTTTGCCCTCCAAAATGCAATGTTCCTAAATATAATTTTTACAAGCCTTTCAAAGTTCTAATAGTGGACAGAGGCGCTTGGAAGCTTGGACCGCCTCTTAGGCTACTCTTTGTGTACAGAATGAAGCACAATCTTCCTACTTGCAATTAGTATCTATGCTGCTGAGATAAAAGACGAGGATTACAAAATCATTTACTCAGACAGCCAGGCAGTTTTGCGAGCAATTAGCTCGTATCCGGTCAGCTCGAGGATGGCATACTTGTGGCTGTATTGCTTGGTCATACTCATGGAAATTAGGAGCCAAAATAAGGATTTTCTAGTTTGGATACCCGGGCAAACCGGGGTATAAGGGCAATGAGGTGGCAGATCGCCTTGCCCTCTCAAGGGCTCTATTTGAACCTTCATTATACATGAACCTTTCTGCGGCATGGCAAAATGCCTCAGGAGTGCAGCCATCACAAAGTGCATGATCGATCACAAGAATGGTGGGTTAAAAACTCCCGGCTAGAGGCAGGCGAAAAAGTTTGTTAATTAACTACTCGCCCAAGCTGACTGCAGAATTACTCCAACAAGGCTGTGCGGCCTAAGCACGTCTGTGGGCCTCCTGAAGACTTAATAAGCATATTTATCGCATAGACCTTACAACGGATAGCCTGTGTAGGTTTTTTCAGAAAGAAGAAGAAAATGCATTGCACATACTGTGTAGTGTGAGCGGCCTGTGTGGACGAGATATGTTTTTTTTTGGAGAGGAGAAACTGTCGCCTGCTAGCTTCATCTAAGAGTCTCTCTCTCTCTCTCTCAGGACTCCCAAGTCTTATCAAACATACCGTTTTGTGTACTCTACTGGTAGGTATCTTATATGTCACCCAGGAGCCTCTCTCCAGGCCCCAAACTCTAATTAAACAGACTAGAAGAGATAGGGCACTCTAATTTGAGGGAGCGACAATACACACTGGTCGCGGTGGCGTAGGCTTGACAACCAACTCCCATTGAATCTAAAGCTCTAAGGGAGGATATATATATATCGAACGGAGTGAAGGGGTGATTGAATTGTAGAGGAATGGAAGAAGATCTAAAATAAGATGGGAAGTGGAGATGGTGTCCTTCTCGCAAATTCTGTTTAACTGCATAGTTAAAATATTTAGGGGATTTAATACTGAACAGAAACACCATTTAGTACTGAACATTAAGTACCAATTAATTGTTAATTATAGAAGAATGTCTAAATTTTTCAATTATTGTTATTATTTATTTTTTAATTTGAGGTGCGTTAACACATATAGTCTTTGGCGCCTGGACACTTCTCAGGACACAGCCGACACGCCGCAAAACATTCTTCATCCCAGATGTTCCTAGAAAGAACAAAAATCTAAACTTTGCACTGGACTTTGCAGAGCCGGGAACCTCCGCGTGTGACTCTAGCGGCTACCACGTATTATTATAATATTTCTCATAAATACTGTATATACTAAGATTGAGGAAAAATGAGAGAAATAGTGAATTATTTTTGAGATTAAAACTGAGGATCTTAAATACTACTTTCGTTTTTCATGAAGAAACTTCATAAGATTTTATTTAAAAAAACTTTCACCAAAATTGAATTAATATTCTAATTTGTTTAATATTAGCAACTACTATTATATAAAAGGCTTAAGGCTCTAATTGTTTAAAGTAAAGTAATAAACTATCATAATCATTATTATCTAACATTTGATTAAATTTCTGTAAACTAACATCATTGAAAAATGCCATTGCATTGTTTTAAATTTTACCTCATTCCCTTATTATATAATAATATACGTAACATAAAGATAAAATGATATTTTTAGGCCATATTAAAGGGGCAATAATAAAGTAGAATTCCTTTTTTTAGTATTCCCCCGGTAGCAGAATGGTAGCTGCATTAAGACAATGGGTAGCATCTCTCAGTTGTAAGTTTGTAAATTTCTTCTTTACTTTTTATTATGTTTAAGTTCAAACTTATTTTGTTCTTTTTTTCAAAGAGTTAGAATGAATGTTAAGTTGTGTAATTACAAGTTAATTATATTTGATTGTAATTATAATGAAGGTTTATATTTTAAGAAATATTCAAGAACGTTCATTGAAATTTAATTATATAAATAATTATATGTAAAAATATTGTCTGTAGCTTATAGCTTCAATTAAACTTAACCCACAATATCTGCTAGATTCAGCAATATCTACATATTATGCGTTTTAAAAACTGTTTCAAAATTTGCTTAAAACAGATAAAAACTATTTAAAAGCTGTACCTTTCAAGAAGTCTATCCTTAAAGGAATGGCCTACTGCATTGCAGATCACTGAACATATTCTTATAGTTTACAAATAAAGATAAACAAGGGAGCCACATAGATAGGTCCCGGAGGATTTGAATTTGTCATTTTAGTAAGGACGGTGTCCCAAACTTTCTCTTCCTTAAAACAAAACCAAAAAAAAAAAACAAGTTGCTTCAATAAATTACACAAACAGGGATGATGCAGATTTAAAAAGCCCTATTTCAAAGATGGATTCATTTAATCCATGGTTTCTTAAAAATTGAGACGTGATCTCCCTAACCCCCTATATATTGCAAGTGATTCAACAAATTTTTTACGAATCCTGGCAGCTACAAAATGATTTTCTTTTGAGAATGGCTTCCCAAAGACATAAAGATAATATCAGAGACATTTTCCGTGGTAGCCTGCTTCATTTTGTGGTCATCGACCGGTTTCGGGCGTTCGCCCATCTTCAGGATGCGTTTTTCAGACAGTGTGACAACACAGACTTACACAGTGCAAAGTTAGTTTACACACTGACTGTATTTAGAACTAAACACTTAAACTAGGTCAAGGGGTATGGTCAGCTGGGTGGGAAAACACGTGTTTGGGTTGTTAAAGGGCAAATTTTTCTTACAATGGAAACAACACGTGGGGGTCTAATTATTAAACTCTGTTGTTGAAGGGAGATTTACTTTACAATTAACTAATCAAAATAAAATATAAAATATATTTAAATTAAATTAAATAACGATTTAAACTAACATCATTTAAAATTAAGCGATTTTTATAATTACGTTTTTTATAATTATGCATTGCAGTCGTTATTCTTCAAACAGTATAACTATATATATAACAGTATAACTTCTATAACTATATATATAACAGTATAACTATGTATATAACAGTATAACTTCGTTATACTTCAAACAAATTTTGATTCCGATAAACTAGTTGAATTCACAACTTTATATTAAGTTGGAAATGAAAAACTTCGGTCAACTCAATTATTAAAACCAAAAGATGATGTTGTCATGATTTGAATGAGTGTTTCTAATTCTGAAACAAAAAAAAAGAAAAGTTAAATGAATTTTGGCCATCTAATATCCAATAATTCTAAATGGCCCCCAACAAATATTCATAGAATTCTTTTAAAACTTAATGATTACGATAAAAACCAAATTTAATAATAACACACATATGGTTGGAAATCATTTTATTTCAATTTATCTGAAATTGAAAAACATGTAGCAATTTAAACATAAATACATAAAAGAGTCGATAATATTATAAATAGATTACTTAGTAATAAAAAGAATGTAAAATGTTCAAAATAGAAAGTTATGTTTCTTTTGTTATTTCATTATCTTTCCTTATCGATATCTTATCGAATAATGTTAAATAAAACTACTAAAAATAATTATCCTTCATTCTCTTTTTTTTTCTTTTTTTTTTTTTTGCTCGCGCCCTCGATAGAATATTATCCTAGGATACTCTCTATACTACGTATTTTTTTGTGTTCATAAAATCCTCTTGTTAAGTGAAAATCTATAAGCTGATAGAGATATCATAATATTTAAATATTTTTAACTGAAATGTGTTTGTTACACGGCGGGAAAATCATACATATGCCATTCCAATCAAAATTAATGCTATTAAACAATAAATTAAATAAATCCAATAAAAATGTAACAGCTCGATCCAGGTTTGGGAATATATATATAAGATTCACAATGAAAAAACATTCATAAAAAGTTTGATTGAATATGACATTTATAAATTATAAACTAAAAAAAAAAGCAAAATTCCAAAGATTGGAACATAAGGGCGATGAAGGAACTTATCTAAAATAGATATCAATAAAAAACGAGTATTGAAATACTATTAGTAAATATTTCAAAAAATACCCTACTTTTAAACTTTATTAACTATTCTTTTTGGTGGTAGTGGGGGGTTGGGGGCTAAAGAAGTGAAGAATTCCAATTCTGACAACAGTCCTGGAGATCGACAGCCGTCTGCAAGCGCTTGGAAGAGGATAATAACAGTAGAAATGAAGTTGACGTATTTTGATTATACGAGTAGTAGTTGGACAACCCCAATGTTTTTGATAAAAAATAGGTATGAAGCAACTCCTTCAAGGAAGCCTTGTGCAAAAACACCATCAGTAAAGTAACTGAAAGTAACATTAGTTTCCATCCCACTGTAAAATAAATGGTAATCAATAATGGCTCATTGGCTTGTTAAGTTTCATTAAAGACTCTTCCCGCTCTAACTTTCGAAATAACCTCAGCAACGAGCATAAACGCTATTGTTATTCTTCTGTAGGAGGGATTAAGTCTTGCGGTATCCAATTCCCGCCTTGGTCCATATAGCTACCCCCCTCCCCATAAAAAATAACAAGCCGGGTCTATAATAAAAATCCAGATCTGATCTAATCCATCTAAGATGCATGTCAGTCCGAACAAATCGAACAATAATCCTAAGGCCTGAATCTTATCAGATCTTGATGATCCGATCGGTGATGCTTCCTTTGTTTTACTACATAGGGATGTCATCTTAAACTACAATGCCTAACAAGGGAATTCAACTAGATACCTGAAAGAGGTTTGTGAAAATATGAAAAACATCTCACACTTTGTCTTGCCCATCTGATGAGACGCTAATCGGACTGTAAAATATTAGAAACTACCTTAGGAAATTTTGCGGAACAACTTCTCTAGGAAAAGCAAAGAATCTCAATAAATATATGTGTAGATTGTGAAAGTAGCCATATTTCGAATGCTAAAGATGATCCGTTTTGAATAGATACTGCTGAGTGCCATAGCACATATGCCAATTAATTAACTAATGACCAGAAATGAACGTTTAATCTCTGCCCGTCACTGTTTGATATTTCCCCAATGCTGCGTTGGCTTCCATTTTTTGCACTTGGTTGGAAATCCCGCCAGAAATCTGCTAACTTCAGAAGAAGAAAACTTGTAGCCTTTTGGTTATTTGTAAGAACATTCGGCGAACCATTACCAGAAGTTACAATAATAAGAAAACGGTCACATTAGCTCCTAATCTTTTGAGGACAGATATATATATGTATGTATGATTAATCAATATTTTTGTGCTACAGGTTCACTATGTCTGTGCATGGTAGGAACATGTTTTATGTGGATAACACCACTGATGGTCACATTAGTCCAGCCGGACAGCCCAGTTCCGATGACATCCACACAAAGATCCTGGCTAGCTTCAATAATTGAACTTGGAATGATAGTGTCCACAATTCCAATTGGAATCCTTGCAGACAGGTGAACACTAGTTTTGATTCATCTCAAAGTATTATCAAAGTTATTTGGTTTATAGACTTCTTTTTTTTATAAAAGTTCAACAATGTTTGTAATAAATTTTAATTGTATCATAATGATGTCCAAATGGCAATCTTATAAATAACTAACATTTTAAATATGTAGGTATTTTACCCAGCATTTTAGGATAAAAATTGGAGAAAAACATTATATTGACAATTAAAAAGCCACCAGTTTTATAAATCATTTATTAACTTTATTTCATTTCTTTTTTATTTATTTGTAATTTTGTTCGTGCATTTTAGTTTTTATCGAAGGCCGGAAAAAACCAACACATTAAGGACTTGTGTGTGCGTTTTTATTTTGCAGAAACTAAAAATTTTTGTTAATATAGGTGGGGGCAGTTATGGTCCACCTAAATTTTTATGCACAGTTTTAAGTAAAAAAGTTTTCAATGACCTTGTCCAAAAAGCGTAAACTTTGGCAAGCCGAAAAAACGCCCATTCCTAAATTTTTCCCTAGAAACGAGTGAGAAAAAAAAAAGAAAAAGCTCTGATTTGAAACACTCAGACGACTTTCTCTTACCTCAAAATTTTCACAATTTTGAATGAGAAACTTTCTTGTAAATCTGAATTTTTTCATAAAAAGAAGTACCCTTAATATCTACCAAATATTGTGCCGAAAAGGAAGTCAAATCTCTCAGTTCTCTCAGGACATGCTAAAGACAAGTTATTCCGAAAGAAATCGCGTTACAAAAAGGGTGCAGCATGTGTACCAAGTTGAAGTGAAAAATTTGTGTAATTGTTATTGAGTAAATTGCAAATTACTTTCAAATTTGTAATTTTTATACTCATTCAATTATTCTCTATATTATACGTATAGTTAGAAGAACCGGAAGACATTTCGAAATCACTTTAGAAGAAAGCCTGAGTTCAACGAGTTCCCTCATTCCAGAAAAATAAATTTTCCTGAAAAAAAAAACAATCGATAGACTATCGATTAATAGTCTAGAAAGTAATCGATATCGGAAGGAAATTGTTATAGCTGAAATCTGTTACCGTATAGAAAATCGTATATTACAGGGATTGCTTATTTATTCGACATGAATTGAGCACATAAACACCTTACCGTATAATAAAAAAAAAATCTGTTGTGAAACACTCATACAATATTTTCTTACTGTAGTTTTCAAAAATGTAATTGGTAAATTTTATAGTCAGTATACCAAATTTTATGAAATTCGTCGATGTTTTTATGGAGAAAATCATAAAAACTGTTTAGTAAAAATTCACTTCCGGTTTATTAATTTTCTTGAAACTCGAAATTTTGGCCATATATTTATTTCTAATTAATTTTTGTTTAGAAGGTAGAGAATTGTAAATATAATCAACTAAGATAGCACTTTAGAGGAAAACCATAACCCACACCTCCCCCAATCTTGTAATTAAATGAATTATCCCGGAGAAAAGTTTCACAAAAAAAGTTATAGATCTTTGTATGTGTAGTTGATGTAACTAGCTTAAAAAAAATCGTAGAAGTGTTTTTGTGAAAATTGCAAAAAATTGAAAAAGAAAAAAAACCACTCAGTAAAGTAGAACTTCCGGTTGAGGAATTTTACAGACAACTTACTGTCGGATCCCATGGTGATACCTAAACGGAATATCAAGTTTGATCTTACTGTGATTTTTCGTTCTTCAGCTATGCTGAGACAGACCATTTGTAAAAACCACACAGGGGACCTCAAACCTTGTATTTCCGGTGACGAAAATTTGATAACTCGGTGATTGAAACTCGATATCGAAAATTTGACACGATTCAATACTTCCTCTTACTAGGATTAGGAGAAAGCAAAAAGAGTGTTAAATAAAAAAAATTTAATTTGTTTTTTATTACTAATAGGAATAAGAGGAAGTATTGTGATCGTGCCAGATTTTCGAAATTGAGTTTTCACCGGAAATATCCGTTTTGAAATCCTCTGAGCCCAAAAAATTTGTTTTTAGAAAATGGTCTGTGTGTGTGTGTGTGTTTGTGCGTGAAAAGAATATTTCAAAAACGAAAAGTTTCAGGAAGCTCAAACTTGGTGTTCCGTTTAGGTCATAAAGTTTTCGGGCAAAATCCATTAACGGAAGTACCCCTTTACTGAATGTTTTTTTTTTTTCACTTTTTTGTAATTTTCACAAAAACAGCTTCAACGAATTTCTTTAAACTTTACATATCAACTATACATACAAAAGAGCTACAATTTGTATTTGAAATATACGTTTGTATTGAAGAATAACGTTTAATTTCTAAAGTGTTATTTCAGTTCATTACACATTTTATCATCTAGATAATATTAATTAGAATTAAATATGTCGATGAAATTCCGAGTTTGCGTGTTTACTCAAAGTAGTTTTCAGTTTTGCGCTATTTTCTCTAAAACGGCTCCAACGATTTTCTGTAAACTCAAAATATTAACTGCACATATAAAGGGCTAAAACTTTTATTAGCAATATTTCTCCGGGAAAATTTATTTAAGGTGACTTTAGGGGAGGAGTTATGTTTTTCTTTAATCTGCTATACATTTCTGTCAACTAAATAATATTAATTCGAATTATATAAGTTGCCAAAATTTCCAGTTTGAGGAAAATCGGGTGACCGGAAGTGCGACTTTACTTCCGAGTTCAGTTTTTTAGGATTTTCTACTAAAAAAAGGCCGACGGTTTTACACACAAATAAGAATGGTAACTTGAAGAAAATTTTCCATTTCGCAGTAAGAGAAAATCGTGTACATGTTTCACACCAGATTTTTTTATCTTGCTGCGAGAAACTAGATTTTCATTGAATTAGCTCATGCGTAGATTTCAATTTTTATGGTATTCTTTCAACACTTCGTGGGCTGCGCCACATATATAAAATTAATGTAATGTGTAGCTAAAAATCACCAATTCTAAGAAAAGTTTTTTAACTAAATATTATGAATTCCTTGGAGAAATTTTTATGGATATTTAACAACAATAATATTTTTTTCCATTAGTATAAACGGCCAAATACAAAATGGCGGACCTTGCATTTTTGCCTAATTCTCTTTTGCTTTCTTTTTCAACAATGGAATGAAAATACTGAGTAAATAGTGAGTATGAGTGTATGATACTGAGTATGCTGAGCATGAGTGAATATTATGCTGAGTAAACAGTAAATATTATATCAGAAATAAGTTGATTTTTTGCATATTTTTTTTTTTTATTGTACAATTTGATAATTTATAAAATACCAGAATTAGAATTAGAATGAAACAGGGGGAGGGGACTCGAACCCAGGCACTGCAGCCTACCCATTGAGGCTTATTGTCCAACCCCTCAACACCTAGTAAAGGAAGCCCCCTCTTCATGAGGTCCAGAACCTTCCCCACGAGTTCTTCTTGGAGCACGATTTCCTCCGGTCTCAACGTGCCGAAGATATCACACCGCAATCTGCCGATTGCAACGCAATCAAACAACAGATGAGAGGCTGTCTCCTCCTCCTCCTGACACAGTCTACACAAGGGCTCCGAATCAACCAATCCCACCTTGTGCAGATGTTTCTTGAACCTACCATGCCCCGTAAACAGGCCCGTTATCAGACAGATCTGTTACCTGCTTAAACCCAGGGTCTCTTTCTTCTTCTACACATGACATGTCCATTTTGCCGTGTCTTGCCCCAGTACTTGGCAAGACAAAAATACTTGACAAGACCTCCAGATACGATTGTGCTCTCTCCGAGTCCATTCTATCAGAGCCGCTCTCACCATACTTTTGGCTATTCCCAGTACAGGTTCCGGCCCACAAAATTCGCTCCATCCCTGGCCAGTTGGTCGGCTAGTTCATTACCTTTAATCCACTTGTGCCCCGGCACCCATACCAGCCGAACTTTATTGCGCCGGGATCACGCTTCCAGGGAGTCTCTACACACCCTGACAAGGAGGAGAGGTGATTCTGAATACCCTTAGTGCTTTCAGTGCAGCCTGACTATCCGAGAAGATTCATACTTCCTATTCCTAGAATCCATACACAATGTGGGCGTAAGTGAGGATGTCAAATGTGGGCGTTGTCCATATGATAATTATAAATTTCTGATTGGCCTAACATACACCCACATTTTACACCTTCACTTCTACTCTGTGATTGGCTAATTATTTACAGCTATTTTGTTGGTTGGTTCCGCAGAGCTGGAAAGCATCAGAGACATTTTCCATGATATTTACAGCTAATTTTTCTATGAAAAATCTAGTTTAGAAATTTTTACCAATTTTCCTTTCGTTAATTTTGTAAATTTAATAATTTCAATAAATTTATAAATTACCAAATTGTGTAATAAACTTTTTTTATAAAAAAAAAAATTCAAAAATTCAAGTTCTTCCTAACATGATATTTTCTGTGTTATATAATTAGTGCGAGCTATACAGGGAAAACTCAGAATTTTCATTTCATTGTTGAAAAAGAAAGCCAAAGAGAATCAGGCAAAAATACAAGATACGCCATTTTGTATTTGACGTTTATATTAGTGGAACAAAATAAAATTGATGTTAAACACCCACAAAAATTTCTCCAAGGAATTCATAATATTTAGTTAAAAAACTTTTAGAATTGGAGATTATTAGTTATACATTACATTAATTTTATATATGTGTGGCGCAGTCCACAAAATACCAAAAAGATTGAAATCTACGCATGAGCTAATTCAATCAAAATCTAGTTTCTCGCAGCAAAGTATTTATGTGAATTGGAGTAAGTGAAAGTCTTGTGAGTGTTTCACACTAGATTTTTTTTAATGATGTAATGACAATTTTAAAATTAATGATGTAATGATGTAATGACAATTTTAAAATTAATGATGTAATGATGTAATGACAATTTTAAAATTAATGATGTAATGATGTAATGACAATTTCATCATGGCGTCTGTAGACTTATTTATTAACCGTACAAACAATGCACTTACAAACAAACCTCTCTGCCTCGTTTTTCAAAAAATCGCAAAAACAAATTTTCTTCTTATTCTGAATTTTGGCAATACATTTATTTCTCGTTAACATTTCATAGATCTGTGAATTATATGGAAATAGCACTTTAGAAGTGTACCTATTTCATCCCTTGCCTCACACCAAATCAAAATCTAATTTTTCCAGATAAATATTTCAAATAAATGTAATAGACCTACATGTAATTAGTGTACTATAAATACTAAAGAAAATTCTGTCGATATTTTCAAGAAAATTCGTGGAAAACTAAAAATTCCTCTAGTAAGATGGTATTTCTATTCGACGGACATCGAAATTACAAAATGGAAATAAGCTTCTTGCGATTTTATGTAATATTAGCTACGCTAGTTCACACGCGTTACCAACACCCACTGCACAGAAATTTTATATTTATATTTTATGTCACAAATATCTAAATGATTACTAACCATCCATCTGACATTACAGATTTGGAAGAAAGAAGGTGTTACTGTCATCAGGTCCTATAATACTGATAACATGGGTTTCGATAATATTCACAAGATCTCTACCAGTACTGTACATAGTCAGATTTCTACAAGGCGTCGCAATGGGTATTGGATTTGTCGTCGCTCCAATGTACATCGCTGAAATTTCTGATCCAAAAATTAGAGGAACTTTAAGTGGTCAATTCCAGACTCTGTATTTTACTGGCACTCTAATAGCCTATTGTACTGGCCCGTATCTAAGTTATACTGCCTATGCTTACGCGTTATCTTCTCTGCCGATTTTCTTTATGATCACCTTCTTCACAATGCCAGAATCACCGTATTATTTATTGATGGTAAATAAAATAGACGCAGCATATAAATCATTGAGTTGGCTCAGAGCTAGCGATGATGTGGAAAAAGAATTCTATGGTATTAGATGTTCCGTTGAAGAAGATTTGAAACAGAAGGGCGGATGGAAAGATCTGATTGCCACTAAAAATGATAGAAAAGCTCTATTTATTGTATTATTGGTATGTTTAATTAAATTTATGAACGGCATGACAGCGTTGACAGTATACGCTTCACAAACGTTGGCCGAAGCAACGCACGATATATCTTACAATATAATGACAATTATTCTAGGAGTAGTACTTGTTGTTACAGCATTCATATCGGCATTCTTATCCGATTGTGTAGGCAGACGTCCTTTACTGATATCATCAACTGGTGGTTGTGTGATTTTCTGTATATTGATAGCAATCTATCAGTACATTGATGAATTTACTGAAATAAATGTAACTGGCTACAGTTGGATAAATTTATTATCGATGATCAGCTTTTGCATTGTCGCTAACATTGGCGTGGGTCCGTTAGTGCAAACGATACAAGCTGAATATTTCCCGTCAAGAACACGTTCTATTGGTAGTGCATTTGCACAGATGATATCTTCTTTTGCAGCTTTTCTTAATATTAAAATATATGAAGATGTATCTGCCAGTGTTGGTACATATTTTAATTATATAATATTTGCAACGGTTTCACTAGTTGGTAGTGTTGCGTTGTGTATAATTCTAAAAGAAACAGCTGGTAAAAGTTTAGGACAGATACAATCAGAATTGAAGGTGGGAAATAAAGAGAATAGCATAGGAAGACAAGAATTTGCAAGCGCGTGATAAAAGTTGATTAGGTAAAGTAATATTCTTTTGTACAGTCATCCTTCAACATTCGTCAGGGTTCCATTTCATACGGTACGAACTAATTCGGTCGGTAGTAAGTCGACCTTCTAGACATTTATAGCTTTAGGTACTTAGTCATAAGTGCCTCAGAACTGTAACTTTGACGCTAATTCTGCAGAAGAGCAAGACTGTCAGACGAAGTTTTTATTCGAAGGCTTGAAAGGAATCGCCATGTTTGTGATATTCACAATTCAGGATTCGCTACTAATTGTAGCACCCTACAGTTTGCTCGAGTGAAAACTTTTGATCAGGAATTGAACCCTGACTTATCAAAACTACTAGAATCAAACTCACTAATTTAGTTTGTTAATCGTTATTATTGATAAAACTAAGAGAACTAATGAAAAGAAAAAAACCAATAAATTTCTGATAAGAATGCTGAATCGCGTAAAAGTGTTTGGGAGAAGGTATTGCAAGCGTATTATTTTCAAAACTGCAATCTATGATTCTGCTCCCATAAAACCGGATAGCACCCATTCTGCTCCCATAAAACTGGATAGCACCCATTCTGCTCCCATAAAACCGGATAATCTTCAAATCTTCCTTCACAGACAACTCTTCATTATCCATTCCTTCTTGTAAAGCCCAGGCTGGTTATTTTGCTTGGATAAATTTTGTTTATGATGGGAATACCCAATGTGCTTTGTTTGTTGCCTTTATTTCTTTATATTATAAATGTTTGTTTTTGTAAACAAACGAATAATATTCTCACGAATAATTATAAATGGCTTTATGATCTGGCTTTATGATTTCGCCAATTTTGGAATATCGCTAAAGCTAAAGTACATTTTTTCTTAAGATCTTTAGAATGTAGAATGAAAAAGAGGATATTAGGACTTCCCTGAGGATATTAAGCAGATAGAAGATTTTAACCCCTACTCCAGAATATATTAACAAGCTCAGTCCTCACGTATACAGCTTAACCCAACGAATCGTTTGAGAGATTCCTCAGCACCTTTTTCAACACCCAGTCAAAGGATTCTCAACTATAACAGGTTCTCGAATAATACAGGATATGGAGCGATATCCTTTTCTCAAACAAGTAAAATTTTTGGTCTAGACTATTCTCCATAGACTACAATCGCCCGCGCCAACTTTCTCAAATAGAGAACGCTCTCTAGATAAGCAGGCTAAGACTCTTCTGGACAGCAAGGATCGCAAATGATTTCCGGTGTAAACCAATTTGAGCAAAAATAACCAGCTTGTTTCCCTCCTTGGACCTCCTGGAAAGTTGCAGAACCTTCTAGGTCATAATGCATCAAATACTCAGAATCGTTCAAACTCAATCGAATAATAAATTTTCTATGCTAGCATGTTCAGTCAACAGATCCACAAAAAATCTTATGTCCTCGACACTGGTTGAGTAAACCTCTTCGTGAGTATTTGCGAAGATCCCTTAAATAATGCCTTCGTTTGCCCTTGTCCAATAGTATTCCTCTATTCATACACTGGCCTCTGTTGCTCCTCTATTGCTTTCCGTAAATAGATTGATATGGCTCAGAAGAGTTTTGGGCTAGTAAAAGTTTCGTTTGAAATCTTCTCGGACCAATTCGCCTTCTTTAGCATCAGTCACATACTCTATGTTCTGGTACTTGGATTAAATGAGGGTGATCAGACCTTTCACTATAAATTGTTTTAAAAAGTCCTCTAGTTTTCTTTTCCTACTTCCTCTTCTTCCGCATCGTTTTGCCCATCTTGATCGATTGACAGATTTTGTCAATAAACTTTGATTTTTACTACATAGAATATGACAGATGTACTAAATCAGGGCCACGTGATCTTAAGGATTATGGTTGGTTTGGTAACTGATCCTTATGCTTAGGAAGTATATAGGTCTACTGGGCCTTGCCAATACTGGTCACTGCAGGTTTCGCTTGATCAAGAAGAGCACCGTTCCATAGAGAGCCTGTTTGTGAGCACAAAACTTGCATATATCCTCTGAGCCAGCAGTTAACGTACGTTAACGGGGAAAATCCACAATAGTTTGGGTCGCGGTGATCTTTGGCCGTTTTCACTATTCTATTCTACTGTACTATTAGACTTCCTACAACGTTATACTCGCTTGCTTCTTGATCAAAATTAAGGACAAAAATATTATTCATTCCCCACAGAATAAACAGAATCATAGACAAATATCCAAGCGAACATAATACGAGGGATGACTCTGTTTTACAGATAAATTTTGGAGTATTTATTTTAAAAAATAAAATGATTAAAATTAAATGACAAAAAGTAGTTAATTTGTTTAAAAAAGTTTATTATAACAATTTCACGAGCTTTCGACCTGTATACAAACTTACTGCAATAATGACACCGTCTTAACTCTGTTACCGTAATAAAAAAAATATATATATATATACATGGATGTATGTGTGTGTGTATGCGTCTACACAACATAAGAATAGATATTGTTTCCCAATACAGTTAACTTATGAGTTATAACCTATCAGTAAACTGTAACCTGCCATGATGTTCTGATCCAGTTGAGAGTTTCCTTGAAAATGACCTGACTCCTAGGTCAAAAGCTCAGGATAATATAATAAACTTTTTTATGCAAATTAAGGAATTTTAATCATTTAATTTTAACCATTTTATTTTGTAAAAGTTGTTAAGTCAAATAAACAAATCAAACTTCTCGTATTTATTTTACTCTGTAAATTAATGTATGCTTCCACACATTGTATATATATATATTTTTTTACATTTTACAAATAAATAGTAATAAATATTACTTTGATACTACAGAATTCACTTTATTTCACTGCTAAATTACTTAGGTTGTGGCCTTAATTTACATTATTTCCTACATTCTCGGGGTATTAAACTTTTTTGTTTTCTCAGTCTGAAGAGTAGTTTTTTTTTGTTTTTTTCTTAAGGCGAAAATTCATACTATTAGCCACTGAAGAAAATATCAACCAGGGAATAACTACATTTCCCCTGTCTCTCTGAGGCAGCATTGTTTCTCCCCGAAAAAGACAGACTGATCTTCTCTTCCTTTCTAGCTAAAAGCAAGCACATTTTTCGGCTAACCTACAAATTATTCAGCTCTTCTATTCAAGTTAAAATTAATATCAATTATTAATTGATCCTCAAGAGTGTCATTGGTTCAATTCAAGATTCTCACCAAAGTGAATTTCCTGCAAATCTTACAAATTGTAAATGGAAAAATTCAGAAGTTTACTTTAAACTTTTTTTTTACAATACATTACACACCAGCAGCTATTATTAAATTAATAAAAATAAAATAATACTATAATTTATATTGTAAAATAAGTGATTGTAATAAAACTTTAATTATTAAAGCAACAAATGTCAATAAAATTGATGTAGTTATTATAAAAACCCGTTTTTCATTCATTAAATTACTATAAAACAGTTATAATTAAATTAATCATCGTATTGTTTTAAATTTTACATCTTCCTTTATTGTACTAGAACAGGTGAAACAAATTTCATATTATATTATTCAGGTAATATTTAGAATTGTGGACTTATGGTAAACATTGCTTGTAAGCTTGCCCCTTCCCCCCACAAATTTCAGAATGGGTGCTATAATAAGGCAATGGGTAGCATCTCTCAGCTGTAAGTGGCATATTTCTTTTAGTCATTTATTATTATTTTAATTATTTTCTAATATAGCAGAGTTTGCTGCATTTTCACTTAACTGTAAGAGGGAATATAAAATTTTCAAAATCAAGTTTTCATGGAAATACATGATTTGAAACCCTCCTCAGTATGAAAATGTAGTTTTTTTGTTATAGCTCTTATTTGATATATTTCCTGGAAAAATTAGAGATGCTTGGAAGAAGAAAATTAGAGTGTTTATTTTTCTCTGAAACGTGATGAAGTTTAGGACAGTTGCAAACTGAATCAAAATTGGCTAATAACGAGAATAGCAATGGAAGACAAGAATTTGCAAGCTCATGAAAGAGAAAATACTCTTTATTTTATAGTCTTCCCTTCGACATTTGTCCATTCCATATGACACAACCTAATTCGGTCGGACGTAAGTCGACTC
Source organism: Triatoma infestans (assembly GCA_011037195.1). Lineage (NCBI taxonomy): Eukaryota > Metazoa > Arthropoda > Insecta > Hemiptera > Reduviidae > Triatoma > Triatoma infestans. The sequence goes on from JAAEAF010000008.1 coordinate 61,389, forward strand.
TCTAGAGATTTAGGTAATAAATCATAAGTGTTTCAGACTTTGTAACTTTGACGCTAATGGTCCAGCAGACCAAGGCAGCCAGATGGAGGTTTTTGTTAGAAGGCTTGAAAGGCGCCTTGTTTGTGACAATCACAATTCAGTATCCGCTGCTAATTGTTGCTCCCTACATTTTGCTGGAGTGAAAACTTTAGATATCGCTCAGAATTTGAACCCTGACTCCTCAAAACTACTAGAATCACACTCTATTTCACTAATTTACTTTATTAATCGTTATTATTGATAAAACTGACAGAAACAACGAAAAGAAAAACAATAAGTATCTTAGAATATTTAATATTTAGGGATTTAGTCATAAGTGTCCCAGATACTGTAACCTTGACGCTATAGCTCCAGAAGAACCTAAACGCCCCGATTAGAGTTATTATGAGAAGGCCTATGATGGAAACGCCGTATGAAATAAGTTGAAATGTAGTAATTTGAGTCTATTTTACAGTTCTACCAACAATATAATATTAATGAAGTTAGACATGTTGCTAGAATTCAGAGTTTGATGAAAAACAGTTGACAAAATATGAATTTATTGCAAGGTCTTTCGATATTCTCGAAAATAACTGCATATATAATCTATCATGTTTATTTAATGCGTTTTCCAGAAAAATTGAATCTTTGAAATAATTCTGTGAGACCTAGAATATAATAGATTTCCAGTAAGCATTACCGATCTTCTTGCCTTCAGAACAACCTCGTCCCTAGTTTGCGATTGAAGAGATTCCCTTAAACAACTCTGTCGGCACAATAAAGATCGGCTAGAATGGGTGCCAGGACATGTGGGTGGATTAGGTGCAAGGGGAGCGGCATCCTTTCTTTCCCAAGGGGAGTACCCATGTTTTTTTTACAGAAAGATCAAAATGCGTTAAATCCAGGAATCCAGGCAGTGGAAAAAAATAACAATTTATTGATTAACAAAATTTTCTTTATAATACAGGTTCACTATGTATGACCATGATAGGAACATGTTTTATGTGGATAACACCATTGATGGTCACATTAGTCCAGCCGGACAGTCCTGTTCCGATGACATCCACACAAAGATCGTGGCTAGCTTCAATAATTGAATTTGGAATGATAGTGGCCGCTATTCCAGTTGGAATCCTAGCAGACAGGTACAATATTATTGTAGATTATAAATAACTTATTACTGCTGGCCAAATAAATGGGATTTGTCTTATGAAGTAGAACGAATCTGAAGTAGAATGGTTGTGTCATTCAGTTAGAAAAATATATTATAAATTTGGTGGATTTTCCAAAGAGAAGATCGTAATTTTAGAGTTTTTTTTTTAAATAATTGTAAATTTTATACATTTTTCTATTATTGAAATTATTAATCATTTTTAAAAATTCTATAACAATATTATTAGTTTTAACGATGTGAAGTGGCACTCTAATACTGGACTATAATAATCAGTGGGTCAAAGTCTCTAATTCAATTTGATTACGTAATAAACAAATGTTTTTAGGTTTTATTGTATATATTAATTATTTCAATTGGTTTTCAAATCTTCAGGCCTTAAAATTATAATAAGGTGTTTATAAGGCAATGGCCAGAGAAGTTTTTAAAGAAAAAGAATTCTTTGCTGCTCTACGTACCACTGGGACCCTTATTCAGGAGCTCTTGAACTCCTCTCCTACCCAAAGAGCTCCTGAAAAAGGGTACCAATTGTCCCCGAAACGTAGAGCAACAAAGAATTCTTTTTTCTTTAAAAACTCCTCTGGCCATTGCCATATAAACATCTTATAAAACTATGTATTTTAAATTTATAAATATAAGTCTCGAATAAGTTTATTTCTGTAAAAACTCTAATAATATTTAAAATATGGCCAGCATTAAGCACTTAATTATTTATTATTTGCTTTATTTAAATCAACTGAGAGCAAAATGTAGGTTAAAACTTTCTAAAATTATATTAATATTGGATTTCTCAAGTCTTCTAAATTTATTTCCTTAGGCAATTAACTATCTGCATATACCATTATATCTAAAAGTATTCGGATAAATAGTATTTAATTCAATCAACCTTTTTAAACAAATTTTTTGTTAATTAAACAGAAAATTCTAATGCTTCTTTCAACCTTGAATTTTTAGTTGGGGTTGTTCGGTTTCTATACATATTAAGTGGTTGGAAATAACTCTAGGCAGACACAGAGAACGTTTAAAAAAGCTAACTTGTACTATTTCCAATTGTTCTAAGTGGTATTCAACTCCCAAACGGACGCACAATAAAATAAACAGTTTTTAACTAAACTCTGATATAGATATATTTTACATTGCCAGCTTTTAGGAGTAACCACAAGAATGGATGCTAAGCACACTTCCAACCGTTGCATTTGCTTTTATTATGGCTCTGTTAGATGCTTCATTAAATAACCTAATGCTACTAAAAGTTATGCCTAAATATCAATTTCGTTTACTAAAAATTATAGTGGTCCGGGAAGTTATTCAAAAAACGGTAGGAAAAAAACTGTTTTAATATTGAGTATTTAGTACAGAAAATATCACGGATCATAACATTATTATATAGATGGTAGAATAGTAAATTGTACTGAAGCTGCACTTAAGGAAAAACCCGAAAAATTGTACTCCAAAACTCAATCTATTCAGTAAAGTCAAACTTCTGATTGCCGGTGATTATGAATGCATAAAATCTAAATGGAATATCAGTTTGAAATGTAAAATTTTACGTTTCTGAGATTTTTTGTTCATAATGTTATACACATATAAATAGACAGATATCTGTCGCTAAAACTATAGATTTTTTTCTATTCAGAAGCCTTAGGGTGAAATGCACTTTTGAAAATTTGTCAAAAAGGAATACTCGCTTTCTTACAACAATGTGACAAACTAAAAAAAGTCTGAGCTTAACATCTTCAATCCTAATTTGAGCTGGTGCATTTATTTCATCACTAAGCTTAACATAATAAATAATAGAGTTCTCATTTGTCTCGTTTTAGTCAGGTGGATCCTAGTTATCCTGGTCTCTCAAGAAACTTAGTTAAATAGCAAACTGTCCCCTGTACTAGCTGCTTTAAAAGTAGCCACTTAATTCGAAATTGGTCGTGTGTAAGCTTTTACATTCTCAAATATTTATAAGGAATGATCTATTGAAATCATAAAGAGATAGCGATCAAACTTAAGAGATTTTAATAACCTGTGGAATTATAATTTTTGTTTCTGACCACTTCTGAGGGCTATAAGTAAACTTAAGTAATGTAATGCTTATTCTCACAGCGAACTTTACGATGAGAGTATTTTCATGAATTAAATCACGACTGAAAGATAAAGAATTAGAATATAAACATTTCTGCTGCTTTCTGGCAAAAATATTTGATAAGTGTCAAGCTTCCAGAATTGCTCTAAAAAATGAAAAATGATTCTGCTGTTTAATTATCAGCAAAATTCTTGCAATCCTACATAACAGGAACTTAATCCTACAAGAGGAAGGAACGTAATTTTCTCTTCGCGCCTATTTACTAGTTTTCCGGAAAAGTTAGCAATCAATTATTTTCCTCAGAGACATTTTCCATGGTAGCCTGCTTCATTTTGTGGTCATCGACCAGTTTCGGGCGTTCGCCCATCTTCAGGATGCGTTTTTCAGACAGTATGACAACACAGACTTGCACACAGCAAATTCAGTTTTACACACTTTCTGAATTCTGTTTAATTATCAGCAAAATTCTTGTAATCCTACAAAACAGGATTCTACAACAGGACTTAATCCTACAAGAGGAAGGAACGAAATTTTCTCTTCGCACCTAGCAGTGTGTAAAACTGAATTTGTTCTGTGCAAGTCTGTGTTGTCACACTTCTGAAAAACGCATCCTGAAGATGACCACAAAATGAAGCAGGCTACCACGGAAAATGTCTCTGATGCTTTCCAGCTCTGCGGAACCAACCATCACAATAATTATTTTCCTACTAAATTCCATATGCTGCATCAATGCTGGTGTCCGGTAAGGAAATGCGTCCGCTAGACAGCACCGTATCCAAAATACGTATTAACGCTTCCACAAATAATTTGACAGCTTTACCATCCTTTTTAGATATACAGATCCGAATACAACCATTTTCACACAAACTCATTTTGAGTCCCTTAACAGCCCAAACTCTCCATAACTGATATTCTACATAATCATACATGTTCAACACTCCAATTTAACGAAATAACGCTCCCACAAAAGAATGTGGCATGCTATCACCAGTTTCAAAATCACTTGAGATTTCTTTAGAGTCAGCGCGATAGCATGATACTATTGGTTGAGATGATAACATACTAATGAATTGTTTTTAACGATACGAAGTGGAATTTCAACTGTATTTGCGTCAAACTTTTATATTAATTTCGCTCTCCCACTAATTGGGAAGTGAGCGGAGCTAGATGATAACTCTACTTCCTGATTGGTCTTAGCGTGACGTAGTAATGTGATGGTGGTAGATGAGTGAGTCAGTGACGCAATAATGTGGTGGTATAGCATGCCTATGAGACATAGTGCATTTTAAAAGTTTGCAGCCGCGTGCTTCACCACATATGACATTTGCTGTACACATAGTTGTACACTTTCGAATCATTACTACGTTAGAATTTTAATCATAATTTAACATTAATTTCCAGATTTGGAAGAAAGAAGGTGTTACTGTCATCAGGCCCTATAATACTGCTAACGTGGGTTTTGATAATATTCACAAGATCTTTACCAGTACTGTATGTAGTCAGATTTCTACAAGGCGTCGCCATGGGTGTTGGATTTGTCGTCGCTCCAATGTACATCGCTGAAATTTCTAATCCAAAAATTAGAGGAACCTTAAGTGGTCAATTCCAGACTCTGTATTTTACTGGCACTCTAATAGCCTATTGTACTGGCCCGTATCTAAGTTATACTGCCTATGCTTACGCGTTAACTTCTCTGCCCATTTTCTTTATGATCACATTCTTCACAATGCCAGAATCACCGTATTATTTATTGATGGTAAATAAAACAGACGCAGCATATAAGTCACTGAGTTGGCTCAGAGCTAGCGATGATGTGGAAAAAGAATTCTATGTTATTAAATGTTCCATTGAAGAAGATTTGAAACATAAGGGCGGATGGAGAGATCTGATTGCCACAAAAAACGATAGAAAAGCTCTATTTATTGTATTATTGGTATGTTTAATTAAATTTATGAACGGCATGACAGCGTTGACAGTATACGCTTCACAAACGTTGGCTGAAGCTACGCACGATATATCTTACAGTGTGATGACAATTATTCTAGGAGTAGTACTTGTTGTTACAGCATTCATATCGGCATTCTTATCCGATTGTGTAGGCAGACGTCCTTTACTGATATCATCAACTGGTGGTTGTGTGATTTTCTGTATATTGATAGCAATCTATCAGTACATTGATGAATTTACTGAAATAAATGTAACTGGCTACAGTTGGATAAATTTATTATCGATGATCAGCTTTTGCATTGTCGCTAACATTGGCGTGGGTCCGTTAGTGCAAACGATACAAGCTGAATATTTCCCGTCAAGAACACGTTCTATTGGTAGTGCATTTGCACAGATGATATCTTCTTTTGCAGCTTTTCTTAATATCAAAATATATGAAGATGTATCTGCCAGTGTTGGTACATACTTTAATTATATAATATTTGCAACGGTTTCACTAGTTGGTAGTGTTGCGTTGTGTATAATTCTAAAAGAAACAGCTGGTAAAAGTTTAGGACAGATACAATCAGAATTGATAGAGGAAAGTAAGGATTCTAGATGAGTCAATCTAGAATTCGGAATAAGAAATCGGAACAGATAATGTTTTACAGTATTTAAAATTTATATAGTTTATTTTGTAGTACGTACATATAAGGCTTTGTAAATGAATATAGCTTATTTTTTTATAAATTGTGAGAAAGGGATATAATTGCAATTTTAATTTTGTATCCGTTTCATTATAGTTACCATACTTACTCTTTTACTCCAATTTCCCATTGTCATCAGCTATGTAGTGCTAAATAAAGTTTGAATTCGTGTGAAGAGAAGTTGAAAAAATAAGACAGTGCTGAATGGTTGGTTGGATTGGCACGCACTATTCAAAATTTTATATAAATAGATGTATTAATCACACTCTTACTTAGACGAGATAGTAAGAAGAGTTAGACGGCATCAGCGGATTGTGGTCCTAGCCGATAGGCAGCCGTCATTAAATTATTGTGCTAACGGTTCGTCCGTTCAAAAATGTTTTGGGTTCAGCAAACTCAGTGATCTAGGCAGGAACAATAGAGGTTTCCATGCATAATTTTGTCATATGAAGTATAGCAAATAATCAGATAGCCGAATGAAATGAAAAAGTTGCAGCGATTTCCGGAATACTTTCGGGGATAAGCGATAGCATCTGCACATACCATGGGGAAATGGAGGGTTCTTCACAACACACCTTTCAAACGAGAAGAACCCTCTATCAAAAGAGAAGATTAAGAAGCCTTGATACCAGCCGGATGCTGGAGGAGGATATATGCTACCACCTAGAAGATTCCCAGATTTTCTAGGATTTCTTAGAGAAATTAACTTGAAAGGGATGATGTAAGATGAATAGTCTCATTCAAGTAAGAGGCATAATAAAATTCTTTTGGTCGCAGAGCACCCCTTAAAAAAGAAAAGAAAAACAAAGTCAGAGCAAATAGCGAGATGATAACTTCTTGATGAATTCGTGCAGCGTTGTTGTTAACTGTATGGTTTTTCTAGAAGAGTTTACTACTTAATATATTATTAATTAATGATAATTTATTGCTTTTTAATTAGAGCAAATTATAACGAAGAAGTTGTTAGATTTGGTTAAAATATTAAGTTATTGGCAAGCATACCATAAAAGAAATGAAACAGAGTACACTCCAAAAATGAAATAAAGATAACTTCTCAACAAAATAATTGAAAAGTAAAATAATTAATAGTAAATAATAAATGCCCCCCCTCCTCGTAAAGAGATAAGATACAAAATATAATTAAATTTAATTATACATTAACAAAAATTAAGTATAATACAACTAGCATATTTACTAGAGATGTTATAAGACTAAAGTTTATGGCTATTTAATGTATGCAGGTAAATGTGGTTATTTTTTTTTTTTTTGTAAGGTATGGCATCCAATACATTTTCCATGTTAACATTCCCCGATGATGTTTCTTTTAAAAATCTGGTTATCCATTTATGAAGGCAATAATTAAGTTTCAGGAAACCAAAAAAAAAACAAAAAAGATACAATAAGTCAAACTGCCGTGAGTTAGGAAGTAAACAGAAATAATCAGTAGAAAATCTGTAATGCAAATCACCGCATGATATTTTATTTTTCATTATTAAACATTTACAACTGGATGTCATAAATGCAACAAATAAATTCGATGAAATGTCATGAATAGGCAGTTCGCCAGCGATAACTGACATTAGATATCCAGGAAGTCGCGAGGCCCAATGGCGCTTCAGCCGTCTTTGATTAACTAGGAGTGAGTATAAATAGATGGTTTGATCCATTTAATATTATTTGACTAGAGGATTGATCCATTTAATTTTATTATTTTCAGCATGTTTTATTGAGGTAATTTATTCTAGACGATTCATGGAAAGCAAATGATTTCTTAACCTTGCAAGTAAATCATATTTATTTTTTTTACAAAAGTGCGGATTCTGGTTTTAGGCACCAATCAAACAAGAATAGAAACCCAATCAAAGGAATATGGAAGAAGAACTAGTTAAGCCATGGAGTCCTTAGATGCAGGCATTAGGCATAAATGATAATTTGAAGATTGACTGCAATAAACTGATGAGTTATTTATAAAAATGGTTTGATGTGAACATGAAAATTCACTAATGCTAAATTTAATCTAGACACTCACTTTATATAAGAAAATCTCAGTCTCCTACTCCTAGGAATTTGGGCGGAGCTTACTGTTAGAGTGGGGGACGCTTATTTTTTTTTTTTTTTTAATAAACAATCTCAAAACTATATGAATGTAAAATATATAATTTAAAAAATCTAAATAAAATAAAAAAAATTACTAAAATAATAACAGTGTCCTGCTTTCACTAAATTTCTGGTAATAATTTCTCTAATAATTAATAGCTGTTATTAAGGTGATTATTACAGTAAATTTGCATAATAGATGATTATGCTCTCAATTTATGGGACCAAATATAAGTGTTCCGCAACTAAATAATTTATTTAGCAATTTATTTTACTTACCTTATAATTCTTTACAAGTTCATTCACTAGAGTGCGTTAGAAATGTAACACTTTCTAGTCAATCTGCAAACAAAACAAAAAATAGATTTAATTTGGAAATATAATTTTTTTTTTGTTTATTTACAATATTTACAATCTGTAATGATTTCACAATAAGTAGATGTGAGCTTAGATAAGTAAATGTGGCTTGAAGGAGGTAGCCAATGCCACCCTTTGTGGACTTGTTACTCCTCCTCTTCCTGTGACAGGAGGTCCCTTGGCCACTGGCGTTTCAAATGTCGAGAGGATTCCCAGGAATGGTTAGGGAGGATAGGATTGCGACGTGCAGGTTGATGTGTGTTCCTAGTTTGCTGTAGATCTTTTGTAAAGTTATTGTGTTAAGTCGTGTACGACTCGGATCTATAATGTCAGTCTGTAGCGTCATAGACTGGTTAAACATGGTATGGGCATTATGTGATTGTTCGCAGTATCTTGTTCTGTATGGCTTTGTATCCCTTTAGTGTGTGTCGGTTTGACAGTTCCCCAGAGTTGTAGTCCATAGGTCCATATTAGTCCTATTATGGATTTGTTGATTTCAACTTTGTTTTTAAAGTTTAATTTAGATCTTTTGTCAAGGAAGCGTTTTACTACTAGAAGTATGTGGTTTTCATTGAGTGTCGAGTTTTCGTTACGTATGTGTTCCAAGTCAAGCGTCTATCTAAGGTAGAGTCCAAGGTATCGGATGTCTTATGAAGTATAGGTGTATTGTTAATATACGCTTTCGGAATAATATACATTGTTGATCATCCGTCTGAGGGTGAATGTTACATGTTTACATTTTGTTTCATTAAATTTGATTTTCCAAAATTTGAAATGTTGCTGAATCGATTTAAATGGTCCTGTAGGAATGAGGATGCAGTGGTGGCGTCTTTGTGAGTTGAAACTATTGCTATGTCGTCTGTATATTTAGCTAACAGTGTGTCAGTTGATGTAGGGATGTCTAATGTACTAATAGATTTATAGAATCGGTCCAAGAATACTTCCCTGCGAAAAAAATGAATAAATCTGCAAAATATGAAATATTCACAGAGTATACTTTGAAAAAGAATAATCAAAAAGAAAATTTTGTGAAGGTGCAAAATTTTGAAACTTTGAGCTCTGACTGGATACGTTTGTTCTGGAAATATTCTGAGTATGTGAAAATATTTTTCGAGACAGGTCTGGTGTCTGTCTGTGAGTGTGTTCCGTGTGAACAAAATATCTCTAAAATAAAAATTCACAAAAAAACATCGACTTGATAGATTAGGCTACATACTAGTATGGGGCATCCAATCAAAATCTAAAGGTTCGATCAAAATCTGTTAACAGGAAGTGCGTTATCGCTAAGTATTTTTATTTTATTTTTATTTTTTTGTATTTTTTTGCGACTTTTCTGTAAAATATTTCAACGAATTTCTTGAAACTTTGCATACATATAGGTCAATCGCTTGCATATTCGAATCATTTGTCTAGGGAAATGGATTTTTGTAAAAGTTTTTGGGGGAAACGCTGCAAACTTGTCTAACGTGCAAGTTTGAACAATTGTCAGTTCTTCCAGTAATTAAACATTAAGACACATTTAAATGTAAAACTATCAATTTAAAGTTTTGTAGGGATTACAGACTAGCACTGTCTGGTAGTCTATAGTCAAATTCAGACAGCAGTTTTATATTGTGCAGTCTTCAGAAACAATATTCGGTACAATTCAGAAACAATATTCACACAATTTCCGGTAAAGAAAATTGTGTGAATTACTAAGAGTTATATCAGAAAATACCAATAATTTATCATTTTTTCAGAAGTGGGAAAATGACTAATTGATTAAAAGGCCTCTTGTAAAGTCGAACAATAATGGAATAGTTAACATTCCTTTATCAACTGCAAAAGCGAATATCATTAGTAACATTTTGTAGTATAGTGCATATAGTAAAAGTAGAAATTCAGGCAACTGAGATGAGTTATTTGAGGAAGATTGAGGGGAAGACAAGAAGGAACAGGGTTCGTAATGCCATAATAAGATCCAACTTGAATATACAGCCAGCAGAAGAAATAATAGAAGAAAATAGGCTGCGCTGGTTCGGGCATGTTCTACGGATGGATTCCGACAGAGCGGCTAGAATGGCATATGAAGCACAAGTAGAGAGACGGAGAGGAAGGGGTAGACTGGACGCAGGTGGGAAGAGGGTGTAAAAGAGGCGTGCGGGAAAAGAGGAATTGCGTGGGGGGATAGGAGAGCATTGGTGGAAGACAGAGAGGGGTTCCTATCGTTTATATATTATTATTTATATAATTTCAAACGATAGAAATTATAAAAAAGAATTTTTATCTTTTAGAGAATAATACGAATATCCCTCTTCAAAAATTCATATCTCTGTTATCCCATTGCTGTAAATCAGGATATTTTCAATACAATGAACACTTTTACCAACAAATCTTTGGCACAGACATGGAAGTAGCCTAGGACCTATTCAGACACGATGATTGGAAAGGAATCTGACAGATCATCCATATAACCAGAAAATCTACTTTGTTAAATCCTTTACCAAACATGTGCTTCATCTTAGCCATCCCCGTTTCCATGATGAGAACAAGTTAAAATTATCTAAGATATTTAAAAATAATGGCTATCCTCTCCATATAATACCAAAAATATCATATCAACGATCCACAGATAATATGATCAACCTGACTCCCTCTACGCCATCACAGCAACTTCCAATATCCTATATGTCTAACCCATACATAGAGGTCTATCAGAGAAAATAGCTAGAATTTTCAAGAAATATAACCTTTTCATTGCTCACAAAAACTCCAATCCTCTAAGAAAACTCCTTTCTAAACTAAAAGACCCCACACCCACAGCTTTATTATCAGATATAATTTATAAAATAAATTGTTTACAATGCCCAGCAACATACATAGGACAAACATCTCAATATTTAAAAAATAGACTGTACCAACATAAATACGACTAAAAAACTAAAAAACCGACTGACATGACTACAGCACTAACGAAACATTGCATACAATACAAACATGAATTTGACATGGAAAACGCTAAAATTCTTTCCATCAACAATAATAATAAAAAAAGAAATATATTGGAAATGATTCATATTAAAAAAGATAAATTATCTATCAATTTTAGGACAGAGACTAAAAACCTATCCCTTACTTATAACAATCTCCTGGAATTTCCAAAACAACATACAGACTAAGACACGGTTTTCCCATCCGCTCTCCTAGCCCTCTATAAACCTTGGCACATCCAATGTCGGTAACACTTGGTGATGGTAAGTCACAGGTTAAACTAGAGTAATTACTACTATAATTCTAACTGAAAATTTTTGTAAGTACATTTCCTAAGTTATTTCCATACAATTACTCTTATATATGCCACATATTGTCAAAGTTTTAATAGTTGTGATTTAGTTTAATATTGATCTGTTCTACAATAGTTCAAAATAAATTTAAATGTGCTATATATATCATACTTTTTATTTAGTTTATTTTAAAAAAAAATTTTATTTTGAAAATATTTATTTTGTTCATATTTTATGTTGTTTCTATTTTTTATTGATTTGTATTAAAACCTTTGTACAGACCCCGAAGAAGGCAATAAATTTGCCGAAACGTCGGTAGAAATTTAAAGAGTTCTTTTGTATGACCGAACCTCAACATCCAATTTACAACGTCGTAACGAACACCAAAAAAAATTAAACTGTATTGTTTTATTTAGTATTTTGTAAAGTAAGTAATGGAATCTATTTCAGCTTCAGCCAAATTCTTTTTTATTGAGCTGAAGGAATAAAAGAAAAAAATATATGTTTAAAGAAATAAACGTCGGCATTTTAAAGATTAAAATATGTTACCAATGAATATAAAAGCAAGAACAATGAAATACTAGAATAAGTAGAGATAAAAGAAGAGAAACTTTATGCGACGAAAAGAAAGAAATGTATTTTTCCTTACAACAACTCGCTGCCAGGTTGCGGTAGTATCGCATTTCTTGCCTCCGCATTGCTGGCACTTATATAAAATGCCAAACAATGTACTAGTCAAGTTTAGTGTTCGGTTCGCGGTAATACTTGTGAGAAGAGTTTATTTCCAGGAAAAAAAAAAGACTGTTTATTATCATCGTTATTGTTTTATAGAAATTTTAGAAAGATTTTTTTAATTACATGACTGTGCAAATTCAGTGATTAAATTTAGAATTAATTTGAGCGAATACTGTGTTTTATTTCAGATTATTTCTACTAATAATTAGTGTGCAATTCAAATACGTAGAATACAATGTAACGGAATAAAAAAAGGTCAACAGGTTAAATTTATTCTTTACATATATATGTATATTTGTGTGAGTATGTATGTATGTATAATGTAAAAGGCATTTTAGTTTGTTTATTTGAAACTTGAAACTAGTTTTATTATTTTTTTTTAATTGTACAAAGAAAAAAATGTATTATATCATTTTATTAATACATACAAACACACTAATAAGAAATAATAAGGAAAGTGTTGGATATATATAAAATATTTTTATTGATAATGCGCAATAGCGTGAATGTGGTAGTGAATGTGCGCAAGAAAGAATAAACAGGAAGAAGTGCACCAACATGTTTACATGTGTGTATATTATATGTATGTAATGTGTATAGTAGGTGAGTTTGTTCGAGTGTGTATGCCTTTCGCCAGAAAATCCCAGTCAGCAAGAGCAGGCCGCCAACTTTCTGGCCTTGACAGCTGGTTGGAAACTTGTTTTCAAGGTGAAACTACAATTAGAATGGTGGCAACTAGCGTGATTTTGTGTTTGTATGTGTATCTGTAATATATGTATATAAACACATATATAATATATATATATATATATATATATATATATAAGCCTCAGCTTCATCTGGTTTGTGTTTGTGGGGGCTTACTCGTAAAAGTTAACATGTGTGATAGTATCTGGTGGGGTCGGTCAATGCCCGCCAACCTGCTATATTAGCCATTCAAAGATATTTTCCTGTTGTCGCTACTAACGATCTCTGGCGCCCAACACTTGCTGTTATAGTAATCCAGGCAAAAAAAAAGCAAAACCAGTCACTCCTTCCCTTTTATAAAGGGTGCGGCTCTTTATTATATCAATTTATTTATTTTTTATAACTTGTATTTTTTTTTCCTACATTTTGTTGTTATTGCTTTTGTTTTCGTTGTAACTTTTTATAAAAAGAAAAAAAAATTTGTGCTGTAGTATTTTTTCAATATAATATGTTTAACCTGTGTTTCGAAAAATTTAATTTGAAACATTATAGAAAGTCTCAAAACCAACACGTCCTCCTCTAACTCCTATCCAATAGCAGCAGTCCCTCCTCAAGTTTCTATCCGGAATCCTATCCCAACACTTCTCATATTAACCTAGCCCGGATAGACTTCATCTGTTATAGACAAACTGACAAAATACAGCAGCACCAAATGGAAATTAAAAATATATTATGGCAAAACTAAGGCTATCCTGTTTACTAAACGTAGACCTACATCAACAGACAAATTAAATACAATCACTTTGATCACTTGATTTCCGGAAAAATGACTTTAAAACTATATTTCCCGTTTCTCTCATGCAACACAAAAATGACTAAACAAAGCAAATTCCTATTTTATAAAGTCGTCTTCAGACCGACTTTACGCTGCAGAGATATTTTCCGTGATAGCCTGCTTGTGCTAACATAGTGTTATTTCGCGCTGTTTAATTAATTATTAAGTAAATCTCCTTCATAAAACGTAGTTTAAGTTACACATCCCCACGTGTTGGATGTTTCCATTTTTAAAGGGTACACTATGCCCCCTTTAAAGACCGAAACCTGTGTTTTCCCACTCAGGTACCACCATCCCTCTTAACCTAGTTAGGCGCTAACAAAAAAAAAAAAAAATTAAAAATCAGAGTATCAACTAAATTTGCTTTGTGCAAATCTATCTATTACACTGTTTGAAAAAAAAGCATCCTGATAATGGGCGAACGCTCGAAACCGGTCGATGACCACAAACAGAAGCAGGCTATCACGGAAAATATTTCTGCTGTCTTCCAGCTCTGCGGAACCAACCACAACAACTTTACGCTACGTTCGCCAAAATCTGACTAATAGTAATAACATTAAGAACCTGGAGATAATTTCTTGAGACTCACTACGATACACTAAAATCTCCCAACACCATGTAAAATTTTCCGTAATCGCAATACATTTCTTCATCCAAAATAGTTTGCTGAAACTCCTGTGCACTCTAGTCTGTCATCTCTTCTACGAAATACCACCCTACGATCCCTCCATTCACTATAGACACAAAAGATTGAAAGAGATTCCTAATAACATTTTCCATAAGCTGTAGGTTTTCTCTCTTTAAGAAGGTGCATGTATCATTCTTCTTGAATGACTCAATCACATTAGCACTTATTTATTTTCTTACTGTGAATATTATTAAAGTCATTATCTATCTTACCTATTTATCTTTTGGTTTGAAAAATTCACCTTTTCCTTACTACAGTTATTGCAATTTTAACTGATGGTTGGGGGTTTAAACTTATTGGTTTTTTGGAGGCAAAGGTACAACAAATTATTGGCAAAGTACTTGACAGCCCCTCCGCAAAATATCTAACAGTAGTTAACAGTAGTAGCTTGTATAAGACCCCCAGGATCTCCCCTAAGAAATGAATTTTTCCAGCAACAAAAAATTATTTTTTGAAATAAATATGATAAGGTATAAATTGAAATGCGTTCCCATTCCAAGTTTAAAGAAAATCATTTGAAAATTGTTTTCAAGAAACTTACTTAGTACTTTGGATTAACCAATTTTTGCTTTCTATTATTTTGTGAGAGGAAGTATTGTGATTGTATCAAACTTCCGAAATTAAGTCTTCACTGGAAGTACATGTATTGATGTATTGATATATTGATGTGCCCTGGAAAAAAAAAATGTTTATAGCGAATACTCTCCAATAAATCTGGTGGGAAACACTCAAACAACATTCTCTCACTACAGTCTACATAGCTACAGTTGACAGATTTTCTCCAAACTTATAATTGTTACTAAATATTTTAATTGTCTTCAATTTTTTATCAATGGGAGGAGAATCTAAATTTAATATTATGACCTTTTTGAAGAAAACATAACTTCCCCCTCTCTCTTCCTAAACTTCTTTCAATGAACTTTCTCGGTAAAGAAAGATAGAAATAAAAGTGATAGGTCGCTGTATTCCATTCATAACTAATATGAATTACCATTTATTTAGATGATAGAATTGTACAATAAACTGATATAGCATTTTAGAGCAAAACATAACCCCCCACCTCTCTCCCAAAATACCATGATTTTCTTAAAAATTGGCTAACAACATTTATAAAGGTTTATGAAATATTTTGACGATATTGTGTTATAGTTTGTAGTAGCTTGTGTGGCTTGAGCGGTTTTATAAAGGGCTTGTAAGTATATATGTTTAAGAGAGAAGTATCAGAATTAAGAAGGTACTCACCACTGCTAACAATAAATATATTTTAATAAAATAATAACTACAAGTTATTTGCAAAAATATTATAAACTTGTCCTTGTTAGAAGGCAGACATTCTTGAAGGAATGCCCTCTCTAACGGGGGATTTTCTCTCACAAAACAGTTGGACAAGTGGCATTGTTATTTTCCTAATGGATTCCTGTGCTTTTGTCTCTTTAGCAGCAATGACCTTACATTATAGTACCTCACTCTAAAATACATGATTTTTGCCAAAATTATTTCACTTAAAATATTTCTTTTTGCATTTCTTCTTCCACTACATTTATCTTCTTTATTGGAAACATTTTTCCAGCCAATTAAATTTTTGAAACGTTCATTGACAATGGTGAAACTTATTAATTAAATTACTTGAGTTTCGTGTATGAAGAAAGTTCAGTTCACCGGAGAACTTCGACTTTTACAGACTCGGTGCTAGAGTTTTTCGACATTTCTTTTTTTTTTTTAAACGGTTCTAAAGATTTTCTTTAAGCCTGTTAATTGTTTGATCAATTGATTTTTAAAGAATTGTTAAAGATTCTATGAGTGATTTCAAAATGCGTTACAAGTTTTGTTGGGGGCTTGCAGAGGACCCTAAACAAGCCCCTACCAGGGAATGGAATGCCGATCCCTTCAGGGAAAGGAATAGCTAAAGTGGTTAGCAAAACTGGATTCCTATGCGGAGATCCCGGGTTCGAGTCCAGCTGTACTACCCAAAGATTTTTTCTTCCTAGAAGCCTCTACAGCTCACTGTCCGGTGATGGATAATGTAGGCTGTAACGAAAGAACACTGTCCTCAGGCGGTGAGTGCACTGACAAGGCTCTAGGCTCCAATGACCATAGATGTTCGCCTTAAAAAAAAAAAAAAATTCCTTACCATATTTATTTATTTGCAATGGAAGACGTAAGCGAAGTAAACGAAGCAAGTTGAAGAATAAGTTCAGCAGCAGAAGAAACTCGTGTAAGTGATTCATAAGATTTTATTGTTTGTGAAAAAGCGAACTATGTAGCCATCTATTCAACAGTTCTACACATTATTTATTTCAAATAGATTTAATAATGGGGAGGAAAAATGTGAAAGGAGTATAAAAGGAAAAGATAGACCAGGCAGAAAAGTTAAGATATACAGTTCATATAGTAAAACATTTATTTGTATAGATTACTTTCTCTGACTTCTAGTAAGAGGCAATATTGTAATTGTTATCCGTTTTTGAAGTCCCCTGAGTCCAAAAAAGAGGTTTTTAGAAAATGATGTGTATGTGTGTGTGTGTGTGTGTGTGTGTGTGTGTGTGTGTGTATGTATGTATGTGAACAGCATAGCTGAAAAACGAAGAATCGCAAAAAGTTAAAACTTGATATTTCGTTTAGGTATCACCATGGGAACTGACAGTAAGTTATGTGTCAAAATTCCTCAACCGGAAGTAGCACTTTACAATTATTTCTTCACTTTTTCGCAATTTTCTCAAAAATGGCTCCGACGATTTTCTTGTTTTTTTTTCTGATTTAAGACGTGTCAACATCTACGGTCATTGGCACCCGGAGCCTTCTCAGTACACTGGCGGCCTCCGGACAGTGTTCTCTCGTTACAGACAACGCTGTCCATCACCGGACATTGAGCTGTAGAGGCTGGCTCCTAGGAAGAAAAAATCTAAGGGTAGCACAGCAGGACTCAAACCTGGGTCCGCCGCGTAGGAGTCCAGTACACTAACGCTATTGTGTTCTCTAACGACTTTCTTGAAACATGGTATATCAACTACACATACAATGAGCTACAACGTGTATTTGAAACATTTTTCCGGGAAAACTCATTTAAGGATTCTTTGTGGTAGGGTTTTATCTAAAGTGCTATTTCAGTTTATCAAACAATTCTATCATCTAAATAATATTAATTAGAATTAAATATGTTGTTGAAATTCCGAGTTTTGAAATAATCGGCCTAGTATTTTTACTAGGAAGTATTTTTCAATTTTCTGCTATTTTCTCTAAAACGACTTTAAACTTGTTATGTGAACTACACATATAAAAAGCTGCATCTTTCATTTTTAACATTTATTCTGGTTTTTTAGGGGGTTTTTTGGAGGGCAGGTGGGATTATGTTTTTCTCTAAAGTGCTATCGTAGTTGATTATACAAATCTACCTTCCAAACAAAATTAATTAGAAATATAGATTGCCAAAATTCCTAGTTTCAAGAAAATTAGTAAAATGGAAATGCGTTTTCACTGAACAGTTTTTTCAATTTTTGGCGATTTTCTCCATAAAAAAATCGACGAATTTTATTAAATTTGGTATACTAACTATAAAATTTGTCACTCACAATTTTGAAAACTGGAGTAAGAGAAATTTGTGTGAGTATATCACACCAGATTTTTTTGTTTGTTTGTTTGTTAACTTTCTGCCATCTCTGTATTAATTGGAATTTTTGTTCATATAATATCTTTATTTTACCCAACTCACTGCAATAAGTCTATTAGGCTTCAATGTAGCGTTTATAATAAAAGTAAAAAATAAAAAAATAAATGTTATTTATTTCAATCTTGTAACTTCAAAAATAGAAATTAAAAAGAAAAAAATAAATAAAGAAATAAAAAATTGCTTGATACCAAATTCTAAGAAATACTTTCCTTTTATGTAATACTTGTATTATTTTTTTACATTTAATATATTCTATACGCGCGCCATTTATTCTACAGTGAGCGCTGGTATGCTGGAATGAAATCCTGGAAATATTCACATAAATAAAACCATTCACACCTGTAATAAATTCAGCACCTTTCCAAGGAAAAAATGTTTTTAAAATTATTCAGCTTCTTAGCGCTTGCAATTTCATCTAATTTGTTTTATTTTTTTAAATTTTTATTATTTTTGGTCATTTAAATGAAAATGGACAGAAATGAAATATTCTATGCCAAAATAAAAAAGGTATCTCTGGAATGCTGTTTCTCAAAAAAAAAATAATCACTACTCGTATAATAAAACTCTGGTTTGATACTCTCGCACGATTCTTCTCTAACTCCAATAAATACAATTTAATTAACAAATAATCTTTAAAATTACCACGTTTACTAATGTTTAGTTAAGTTGACAATGAAAAAAAGTTGTAGCGTTTATACTTGTATATCTGAGCGTTATAAAAGTGATAACGTTTTTGTCAATGTAGTGAGCATTCCAAGGTTAATGAAAATCGTTCTCAGCCGTTTCCGAGAAAATTCTAAAAAAAACAAAAACCAAAAACCTATTCTGTTGTAATGTTGATCCTCAAATTAAACGATTTCTTCAAATTTGGTACTTTTTATCAATGTTTACAATGGATCTAATGAAGATAAAACAATACATTGTACTAAACTGGAACATTACAGGAAACCATAACGTTAACGTTTCCTCGGAACCCCCCCCCCCAAAATCAATTTTCCCCCGAAAAAAGGTTCAAATAACAGTGATATGTATCAGAGACATTTCCCGTGGTAGCCTGCCTCATTTTGTGGAAACCGGTCGATGACCACAAAATGAAGCAGGCTACCACGGAATGTCTCTGATGCTTTCCAGCTCTGCGGAACCAACCACCACAACAAACAGTGATATGTATTTATGTAATGCAGATAGTCAACAGGAAAAAAGTTACTTTGCAACATGATAAATGCAACATGATAAATGCAACATGATCTCGCACTTCGCGTCAGACTCCCTCAAAAATTAATGAGTGGGTGTTTGAACTGCTTCCCCATTCTGCTTAATAGCTCAGACCTTTTTCCTTCGGACTAGCACTTATTCCGATCCATGGCTCATTTTTTGCGGGGTGAAAATTTTAGTCTGGAAGAAGAGGTGGTAAGCAGCTTGTATTGAATTCTGTGCCACCAAAGAACCTTCATGGTACCAAAGAAGAATTGAATTACTGGCACAAAAACGGGTTGAAATATTTTTTAAAACTCATTAAAGTAAAACAGCCATAACCGCTAAGACTTTTGTTACACCTCTTTATGAATCTTGTTCTTTTTCTTCTTTGCTGAACTTACAGCCCATGCAGCAAGAGAAAGATAGAGAGAATGTGTGTGTGTGTGTGTGTGAGAGTCTGTTTAAAAGTAAACGTACTGATTAATAATTATGGTAAATTACAAATAAAAAAAAAAACGGATAAAATATCAATTATTTTATCAGACACGTAACTGAGTGTATCTGATAATTATATAGGATCATGAAGTTACTCTAAAAAGCTATATAAATATATTCAAATCATGTACAATTTATAAGGGATCACAAATAATATTAAATTAATTACAATAATTAATTATAATTTAATACTGCGAAATATAATGCCATATTTAGAGTTATTTGGGCTAGCGGTCATTAGCCTATCAAGGGGAACTCAATAATAAAAAATGTCAAAAAGATACATACTAAAGATAAATATCTAAACAAGCACACACATTCGGTATATATATATATATATTTAAAATATATATATATATATATATGCTGAATTAGGCACAAATTTCATCACGTGATAACATTTTGTAAAATGTTAAATAAACTAGTTTTAGGATTTTAATTTTTTTTTTTTTTTAAAAAGTAAACCTGGCGCCATATACGTACGTAGTAAATTATTAATATGTCGATTAACTATGTGTTACTGTATCTTTTGTTGATAATTTTTGTAATAATGAGTTT
Organism: Triatoma infestans; assembly: GCA_011037195.1. Lineage (NCBI taxonomy): Eukaryota > Metazoa > Arthropoda > Insecta > Hemiptera > Reduviidae > Triatoma > Triatoma infestans. The sequence goes on from JAAEAF010000008.1 coordinate 81,867, forward strand.
GCAATTAAGAACCATTATTTGTATATAAAAATAGATCTTATAAATTGTGCACAAATTTTGTAACAAAGTAAAAATATAAATATCTATATTAGTTTTATTATATAATTGATGCAATGCCTTTCCCCAATCTTTAATTTATTGGAGAGTATAATTTTTTACAATGTTGTAAATTGTTTGATAATTATTTAATTGATCGTATTTTGAAAACAAAAAAATCATACAATATATGGAACAGCTAGACAGGCAATTTATGCAATCAGGAATCTATTATTGTAACGGAAAAAGAAATGGCAGTTGAAAATGTAAAGAGAGCAGCAGAAGAAATATAAAACTCTTAGTCTAAAAAATTCAAAGATATTCAAGTGTGTGATGCAGAAATTAATAATTGAGGTTAATACATGCTTCACTAGAGATTGACCTTAATATATTATTGGTAGAAAAGCTATATTGCTACACGATATAATCACATCAAGATCAATAATTTCCCTAAAAAACACCACAAATATAATCCTTACAATCTTTATTTTCATGTAAGTTCAAGTCAATAAACTGTTTTTTTAAGTAAAACTTTCAAATTAAAAAAAAAATAAAACTTTACCAAGTAGAATTTGTAATAATTGTAGAGATTAAGTCCTGTGATTTTCTTACACAAAAGCTTTTTATTTTATTTTATTTATTTATTATAATTTGTTTCTAGATTGTCCAAGTTATTAACTTTCCATTTTTCTACATCACTTTGTAAGGAGTATGACAAAAATCATTTGAAAAAAATTTCAGTTTAATACAATGGCCTGATTAAGATGTTAGTACACATGATGTTCAAGAATTATGTGCTGTGAACGATTTAGACTGAAAAAAAAAAAAATGGTCTTTCAGAAGAATCCCATGAATACGCTGAAACACTGAGTTAAGTACCTTTAACACTGATGATGCCTTTAATACGTGCTGTGAGTACACTTGCTACTGGTATCACTACTGAATACGAATGAATTGTTTAACTTTTTCTTTTTTTTAAATTTGCCCATTGTATTCTCTCGTTACAGACAACACTGACCATCATTGGACAGTGAGCTGTAGAGGCTCCTAGGAAGAAAAAAATCTAAGGGTTACACAGCTGGACTCGAACCCGGGTCCTCCGTGCGAGAGACCAGTACCTAAACGTTTAGCTATCCCCTTCCCAAGGATTGTTTAATGCAACTAACATTACGCAGGTTTAAAACCACGTAAAAAGGATCCGTTTCTAACTAACGTGTGAAAGATCTAATATTTAAAAAGAAAATGCCCAAGAAAAATTGGTTTTCTTTTACTTCTAGTTCCTAAATATATAATTTGCTCAAATAGTATGGCACAAAAACGAAAAATCCAAAAAAGTTCAAAATTGACATACTGTGTGGGTATCACGATGGAATCCGACAGGAACATACCTGTCAAAATGCCACAACCGAAATTACTACTTTACAATTTTTATTTGAAACATTTCTCTGGAACATTTCATTTAAGGGCGCTTTTGGGAGTGGGTCAAGATTGTGTTTGTTTTCCTCTAAAGTGTTATTTTAGTATATTTGATACAATTCTATCATCTAAATAATATTAATTAGAACTTAATATGTTAGTGAATATGAAAAAAATCGGTTGGCCGGAAGTACGCTTTTACTGAAGTTATTTCAGTTTTCTACGATTTTATCCATAAAAACATTGACGGATTTCATTAAATTTATTACACAAACCATGAATATATAGACACCTATTACTTTTCTTTTTCAAACAATTCCACGAATGTTCATTTAAAGAAGTTTCGAGTTTCCTCAAAAAAAGACATTTTATTAATTTTAGATTCTCCAATTGATATAAAATTGAAGACAAGCAAACATTTAATACAATTTATAAGTTTGAAGAAAATTTGTCAAATAAATCTTAGGATCTGCAGTAAGAGAAAGTCGTGTGAGTGTTCCACACCAGATTTTTTTAGATATTATGTTCTCCCTCCAGCTCCCATACATGCAGACCATTCCTTAACAACATTGTTTTCGAATTCAGGGAACCTCGAAACCTGTATTTCCGGTGAAAACACATTTTCGAAAATTTGACACATCGTAATACTTCCTCTTTCAAGGAAGGAGTAAGAGAAAGTGAAAATAATTTCTCTATTATTTTTTTTAGTTTTTTGATCTATTTTGTATGTTTTATGACATGACCTACTAGGTCAGTCAGATTGGGTAGAACCCAAAATTCCTTCCTTCCAACAACTTCTATCACTAGAATCTCCTTCACGGAGGCCCTGTGCCGCCATTTTTTCCTAGACGTCCTCCAGCCAGACGTCCGCCTTCCTCGCTAAATCGCACCCTATTGAACCCCGTCCGGCATTTTTCTTTTTAGTTTGAAAGTAATTAGAAGTTTTTTACTAGAGATGGGGAACTGGCTCAACTCCAAACCCCCAATCTGGAGGACCAGAGGTTTACCATCGGGGTACTTACCCATAGATCTTCACTGCGGCTAAGAGCCCCGTCCGGCCAAAGTGTAAAATGAAGCAAAAAAGGAAAATGGGAATTGAGGGCTTTTCCCTCCAATGAGGGAAGTGGGCTGTGGGGAGGCGGTTCTCTTTTAGCCGCCTTTTAGGACAGGCAGAGACTATTCTATCACGGGGAACCCAAACGCGTAATTAATATTTTTAAAAGCTAAATAAAACCACTTTAGAATACTGCATTATAAAAATAAACTAAATAGAGAAACAACAAAACTAAATAGATTACAACTTGACCTACAGTTTTTTAATAGTATTTATTATTTGCAAACTATTCTGTGCCAAAAAAAAAAAGGAATATTTTTTGAGAGGTTAACCCATTTTTAATACATTGTGTATTATACAGTCAGCTGTACGTTGGATCAGTCCAAATATGTGGCCGGGCTATTTTTGAAGGCAATTCTGTTGTACTGAACTGTGCACAACACTGACTTACATACATAAATATACATACATACATTCATACATATATGTTTTTAAAACACAGTTCCTCCAGTATTGGAGAATGAGAAACAGAGAATGGTAATTATTATTAGTAGATAAAAGATTGGCGGTGAGCTGAAAGCAGTAGGGAGCGGCTTCACGGAACATGATTAGAAACCGGCCCGGCAGGTTGTCAAGTTCAAGCGGTTGTCCTAAGCTCTTGGCCCCACCAACATGTTTCGCAGAAAATTATGTAAACCTGATTCATAACTATTTAAATTAGAATTTAATATAGGGAGGAGGGGATATATTTGGTATTAATAATGTCTTTTTATACCTATTTTCATTTTTATTCTTATAGTTTTGTAACTATCAATTATTTCAAAGGGGGCAAAAAATTTGCTAAAGGACATGGATATAATAGAACCAAATATTAAAAATATTATTCCGAACGCTTAATAATTATTTATCAACACTAACAATATCAAAATTAAATTATTATTAATAAAGGATGCAAAAAAAAAAATATTCAGGACCACTAAAGATTAATAATTAGAAAATGAAGGTTAATATTTACAGATTAAATTGTGTGCCTAATTGCCCTTGAAAGTGGGAGTTAATGACCTCGAGTCTGAGAGTGATAAGGGACGCGAGAAGAATGAATATTTCTTCACTTTGAAAGAAATGTGGTTTATTGCACAGTATCCAGAACTTAATTGAAAGACAAAGATTTCTTTCCTGAGTTGAGAAACATAAACCCTTGGGGTTTAAAAGTTTATGTTCCCTTCATAGATGTTGGTTCTCTGCAAATAGCTGTGTGTCAATTGAGGTCACTAACACATGATTTCTAGATCTCACAGACTTCTCAGAACCTCTTCGAATCAATTTTTCCTGGTATGATGTTTCAAATAAAAGTGAATAGAATTGTTCACTTGTTTGAAAAAAAAAAATCGCAGAAACGTTCAAAAACCCAGGCAGTAGAGTCACAGTTTTGATTATGCAATTTTTTTAAAAAAACTTTCGATATATTATTAACGTTTCAATAATTTTATCAGTGGCGGCTTGTGCATAAGCACTGTGACACTGCAACACGACCAGAAAAAACAGAAAACTAATTTGTAATGAAAAGTCAATAATAACATAACAATCTTTGCATAATTATTATTTAAATACCATTAATAAATCCGTTTTTTTTTTAATTATTTCATCAAGCGTTGCTTGAGGTTGACGCTGCCCAACTCGCAGAGCCAAACAATAGTCATATTCCGGTATTTTCGATAAGCTTTGTTTGTCTTAACAATGTGACCCAACTAGTGCTATTTTAGCTGCTCGTTGGGCAGCGTTGATTGTAATTGTCTGCGATGTTATATGTTATATAACAAACAAAAATATTTTTTTATTGGGTTCATCAAAGGTTTACGGTAAAATATTTTTTGTATCCAGCAATATTTTTCATACAATAAAATAAATATTATTTATAGGATGGGTAATAAGTGTTGAATATTTAAAAAAAAAAAAATTAAATTTTTTCAATTATTACCGCCCCCCAAAAAAAATTGAAATAAAAAAACAAAGGTCGTTCCATTCCTAACATTATACTCGTAATCCAGCAAATAGCAGTTAATACATGATTTTTCAAATAAATATCTTTAATGAAAAAGTTGTTCAAAATTTTTGTGAAGCTAAAACTCCGAATAATGGATTTTATATTCAAATAATTTATTTTTTTATTTATTTGTTTATATATTAGTTATTTGAGAAATCATGTTTTTTTTTATAACAGAAAATATACATGTGAATTTATTTTCAATTAAATTGAGTTGAATTTAGACAAGTACCGTTTTACTCATACAGCACTCCCACTTCACCCAACTTCACGGGCCGCCACTGAACTTTATTATCATTATCAAGGTTAACAGGTATTTGTGAAGTGTATGTTATTAGTACAACTGATGTTCGGTAGGTAGTATTTTTTTTTCTTTCGGAATGTCACATTTCGCTAAAAACAAGATACTGTTGATTGCTAACATCAGTTACACTACCAACACACATTCACAAATACATTTTAGTCTTCTAAAATCTGGTAAAGATAATTAAATTAACGACATATTGACCAAATTTACATTTTCACTTTCTCTTGTAAATCTGTATTGTGATCGTATTGTGATCGTTTCAAATTTTCGACATGAAAGTTTCACCGGACATAATGTTTTGAGGCCCACAGAAAGTCGTTTTACGTGGCCGAACCTCCATTATCTTGATAAACATCTGGCAGCCAACATAGTAGAATATACTATGGGGCGGTAAAGAGTATGAATATCTATAATGCTGATCAGGGGATGCTGATCATTAGTCAACAAGATGATCACGGGTGCTATCGACATCTCAGTCGCCATTGAAGTTGGAAGGAAATTTGGTTGACGAGTTAGTTACTAAAAGATTAGTTTGTGTGTGTTGACACTAAAAAGACTTAACACGGTGGAGTTAGTATTAACTCCATCTAATATAGGTATCAAATAGTATGTACATAGGACTGTTCCTCTATTTTACTTTTAATGAAGAAATATTGTTGAGTTTTTCAATTAATTTAGATGTTTGTGGATACAGACATAACCTATAAACATGTACTTTATATTGTGTTATATAAATTGCAAGATCAATAAGTAATTAATTTTCTAGCCACTTAGTACAAGAATTTGAATTGAAGAGTGGTAGTGTGTTCGAAACTATTATCGAGACAAATTAACTTGTACAAACTTTCAAGTAGTAAAACCTGGCTAGATTTTAGTTTTTTTTTTTCTAACACTTTTGATGGAGTCTCACATTGTCCTACAACATAGCAGATTACATACGCAGATGATCGCAAGGCCATCGACGCTTTAGTCGTCGTGATGGGTTAGAGGGGAGAGTTGTGGTTGAGAGCGCTTGGATAAGTGGATTTGAATGAGAGGATATTTGATAATGGAAATTTAGATAAAGGGAGTTGGCTATCGCAGAAACGAAGGGATGGTGTGATTAGAAACGTAGAAGGGAGCATTGACTATAATGCATAGGATTTTGGACTGTAGGGATTGAATGCGATAAAGATTTGAATGTCTGGCTGTCCCATATAGTTTGATTCCGTAAGTCTAAATAGGGGTAATAGAGAATAATATAGTTGTCGTTTGTTATGTAATGTAAGTTTCGAACGTTTGTCTAGAAGTTTTTTTAGTATTTTGCATCTGTTATTCAGGTCAGTTCTTATAGTCGAGTATGGGGATTCCAGGTTAGTCGTTTGTCGAGATTGATACCTAAGTAACGAACTTTTGTGACGGTAGTTAAGGAAATATGGTTGAAATATATAAGAGGAAGGGTTTTTCGATTAATATGGACTATGTAAATAGATTTGAGCTAATTCACCTTGATTCTCCACTTTCAAAACCAGGGTTCGAGGATGTTGAGATGGGATTGAAGATGGCGAGTTGACATGACGGGATCATTATTAAGAAATAGGATGGCCGTATCGTTGGCGAATGTGAAAGTGATACTATTAGAATGTAGTGGGAGGTCAGCAGTATACTCGTATACTGTGTAAAGGAGGGAAGCAAGTGTGCTTCCTTGTGAAACACCAGCGTGAATAGGAAATGTGGGAGAAAATGAGGTCCTTGGACTACCATGAAAGGACGATCGGCGAGATATGATTTGAGGATGAGATAATATGTGGAAGAAAGTATGCCCTTATGGTTCCACAATAATCCCGGGTGGATTAAACGCTTGAGAGCATCCAGGAAGGTTGTCGGGTAGTATTGCTTTCGCTCAAGGGAGGAAGCAATGGTGTCTACAACTCTGTGGGCCCGGTAAATGGTAGAATGATAATTGCGGAAACCTAATCGGTGATCAGGAATAATATTAAGTGGAAATAGTAGAGTTTGAAGGCTTTGAAGAAGTTTTTCAAAAATTTTTGCCAGTAATGGTAGTAAACTAATGGGTCGTTAAGAGGAAGGGGAATGAACGGGTTTGTTACGTTTGGAAATCATGCGGATTGAAGAAAATTTCCAAAGTATAGGAAAGTGAGTTGTTCTAAGGATGGCATTGTGTAGAGATGTTAGGAAAACGATGGCCTTAGGTGGAAGCTGTTGTAGCATGCGGGTATTGATAAGATCATATCCAGGGCTTTGTTTAGGAGGAACATTGCGGATTATTTTCTAAACTTCTTTTGGTGTGAATGCTTTTGGCGGGGGCGAAAGGGGAAGTGGGATATTACGTTCCTGGTTGGTGGTGTTGCTGTATTGTGGGTCCTCGACATCATGATGAGTGGTAGGAGGCGAGGCAATGATTTTAAGTTAAAAGATAAAAAACGTTCCCTAAAGTATAGAATTTATTTATGAAAAAGTCCTGCCTTGCAGCTATGTTTTGCTTATATAGTATATCAGTAAATAGTACCCTTTTCTTCAGGCATATTTCTTCAAACACTAAGTTTGACGATTTGGTCATGCTTTGTTGTTGGGCACAACTAAGGTCCTCTGTCCCTGACGATTTGGTAATGACATCGTTACTATGCACCAAAAACATGGTTCCTCAGAGTGTAAATTTGTGACCTCATGAGCAAGTGGCAAACATTGACATTTTGTTTTAAATGGAAAGGCACTCTTTTGACGCCGAAAGTTGATTTTTCTATAATATTTCTTTTTTCAAGTAAAATTAACTCAATTTTGGAGTTGAATGGAATCGTAATAACGAGTTTATGATGTGATTTTTTTTCTTTTAAATTGCGTTCCAAACGATGAATGGATACCTTTGATAGACAATATCAGTGACATGGAATTCAAACAAACCAGTAACTTATCTCCTCAATAAATAAAAACAATAATAATTCATAGGGAAGGGAATAGCTAAGTGGTTAGCGTAATGGACAGTGTTGTCTGTAAGGAGAGAACACTGTCCGGAGGCCGGCAGTGCACTGAGAAGGCTCCAGGCGCCAATAACCATAAATGTTGACGCGCCTTAAATTAGAAAAAAATAATAATAATAATAATAATAATTCATATACAAGTATAGTAAAGGTTACATAGTTCTGAATGTTTTGACTAAGCCAGGGCAAATCGACTTTAATCTGATTCTCTGAGTTTAATCTTATCTCTCGTGATCCTTTAGGAAACATTTGAACCAATAATTTATATTATTTTTAAATTAGTTATTCCAAACCCTACCAAATATTTCATACGGAGCTTCTCACTAATAAATACATTCACACTAATTCAAACCTTCATCATAATAAATAGAATCCTATCTGAAGAACACTATAGAGAAGGCTCTTTATGCTACTCTTGAGTAAAATAAAATCTGTAACATTATATAATTTTAATTACTATTCTTTAAGAAATCAAATAGTTCTCTAATTCAAGAGACCATATTTAATTGTCTTCTACATTCTATAAATGATGAAATGAGGAAATAAACTGAAATTTCGCTTTAAAGAAAACCCAAACGCAGAGACTTATGTAGCAAATCTATACTATATATTTTTTACGGAATTTTTACCATCAATTACTTCTTGGGTTGGTGTAGTGGTTATGAGCATGGACTTGTAAGTGGGAGGTCCCCGATTCGGGTCCCCGCGTATAACTGCTAAATTTTATATTCGTTTAAAAAGAAATGTTAATGGTAAAGTCGGTGCTTCCGCCCCCGTCCACGAAACCTAATTTGTTAGTTGGACGTTAAGCTCGGCTAACAATATAGTCATTACTTATTCATTTTATGTTAATATTTCACGATTTCACAATTTTATTCGTTCTTAACATTCGCAAACTACTGTATGCTTATTCCAAGGTTTGAAATAATTGCTTTTTAAAATATTTTAAGAATAATAAGTTAAACAATAAACTAAATGAAATGAGAACAAAACAAGCAATAACTACTAACAGTTATTGAGACCTAGTTATCCATTAAGATCTTATGTATAGGATAAAGATTGCAAAGAGAGAGAGAGAATAATAATATGAAAGGAGGTATATAACAAACACCAATAATGATCAATACACCAATAATGACGTCATATGTTTAGTGTTTATATTCAGGAACTAATTAAAGTTAACATAATGTTATTACTAATACAATACCAAACAACTGTGATACAAGTGTTAATATAAACAATAACATTCCACAACTTGTTTGTTTCAATAACTTGTAGTTATTGTAAAGTTTGCAAGGATAAAAAAAAAATTGATCAATGTTATTATAATTGATTATAATAATAAATACATTATTGTTACATTTACTTTTTGCATAACACTTAAGGGCATATTATCGACTGTTTTTAAAAAATAAACTAATTAAATAATGAAGTGTTAAGCTATGAAATTGTGACCATTTTAGTAATGTAGCAAGGTGTTTCCGCTTCCTATTCAATTACACAACAATCATACATTAACAACTATCGTCTAATTGTTATAGCTAATGAGACATGTTGCCCTGATATTGACAGCAATGAAACATTGGAGAAGTTCTAAATCTTTTCTTTTAAAAATTGATTAACTTTTTTCTTGCCCAGTTTGAACTGTCATAGCGCTAATGGATCATTAGAAGAATTACAAGTTTATCGCTTAATATCTATTTAAAGATGTGAGACCAGTCGTTAGGCCTTAGATTTGTGTAGGTTATAATGACATCATTATAGAAGACATTATATTTTTAGCACGTGCATGAACTAAACAACGTTTTCAACAATAATTCTTGAATGAAATTTATTACTACATTCGTTTGAATTATTGGGCTTCCAATTAAAAAAAAAAAAACTATCTGAACAAAATTCTTCGTGAACGAAACAAAAACGTATGCCCTGATATTTCAAAAAAGACAAATACTTTATTTATACTGCGTTCGTGGGTTACATGATAATTCAGTTCTTGGTTTAATGGTAAAATTGGCGCTTAGCGCAAAATTCAGTTCAACATTTCTTTTGGAGCTGTATGTTTCGTGGAGCAAATGATCCAACTTCGTTTTACACAAAAAGTAAAGTGTAATAATGTTCCTTAAAGCTAGTTGTACTGCTATTGTAAGAATGAAATTGGAATCCTGATACTGGCGACGCTACTACAACATGACACCCTGCTTAGATTCAAAGTTGTTGTAGATTATAAAGAATTTTATAGACTGTTATAAACATTGGGTTGTCATAAGAGAGTTATTACAAGGTTATGTATAACCAAGGCCGAAACAACCGGCTGATAGATTTTTAGAGGCGGCAATTTTCAAGAATATAGAGCAATTTATTAAATAATTAGCTAAAAATAGTTTAGAAAAACATTTTAGTTTTTCTTTAACCCCAATGTAACAATTAGATTAAATAATTTTCTATTTGTTTATTTTGTGTTTTCATTTAATGAAATTAGTGCAAATTATAGCTTAATAATATTTTGAATATTAATTCAAAATAGATTAGATTTAGTTAATAAGAAATACATTTGTGAAAATTCCAGTATCATCAATGTTCTTTTTCAAAAACATTCTAAAAAAAATGGAATGTTTACTAAATATTGATTAATCCATAATATTATGTATTTGACTGAACCATGTCTTACAATAAAATTGCACAAAAAAAAGTATTACGGCAATGCAATACTAATGCATATCCGGGAGCTATGCCATAGGAGGTCATTTTACTATCTCGCGTGGACATTTTGGTATACTAGGGGAGATAACAATAATCCAATCAGAGAGTAGTTTTTAATGCTAGTGACGTTGCGATTTATTATTGGCTAGTTTCCATTTTTCACATCTTTAATGACCACCAATCACAAAGAACTATCTGAAAAAGCTGATACTAGTATAAATAAAAAAACTAAACTCCTACCTACATATATTCTTCTATTATGAAAATTCACATTTCTAGACGTTTCTGTGCTACTTTTTACTTCATAGTAAGAGGGAGTATTGTAATCGTGCCAAATTTTCGAATCGAGTTTTCACCGGAAATATGCGTTTTGAGGTCCCATGAGTCCAAAAAAGTGGTTTTTAGGAAATGTTGTGTGTGTGTGTGTGTGTGTGTGTGTGTGTATGTGAACAGCATAGCTCGAAAACGAAAAATCGTAAAAAGTTCGAACTTGATATTCCATTTAGGTATCAACTTGGAATCCGACAGTAAGTTATGTAAGTACCACTTTACTGAATGGTTTTTTCACTTTCTTGCGATTTTCTCAAAAATGGCTCCGACAATTTCCTTCAAATTACCATATGAAATACACATACAAAAATCTCCAACTTTTATTTAAAACATTTCTCTGGTAAAAATTCATTTAAGGGCACTTTTGAAGGAGAGGAGGATAACGTGCTATTTCAGTTTATAATACAATTCTTTCAACTAAATAATATTAATTAAAATTAAATATGTTGTTGAAATACCGAGTTTGAAAAAAATCGGATGACCGGAAGTGCGTTTTTATTGAAATGTATTTTTTAGTTTTCTGCTATTTCTTCAAAAACGGCTCCAACGATTTTCTATAAACTAGTAATGTAAACTACCCATATAAAGAGCTATAACTTTTATTTGCAACATTTCACCTGGTAAAGTCATTTAAGAGGGCTTTTGGGAGGGGTGGGGTTATGTTTTTCTCTAAAGTGCTATCATAGTTGATTATACAATTCTATCATCCAAACAAAATTAATTAGAAATAAATAGATTGCCGAAATTTCAAGATTCAAAAAAATTTGTAAAAGGGAATACCTTTTTACTGAACAGATTTTTTTTAGTTTTGGCGATTTTCTAAATAAAAACACAGACGAATTTCATTAAATTTGATATACAGTAACTATAAAATTTGTCAATTTGAATTTTGAAAACTGGGATAAGAAAAGTTGTGTGAGTGTTTCACAGCAGTTTAATCCTTAATATTATGTATGTGACGCAGTCCACATTTTGAAAGATTTTGAAAACGATAGACTATGCAACCATGTAAATTGTAGCGAGAGAATCTTGCTTTCACACAAGATTTTTTTTATTATAAACGCACTCTTTAGGAAAAATACAAAATATAATTCTTTTCCACTATAGCCAATTGGTATCAGAGAAAATTAATATCATAGGTGCTTGTTTAATGTTTCTTCTGGATATTTTGGTAGAATGAGGGGCAACATCTTACCCCCAGTTTTTAATGTTGGTCCTATATCAATATGTGATTGGTTAGTCTTCATTTTCTCAATCTTAATATCCACCAATCAGAATGATGGATTTGGGATAGTGCGAAATAATGGTATCCGAAATCAAGCTCCTATATACTGTTATGAAAATTCATAGTTCAATTTTTTTTTTTAATCTCTCTTATTTTAAATTATCAACGCCTAATGTTGGAAAAACAATTTACTTGTTTTCCATATTTTATTTATATTCATAATTATTTCTAAATAATATTTTATGCGAGTTATAATTATTTCTTTCTTTCACCACATAAGATAATTAACTTTTCAGTTTTCAAGTTTTCCTTTCTTTATTCTTAATGTGGCTATAAGTGATACCATTTTTCACCACTTAATTCAAGTTAACAGCTACCTTAAAGTAATTTTTGTATTTCTTCATTTTGTTATTTTGAATAGTGCAATTTATTGTTTGTAATATTTGGAACGCCATTAAATGTAAATTAGATATAGATAGTAGGAAGCAATAATGTGAAACTTTGACACAACTCTAACGTTCAACATTGTCAATGATTCCAGTTAACTAACTTTGGATTATTTAGTCGTCGTTTCAACATGGCAGTTATTTCACATTAACATGGCAGTTTAGAGGAAAACTTAACGTAGCAACTCTACCAAAAATTTATGCATACATCTTCTAAAGGGAGCTAAATACATCTCCTAGATCGCAAGGCTTTTTAGCCTCTCGCTATATATGTATGCAATATAAGTAATAAATAATTTTTGGAATAATCGCTTGGTGAATACGAGTTGCTTTATGTGATTTGGAGCCAACATTCAATATTATTATTTTCTTTTAGCATGCATACTCATGAAACCTAGAAACTGATCAGGAATACCTTTTCTTTATTTATATATATATATATATATATACGTATATATGTGTGTGTGTCATTTTTCTAACATTATGGTGATGATAAGGAAATTATAATTTGTCATACATATTTCCTAAATTGAGTTTTAATTAGCCAAATTTCAATGCTTTTAATATTCTTTTGAATATTACATTTATACATTTCACAATATTACAATTTTACTGTACAAATATAATTTTAAATTATAAACAAACATTTATTATATAGAATGATGTTTACCCAAATGGTACTAGTGCCATGGTAACAAATGAAGTTGATCATTCATTCCTATATTCAGCATCTGAAACAGATCTTCTGACATTTAAAACATCAATAAATTATCATTTCAACTTTATATACTTTTATATTTGTTCTTTTCACAAAGTGATTTACTTAGTATTATTTATCCCTCTTTAATGAATATCTAATTTGGCTATTTGAAGAGGAATCAAAAATCTCATGAACAACTTGCATCGCGATCAAGATGAGTGTATCTCTGCCATCTCTGTTTAATATGTAAAATTCCCGGAAAATTCCACAAGTCTCACTTGGACAAATATTTGCCCCTCTTTTCTTTGGATTACCAACATGAAGACACTGATACTACAATCACAATGAACCGACAAGGCTGCCGAAAGAACTGGTATGATTAATCTTTTGTGTTCATCTTGCACCCACAAGTATTCTGCTCACCACCACCAAACCTTCCACCTTTGACAACTTCACACACTCCACTGAAATATAGCCATACTCAAGGATCTATAAAAGATTTTCTTGATCATGGAATAATTGACATGCTAGCTAGTCTTCTTATATTTATCTTAAGCCGGGACAGATCATTATCAGTAAAGCAACGCCCTACACTAGACACGAGACATATGAAACAGGCCGCAGTTTCAGAGGAATCTGTAGAAATCTTGGCTCACTACTCAGAGGGTCTATCAAAAAAAGAAAAGAAACTCTCCTCCAGACTACAATTGCTGAAAGCTATTTTAACTTTTGTTGCTACATTGTGTTTCAAAGTACTTATCCTATATTCCCATATTATATTTAGGTTGAGTAATATACTGAGTATATTTTTGGGTTGAGTAAAACTCAATTTCATAGAAATATCCAATTTGATACAGAATGAAATAGGAAAAGAGTATACCATATTCTAGGAACCTGGAATTATATTAGGAATTCCAAGAAACTGTTTCATAATTCTCGCACAGACTAGCAGCACAGATTTTTGTTCTTAAAGTAGATTCTATCGTAACGCCGAGATAACCAGAGACCATGTTAATAGCCGCCAAATCCCTCATAGTTATAACAATAGCATCCAAAAATGGAGCTTCCTTCAGCTGTAGTAAAGGTCATATGGCGATCCAGAGCTTCTTGTTAGGTTCAATGTTAGTACTTTTTTTATAATTACTCGGGTTTTTTCAGACTAAACTTGTAATAGAAACTTTTCGGTTCTACCATTCCGAATTACTAGCAAGGGACTGGTAGATTATTTAGGATACATCATTAGGCCCTGCGAATTCTTTATAATATTTCTGAAAGATTCTCTTAGATAAAATACAAACAAATATCCAGTTTGGGATTAAAACAAAAAAAAAATTAGAGTAAGTTTTTTCTTATTTAAGGGCGGGATTAGTCCAATGATACCGAACAGGACTTCTAGCCCCGGCAGTCCCGGGTTCAAGTTCAGCATGCTGCCCTTAGATTTTCTCTTCCTAGGAGCTCTAGAGCTCACTGTCCGCTGGTGAACAATCTGTTACGAAAGAACATTGTTCTCCCGGCAATGCAGACTCCGGGCGCCAATGACAATAATGTTGAAACGCCTAAAAAAGAACTGTCTTTTAGCAGATAACATCGGGAAAGCCGAATTCAACGATTATTAAAATCATAATCATCAGAGAATATGTCTATGTAAATAGCTAAAGCTGGACAATATGAATACTTCAAAGCAATATTCAATAATTAATCATAAAAAAAAAATCATAATAATAGTGTGTATTACAAACCATTATGCAATATATCATTTTGACAAAAAAATCAGAGTTGGTCAGTGTTGCGCAAAAACTAACCAGATGAACAGGTTCTCGACTGTTATGGAGTGTACCTCATCAGCCTATCGCCTATTTACACGTACATGTTTCTTTTTTTATATATCTATATATTAATTAAATTCTAGAAGTAATTAACAACTTCTAAATCAGAGCCATTAAACTGTTGAATTATAAGCCATAGTTCATAGACCAGTTTTGTATTTGGCAATAATGATTAACACATTACCTTAAAATTGTGAATGAGTTTCAAAATTTAGAAATCTCTACAAAACATAGAAATGAAATGTTTTCATGTCATTGGTGGAAGTTTCATTATTGTTAAAGTATTTTAACATTATAACACGCAACAAAACTAAGTAAAACAATATTTGTGAGTTTTACTACTGAAAACCCCATAAATTTGAAAATAAGAATTCAGAGAATATTTTTATTCATTTGCGATTTTCTGGAAATCAGCTCTAAACGATTTTCCGCACATATAGGCTTTTATTTATTTATTTATTTCTCTAAGAAATGTATTTTTTTTTTAACGTTAAATCTGTTTTGTACATAAATTGTAGGCCTTTTCGGCGAACACTAACTTGGAGGCATATGTGTAATCCAAACACGAGACTTTGATTAAAATATATTTCCGGTAAAAGTGATTGTAGGTTTTTTTTTGCGGGAGGGGGGCTGCAACGTTAACATTCTCTCTGAATTCACTAATAATGTATCATTCGTCTGATAGTGTCATTCCAATGTATTAGTTAGATTTATTTTTTCAAGCGGGCTATACATCCAATTACTGATTAGTTATTATACACAGAGACGCATATTAAATATAATTTACTGTATATTTTCATATTAATGCGTTGTTAAAAATATTTGAATACTCTATAGTTTCATTAATTATATTTGATTATAGCTTATATTGTGTATAATATAATAAAATATTACGGTTTTATTAAAATTAATGCTTTGTTTTTTTTTTCTATTGTACAATAAAGAGTAAAATTTTATAAAGGGGATGCAGTGCGACCTGAAAGATCTATTGCGCCCCTCGGAGCCTTCTCAGTGCACTGCCAACCACCGAGCATTGTTCTCTCGTTACAGACAACACTGCCCATCTGTCAGACAGTGAACTGTAAAGAGGCTCCAAGGATTTATCTTATATTTAGATAAAAATATACCAATGAGATGAACGATTTTATTATTAATTGATACAATTATTTCGGCTTCCATATTCCTGCATGCAAAGCTACATGAAATAGTCTTCAGTCAATGTAATTTTTCTACTGTCCACCTAACAAAAACTTCACTGCAAAATCAACTTTTAACGACCTAAGTTCACAAACTTCCTCCTACGCTGCAAAATATCTATCATATCTTCATAAATAACCCTCTGAAATGTCTCCAACCTTGCTCCTTCATACATTTTTTTTTTTTTTTTGTGAATAATGTGGTCCGCCTCAAACTCAAGATGCAAAATTTCATCAAAAGCAATAATCCTAAAGAAATATTTTTGTCTTTACCAACTAAACTATCTTAAACTACTAATATTGTAATTTTTCCAATAATCCTTGATGCCACTTTCCTTAAAGCCTTAAAGCCAATTACATTAAATGATTCTTTTAACGTGAAGTGAGCAACTAGTTTAATAGAAAGAGAGAGAGTTACTAGCCAATGTAAAAATTCTCAACAAAAAATCACAGATGTTATGTGATGTTAGTGTGTTATGTGGTTTGAATGTCTAACTTAGAACGTAAGAGAGGCAGCGCTTTGAGGCAGAAAAATTTTCTTAAATAAACTCTAATTAAGATGGAACAATTTTAATATATTGTAAAAAAAAAAAATTATATTTTAAATTCTGTGTAATTTCAACAAAACTTTGGCGTTCCAAAAGGAACATCTTTAGTTGAATTTCGATTACATACGTACATATTACAACAAAATTAATTTTCGTCAGACTTCCAAAAATTATGCTTAAGCAAATTTTTTCCATACTAGAGTTTTCTAGTAGGCATAAAAGCCTACATTCAATTAAAAGAAACTTCATTGATGGTGATTTCAATTCATTTTTTTCTTTCAAGTGAACAAATCACAACAATCCAAAATTGATATTAAAAAAAAAAAAAACAATTATTACATAATGATGAATATATACACACACAAAAAATTGCTATCCAATGGTGGTTAACAAAAATATTTATGAGTGTAATATAAATAAATTAGTTATTGTGAAAAATTGAAAGAAAAACAATAATTTAAAATATTTGTTATTAATCAGAAATGATAAAAACTGGTTCCATGAAGAACTAACCAGATATCTCACTTCTAAATATAAATATTATAGCTTAACAATAAAATTGTATTAGCAGAATATATTAAAATATGTAAATATTGATCTTTTTTTTTTTTATTTTCTCTTACTACTGTAAGAGTTAGTTTTACAGTGCTTATACAGAATATCTCAAAAATTAAAAATGAGGAAAAATTGACTTTTAGAGGTTGTAGGAAGAGATGCAATGTTGCGTTTTATTTTTATATTGAAGAGCCACTTCTATTATGTGTGTGTGTCGTACCTTTCCAACCATTAGCCCAGGTAATGCAGAGATCCTTCCCTATCGCCCTTCTGCCGTGCAGAGACGGGTGCCTCGCAAGGGAACATTTTAGGGTCACTATTATACCCTGCTAAAGATTCCAAGATTATCCTCTACCCTCCTAGGCAGACGATCCTCACTTCTGATCCAGATCCAGTAAACTACCACAGAAATATGCAGAATCACATCTCAAAGTTAGAGAAAATGGGGCCACAAAGAAAGCAAATACCAGATATTTCATTCATGCTTAGAAGAGTAACTCTCCTTCCTCCAAACTATAACCAAACTTCTCTCTTTCAACCTCTGTGGTCATCCTCTATCATGGCCTGTAAGTCGATAAAAGATTAACATGGAACTCCCCAAATACGGCTTAAATGGCCACGTTACAGATAGCTCAAGAGTGTATTAGACAGGTCTCGTCTATCACAAGAAAACAAACTAATCAGATACAGCACTCTACTTAAACTAATGGAGTCAAACTGTTTTGGTTCTGGCAAACATTCCATCCTCCTTAGAACCCAAACTTTACAATCCAAATTCCTTCGAACAATCATCTAGGGCTCCTACTATACATCCTGATCGTACCATTCCTAATGACCTCAAAATTCCCTTCTTATACGGCTTAAGCACAATCCAATATACGGAAGTCCACAACACTATCAATTAGCGATTATCTGATAGACGCATCCTTAGGATTAATTTACTACATTTTGCATATGATGTAGCCATCCTCGCCCTGACAGAAGATGAGCCCCGGAGAATGGCATATGCTTTCTCAAGTATAGTCCGCGTACATGACTGCATAGTGTCTGGAATTAAGACGAGAGCTATGATTTAATGGAAAAGAGATAGTGAAATCTACATTAGTGACAGTTGGTAGTATTCTTGAACAGATTCTCACAATTTAATTACCGTAACTGTGACATAACCTGCTTTCAATACCACGATATCGACTTGTGGAACAATAAAAAGAAAGTCTCTGTACGAGTCTGTGTTGGCACACTGTCTGAAAAACGCATCCTGAAGATGGGCGAACGCCCGAAACCGGTCGATGACCACAAAATGAAGCAGGCTACCACGGAAAATGTCTCTGATGCTCTAATAAAAAGAAACTTACGAAAAACACACTATCAAAATAAACTTAAATTTTAAAGAGTTATGCTTTGTCAGTATCATTACAAGATTTCGAGTCATAGATCTTGAAAGGAAGTGTCAGAGCAAGAATATAGGCAGCAGTGACGTGTTTTTTTGTTTTGCAAAGTATCCAAGGATGGAAAATATAAGAGAAACATTAGCCTGATATAACCGCAATGATATAGATAGGTACTGGCAGAAATTATCAGAATATGTAACTAGCATGGCACATGTGTAGCACAAGATAGACGAGCCCGTAGGTAGATCCAGGTTATATTGGCGGTAGGCTTTGGAACTGGCGAAATTAAACACCTAATCTTTGTGGACGATGGTAATGATGATAATGACTATCCATACACTATAACCCTCTTGTACCTTTCTTCTCTTCCACAATTTTTCCCGACAATTCTTCTTTGTAATATCAATTCATTTAAACGAAATTTTAACTTTGAACTTTCTGCATTTTCTGTTTTGAGTTAGGGGCCCTAAAAAGGTGTATTTCAGGTGAAAACTCAATTTCGAAAATTTGATACGATTGCAATATTTCCTGTTATCAGCTTTAAGAGAAAGTTAAACAAAATCATTTTAGGGGTTGAACGGTTTATTTTTAGTATAGACAACTGAATATAACAAAGACAAGGAGAAAGAGTTGAGAGCAATAAATTAGCCCAATTACAAACTGTATATTTAACAAAATATCATACAAACTGATTATTAGACTAGCGAAGTATTTTAAGTTAAATAAAACAGTTGCTTAATTAGTTTGCACAAGTAACAATGTAGTATTTAAACTTATTAGCTCACTCAGGACTCCGGAGTATTCACCGTTTACCCAGCTATATAACACACAGTATTTAAACTTTTGATAAAAGGATATAATAGAAACATTTCTCATTTCAACATTTACATTCAAATAATAAAATAAACATCTTTTTTTTAATGATTAATTCTTCTCAAAAATATATTGTTTTAAAATAATGATATTTTTATTGCAATATGTAGTCAATAATTCAATAATTAATTAATATATAATAGAAGATTGGACTATAGAGCTATAAATGTTTTACAAATATCATTTTGGAAGATGTAAGCAAAATTTTTGGACTTTTTAGTGCGAATTTTGAAGAAGTAACAATTATTCATTGCGGACTACGATTTCTAAACAGAACCTCATTAATTATACGATTCCTATAAAGAATGTTTTAATTTGCTCAAATTACGTAGTAAGAAATCTAATTAACAATTTAAAAAATCTGCTGTCAAACTCAGGCCGACTTTCTTAAACAGCACTTGTAACACTAGGTAATTGAAGTGTTTAATGTTTATTACCTTTTTTATATATATTTTTTTTTTCAGGCATTCGATGTGACTACATAGTAGCTGGCAACGCAACCATCATGTTTAAAACGGGAGAGTTACGTCTCCTCAAGAAGCCGCCAAAAATAAATTTTCCGGGAGAGACGTTTCAAATAAAACTAAAAAGTATGAGTGTGAAAACTAAGTTTGCTCTGTGCAAGTCTGTGTTGTCACACTGTCTGAAAAACGCATCCTAAAGATGGGCGAACGCCCGAAACCGGTCGATGACCACAAAATGAAGCAGGCTACCACGGAAAATGTCTCTGAAAACTAAAAAGTCTTCATTTTGTGCTAGTGAAGTTTAAAGAAAATCGTTGGAGTCATTTTCAAGAATTCAAAAGGGTATACTTCAAAATATAGATTTCCGATGGATACTCGATTTCTAAAATTTCAATTGAACGCAGAAATAATTTAAGTAAAAACTGCATTACATATTCTGTGAGATAGATAAAAAAGCTTTATTACAAATATACATATATAGGGTGACCAGAGTTATATGCTCCACCCACTTTTTTTTTAAACGGCGGGAAATTTCGAAAAAATAGAAAACACGTATTTAATCATTTTTAGTCTAGTTTATTTTCAGTGATTGAACCATTTTTTTATACCCCAATATCCCGAGATACAGCATCCAACTTTTTTTTTCAAATGGAACATTATATTTTTTTTTGCATATTTTTATAGTAATTGAGCCTCTAAAAAAAAAAAAAAAAAAAATTTAAAATCGGTTAGGTTTTTCAAAAGTTATGGCAATTTAAAATATGAAAAACAAATTTCAGTTTAATGTCAAAATTACCTTATTTTTTCTTTAAGAAGCTCTTCAAACTGGGCACCATCAACGGATAGGCAAGCCAAAGCTCTGGACTCCCACGCTCTGTTTGTAGCAGCACTTAGGTGGCAAAGTCAACATCTAGGCAGGCTAGAGTTATTCGACGTTCCATATCTTCGACTGAAGTCATGGGATTAAGGTTACTGTACATTTATTTTTTAGATATCCCCACAAAAAATGTACAATTTTATGGACTGATGAATCAAAGTTTACCAACAATGGCCTTCTTAATCGTTGGAACTTTAGAATGTGGGCAGAAGAAAATCCACAAGTTACTTTCGCCACACGCCATTAGTTGTTTTTTCTACAAATGTTTGGTGTGGAGTTTGAGGAAACCATCTAATCGGCCCATACTTCTAGAGGGAACTTAACTGGTGAAAGGTATCTAACTTTTTTAAGAGACATTTTGCCAGTTTTGCTTGAAGATGTTCCTCTAAAACGTCGGTTAGATATGTATTTTCAACAAGATGGTTGCCCGGCACATAATGCGAGAGTTGTTCGACGTTACCTGGACAGAAATTTCCACGAAAAGTGGTTAGGAACTCATGGTCCGATCCAATGGCCACCTCGACCTCCGGACTTAACCCCAATGGACTATTTTTTGTGGGGATATCTAAAAAATAAAGTGTACAGTAACCTTAATCCCGTGGCTTCAGTCGAAGATATGGAACGTCGAATAACTCTAGCCTGCCTAGATGTTGACTTTGCCACCTAAGTGCTGCTACAAACAGAGCGTGGGAGTCCAGAGCTTTGGCTTGCCTATCCGTTGATGGTGCCCAGTTTGAAGAGCTTCTTTAAAGAAAAAATAAGGTAATTTTGACATTAAACTGAAATTTGTTTTTCATATTTTAAATTACCATAACTTTTGAAAAACCTAACCGATTTTAAATTTTTTTTTTTTAATTTTTTTAGAGGCTCAATTACTATAAAAATATGCAAAAAAAAATATAATGTTCCATTTGAAAAAAAAAAGTTGGATGCTGTATCTCGGGATATTGGGGTATAAAAAAATGGATCAATCACTGAAAATAAACTAGACTAAAAATGATTAAATACGTGTTTTCTATTTTTTCGAAATTTCCCGCCGTTTAAAAAAAAAGTGGGTGGAGCATATAACTCTGGTCACCCTGTATACAATAATAATATATAGAAGTGCCAAAGAACATTACATTATAACCTTCCTACATTGTTTATATAGTGATTTTTCGGATAAGGCGAGGAACAATATGCAGGAAAAAGAAAAATATTATGCAGTTTTAGGAAAAATATTAAGAGAAGATATGTTTCAGTCTTTTATGCCTGTAATGTATGGAGGGATCTAGGAGGCTATTTCGCGCCAGAGTGGATTGGGATGACAGTCTGGATTGGAGAGGAGTTTCAGGAGACGATTTTGGATGAACGAATAAACTGGGGTTACTGAAGATTTTACATGAAGTAGGTCGATTTTGGTGTGTCGTGGTGAATCAGTCGCAAGTCTTAGGAATTTGTTCTGGGTTATCTGAAGTTTTTTGATGTCATTGTTACTAGTCCGGCTCCAGGCGGAGGAAGCGTAAAGTACATCGATCTGTTAACGAGTTGTGTCAGAAATTTGCTTTGAAATAATCATATACGTAAATATTAATACTTGTTAAAAACAATTTATTGTTGCATTCACCTGGATAGCAGCAATTGAATATGTATTTTATCATATGGTTATTTTTATATATTTACAAATAAAATAGAAATAGTAGAGTGATTGTACGTATTTGGTGCTATTATCATGGGTCATTGCATGTATCTTGTAGTGGGAACAAGGTAGAAAATAAACGGTATTCCTAAGCTTTTAGGAGATTTTGTATTAGAGTAAGCTGGTAAGATATACAATAACCAGCATCAGAAGTGGGGATAGATCTCATTGGTAGATCTGATAGATACATTCTAAGTGGATAGGATCCAGACTGAGAAGGTCTGAATTTATTATTCATTTTTATACATTTCCTAATTTTTGAATCAAGAAAGTTAAATGGCGAGAGGAAATGTATAGGATTAGGAATGGTAAAGATAAGGAGTAAACGGGAGAATATTAACAAACTGTCACAAGTTTAGAGAAGTACAAAGGCAATTGGAAGCTATGAGGAAGGATGTACCAACATGGATTGATAATAAAGAAGAAGAAAAAGAAAAAAAGATAAAACTAGTGAATAATAACGAGGAAGAAATTGAGGAACAAGCTGGTAAAGACGAAAACCAAGAAAGTAGATAAAGAAGCTGAAGAAGGAGAACTGGTGAAATTAGTGAATAATAATGGGGAAGATGAAGACCACGAGGAAAAAGATAAAGAATTTAAAGAAGAGGAAACGATAAAATTAAAATTAGCTGGAGAACAAAAGTTACTAGAGAATAACTCTTGCAAAGAGGGAAGTGTCAGTGAAATTGACGAAAAAAAAAGAAGTCAACAGGAATGAACATGCGGGAGAAACGCTCCATGGGTTAAGTGGCAATGGGATCCTAATCATGTGCAAGGCTGGTAATTGGAAAGGAAAGAAAAGGAAATGGCGGTCACCCTGGTTGGTACGAAGCAGAAGAAGAAGACGAAGAAGAAGGGGGAAAAAAACAGACTTTCTAGATACGAGGGAACGACAACCAATCTGGCCGAGTGGGAAATAAACGAGGGAACCGTGTGGTAACCAGGCAATCTCCTGGAGAGCAACAATTGAATACACATTTTATTATATGGTTATTTTTATATATTTCTAAATAAAATAAAAGATAGTTGAGTTATTGTGTATATTTGGCACTGTAACAATGGGTTATTGTGTGTATCTTGTACGGTGGTAGAAAGTAAACGGTGTTCCCTAAGCTGTCTCTCTTGTATATTTTGGAGTAGATTAAGCTGATAGTATATACAATAATTCGATCGCTATAAAATTCTTTATGACAGTCGATGGTTAACAATTTTTCCTGAAGCTACTTTTTGTGCGTGTTTCACTTAATTTTGTCCAAAGCCAGAATGGATACCCACTAACATCAAACTTCTTTCACTTACATTTTCACACAGTTTTACATACAAATAACAACTAATGAACCCCCATATTCCTGATCACTTAGCAATCAATGTTGAATCATTGTTGGGAGAATTGGTGATCTCGAACAATTTTCGCCTAACTTGGACATGAAATCCTTGGAAAAAATTCTGTCGCCAATTTTTTGGAGTTGATGATTTTGGTAAATTTGATTTAATTCTTGAATGGTCGGTCATATTGTGCAACTAAAAATTTGTATAAAAGAAAACTAATAACCAACTTGTCACAATGATTAGGTAAGATGGAGAAACCTGAATTTCAAGTTCCGGAAGTACTTACCCATGTATTTACCCAGTCATCACCATACAGACGACTATGAAAACTGTAAGAGTTGGCATGTGGTGATGAGATAGAAATTTCGTCAAGTTATGTTTCTTCCCCAAGAAGTTGGGAACTCCCTTGAATATGTTTGGAAATTAAGAGAAATATATACATAAAAGGAAATAAAGGCAGATTCCCAGTGCCTGTATAACACCACGAAAAGAAAATGCAATGGTTTTCAAGAAGGCTGTGATATTTACCAATCTCTCAACGTTGAATAAGTAATCTATAAATTATATTTCAATAATACAATAAAGTAAAATAAATTAAAAAATGAATTAATGATATAATATTGGGCTATTAACTGTTAAGGTAAAAATTTTAATTATTCCTACTCAAAAATGATATTCATTAATTATTTCAATTAATACTGAAATTATTCCAGCGATGTCTAGAATTGTTACATTTTCAATATTGCACAGTTTTAAACCCTGAAATAAATATTGCAAGTCAATATTTAAAACAGTTAACAAGTTTGTGATTCCTATAAAACAAGTAAAAGTAAAGAGAAAATTACACAAAAACTTTATTAAAATAAATTACTGTATAAAATCTTTATTTTTCACTCTGTTAATATTTAAAACAAAAATAAATTCTGAAGTTGTATAACAATTTAAAAATGACGTTTTCAAGTTTAAACTACACCGCAATGCAGCCTTTTCCAAGCTTTAATTAAAGCTAAAGAAAAGGCATGACCTATTTTGTATAAAGCTATTAGTTGTTCACAACTACAATATTGCCTAGAGCAATTAACAAAATATAAAACAATTTGTTTAAGATTAAAAAAAAAATGGGAAAACATCTGTAGAATTTGCCTAAAAAAAAATTCATAATTATAGATTTTTTAATTTAATTTGATAAAATTACTCACAGATATATAATTGCAGTAATTAAACATCTGGTATTTAATTACCAGCTAAACATTGCTTCTCTCTTAACTTTACTTACTGTATTTTTGTCGAAAATTGTAGTCCCAAACAGAGAACAATTTATCCTAGAACAGTATCCATTGAGATTTTAGAATGATATGTCAGGTACTGAATAATATGGATTCAATTACATCGCCATATCTTTAGACTGCATGTGTACTTTAGTTTTTGATTAAATCTAACGATGATTGAGGAGCCTACTGAACAGCTATCTGCTAAACTAAACGTCTGAAATCATACAGTGTACTATAAACTAGATGAGTCTGATGTGTAAATTGTGCAATTTGATGATATTGTTATAGTTGAAGAACAACGAAATATTTAGAATAAACTACCTACGAATTTAACCTAATTAGTTACAATATAATATATTAGAACAATATCATAGTGTAATAGACAATAATACACTAATATCCCCATGCACCCACCCAACACACAAACAAAATAGAAAATTTTTCCAACGAAATTGTCAACGTCCGAAACAATAATAATGGCTATCTGCATGAGTACAGAAGGCCAGAAAAAAAAATATATATATATGTATATTAGAACACGATTATACTTCTTGACCAAATTTCTTGATCCTCACCAAATTTCTACATAACATAATTCACCAACGGTCAACAAATACTTTTATAATAATAATAATAATAATAATAATAATAATAATAATAATAAATAATAATAATAATAATAATAATAATAATAATAATAAAATGTATTAGTAAATTAACAAGTTTGCCTGACTTTTACATGCAAACTATGGATCAATGCCTGAAAGGGCAGGTCAGTAGAGATTTAGGCATTATCGATTTCATTGTGACGTGATTAATTATATCTGCAACAGGCCTTAATTTATATTTGGCACAGTTTGTTAAAATGAAACCAACAAACAAAATCATTTGGCATAACAGAATTAGTTAGAGATGATTTATTTTTTTCTTCATTTCACTATATTCTTTGGAATTCACAATCCACCAACGTCAGTTGGCTATTTTTTTTTTGTGCCCGGACTGTGACAACATTTACGTGGGGCAGACCGGCAGAAAAATCAAGGAACGATTTACCGAACACATCAGATCATACAAATACAACAAAGTTGACTCAAATTACGCCAATCACCTAAAAATTAACAAACACAAACCCGATGACATAACGACCACGATGAAACTAATACACTCTGGCCACAAAGGACGACGACTTGACATAGTAGAACAACTCGAAATATATAAACGAAAAACACAAAACTTAATAAATGAACAGACAAAATTTGCTAGTGAACCATTATTCAGAACACTCTTCCCACAGTAGCAACAGAAACACAGTTACACACGCAACAAATAGTTCTTAAATAGATTTTAAGTTTAAGTTTAGCTTTAAATTATTTTTTATTTAAGTTTATTTACACACCCCTCACACCCGCGAACCACACACAAGAATTGCAGACAATCTACAAAATAGCTGAAAACAATGGGTACAATACAAACATCGTTAATAAACTCCTCAAAAACGATTATTTTTATTTAAGTTTATTTTTTATTTTTATTTTTGTAAATTCTTAATATTTTTGTTAATTAATCGTGAAGTAAGTCCCCCTCCAACAACAGCGTGTGTATGTGAAAAATATTTGGATGTTTTATTGAGTAAAAACTTAACAACCGGGGAAAACTTAGTTTAATTATATAAAAAATCGTTCCGTTTTAAACGAATGAATGAATTTTAAAATGTTAGTTTAATCGTTGTTTAATTTTATTTAGATTTATTTTGTGCATCTTATTTTTTTATTTTTATTTTTGTAAATTCTTAATATTTTGGTTAGTTAATCGTGAAGTAAGTCCCCCTCCAACAACAGCGGGTGTATGTGAAAAATATTTGGATGTTTTATTGAGTAAAATATGTTGGATGATGTTATATTGAGTATTTGGAGGATGTATGTGAGAGGATGATGTGACATGCTTTGTGGGATGCACAATAAAAAACTTAATTATATAAGAAAACATAATTAGGTATACGTGCTTGCGAGGATGTGAGGGTTGCGTGGAAAAGTGAAAGAATGACTGGAATTTCTTAATTCTTTGGAACTGGGAAAACTTAGTTTAATTATATAAAAAATCGTTCAGTTTTAAACGAATGAACGAATTTTAAAATGTTAGTTTAATCGTTGTCTAGTTTTATTTAGATTTATTTTGTTCATCTTATTTTATATTTTTTATTTTTGGTATATTTTAGTATTTTGGTTAGTTAATCGTGAAATAAGTCTCCCTCCAACAACAGAGTTTAAAGATTAGACCCCCGCGTCCACTGTAAGAAAAGAATTTGCCCTTTAACAACCCAAACACGTGTTTTCCCACCCATCTGGCCACATCCCTTTACCTAGTTTAAGAGTTTACTATTTAAAAACACACCTCAGTTAGTGTGAAGCTAAGTCTCTGTACGAGTCTGTGTTGGCACACTGTCTGAAAAACGCATCCTGAAGATGGGCGAACGCCCGAAACCGGTCGATGACCACAAAACGAAGCAGGCTACCACGGAAAATGTCTCTGATGCTTTCCAGCTCTGCGGAACCAACCACCACAACAAATATTTTTTTTTTCTCTTATTCCTTTAAGAGAAAGTACTGCGATTTGTTTCTTGAGTAAGAAAAAAGTGTTTTTATCAAATGGTCTTGGTATATATATATGTGTGTGTGTGTGGTTTTCAAATATCTCCAAATTACAATTATAACAAATTTAACATCTACTACATAGTCTCCGAAACAGATTTCGGTGCAAGACAACCAAAATTATTACTATCAATGAGTCAAAAACCGATCCTTTTTCTTTTTTTCAGTTTCTCGCAATATTCGCCCCAACGATTTTCTTTATAATCCTACAGCTTTTATTTTTTGAGATATATTTCCAAAAAATTGAACATTGGAAAGTTCTGGAAAAACTGCAACGTTGAGTTAAACTCTTTAGAAATGCTTCAGTATAATTATTCGGCTGGACAATCTAATTAATACTAATAACAAGTAAAAAGTTCCAAGGTTGAAGAAAATCAGCTGACTGAAAGTGAAACTTGTACATAGCGGTATTTGAATTTCTATAGTTTCTTTCCCTGTAAAAAACAGCTGCAAGAATTTTCTTTAAACATTTCTAATTTCACATGAATAAACCAATCATTTTTAATTGAAATATTTTTCTGGGTCAGAAGGCGCTCCAAAGAAATCCGCTTAGGTAACTAAATTGTATTAATTGGAGTAATAGAAGTCCTATATATTTCACATCAGATTTTGGCTTTCGTGTATTCCGAGCGTGTAAGTACTTGTTCGTAGTTCGGTATTTAGCCCATCATGGGTTGTCCGTGGTAGTTTTTTGCGTTCTATACTATGCCTGGGTCATAATATAATTTGTCATATAATTCGAAATTCATATGCCATGTGTTTCTTCTATTGATTCTAGGTTTAGGTTTCTGTGTAGTCTCTCTATACTTGCCCGTCATTATCCTTAAGCATTTATTTTTATAGGCAGTTTATTCATGTATTGTTTAGCTGCCGTATTCCAAGATTGCGAATGCATATGTTATCGTTTAGTCTTATCGTTGGACACTAGTCATTATCAATAGTGCACATGCAATAGTGCTGGTAAGGAATCTAACACCAGATTTGTTATTTATATTACACTAGCTAAACCCGGCCACGCTTCGCTGTGGCTCAGTATGATTTTAATTATTAGGGAAGTAAATATAAGTATTATAGTTAACATAGATTCAGCAAGAAAACCAATCATTCAATTTAATACCCTACTTTGCGTTGCTGAAACTGAAAGGAAAGAAAGAAAAAATGTTTTTAACTGAAAGTCTTCTTTTATTGTAAAGCTAGTGAATGGACTACATTTTTTATTTGACCGTTTTCTGCATAAACATAACGATCAGATGGTTCACCGACTCTGGAGCATGCTACATAGAAATGCCTATTAGAGAAGCATTTGTTTCCTAAATTCAAGCTGCATACTTGCAAATATTGTCCTTGTGCTTTATTGATAGTCATAGCGAACGTTGTAGTTGTTTGAACTCGAAGTCATATCTGTCGGTATGAGTGGTATTCGTGGAAGTGTACGTCTTCACCTTTCTGAGGTCCTATGAGAATTGTTGCTTCAATTAGATTATTCATCAATTTTTTAACGACTAATTGTGTACCATTGCATAACTTTGGCTGATTGATGTGTCGGAGTAATATAATTGGCACTCCAATTTTCAAATTTAGAATATGTAGCGGTAATCCGGGAACATCGAGTGAATTAAGAAATTCCGTTGGAAAATTCACAACTTCACTTTGGTCCATCACGGAGTCAATGGATTTGTATGTCGCTGTTTCACCTGCGATTCTGTTTAGAATGATGTTGTTCATATCGAGTACGTCGACATTTTTAGCCGCTAGACTGGTTCCGCTTAACCATGCATGATTTTGAAAATTTCTTTCGATGCTTTGGAACACCTTGTCTACTAATACTGCGCGAGACTGGTGTGAGGTACTTCGAGACTGGTGGTGGTGAGAGGTACTTATAAGTAGTTGAGAAAGAGGTTCAGAGAGCGCGCCACGATTGCCGCGTCTGCGTCTTCTATTTCTGCAGCCTCGCGAAACGCTCGTAATTTCCCGTTTCCGTGGGAAATTCGGAATAAAAAGTATATATAAACACTCTTATATAGAAATGCAACGTTGTGTAAAAATTTAAAGTCAATCCATCGACTACTTTTCGATTATTGCGGGCGCAAACATATGGCTGCTGGATTTTTATATATATAAAAATTCAATGACTTCACTAAACTTGAATATTAGTTGATCTTGAAGTAATTATTAAACAGTTTAAAAGATAAAATGAATCGAAGACGGTGAATAATAGACGTATAAGCTAAATTCTTACAAAAGACAGAATCAGCAAAAAAAAACATTTCAGACAAAAACGATTACGGTGATAAGAAAAAAAAAATGGATTCGAAAGCTGTTATCAGAATGTAATCAATCCTGTCTTAGAATATTTTATTCATAAAAACATTCAAGATCGCCAAGTTAAAAAAAATAATAATAGTAATAAGGATTTAATAATAACAATACTGATTGCATATTAAGTATGCAGAATAAGGTGTTGTCTGATATGAAATCGCAAATTCATTAATACAGTAACATTTGATAAAGGTCTTAGTCATCATGGTTCAATTATGGTCATTACATAATATATAATAAATGCGAGAAACTATATTTCGTTTATATCAATCACCATTAAATATCTTTGATACAATCAATCATGTTATTCGTAATTGTTTTCATTATAATACAGATAATTCTGTTTAAGTTAATTAATACTTATATTGCATTGAAATTAATAGACCATACAACAGTTTGTTCTCATTTAAATCAAATAATAAGCAAAAATAAATATTCATCATTGGTAGGGAATGTAGATATTGGCATTATACGACGATGGATTAGTGTACATCCGTAAAAACTTATTGAAAAGCTTAACTTACATCTCTCGCCAAGAAACTTCCAAGAAAAGCCTTTTCCTGGAAAATAAATGTGATAAGCATTAATGAGTATAATTGGTGGAAACTGTTTTCGTAAAAATCGCACTTCCGATTAATGGATCTTGACCAATAATTTATTCACACAAGTACAAATTTTTGTCCATATGGTTCTCAAAACATATATTTCATCCAAAACTCAATTTCGAAACATCCCACTTACAGTAGTGAGAAAAAGTAAAAAAAACAAATCTGCTATGAAAACCCACACGATTGTCACTTGCGGTATTAATATAGTTATTATTAATAAATTCACTTCGAATATGGGATTATTACAGAGTTTTAACTAGCTAAAACATTAGTCATATTACCAGAACCTAACCTGAAAAGACATCTGATCAATGTCCAATCAATTTACCCAGAACATCCTTTAATCTACTTATTCGAAAAAAAGTTTTCAAACAAATGCGATAGATCTATATTAGTGTATGCCATATTTAACGAGAAACACAGAAAACTGAAAAAATAAAATTCCTGGGACCTAGGACAGAGATTAGAAAAGGATCTACTCAAAAGTTCAATCTCTTTTAAAAACATTTCTGTACGCTCTTGAGCGTACCCCGAAGTGGTAATGTAACGACCAACGTAAGTATGAAAATAAAAGATATAAAAGTATATTAAATCAGAAGTAATAATGTTAATTGTAATGATAAGGTAAGAGAAGAGACAATTATTGACAGAAAGACACATAAAACTGAACTCACATCGAAGATGATGTAAGCGGAAGCAAGAGCGGTGGCGCTGGACTGCGGTGAAGTGACGTAAAGGGGCTAGTGTAAATGAGGCGAGCGAAAATGGTTTAGGTGTGAATGTTGTATGTGTGAGTGATGAGGGAGTGAAGTAAGATATCAATGGATAACGCTGAAGAAGGTCTTGAAGTCGGAAAGGCGATGAAATTAAATGAGTGTTCTTCTTGAATGAGAAGAAGGCGTAAATCAAGTTAATTCTCAGTAAGAGAAATATGCTTACAGCGGATGACGCTGGGAGAGTAAATACACTCGCGCAGGCTAAATAAAATAGGCCAAAAGATCACTTGGTGCACATAAAAAACTGAACGGCGAATAAACACACAGAGTTGTGTACTTACAACAGTCAGAGGGGCAATGAATAATAAGGAACAGAAAAGAGAGGGAAGTGTGGGAAATTGCGCCGGAGGCAAAAACCACAAAGAAAAAAGAGCGCGAACAGTTAGATGAAAAGGCGGGATACGGAATTAATCCCTCAAAGAGACCGCGGCCGAACAATTTCAATAAAGTCACATATACGATTAAATATCTCTTTTCATCAAAACCCTGTGACATATTCAATTTTAGTTACCCTAATATGAATGAGGATGACCATATATCATATAGAAATAATAAACCATAGAAAAGCCTGACGTTACCCCTCCTCCAATAAGCCTCTAAAATATATTTGCCTGAAAAATGTTTCAAATAAAAGTTATAGTTAATTATATTTGTAATAGCTATGCCAAGTTTAAAGAAAATTGTTGGAGCAGTTTTCGAGGAAATTGTAAAAAAAATGTAAAACATCCTTTTTTAATAAAGTGGTTCTTCCTACCGGTTGACCAATTTGCACACAGGCGAATTTCTATAAACTACTGTTTAGGGATCCGGGGGTCCTCAAAACGTGGTTTGAAAACTCAATCTCGTAAATATAACACGATCGCAATACTGCCTATTATGCGAAAAGTAAGAGAAATTAAAAGAAATTTGATTAATTTCTTTCTAGATTCACCCAGTGGGCTAGCGTCTTATCGCCTAGTATAGATTCATTTTCTGATGATAAAATTCGGTTAATAAATGCAGAGAATCTAACAAAACAATCTATTTTTAACACAAATCCTAGTTATCACCTTGAAGTTATGTGATAATTGTTACAACTATGTAAGAAATGTGTTAGAAATAATAAAACATTTAATAAATGTGATGAAATCACTTTTGCTAAGAGTTAAATGAATAAAGCAAAATTTATTATTGATCTGCCCTTGAAATAAAATAAATAAAAAATGGTGTGAAACACTCACACGACTTTCTCTTACTGCAGTTTACAAGTGACAGATTTTCTTCAAACTTACTAATTTTTACCAAATGTTTGTTTGTCTTCTTCAATTTAATATCAATTGGAGAATCTAAACTTAATAATTTTTTTTTTTCAGGAAACTCCCCCTCCCCCATAAAATTCTTTAAATGAACTTTCATAGTGTAACAAATTCTATTGATACCTGTCGGTGTTTTATTCGATAAAATTTTAGAAAACTGAAAAAAAAAAATTCTGTAAAAACACACTTCCGGTCAACCGATTTTTTCTTCAATACTCAGCATTTCAACAACCTATTTAATTCTAATTAATATTAATTTAGATGTTATAATTGTATAATAAATGAAAGTAGCACTTTAGAGCAAATCATAACCGTTACCCCTCTCATATTTTTTTTTTTTATTTTTATTTTGAAAGGTGCATAACATCAATGGTCCTTTACACCTGAAACTAATTAAATAGAACTATATTAAACTTTACCTTTTAATAAACACTCTATATATAAAAAGAACACGCATCCTTATAAATACATTCATTCTTATAAAAACAACATGCATCCTTATAAATACATTCATCCTTATAAATACAATCATCCTTATAAATACATTCATCCTTATAAATACATTTATCCATTAAAACAAAATTACGCTTCTTACATACGTCTATTTACAAGAGAGTGGAATACTCTATATTCCTCACACTCTATGAAGATTCTAAACCTATCCACATTCACACAAACTTTCACATACGTGCCGGGATGCCAAAACCGACAAAGGCCCACCCGTCCTAGAAACAGTGGCTCCCGAGAAATGCTGGAAGACGTCCTGCCATAACCCTCTCATAAATCACCAAATTACATGAATATGGCCGGGTTAAATATTTCAATTAAAAGTTGTAGCTCTTTATACTCGTATGTGTAGTTGATGCTTGGTAAAGTTTACAACAATTATTGGAACCGTTTTCGAGAAAATATCAGAAAACTGAAAAAAAAAACGTTCAGTTGAAAAGCACATCCGGTCAACCGATTTTCTTCAAACTTGGAATATTGGCAACATATTATTCTAGGTTTCAAATAATCTAAAGGGAAGGGATTAGCTCAGTGGTAGCGCGCTGGACTAGCAACGCGGAGATCCCGGGTTCGAATCCAGCTGTGCTACCCTTAGATTTTCTCTTCCTAGGAGCCTCTACAGCTCACTGTCCGGTGATGGGCAGTGTTATCTATAACGAGAGAACACTGTCCGGAGGCCGGCAGTGCACTGAGAAGGCTCCGGGCGCAAATGACCACAGATGTTGACGCCCCTTAAATTAAAAAAAAATAAATAATAATAATAATAATCTAATACACACTGCTAGTTCAGAGAACAGTTTATTTATAAGAAGTCAAAATAAAACAAAGTTAATGACACATGAGATATTTATAATTATTTGTTCCGATATAACTGTAGTTATATATATATGTGTGGGTGTTACCGGCAAAGTATGAAATTCAGGCATTCTATAGAACGCCTAGGCATTTCATATAATACCGAGCTACTTTAGGCAAAGTAAGAAATATCCTTTGTATTTCATACATGGACTAGGCATTCTACAGAATGTCTACGTGTCTTAAACAAATTATGGAAAGGCTTACAAACTGTATCCATTAATTTTCATTTTCATTTTCATAAGTAGCTGGTAACGTTCGTCTGTTAAAAATACACTATTCCTTGCTGTAGTATTTCTTTTTATCCGCAGTTCCTCCTAAAAACGGCACCGAAACACATTTTTACCCACTATTAGAACTATAAACCACACGGGACAACCTGAACACATAACCTCACGAACTAGCTGTACAGGGAAGGTTATTTTGCCTGCTTCGCCGTAGCCATTCTATAGAATGCCTGATTTTATACTCTGCCGGTAACATATGTAAAAATAAATAATATGATAGAGTTAAGGAAACACACGAGTGTTCAATGATAAACTACTAAAGGAAATTCAACGCACAGTTTCTTTACAGTCTTAGGCACAGTCCAATTAGAAAAGGATACCTCCAAATACTCGAATTTAGAAGTATTACCATTTTTCCTTGCTAATTTGTTTTGCATGTATGTCGACACATCAGTATACTCGTACAGTGCATCTGGAAACAACAGTGAAAGGTAACACGGGTTACCAAAACTCCATGCACTTCGTCAGAACAGAACACAATACACTTACTTAAACTGCATACCTTTATCCTTTAAAGACAAGGACAAACACAGTACAAAATTTAGGGCCTGCGTTCCTAGTTAATTGGCGAAACTTACCTTACTTACTCCATCTTGGAAAAACAGTGTTGCCACTCGATTCGACATTGCATTTTATTTTTTAACAACCGATTTAATTCTAATTAATATTATTTAGATGATAGAATTGTATAATAAAATGAACTAGCACTTTAGAGGAAAACATAAACTCCTTCCTCTCACCAAAAACCTGTCTTAAATGAATTTTCCCAGAGGAATGTTTCAGATAAAAATTTAGGTGCCGCTATAATGTGCGCTCTCCCAAACTTGATAATATCCACTGTATAAAATATGTGCTCTATTCTATTAAGTATAACCTTACTATAAGTATAACCTTACTAGAGTAAGGCATTCAGTAATCTCTTTTTAGAGGCTCCGCCTACGTTAAAAAAAAAAAAAAAAACATTAGCCGGTCAAACTCGAAAATAAGTGGATCACTGTTTTATTTTCACGCGCTTATCACCATGAGAGAAGACTATGAGTAACGTTCAGCCGTGATAATAAATGGTTTGAAAAATAATAGTTTTAATTTTTGTGGATAGTGCATACTAAAACAGACTCATGAAGGTAGATTGCATAATATACGAGAATCACGACGGTAGAGCGCACACTATACCAGAATCATGACGGTAGAGCGCACACGGTACCAGCACCAAAGTAACTCTTAATACGTGTAATTCAGGTAAAAAAGATTTTGAAAAAATCGTTGGAGCCATTTTTGAGAAAAATCGCAAAAAAGTGAAAACCAAAAAACATTGAGTAAAGTGGTATATTCAGTTGAGAAATTTTTACAACTTACTATCGGCAAGGGGTATCTATTGAACGCAGTTACTTGGGGAGAAGCGATCCTACGGGTTACCAGTACTCCATGCACTTCGTCAGAGCAGTATTCAATACACTTACTTAAACTACATACACTTTACCCTTTAAAGACAAGGACAAACACAGTACAAACTTTAGGGTCTACGTTCCTAGTTAATTGGCGTAAGCCAAGGGATAATTAAGGGATTAACTCAATGGTAGGGCGCTGGACTAGCAACGCGGAGGTTCCGGGTTCAAATCCAGCATGCTGCCCTTACCTTTTTTCCTTGGAGCCTCTACAGCTCATTGACCGGTAATGGGCAGGTTATCTGTAGCTAGAGAACACTGTTCGGAGCCGCCAATGCACTGTGGAGGCTCGGGGGGAGAGGGCACAATAGGTCTTTCAGGTTGCAGTGCAATAACCCCCTTTAACAATCTATAGGTACTGCCGGATCCCATAGTGATATCTACAATATCAAGTTTGAACTTTCTGTGATGTTTCGACGTACAGAACATTTTTTAAAATCCGGTTTCTTGGACTCCGGAGACCTCAAAATGTGTATTTCCGGTGAAAACTCGATATCGAAAATTTGACACGATTACAATACTTCCTCTTACTAGGTTTAAGAGAAAGAAATAATAATGAAAAAAAAAGTTTTAAATAACAGTTATATTTATAAGTATTTCCTGAAGTATTTTCATTACTTAAACAAAAAACCCACTTATATAATTAAGATAAACCCAGTTGTAATTATAGAAATATTCCGAACTAAAACATTTTTAATTATTATATATTAAGATAAATAAATTTATTATCTTTCGTCCATTTACAACACTTACTTCCTTCAGATTTAAAAACAAAAAAATGAAAAAAATCTTCACAATTTCACTTGACCTTCAACTTTAAAATAAAGCAATATAAATAAATAAAAAAAACCTTCATAAAGTAAGTATTAAGTGATTACACTATCTATACTTTACAAAAAACAAATACACTAATAGAGTAATAAAAGTGATAACACGCTGAACTGTCAAAAATATGACGGTAGTATAGAAACTATTGGCCAAAATTTAGGTCAAGATCATTAAAGGAAGTGCAATTGATTTTTTCTTTTATTACTTTTTTTTTAGTAAATATTGCTGTTGTTAAATTTTGATTATTTAATATTATCTAATTTATCAAATTGATTGGACTGTTCTCTATTAACTGTTCTCAATTTTTTATGCCGAATCTCTAACACGAATTCCTCCTATAGGAATGTAAATAAAGAGGTTTATTCAAGCGTCTTCTTCAGTTGGTTCTGAAATGAAATTTGAAAAGAGATTCTGCTTTTCTTGTTTGGATTTCCAAGTTTATTCCTTCCTAACAGTGACACCGGTTCCCCTCCCCTCCAATAATAATGCAAAGTTCCTAGATTTATCCTACATTTATTATTGTTACAGATTGGCCATCAATGTTTGGGATTTTTTCATTTGTGACTTGCAAGTCTCTTTCCCTAAATTTTTCTTTCCCAAGACATCCGCAGACGTCAGAATTTCATTGACAGAATCATTACTGTTTATGCTATAGCACATTCTCTATTGTTTTATGACGACATGATCATAAATCAAGTGTTATTTCTTTTTATTTAATAGTAACTGAAATTTTACTATATGTAAAACACTATTCTGCATTTTATTACCTTATTATTTGAATACGTCTAGTAGTTTTAGTGACAATTTTAATTGCCTTGTTTTTAATGATATTTATTAACTGACGCAAATTTGGATATAATATTAATCAATTCCATTTTTATCAGTTACGAATTGTTTAGATAGACTTACCCAAAATATTTAAAGATTAATAAAAATTAATGCCAGAAAAGGAAAGCTTTATAAAGCGTGAATCTTTGATTAAAATTTGGCTGAAATTGCCAAAAAATAAATGAAAATATTTATGAAGAACTTCAACCGTTAAAGGGAAAAAAAATCGCTATTTTTATTTAGGTTATTTAGGATAAATTGCTTTATTATTTGAAGAGTATTTGAATTAATAATGGCAGTTCTATAAGGATTATCTCTAGAAACCACTTCTTGATATAGTTCTTGACAAAGAAATCTAACTAATATACCAATCTAGTGTACTGTCATAATATCTGTCCAAATAAAATGTAGCTTTTATGTTTATACAATTTTAAATATGTGAGATATTCATAGAGATAGGATACTATGCAAAATCCATACTCACTTAATAGATCTATTGTGGATAGCTGTCGATTTTAAAAGCAGTCTTAAAAGTAAGAGACTCTTAATTAAAAAATCTTACGTTCACTAGAGGCTGTGTGCTGATGAGGTACGGTTGTATTAGATTAAGCATTGGCACACATCAAGTAAATCTACGTAAATGTACAATGTGGTGTTGAATCGTGCCCAGTATAAGAGTTGAACGTGTTGCTATGCGTTGCCATATCTGTAAAGAAACCGACATCTTTGAAGAAGTATTTTAAACACAGCCCTTAAAGTGGTTCGTTATCTCTAACAAGAATTAGGTTCACTTCAATATTCAAATTTTTACTTAATCATTGTTGTTGATTGTTGTATTTTGACAGACATTTGCATATAGGACACTTTAGGCTTGATTCCTAAATGGAAATCATTTTTCAGTGGTGAAAATTTTCATGTTTTCACACAAATTCAAACACAAAAACACAATCAGAATTGATTTACGTGAATAATTTTTACAACAACATTTTTTATACATTGTGTGATTAGATTAATAGTAATGTTTTAACAGTTTCATTATAGCAAAAGAAATGCTAATTTGAAAGGATACAATTCTAATATTTAAAATTGAGAGGGATTTGCCAGTTTAACGCCCTCACTTTATGTCTCTCTCGCACACTAGATCAGTACTGCATTATTTCAGGATATAAAGAAGTCTAGAACTTTCGGTCCACTTGTCTACCTTGAAGTCACTTATTAAACAAATATTGCATACAAAAACATTTTCTTACATTTCATTAAATTCAATTTTTTTTTTTTAAGTGACTGACACTTTTGGATTCTTGAGATGATTATCTGCCGGGACAATAATGATAAACAATGAATGAAGAAGAAGGAGAGGAAGAAAAGAAGATCATTAAAAAAAATCAATGCCAATAGAGTTCTTCTAGGCAATTAAAAAACTACAATTAAATTATGAAACTGAATAGAATTATGATTTGTATATGTTGGTTGATATTTTAGTGAATTGTTGGTCAATACAATGTTTATTTGTCTATTATTCTGCAATTTTTTTCTCCAAAACCCAAAGAATGAATTTAGTTGAAACAAAGTTGAAACTAGGAATATTAGCTATGCTCTATCGCAACACTTCTGTGTAAGGAGGCAGCCCGGCTGGAGAATCAAACCGGCCTAATACTAAGAAACTAGGTCTTTGTTTTGTTTTGCTTTTGAATTGACCAACTGAATTTAAATCTTCAGATGCCGAGGGATTGGGTTTTGTGGTCATTAAATGAAGAACTTCTCCTTATGTCAGCCAAGTTTTCGGCAAATTTATTTTGAGGAAGGGAACAAAACTAGTACCAACTTAGGTTCAAATACTTGGGTATTTGAAATGTTTACAACTAAGTGAAGTGCTTTTACAGGACGTAGACATAAAACTGATAAATAGCCCGTCCAAAATTTAACTAGCAAAACTTGGTGAATATATGTGGCAAGGTAAAAAGTTCTCAGCCTAGCCGATAGCTGGCACTGGTACAAATGAAATTACTGTTTTTTTATGAGGGTACACTTCTTGTAAAGGTAAATGCCAAATGTGAATTTGATCAGACAAATCGTTTGTTTAATAATGTTTTTGACAAAATGAATAAACTTGAATAGCGTTCCGTCATAAAATTCTTCGTTTTGGATGGTTTATCGCCAACAGAAATTCATCCAAAGTTGGTGAAAGTGTATAAGGAGTCCTCACCTTTGTTATCAACAGTAAAAAAATGGGCAACTGAGTTTAAACATGGTCGTACATCAAATCAAGATGGTCCACGTGAAGGACGGCCAAAAACTGCACTTACCGAAGAAAATATCGAGAAGATGCACAATATGGTTATAGATGATCGACGATTAAAGGTGTATTAGATAGGTAAGGTTGTAGGCTTCTCAGAAGAAAGGGTATGGCACATTTTACACGAAGAACTCAGTAAGAGAAAGCTTTGTGCAAGATGGGTGCCGCATTTATTTGATCACAAAAAAATGAGGAATCGAGTTTCTCAGCAATGTTTGAGTTGTTTTAAGAAGAGTCCAACCGATTTTCTGCGCCGATCTGTTATGATGGATGAAATCTGGCTTCACCACTTTACAACTGAGTCAAAACTACAGCCCAAGCAGTGGGTAGAAGCCTCTGCACCGAAGAAAGCAAAGACAATTGCATCGGCTGGAAAGGATATAGCTAGTGCTTTTTGGGATTCCAAAGGGATTGTTTCAATTGATTACCTGCCAAAGTCAAACAATTAATAGGGAATATTATGCATATCCTGTTGACCAGCTAGATGAAAAAATAGAGAGAAAAGAGCTGGTTTGCAAAAGAAATATCCTCTTTCACCAGGACAAGGCACCGCCCATAAAGGCGCTTTGGCAATGGGAAAATTGAGGGATTTGAAGTATGAATTGTTGGAACGTCCTCCCTATTCGCCAGATTTGGCTCCCTCTGACTTTCATCTATTCCCAAGCCTTGAAAAATTTGTGGCTGGAAAAAAAGAAGAGCTGATAGCAACGGTAAATAGATATTTTGAAGACCTTCCAGAATCGTACTTCAGGGAGGATCCAGTTATTAGAGAAACGTTTGACAAAGTGTATTGAACCAAAGGGAGATTACAATGAGAAATAAATGCATTTTAAAAAAAAAAAACTCATTTTCACTACTAGGCTGAGACCCTATTACCTTGCATACGAAGTAGGTATTGAACTAAAAATAAATTGCCTCTAGCGATTACTATGATAAATATATCTTTATTTATTTATTTTTTCATTTTGAGTCATAAAAAAGTATATACATTGTTTTGAACACTCTGCTAACGACAATAACTATCATACTATTATTAAACAATTAATAAAATTTAATTATTCAATATTAATAAATAATAGTAAATTCACTTTGTCCAAAATAATTTTCAACAATTCAAACATTAATTTTGTTCCGAAATATTTGTAATGTCAAAATAATCTGATGTGAAAAACCCCATAGATATCCACACGAAGAAATATTACAAACAAAAGTAAAATTAACATACTTGTTAAACAGTATACGTCAAATGTAATAAAGAATGAGCAATTACTGCGGCAGAAATATGAAACACAAAAAATAAAAACGATTTAGTAGTTTGTAATAGTTAGTGCTTATTGTTTCTGGATAGTGTACAGTACCAATTGAAACTTGAAGATCGTTGCAAAATTGAAGAAAGAAGGAAAAACCATCAATATACTTACATTTTCTAAAGGTACGTTTGTGTTGGAACTGAAGGCCTAATATTAGAATTTATCACGGATAAATACATTTTATTTATTTAGTTTTGTTTGATTTCTAACGATTTTTGTTTTGTAGGAACAGCCAACCGGCGGGAGGGAGGCAGCCTTTGTGGCTGGCGTCGTGTTTGGTGGCTATATTATGTGTGTGTTTGTGGAGTAAGAGAAGGTGAAGGAGGGATGATGGGAAGGCGGCGGGGTAGCCCCAGCCGGTTATAGACACACTGGGGGCTAGTGGGAGGTGGTGGTGACTAGTTGGTCTAAGACAGGGTGGGAATAAAACATAGCCCGACTTTAGGTTCGTGCTGTCAGTGTTGCCAGTGCTCTAGTAGGCAGGTTGGTTTCGTTTAGTTCCACGAGTTTGGTTGGCAACATCGTTTATATATATATATTTATTTATATATATACATATATATATATATATATATAAAAACTACTGTACATGTAGTTTTGTTTATTTGCCTTTCATCCTGTATCGCCTGTTTTGTTGCCGTTACCTTCCTCTTGGTTAACTTTTCCAACTACCGCCTCTAATTTTCAATTTTCACTTTCACTTTTCTTTGCAGAGTTGTTCATTTTTAAATTAACTCCATTTTTCTTTTTCTTTTTTTTTCTTTTTTTTTTTTTTGGTTTAACGTTTGTTTTTGTATTAAACAACAAAGCGTTCCCTGTACACATACCGTATTCTTCTTCGTCTTCGCCTTGTCAGCTGGTTCTTAAACAACATGGGTGCCACCGGCAGGCAGTACCTCGCCTCCACAGCCTGTAAGTTATCATTTCATTTATATTTTCTTATAATATAATATTATAAAACAGAAAAATCGCTATATATTTCACTAACAACTTCTTATTGATTTAATATTTAATTCTTATTGATTTTATTAATTCTTAAAAAAAAAAAAAAAAAAATTATTATTTACACACTTTATACAAAATTTTGAACCAGAATTCCGTGATTTGCAAACTTTTCTACGGCCTACCAAAGT
This sequence comes from Triatoma infestans, assembly GCA_011037195.1. NCBI lineage: Eukaryota > Metazoa > Arthropoda > Insecta > Hemiptera > Reduviidae > Triatoma > Triatoma infestans. Next base: position 124,246 of record JAAEAF010000008.1, read on the forward strand.
GATTTCCCCCATTTATTTCAATATTTTTCACCGGATACTTTACGTACTTCTCTATATTTGTTTGTAATTTCACTTGTTTTCCCCTAAAAAAAAAAAACTTTCCACTTTTAAGAACAAACTTTTCCAGTTTTTGTATTTTCCTTAAAGATGAAAATATTTTATTACTTTATCTTAAAACTATGTAAAATAAAGTTCAAAATTATATTTTGAAAAACTAATTGATTCTAAATTTATTTGTTAATCAAATACTATATTTATAAATAAATAAATTAATCATTTTTTTTCTTCTTCTTTTTAGTTTCTTGATTAGTAAGTTACAATAAGATTCTTATTAAGATCTTTATACAGGATATTGACCTATCCAAGGAAGTCAATTTTGTGCCAAGATAAAATAAATGTTAATTTTGAAACTATTATAATTAGGTATTTATAAATATCAAAGATAGTTATTTGTTTTTTTTTTTTTTAATTTATTTATTTTGACGTATAATACTGCAAACCCAAAAATAAATTGTTGGATAATATAGTTTTTCTGTATCTTGAAAAAAAAAAAAATTCTGGCGGAGAAATGCAATCACATACTTTCCTTTTTCTTACTAAATTCACAAAATTCTTAACTGATAAATTTACTTTAAATCTGCAATTGTTTTTTCCTTTTTTTAAAGTCGAGTTTTATAACAATTTTCTTGGAAAACAATATCTCAAATAAAAGTTTATGTATTAATTAGTTTCTAGACCAAAATTAAAAAAAAAAACCGTTGGTGTTTATATCGAGAAAATGGCGGAAAAGTGTGAAATTCATTCAGAATTTTGGCAATTCATAATATTATCAGCCAAATACAATGTACATAGGTAGAAACCGTATAATAAACTGAGATAGTACTTTTAATAGGAAGCCTTAAGTCACCCCATTTTTTACTACCAACTCCTCCAAAAAAAAAAAAACAAATTACAGATAAAACTCATAAACCATGTGTGTAGTGTATATTACAATGTTAAAGAAAATCGTTCGACGCTCACTTCCGGTTAAGTGATTTCGATTGGAAAAAAAAAAAACATCCTGTTTGATACCCTGATTATGTCCGAAAACGGAATATCAAATTAAAATTTCTTGTGTTATGCTAAATTTAATGCACTAGATAATTTTCTAAAAACCAATTTTGTCTTACTCAAACAAAACCGTAAAAAAATTAGAGAAATCAAAAACAAAAAAAAGAGTTTATTCTATCTTAAATTTGTTATCATTTAATCAGAGATAGTTTCAAAAAATAAATAAATAAAGCAATAATCATTGGAAAAATAATATGAGTTTCTTTAGCAAGAAAGTAAGAAGAATCGTTCATTTATTTAAAAAGAATCAAAAGATCAGTATGTAGCAATATACTGATTGTATACGGACAGTTTGGTTGACGGAAAGTCTTCTTTCTCTTACTGACATAAGCGGAAGTATTGTGATCCTGTCAAATTGTAATTGATTTCTCATCGGTAATACATATTTTGCATTTTTGCTGAATACCAAAAAAAGTTTATAGCGAAGCGTCTGTGTTTGTGTCTGAAAACGAAAAAATTGCCGGAAGCTCAAACTAGGTGTACCACCACCGCCTCCGACACGAAGGTTTTGGGCAAAATTCATCAACCGGAAGTGCGGCTTTACTGTTTCATTTTTTTTTTTTCAGTTTTTTGGCTCCGTCGATTTTTTTAAAAATATCGTATACATAAAGTATGCCTTTTAGGTAACATTATCACCGGGAAATTTATTTTTTGGGCGGGAGTCTTTGTAGTGTGTCCTCTGAAGTGTACTTCAATACAATGTATGTTTCTACCACCTATATTGTATTAATATACATTAGAAGCATTGCTACAATTACAAATTTGGAAAAAATTTGTTAACTGAAAGTTTGCATTTACAGAATTTGAGATATTTGAGAGTTTGAGAGAATGGGTTTTACAGAAATAAACTAGAATAAATGCTAAACACTATATAATGAGAGAAATGCACAAACTGCAAGGATTTTACGAGTATATAGAAGTTACGTAGCGAGAGATATAGACTGAGTGATGGGAAACATAGTAGATGGTTACTGACTGGGTGTTAACTGGTCATAAACTGTTGTAAAGCTCTCCCCTGCTAGGGTCCGCAATGCTGGATAACATCTGGTATTTTATTCGTCGTAGCATGCATATTTATAGTGTTCCTGACGAGTTTCGGATTTTTCTGACTGATCGTCAGAGCAAATTCACCAAGTTCGTGCATAGAGTTCAATTCAACTTAATGTTTCTGTTACACTCACACTTGTTGGTTATATATATATGGGGGGAGGTTATAAGGTTATCTCCTTATAACTTAACCTTATAACCTCCCCCATATATATACAACCAACAAATGTGAGTGTACAGAAACATTAAGTTGAAGTGAATTCTCTACACGAACTTGGTGAATCTGCTCTGACGAGGGATGAAAATTCGAAACCGGTTAGGAACACTATAAATATGCATGCTACGACGGATAAAATACCAGATGTTATGGTAACTATTTCACATAATAATGTTAATAAGCTCTTAGGGGAGATGAAACATTAAACTATCCTCTGTAATATTTCAGATGAAAGGAGAAGCTCGGTGGGAGTTAGTGAAACAAAACGTTTAGTCAATGTCCCGATTTTATCAAAAGAAAAATTTATCAAACAAAAATTATGAGAATTGTAAAAAGAGAAAGTGGACAAGTGAGTGTTGCACAACTGATTTAAATTCAGGAGAAAAAAAAATAAATCAATAAATAGAAAAAGATACAATGAAGAAATCAAACTATCGACGGGATAGTATGGACACATGTTCATGGATTTAAGGATGTTCTACCTTGAGAAAAAGGGTATGAGCATATTGTGATATCCCTATCTCTTTGTTAGAAATAAAGAAATGAGTAAAAATATATATCAGTATCCGTACCACCTTTCTAGAGAGAAAAGTAAACTGATACATAGTTTAGATTGCAATCTTAGGTTCCCTAATTAGTAATCTATTTCACATATAATTAATTTTCAGTTTGATAGTGGTGTATGATAATGATGTAAATAAACAGACAAGTCGATAAACAAAAACCAAACAGATAGAATAAACGTCGAATTTTATTTCTATCCAAAAGTGAAAAATAATTATGTTTAATCTCCAATAAGAGATATTGGAAGTGATTCCAAAGTATATTTATGTACTATGACTGACATTATACTTATAATAGATTAACAAACAAAAACGATTATATTGTAAAGTTGTAATTGTTTTTATTTACGTGTCATGAAAAATACTTCACCTCAAGCAATTTAACATCTGAAAATAGGTAGCGTAACTAACAAACCTACAGATAGAGGGATAAGTGTGTTACATTTTTTAGCCAAATACCAGCAATCTGCAACAGTTCGTTGAAGTCTCTCCAAAATATTGTCAACAGTTTTTTTTGTAATTGTTCAAAAAAAAAAAAAAAAAATTCCGTCTATTTTATTAAATTGGTTAAAATTGAATTTTAAAATCAAATTATAAATCGATTTTTTTTATTGATTGATTTTTTTATCGACATTCTTCGTCTATATTCGTATTTCGTGTTTTATAAAAAAAATTTTATAAGTCTATCTGTTTATTAGTATATGCAACAATTATTACATCGAAAATATCCAAAATATTGTGGCATTTAGTATTCAATTATTATTTGGTACTTATCTCATTTGGCAAATGGCTTTTTAGGTTGGTTTAGAAATGAAATTTTCCAAAGTAGAAGTACATTTTTAAATTCTAATGAACGACGTTTCATTCAAGCTTATTTTTTTTTATGTTTACTTGCTTTTAATATTAAACAGAACAGGGATATAACATTCATGCACCTTTTGTAGGAAGGAAGCAAAACCATATCGCCTTCACACCAGTACTTTCATAAAAGTAAAGTTTTAGTAATTTTTTTTCACAATATAAATTTTCAGAAAGGTTAATAGCTATTTTTCCAAGCAGATGTTTGTAAAGAAAAATCATACTTAGAGAGATTCATGCTTAGAGAACTTATAAATAGTTTAAATAAAATATTTGAAACAATTTTTGAAAAAAAAAAAATCGTTAATGAAACTGAAAAAAAATTCATTCAATAAAATTATACTTCCGGTTCGCGATACCTTCCTGTGAACTTCCCGCGATTTTCTATTTTTGAATTATGCTGTTCACAATATATACAAACACTGACGTATAGGCAAACAGCCTGGTGTTTGAGAAAACAAAAATTGACGCAGTTAGAAACAATACCATCAACAACTATTTACTATCTCTGCATTGTATAAACATAAAAAAAAAAATGATTACACTTGTTCATATTTATTTTGGCTTAGTCAAAACCATGACGATATAAATAAACATTCTAAAAATATATAAATCACTTTAAAATATTCAAAAGAAACAGTACATCCAAAATTTATTATATTTACATGTTTTGCTAAACACTTACAAGTTTTTTACTTCATACACTTTTATAATTGTATGTAAAGATGACCTATTTTTTTTATTTATTGTTTACTACTTTATTGGGACAAAAATACGGATTGATTTATTTCTTTATCTTCTAGCAATTGACCAATTATTTATTTATCTTTTAATCTGTGCAATTTACAGAAGAGCACAAGTCAATTACAGCAATAATAAGAGCATATTCTTATTAATAAATGTATATTAATTTTAAATGTAATTATTTTTTACTAATTTTATATTGTACAGATATCTTTATGGAAATATCACAGATTACATTCGTCATTAAATAGTAACAAGACGATATCAAAGGGAATGAATTAGCTCAGTGGTTAGCCGTTGGGCTCGCACGCGGAAGTTCCGCGTTCGAGTCTAGTGCTACCTTAGATTTTTTCTTCCTAGGAGCCTCTACAGCTCCTAAAAAAAAAAAAGGTCCTAATTTTGTAAACGTAAGAGAAATTTGTATAAGTGTTTCACACCAGATTTTTTCACTTATTCAATATTATCACATTATTTTTCAAGTTCAATGCTACTGAAGGAACGTTGATGGAAAGCTAGAAACAAAAAAAGAACAAATCTGCAAAAATCCCGGTTTGATCAAGTGGAAATGATGATCAAGATATTAGATCAATATTTTTTTGTTCCCGGGTGCGTCAACTTCCTAGGTTACTAGCGCCTCCCGCCCTAGTAAATATTCCTTCACAAACCGGGTTCCCAAGCTCGTGCCAGTTCGGGAATGGTACATGTTCAACCTTTATGGCATCTTACCCAGTAAGGCGTGGTGGAGCATAAGGTTATTGAACATAACACCACACCTCCCCTCTTAAATCATGATGGAAGTGTGGATATTTTGTTGTGGCATCCTTTTTTTTAATATATATATTTTACATTTTACATTGTGTTGCAAACTAATTAGTTTACATAAACTAATAATAATACGTACAAATAATTAGATAAAAATTGTGGGAGCTATTTGCACTACCAAACAATGGCATTGTATAAAGATTATAAAAAAATCAATTTTAAATATTGTAATTAAGAAACTATACTGAAACATTGTAATTAAGAAACTATCCTGAAACTTCTATGTAACCTATCCTAAAGAGGCTATTGCTGTAAAATTAGGTGAGCAGTACTGTTAACTAATATTCCTGCACCCTATTTATCTAATCCTAAAATGTTAAACATTTTTATTAGTGTTAATATTTATTTTATTTAATATTTTATTTATTTTAATAGTGTTAACATTAGAATTATTGATTCCACAAGGAATCAATTTTTAAATAGATAAGTAAGGAACCATTTATTTTTTGTGGATCCAGCTACAATAAAACGATATTACAATAAGTTATTTTGAAGTATTTTTTTGTGTGTAAAGTTTACGATAACAATGCAGGTAATTTAAAAATAATTAACATAATAAAATACTATCCGTTTGCAAATAAATAGGTAATTATCTCGAATTGTCTTAGTGTCGTTTAGAAAATTTATTAGTTAATACTACTAAAAGTGAATAATATTCCAATCGTGTTGAGTTTTATAGCTTACAATCTGGGTTAACACATTTTTTCATGACGTCATAGATATCATTATTACAAAAAGATAAAGCACGAAAAAATCAGAAATATTAATTTTTATTTTTATTTTGTATTAATTTTTTTTTTTTTTTTTTGGAAAAAATGATCACAATTAATTCACTTTTTATTAATTTATTGTTTTTGATATTGTTTCTTTATTTTATCTCTTCTTTGTGCTGATGGTAATTGGTTAGATTTCTTCCAAATCTATAAGTAATTTTTTGTTTTATTTTTTATATTATTTCGAGGAAATCAAAGTTTTACTACATGATGATTCTGTTACTCTGCTAACTAATAGTGTATGTGATATCATTATAGCAGTTTAGGAAATTAATAATATAAAGACTCATACGACTTTCTCTGGCTGCTGGCTCTTAATACAATTGTTCCTGTATAAGATGTCAAATTTTCTTTACATTTCAAATTTCACACATTTTTCCTGACATTAAATGTAGAGGGGGAGGTAAAAAAAAACAAAAAAAAAAAACGGGGAAATTATAATCTAGTCTAGAAGAGAGTACCAATTCATTGAAAATCAATCAACATCATATAACGTTTAATGCCAAAAAAATCTGCAGTATAACCTTAAATCGTGTTTAAAGTAAAAACATAATAGTCGGTGAAAACTCAATTTCCAAAATTTGACGCGATCGCAAAACTTAATTTTACCAGGAGTAACAAAATGTAAAAAGGCTATGCCTATGGTACACGTTATTTCATTCTATTCTACGCGGGTTTCCCTAGCCTTAGTTTTTCTGACAAGAGAGAACTGTTACCTTTAAATCTAGTAAGGTATTGTATGTATGATCTCTAACGTGGTATTTGTCATCAGATCCATAGTTGGTATTGAAATAATTGTCGCTGAATAAATAATATACTTAGTTGTTTTCACTATAAGAACCAGATATTTAAATGGTAATTTGCATATTAAATTTAAAAATATTTTACCTGTCATGAAAAGAGTGATAATTAAAAAAAAAAAACAAGTTACTTTAATTTGAGAACAATAAACAATTCATTTCTCTCCAATATATTCAAAGAGTTTTCACAAAATTAAATTATTCAAAAACCTTATTTATTATTCTGATGCTCCAAAAAAAAAATAATAAAAAATGTACCTTTATATTCTAAAGATAGTAGAGTGGGGATGGGAGGGATTTAATTTGAATTGTACAAATAAAACTCCAATTTATGCTTACTTATATATACAAAAGGAATATTATTATATTCGTGCCGGGGGGGGCGCACCAGTCATTTCAATTGCAATTCAAGGAAAACAAGATTCACTTCCAAGAAAAAATACTTGCGTATGTTTTTATTGTCACACCCTATTTCCTTGTAGTTTTGTCATTTATTTGCAGATTTATTATTCAAAAATAAGAAATTATAAATTGTAATTTTAAAAATACAAAATACTTTAGTACAGAAACGCATACACATACATAGACACAATGAAATCAGTTAATATTTATAAAATACCATGATAAATATAATGTAATTAAATAAATTTAAAAAAATCTTTACCCTTTGGATATTTACTAATCGGAATGTTTGTACATACATAAATATATAGACAACAGAGAGATTTCAAGGCTGTAACGGGAATTAGCATCATTTAAACATTCGTGCCAAATCGGCATAAATAAAAGATTATTATTTTATTTCTTCTTTTTTTAAAAAATTAATCAATTACAAAATTTTAATAATTGTTTAATTGTAGATTTAAATATTTAATTTCACAGTTTCCTTAAAGTGTAGGAAATACATTTTTCTTATGCGAATAATTTCATATGCGATTACATGAATGATTGACATGAAAGTATTGTACTTTTAATTTAATTTGAGAGGAATGGAGGATTAGTTATGATTAAGAAAATCTCGAAGCTAGCAGTGTTTCAATCTTCTGAAAGGATTATCAAGGATGGTGAGAGAGGGCAGTCTTTGGATAAGAGGATTAGGATGGGGAGTGTGGAATTATGGAATATTTTATGATGGGATGTTTGTTATTAGCTGGTGAACAAAGGGAATTTTAAGATCAGCATGGAGGATTACACTGGAGAAGTAGTAAAGGCCACCATGTTATATTGAAAGTGGAATTGAAATGCTTGGTTGAACCTCAAATCTCGTATCCAAGCAAGTCCATAGACGTTTTATGACTGTGTTATATATATATTTTGTGTTCAATTGAGAATTTAGAACATCGAAAATGCTGTCTAGAAAGAAGTTTAGTTATAGAACGATATAGTGAACTTGGTCACCCATGTGAATGGACAGGTGAAAGGGTGGCGCTTTTGAGACTAAAGTTTATACTTTTGCACTTGAACGGGTTGACTTTGATTTTCCATTTTGTAAACTAGTTATGCAAGAAATGTATGTGGGTTTGTGGAGGCCTTCGGATGATGCATGGACAGGGTCTGGGTAGAGATCCATGACACAAGTATTGCCAACATTCCTTGATGATGGCATAACAGTGTAACAGGAGATACTGCTTGATGATAACTAAGGCAATGCCAAGTTTAAAACTTCCTGCGACTTTTTTCCTGTTTTTGAATTTTACTGTTCTTTCACACAATTAGACAAACACACATCAAGTATATGCTGTTCAATTTATGGCAATATCTTACAGTAAATATCATCAGCTGAGTCCAAAATAAATTTGTGTAATTTTTGCAAAGTGGGAACCACCAGTTTTCCTAAATTCTCTCGACATGCAAAAGTGTTTAAGCCGGAAAGCACGTCAAATTCTAGATCTCTAAGAGATTATCCAAGTATTAATTTATGATTCTTTAGAATTCACTTTATCGAATATTTCTTTTGGACAAATAGCAAAGATTAACACCAAGGGAGCTATTCCAATTTACCCAGCCTAGAAAATAAAAAGAATGAATGAACTTTTGGAATTTCCTCTAAATTGCTTGATTGGCTACTATTTTGAAAAAAAAAAATGATAAGATAAAATTTTTTCTAAAGCTATAATTGTTGAAGCAAGATAAAATGGTTGTGTTATTTCACTATATAGCAAATTGGCCCAGTCTGGCTAAATATATATATATTTATGGGTAATTAAATAGCAGACAAGGTAAAAGAGTTAGATTATAGTACAACGACCATTCGTTTATAATTAGATATTAATTAATGGTCGAGAATTGGCTTTATTATTATTATTATTAATGCAAAACATTGAGAAATAATGTCTAATTTTACATATCTCTCTAATATTAATAATTTTTACAATATTAGTTATTATTCAATTTATATTATAATTCATCGTAATAATATTATCAATAACTAAATTGAAAATAAACGCAATCTATATAACTTATCAATAGAAATTATTTCCGTTTCTATAAATTCTGATTTGGCACGAATCACACTCTAACTACAACTTCAATAAAAAAAATCTATGCAATAGTTCCATATAATTTTTCGTTATACAAAGAATAAAATTTAATATGAAAAGAATTGCCTCTGTATACCGCACTGTGTCCGAAATTGCAATCATGGTTATTGCCGGAGTGATCCCTATGGCATTCCTTGCAGAGGAACGTAAGAGATTGTATGACAGGAAGGCGGAAGGAAGAAAAGAAATTCTCCCCAGGGAAGAAAGAAATTGAACCTTCAGGATCTGGCAGGCCTTCTGGGAGAACGATCAGCGGGGACATGGACTGCAAGCTAACCAAGGTAGTTAAGGAATGAGTGAGAAGGCCGCATGGAGAGGTAGGCTTCTACCTCACCCAACTTCTAAGCGGGCATGGGTATTTCAGGGCGTACCTGAAAAGGATGGGGAAGGCTGAGGAGGAGGAGGAGTGCCTCTACTGCCCGGGAGTAAGGATGATGCCTCGCATCCCTCGGTTCATGTGACCGATGGCAGCGTTTGAGGAGGGACTTAGAGGCGATGGTTGGGCGGCAGACCCCAGACTCTCTGGTAGACACTTCTGCTGTTCAGCGAGACCAACTGGAGGCTGATAGCGAGATACGCGAGGGAAATTCTCGTTACAAAGAAGAAGGACCTGAAGGAACAGGAAAGCAGGAACCCCTAGCCATACGACAGTGACCTAGCCTGATGCAGTGCTGGAATCAGCGAATCCAGCTAGGTCCATGCAGAAGGGGGTTTTTTAGCCGATAGTCTCCGGGAGTCCGGCACGGCGTGCGTAAGTGCATTTCACCACCAAAAAAAAAAAAAAAAACTATGAAACTCACAGACGTCTATCTCTTATTACAATATATTTACATAGATAATTGTAATTGACAAAATTTCAAAAATGAAAAAACCCTCTTTTCAGGGAAGTTTTCCCCGAGAAACTCAAAAAATCCAACTATCTGTTTGGACAAAAAAATGTAAACTATAGTAAAAGTAATTATTTAATTACTTTTAAAGAATCCACGAAGAGTAAAATCACGAAATATTGGAAAAAGCAATCAATTATTAAAAAAAAAAAAAAAATCACGCAACATTTCCACAGATTTTCTTCACATTCGGCAAATTTGGCAGCATATTTATGCCATTGGCTTGTTGATTTGTGTTTTGTTCTTTAAGCAATACATTTTAAAAATTTATGTTTTTTAAAAAAAAAAAAAAAATATCAGTTCATAACATCCTCTTACTGTTAGAACAGGAAGTAGTGCGATCATTACGAATTTTTGAAATTAAGTTTATACCAAAAATAAACGCTTTGAGACTGATTTTTTTTTTTATAGCGAAACTTTAGGTCTGGTTCACATTAGGCTCAGGAAAGCCGAGTCTCTGTGTGACTGGATTTTGGGTCTCTCAGTCAACCGGTGACTCGATTAGTTTGAAAGGATAGGCATGCTGTGAGAGGGGAAACATTGCAGACTTTTGTATTTTCCACTCAGTACCGAGCTAGGTACTGTGCCGAAGTCTCGTAGTGGGAAGAGGCGCTGACCGGTATAAATGTCTCCAGCAAACGTGACGTGAATCACAAGGGAGCCTAGTATGAAACGGTTTGGGACGTACTCCTTTAGATACGCTTACCTTTTTTTTATCTGACACCCGCGCCTTGACACACAGAGACTCGGCTCATAGAGCCTAATGTGAACCAGGTCTTAGGTCATTGCACTGATCATATTTCAACTGAATATCAAGTTATAGCTTCCTAAGATATGTTTTTTTTTTTCTTTTTTTGAGGTTTATTTTGTTTACAGACACACCACGAAAGCTCTGTGCTTAAAACAAATTTATTTTTTCGCATTAAGAGACCTCAACGTGTGAATGCAGTTAATAAATCAATTTTAAAATCTTACAAGGTCATAATACTTCCACACAGTGCAGATAGATAGTAATAATGATAATAATGATAAAATTACAATTACGAAATAAAAAAAAAATCGAATATTAGAAAATAATAAATAATTCGATTATCAAACAATAAAAACTAACATTGACCTAATTATTATCAAAACTATGTCCCCAATATTAGAAATAACAAAAAAAATAAAAATAAAACAATCCAGTTGCAACTAGTGTTTGTTTAATAAGAATTATTATTTCTTTCAATTAATATAGTCGAGATAAAACTGGCAATGAACCGGGCACTGGTAGTTAGTTGGTTTGACAATCAGCCTAATATTTTACGAAGGACAGACATTATATATTTTTAATTTTTTTTTATTTTTCTAAATTAATCATCCAAATAATTTTTTAATGTTTTAATAAGTGATCAATTAAAATAGTTTATATGTGAGTAAATAGTTTCAAAACTAAGTATTCTAGGATAAATGAAGAAGATCTTATATATAATAATAGCAAATTGACAGAAAAATATAAATATTGTGACAAGCTGGCAAAAATAGGTATTGATTTGGGAATTTGAGTATTGTTTTAAATAATAAAAAAAAATCTGATGTGAAACACTCGCACAACTTTCTTTTACACCAGTTCTCAAAAATTATAATTGACAAATTTTATAGTTAGTGTACAAAAATTTAATGAAATTCATCGAAAACTGAAGAAACTGTTTAATAAAAGCGCACTTCCGGTTTACTAATTTTCTTGAAACTCACAATTTTGGCCATCTATTTATTTCTTATTAATTTTGTTTGGATGATAGAATTGTATAATCAACTATAATAGCACTTTAGAGAAAACATAACCCAACCTCACTCTCAAAAGTGCCCTTAAATGAAGTTTCCCAGAGAAATGTTATTGAATAAAAGTTGTAGTTCTTTAAATGTGTAGTTTATGTAAGAAGTTTCAAGAAAATCGTCGGAGCCATTTTTGAGAAAATCGCGAAAAAGTGAAAAAAATCATTTAATAAAGTGGTAAAGTAAACCCACTTCCGATAATCCGATATTTTTCAAACTCGGAATTTCAACAACAGATTTAATTCCAATTCACATTATTTAGATGAAAGAATTGTCTAATAAACTGAAATAGCCATTTAGAGGCAATCCTAATCCCACCCCTCTCCCAAAAGTACCCTTAAATGAATTTTTCCGGAGAAATGTTTCAAATTAGGTGTAGCTCTTTGTATGTGTAGTTTATGTGACTTTTTTCAAGAAAATCGTTAGAGTTATTTTTGAGAAAAATCGCAAAAAATTAAAAAAAAAAACTAGTAAACTGGTACTTCCGGTTGAGGAATTTTGACAGATAACATACTGTCAGATCCCATTTGGTGATACCCAAACGGAATATCAAATTTCAACTTTCTACGTTTTTTTTTCAGTTTTGAGCCATTTTCTAGAAACCACTTTTTTGTAATCAGGGGACCTTAAAACGGATATATTTCCGGTGAAAACTCGATATCGAAAATTTAATACGATTACAAATACTTCTACTTTCTAGGAGTAAGAGAAAGTAAAAAGACTGTGATAAAAAAAAAATACGATTTGGAATGTTCATCTGTGTTTGATATGATATGTAAGATTTTTTTTTTATGCTAAGCGAAAAAGACCGAGAGAATAAGAATACTTTAAGAAGATAGGAAATCTGGCGTCTATTAACGGACAAAAGTAGAACGGAGTGATTTTTGAGTTATCGACTTATAGAGTTATTAGTTATCCGACCTTTTATTTATTAGATGAAACAATATCTACTTTTGCTTTTCTTTTTTTTTCAGTAATTAAATAAAAGGCAATAGTTTAGACAAACTATAACTATTTAGATAAATTAATTATACAAAATATGTTGTTAGTGAAGATTGACTTCCCGTTCACCTTGGAAAAACCAGGATTTCTTTCTTTTGATCGCTTTTCCTTTATTAATTTTCTGTTGTATGTTGTGTACATTTTATTGATTAAATACCACGAGTATTCATTAATCATTTCAAACGCTATTTACACATTGAATAAATATAGAATGACTATAGAGCCATTAATGTGGAAGAAAATAATTTAATTGTTTTCCAATGAAAAGAAAAAATTATAAGATTTATTTTGTTATTTTTAATCCATGCAAGGTTGAAATTTGTGGTTTTTTTGTTTTTGATTTTTTTTTAATAACGCCTCTCCTTTCAAATTGAAAATGATTCATGTAATGGGTAACATTCATAACTTTGATTAAAAGCGATGTAATTATTTATATTGTTAACATATCTCCTTGTTTGGTATGATTTACGTACAACTGGCTCTTTTAGAAAATTTTTAAGGTTATTAATTCTTCCTAATCAAAATTCTATCCTTCTTTTTTTTGGGGAGGTCGTGGGAGAGCAAAATTCACTTGAACAGTGATAATAAAATTGAAAGTTTTACATGTCTTTATCTTATTATAATTATCACTATTCAACTAATTGGACAACCTTTCTTCAAAATCGGAATTTTCACTAACAATTAATTGAATTATAAGTTGTATTAAAATTGTTCTATATATATATATACCAACACCTTATAGATTACCGTGTAAGGTACTGTATACAGGAATAAAATGCAGCGTTTTGAAAACGCCCTACGTCCTACGAAGGTCATTCAATAATTAAAGATGGTGCCTTTAATTGTCTTAGTTTTGAAGTATTAATGTAGTTTATTCAATGTATCTCACAATTTACTCTTATTTTTTTTTTGTAGACATTATCCACCGTTAATATACTGATATACACATGTAGCATCACTCTACTATCTGTTTTTAGCTTTGTCTTATATGTCAATTTTGCACACAATTCTTTTCATTCATCATAGCTCTGAAACTTGACAACCACGAGATCCCCTCTCCTCCCCGCCACAAATATCTGATAATGCAAGATCTAAATTGCAAAAACATATGTGGCAGATTTTTAGAATAATTTTTCACTGTTTTAATGCGTTAATTGTGCAAAATTTGGTGTACATTTCTGGGAATGTAGAATAACTCCTTCAATATGTAAATCAGTTTTTTTTTGTTTTTTTTGGATCGCAGATTTCACCAATTTATTTTTGCTAATAAGCAACATTGTCTATACGATAAGTGTTAAAGTTGGAAACTCAATTGGTGTACCCGCATCCACAATTGTACGGCCATTTCTTTGGATTAATCAAACCATTTTGTAGAAATCTGCACGCTTCATTCTATTTCCTTATCTGTATTGCTTAAGGTTTTCATATGGTTTAACCTTCTCAGAAACCAGAAGAAATCATATTATGTTACGCTCTTCTTTCTGAAAAATTCAGATTTCTACTATCTTTTAATGAACACGTCATTCCAAAATATTTGGATTTGCGTTGAGATCGTAAGATAACGCTACTGTCATTACTTCCATGGTAGGCGAATCAGGTGACTGAGAAGCAAGCACCTCCCCCTACAATCACCGCGTCACCTTACCTTCTCATTCTCTCTTTGTCACCTTATAATTCTATCTTTATATTAATTTAATAAATTATGTGTATATAGGTTATTAACTGAAACAGTGGTCAAACAGCTGTTTTATACTTGTGAGAGGGAAGGGATTAGCCCAGTGTTTAGTTCACTGGACTCCCACGCGGAGGACGCGGGTTCAAGTCCAGTTGTGCTGCCCTTAGATTTTTTTCTTCCTAGGAGCCTCTACACACTCATCACTTTCCTGTGATGGACAGTGTTGTCTGTAACGAGAGAACACTGTCCGGAGGCCAGCAGTGCACTGAGAATGCTCCGGGCGCAATATTGACGCGCCTTAAATTAAAAAAAAAAACAAGAAAACGTGTGAGATTGGATGTATGGCTTTTCTTTTATAGATGTTCTTTGTTATAGAATTCTTTGTCTCTACTTTTTGAATGAACTTTTCACATTCCCGGCAAATTCTTTTTAATAAAAGTGACAGATTTGTATATTATGTTTAATTAGACAGTATGACGTCTTTTGTGCAAAATACTCATGTCGGATTCCTTGGTAATATCTGATCTTGGTAATATCAAGTTTCCTATGGTTTTACCTATATTTGGATTTGTTTTCTTTACAAACAACGCACACATGCAAACAAACACATACGCACATAGCACCCTATTGTCTGAAAATAATTTTTCTTGCTCAAGAAATCTAAAAACATCTATCTCGCTAGCTACTGACTCGATGCAATATATTCCAGTTAAAAGTATAGCAAAAATTTGTCAGTTTTTATTGTTTTGTTTTTTAACTGTTACAGCTATCGGTTTATTAGCGACATTTAGAGAGAATTTTGTAGAAAGTGAACAACAAAAAAAAAATACGCCTTTAAAACTATTATAGATTAGGTCGATTATTGTCCAAGGCGTATGCATACTGTCCGCAGGGAATTTCACTGAAAAATAGAATTGAGGAATTCATTTGATTTAGAGATTTTTCTTTTGGAGCACAATGGAAAATAATCATGTAATTTCATACGCTAAATCCAAATAGTTGCCCACATCATACAATTCTGAAGAACCTGGGTATACAATGAGTTGTGGAAGGTTGGGAGGTGTTCCAAATGTTGACAATTTGACATACAAACTGTAATAATAAAATTTACTAGAATATAAGTTCATGAATCATTTTTCATTGAAATATTAGCCCACTTGTGTTTATATTAGAAATAATTACATAGGATATTAAAATCATGTCAATAATAACTATATTTTTTATTGTCCTTTATTCATATATAAAACTATAATTAAATTTATTAAAATATATAAAAGCTTATAATAAAACTGATTACGGTAATAATTAATGGAGCATAAAGAGCATTGCCACAACGTTATATATTATTTTAACAGACCTTTTAATCAATTTGGCTTCATTTTGACTTCTAAAGTGTAATGAACTAATTTATTTCGTATTAATAAAACATCAATCATTATTTATTGCGCATGCCCCATTTCGGTTGTCAATTTTTTAAGTAAGTAAGATTTCTCACAAAATTCTCTTCTTTCTGCCGTTATTTTTTTACTTTCTCTTATTCCTAGTTAAAAGGAAATATCGTAATCTTGCCAAATTATCGAGATATCGAGTTTTCACCGGAAATATACGTTTTGAGGTCTCCTGAGTCCAAAAAAAACTGATTTTTAGAAAATGGTCTGCGTGTGTTTGAACAGCATAGCTCAAAAATGAAAAATCGTAGAGTTATTCCGTTTAGGTATCATCATGGGATCCATGGATGGCCAAAATTTCGAGTTTCAAGAAAATTAGTAAACCGGAAGTGCGCTTTTACTGATCAGTTTTTTCATTTTTCAAGAAAATTTCATTACATTTGGTGCATTAACTATAAAATTTGTCAATCACAATTTTAAAAACTGGAGTAAGAGAAAGTTGTGTGAGTATATCACACCAGATTTTTTTTTCCTGCAGAAGTTCTGACAGTTACGGTTCTGATTCTTTTATCCATTTGTCATTGCTGTGCTCTGTACGTAATATAAATTTCAGTTCATAATCTTCCGTTTCCTTTGTATGTATTAACCTTTTTTTTTTAATCTTCTCTTACAAATAGATGTAATGGGATTTGAATCATTAAGATTCGTGAGGATCCAAAGAACCTAGTGACTCGCCAGCTGGGCCAAATATCTTGGAAAACAGGTTCCAACGATTTTCTTCACAACTTGGCCAGTCCAGTACATATATAAAAGCTTCTTTGGTTCTGGTGGAGGGGGGAGTGGCAACATATTGTATTATATAATCTGCCATTTTGTTGTTCCACTATCCAGACGATAATGAGGGTAATTAAACACTTTGTAATCAAAGTCAATTCTAAGAAAATTTTGTTCATTAGAATTTGGTAATCTGCAGTAAGAGAGCGGCGACATGTGATTGTTTCACATTTCACACCAGTTGATTTTTTTTTTCTTAGGTATACGGGTTTTAAATCAGGACAAACTATGTATATAATATAAATATTTCAAAAATAACAGAAATTCTTTTTTATTACTGTTTTTCACAGTTATTACAAATATATTGACCTTTTTCTGGATGATAAATTTTGCCTTTTAATTTATTACTTTAAACTCAGTGATTTAAATGAAGCATGAAAGAAACATATTTTATTAATTAAATATACGATACAACGGCAATAATGTTTCAATGTTAATGATGTTGTTATTCATTCATTTATTTAATAAATGCAAAATGAAATAAAATAAAACTAAAAACAACACTAAAAATGAAAAAAATTCTATAAACCCATTTCTTTATAAATATAAGTTAGTCTAAGGATGAATGTAGTATATTCCCATTATTATTATTATTTTAATTATTGTAATAAAACCAAGCCTAATTACTCAAGAAAATTATTTTTGAATACACACACACACACACAGTTGATTTATAATGATTTATGAAAATAAAATGTAGAACATTGTTTATGTTTTTATAAATAAATGTGTGTTAATTAGTAGTAATAATTTTAAGGACCAATATAATTAATATAGCTTGTACTATATTCATAACAATAATTAATAACAACAAAACATGGAGTTAAACTTTAAATTTTTAATAAATCTCAGGTGTTTTTCGTTGCTTGAGTATTTGGAATAATTAATATTAATTAAAACAATTTAGTAATGAGAAAATAAATAAATAAATAAATGTATTCCTGTTGTCAATTTTTTTTTCGTAATCACATATGGGCTATTTTTAGAAAAAATTCTTACTATATTGGCGCAGGAAGGGGGAAGGTATTGTGAAATACGCACAACCAGTTTAACAAACATAGAGATATTTCAAAGATTTCGCAAATAGAATGAACATAAAAATCTAAAGAAAGAATGAAAAAAAAAAAACAAAAAACAAACAAACCGGTTTTACTCGTGTACACAGCAATCAATTCTATTTATAGGAGGAAGTTATTTTTATTACTATCAATTGTTGGAATTATTACTATATCTTCCTTCTTTTCTATAATGTGATGTTTTAGAAATATGTAAGAGGACATGTGGTTGTGAAATGGTATATATTCATGGGGATATTATTCTTCCTGTAGAATTCCAAAGTTTTAAAAAAAAGTAAATAATTACATTTCTTCAACCATTTTTTTTTTTTATCACTTTTTTTGTTTTCTTTTATTGCCATAGCCAACAGAGCGTTCGAAAAAACTTGTTGAAATAGGGTTTCATCGGATACTTATATGAATAAGAAAAAAAGGTATTTAACTAACGATATTTGTCTATACGTGTGTATCTTGTCGTCTGCGTGTCTTTGTGAACAAAAAAACAACAACAAAAAAATCTGGTATGAAACACTCACCTGGCTTTCTCTCATTGGTACAATTATATAGATATAAAATGGCAAATTTTTTTTTTAAGCTTCAAATGTTGGTCATTTCTTCTAAGATAAATATAGAGATGGTTGGGGGAGAGAAATTTCCAACCTGAACGACCCAAGGAGTTAGGGAAGTGAAGTGCGTGCCTTTAACATTGAACCAACCTCATATATCTGAAATTTAACGCTACAAATACCCGCCAAACCATCTAAAAATCCATTTTTTTCTCGAGATAATTCTAAAAAAAATAAACTCGAAAACCTATTCTATAAAGTTGCACCTCTCCTGTTTAGCAAGTTTTCTTCAAATTTGCTATTCTCACAATGTTTCTAATATATATTAATATTATATAATTCTTAGAAACCATACATTGAATTGAAATACTATTTTAGAGGAAAATTCAACGTTACTTTTCCCCAGAAACACCCCTTCCCAAAATCCATTTTCCCACAGAAAAAGTTTCAAATAAAAATGGTAGACAATTATGTATGCGAAGATAGTAAACGAAGTTTAAAGAAAATCGTTGAAGCCGTTTTTTTTAAAAAAATCGCGAAAAATTTAAAAAAAAAAAAAAAACAACATTCAGTGGAGTCATATTTTCGATTGATGAATTTTGTGCGAAACCTTTATGTCCAGATCTTGTGATAGCATGTAGAGGGGGAAAATCAAACATTTTGCAATTTTTTGTTTTTGAGATCTTTTCTTCATCACACAAACAGACACACACATACACACACACACACACACACACACACATACACGTGATTTTTCATAATGATTTTCCATAAAAAAATTTCGAAAAATAAACTAAACCCATATTTGGGTTTAGAAATATTATTTCAAAGTTTCTTTTAAGGTGATTGTACATACGCGAGTCTACCATCTTAGATACTCTTTATAAAAATTATTTAAAAATAAATATTTAGCTAAATATTCAAACTTGAGTGCAAATTTCATTGAAAAGTTCTTCATTTTATTTTTTCGCGATTTTCTCGAAATAACGATATTAACGGCTTTCTGTACTTTTTTACTATAATGGTGCAACAGCCCATAAAGTAGAACCTTATCAATTATTCTTCCCAGTACATGGCCTTGCAGCAATCTATCCCGAAGAAAGTACTTCTTTCTCTAAGTCGTCCAGCCAATCAAGTCGAAGACGCTCTCGCATTCTTGAGA
Organism: Triatoma infestans; assembly: GCA_011037195.1. Classification (NCBI taxonomy): domain Eukaryota; kingdom Metazoa; phylum Arthropoda; class Insecta; order Hemiptera; family Reduviidae; genus Triatoma; species Triatoma infestans. The sequence continues at coordinate 144,104 of JAAEAF010000008.1, forward strand.
ATGTTTCTCCAGTAGAGGAAGTTTTCTTGAAAAACCCAACATCTTAAGACGGACCAAACCCGCTCAACTCGTTTCCTTTCATTATTTTATACAACAACTACATTCGACCCCTCAAATAATTTATCATTTTTGTTCATGCTTTCGAAATCAACGTTTTTCTGAGCATTTTCCTTTCAAACAACGAGTATCTTTTCTTTTTCTGGCTCAGCACCCATTTTTCGCTAGCATTGTTGTTGCTAGATTGTTAAAAAGGAATCTGTAACATTCATATAAAGATTTATTTTTTTTTTTCTTTTCTTTTTTTAACTTTTTTCTTATAAAATTGATTTGCCGGAGTTCTGTTTGAGCCAGGTCATCATGCTATCATCCTTTGATGTGTCATTTCATTATATTGTAGATTTTCCCCCAACTTTTATAATATTATAGACAAGTAAATATTTTGTAAAAATTCAAATTATTGAAGAAAATATATCATTTCAAGCCAATATACCATTTCAAGGAAGAAATACTCATAGTCTCGAAATGAGTTCTCAAAACAGTTTATTATCATTCTTTAATGATAATAAATAGCTGGCGAGAAATCAATTCCCAACCACAAGCCAATATTTAATAAAATACTATAGTATTTTATAATACTTTGGTATTGCAATATTAATAATTTATTTGTAAAATACATACATGTAAATTCGAATAGGAATGTTGAAGACTTTCCTGACAATCTAATTGTTCCCAATAATACCGCCTTCTGGGCTTTAGCAAAATTACTGCGGTGGAGTGGAACCCTATCTCTTCAGTATTCTTCACTTCACACCAAACAGTTCAAGCAAATAGCAATCGGGGCACTATTTTTACACTATCGAGATTGCCCAGCTCCTCAATCTCATATTTGCGGAGGTACAAATATTTCTAAACTCTTTCGACTCTTACGGAGTCTATATTCTCATCAGAGTACACCGCAAAGCCAATTACATTCGCCCTCATCCTTTCTTTGTCTCAATGACGGGAATAAGTCGGTCTGTTATGGCTCACTGTGCGTTTTGTAATTATGATACCTCCTAGTAGACTTTTACTCTCTCATCTTATCATATTCCGAGTAGGGAGAACTGTCCTTTGGTAATAGTAATCGGCAGTAGAGAACCTGACAATTTTAGCAACACTATTTATTATTATTAAACGATTATTAAAGCTGAGAATTTCCGCCATTATATTCTGCAAAATCTTTGTAACTCGAAATTAGAAGGAGAGTACATGTGTGAATGCTGTTTAAAAGATAATTATCTAATAAAGAATATTAGAAAATAAAAAACATTAATAAAACCGAACCTTGGAAAATAAATCGTAATTAAATATAAAAATAAATACAAAGAAATGGTAGGTTAATTTTCTATAGAATATAGTAAACTAAAACAAGAAATAACACATACACACACATGTATATAACATTAACATTTCTGCCTATATTTAGAAAACCTGTTGTGACTTGTTTGTACAGGTATAATCTACAAATTATAAAGTATAATGAGTAAGCAAAGTAATTTTACTTAAGTAATCATATCATCTATTTTAAACATTAATTTCTTCGTTATTATTTTTACTTTACTTTTTTTTTAACTGCCTTTAATATACATTATAAGATTACATATTTATATGCCATTAACAAAATAATTTATTTTCTATCTTAATGCATAACAGTTGTTTACTATTTTCCAATGGCTAGTTAAAAATAAATAAATATTACATTATTTTCTATTACACTTTATTTATTTTGAATAATAACAGTAAACCTATTAGAATTATAACAAAAGTTTTACTAATACCGAGCAACTAATTATAGTTAATAGTTTCGCTAATAGTAGTAATAAGGTAGTTTTATTTAATAACTAGCTGGTTAATAAATTAGATTATATATTTTTTTTATTAGATTATCGAATAAACAAATTTCGTACAGATTATCGATATTAAATTCTCACCGCAAACTGATGATTCTTTTGATTAGGCCGACATAAAAATGATTAGGCCAGAATCAGTAAATGATTGAATAATTACTTTCACTTACTGCGATGTTAGTAAGAGGAAATATTATGATCGTATGGAAATGCATGTTTTGAGATCCCTTTGAATATGAAAAAAAGGCTCAAAGTGAATGGATCGTATCTTTGTGGAATCTCCAATACAAAAAAAATACGCGATATTCTATCAAACTCGACATTCTATTTATATACCACAATAAAACGTCGGTCAAAACGCGTCAATCAAAACTAGTACTTTATTGATTTTTTTGTTTTGTTTTTTACATTTTCACGATTTTCTTAAAAATGGTGGCTTGATCAAAAACCTTCGCAAATTAACAAATAATTTAGTCATATTCAGCAATTTGCCCTAAAAACTGACTAATAAAATCCTTGCCATCTTACGACAGATTTTTCTTTTACGAAAATTTCGAAGATTTTCTAAAAAATAGTTGCTTTCGTTTTTCTTTTTTTTTTTTGTTAAGGCCCGATTTATGGTCATTGACGCCTGGAGACTTCTCAGTGCACTGCCGGCTTCCGGACAGTGTTTTCTCGTTACAGACAACACTGTTCATCACCGGACAGTGAACTATAGAGGTTCCTAGGAAATAAAAATCTAAAGATAGCATTGGACACAAACTCGGAACCACCGCGTGGGAGTCCAGGGCGCTACCACATGGAGCCCTTCTCTAAAAACGATCTTTATTTTAAATAAATATGTTTATTTATATTCCATAAAGAGAAAAATTTATTCTATGTGAGCATTGTGAATTTTACTTCAAACGGAAACAACCTACAATTTTTGAGGAAAACCTCTATTTAATTTTAAACCAGGTCGAAGATTAGTTAAAAAATTCAGTCTTTCCAGAATAATACAGTCACCTTGATGCTTCAGATGATGCCTAAATGATAGAAGAGCTTCAGAGTTCAATTTTGATGATTCTTTTACGATAATTGTTTAAACTGTGCTCGAATGTTGCTATTTTATTTATATTATTGTAGACAATTATTTTTTTTCTCATTTTTTCATTACCAGCAAGAGAAATTTTTTGAATTTATTACTCATAAATTTGTTTCTAAGATGGCTCTAACTATTTTCCTTGGTTACTTAACTTAATCATATCTAGCTAGCCAGATTCTATTTTAAACAAATTCTAAAATTGATTTAAATGAAAAATTCAATATAGAAAACAAAAAAAGACAATTTAAAATAAAACAAAATAAATGAACTTTAAACAGGGAAAAGAACAAGAATTTTATACAAGTTGGGATGCCAGTTTAATCCCCCCCCCCCGGGCCACGCACTACAACACATACATTAAAGTTGAGAGGAATTTTAAAACTGGATAATCATTTTATTACCGGTTAAAAAATCTTCTTCACAAACCGTAACTGAACGGTATTCAAAGTGCATATAAATACATTTATTTATTTATTTATAAATGGTTTTCTCAATTTTATGTTTGCTTATACTTTTAGAACTTGTCCGATTAGAATATATTTATGACCTTTAGTTTTTTTATTTTTTATTTTTATATTCTCCCAACTTTTTTAATAAAATCATTTATTTTTCATAACTTTTGCAGTTAAATCAACAATGGATTAGGAAGAAGTTTAAAGAGTTGCAACAAAAATGTAGTGTGTTAAATTGTAATTAATTTTTTTTTATTATCAAATAAGCAATTATTTATTTAATTATAACCAATTAGATTAGATTAGATTAGATTGCGAAGGGCCACGCCTCATTCCACTGCGACCTTCATTGAGATGTCTATTGTGGATCCACTGGGTTTATAGCACATCCTTCAGCTTTGCTGTCTTAATCAGGCCTAGCAAAGCTGAAAGTGGCTCCGTCATGAAGCTCATAGCTTCGGGATTGCTAGTCCCCGAAGAAACCTTGTTCTTGCCAGTCCGGCGCACTCACAAAGGATGTGCTTCGGGGTTTCCTCCTCGGTCCTGCAGAAAAGGCATAATGCGTAATTATAACCATCAATGAGATTGTTTTTTTTTTTTTAATAGGACGTAAGGACTTAACAAAAGCACATATATATAAAGAACTTTTTTGAAAAATAGCACATATATATGGTAACTCAACTTGTTATCTATTTAGATACCCACCATCGGAATGAAAAACTTACGGTTGCCTGTATTTATTTTAAGAGATATTTGACACCAGAATCACTTAGCGTCCTGAATTCTTTTCCAAACCATAGGTAAATAAAATCAAGCCAAAAATTTTGGTTTACATTTAGCAATTATTCGTCAATGGTACAAAAATTAACCATAAAACATTTCTGTTTTTAAACCACTTAAAAAAGGCTGATTAATAGTTACTATTTAATGCTATAAAATAAAAACGAAAAACACTTGCAGTTAGTTTTATTAAATTTTCTGCATCTATTTATAGAAACTTCTGTTGAATGTGTTTATAAATCAAGATGCACTAGATCAGAACTAGTTAACCACTACTATAAATTATCATCTATATAAACCGGTTTTTAATAGTTATTTTCGGATACAAGGTAAGTTAAAGGTTGTGCACGTGATCCCTATTATTTTCTAAACTTCTAATTAATACGTAGGTAAAGCTTTTTAATAAAAAAATAAAAAACAGCCATCTAATATAAGACAAGAAAACTAACTAAATTCTTTGCAGTATTTTTTTTGACACACTTGTAAGCGAAACATTCGGATTTCTGTTTTAATTTGTATATGTTTAGTAATTATCACAATTTTTTCGTTAGCAATAAATAAATTTATTTTATATTTCTATAAAGGGAATATATATTGGGTAAAATGCAAATAAAGAGAATTGTGTCCATCTTTAAGTGACAATTACATAATTTGTGTCTAAGCCACCTGTATGTTCGATAAATCGAGACATAAGCCAATGATAGGGAATATTAAATGTGACACATAAATAAAGAGGTACAGCAGAACGATATCGTTATAATCTCTTTGGATTATAATAACTGTAAACCCTTTGAGAACTATTCCCGTATAATCTTTCAAAATAAACAATGATACATACACTTAGATCTTCGGGTTGAGACTGCGTCGATGGCTTGTTATAAAGCGATACTTCACCCATATTGCAATAGGCTTCTTAAGAGTGGTTTTGATTTGATTATTAGGTGTGTTGCTCAGGTTATTGTTATTATTTGTCTGTGGGGAGGGACCGAACCCTACGCTATCCAAAGCCCCACTGGGTCCATATAGCCACCCCAAGAAAAACAACAACAAACCGGGTCTACAACAAATATTCAGGCCCGGGTCTAATCCATGTAAGATTCACCGCAGTCCGAACAAATCGGACAATAACCTTAAGGGGAATAGCCTAAGCTCTTCCACAGACATCCTGTTCCGACTAAAGGTCCTGAACTAATTCCTCACAACGCAGGCAATCTGCCATAAGATGGATGGGTGTTTTCTCCTCTGTCTCACAGACTCTACAAAATGGATCCGGCATGAGTCCCATTACATAGAGATGTCTCCTTAAACCATAATGTCCAGTAAGGGATCCAACCAGATGCCTGAGAGAGCTCCATGAACACAGCAACGTTTTACTAATAGCCCTGTCCCGAGTCCCCAATGAGCATTTTGGACTGCCGACAACCAACAGTGCTTATCCATAAGGATAAATGCTGTGCCAGACATGTGCCAGATGAGACGTCTACAGCAGGCTCGGGACCAATGAAAGGGAGAGAGGCGCCTAATTTGGCAAACCTATCCACCTCCTCATTCCCAAAAATTCCCATATGACCTGGTATCCAGACTAGAAGCACATCCTTCAAAGAAGAAAGCTCTTCCAGTCTTTTAGAACATTCTAACACCAACCTGGAAGTGAAGGCACATCAACTCTCGTTACAGACAACACTGTCCATCACCGGACAGTGAGCTGTAGAGGCTCCTAGGAAGAGAAAAACCTAAGGGTAGCACAGCTGGACTCGAACCCGGGTCCTCCGCGTCCAGTCCAGTGTGCTTATCACTTAGCTATTCCCTTCCCTTATAACCTAAGTTATTTACTTACAATTGTGTAGAATTAGCAAAAATGGATAAGATATATTGTTTATACGTTCTTCCAATCCTTATTCTTGAGGACGTTAATCAATAATACATCTCATAAAGTTAAGCGTACAGTAAGCCTACAAAAGATACAGTAAGTCTTATGGGTGCTGATGCTTCTATCGGCAGAGATGACAGCCTGGAATATGAGAAAAAAATTTAACTATAAGACGACAAGATTAGAATGAAAAAGGAGAGATTCATTATCACAGGCAGTTATGACTTCTTTGTTGAAGAGGATCATTCTGGATTGTTTGCCATAGCGTGGAAACTTGATTTTGGTGTATAGGGACTGGATCCTTCTTCTGTGGTTGACTTGGTTGAAAACCTTAACTTCAACCAGTTCAGAAATCTGCAGTTTCTAATGTGCGTCCTAATGGTTGATTCGTAGTTGAGAGAAGAGTTGGCCTGTGGTTTTAGAAAATGAATACTCCCCGATCATAGATTATATTCACTAAAACAGGACTGCTTTGATCATTTCTCCGGAGTCTTTAATGTGCACGACCTCTTGCCGAGATTGGCGAATAAGGAAATTAAGAAAAACTGGATTTAAGAAAGGAATGTCTTAGATGTGAATCGAAAAGAAGAAAAAACTGGTTGTTTGAAAGGTTTGATCGAGAGAATCCTTGACCCCATGAGGTTGAAAATTTACGATGAAATAGAGCTTTATAATCATCAAACTTATTGAAGCTTAATAATTAACACAACTTAAGTTTTAGTCTAAAAACAATTTTTTTTTAAACCCTTAATGATAATTTTGGGAATAGATAAAAATAAATAAATATGAAAACACAACCTCGTTCACTATATATGTAAAATAAGAACGTTAAAATCTTATGTTTGCGAGACAGATAGTCCATTAAATAAAAACACACACACAAGGTCTGTGCAAATATAAAGAAATAATATAGAGACGTTCTTCGTAAGTTTTGCATATTCACATCATTATAATACAGATGGCTAAAAATACACATTACTGGAGGTGATTCTTCTCTTTTCGCCAACTGCTTTAAAGTAAAATTTACACGCAGCAGTCTGTTTTAAAACCAACACCACAATTAGGAAATTTATTTGTCTTTTTATTTTATTTTCATAGGAAATCAATTTATTTACATTTTTATGTTCGTTCTCTAGTAAGAGGAAGTATGGCGATCGTGTTAAATTTTCGAAATTGAATTTTCACAGGAAATACATCTTGTGAGGTCCTCTGAGTCCGAAAAAAGAGAGAAAAAAGTGGTTTTCAGAAATTGGCCTTATGAACAGCTTAACTCAAAAACGAAATCACTGCGTCAAAGTTGGCATTCCGCCATTCGAAGTCTAGCAGCCCAATATATTTTTGCTCTTGCTGAGAGCTCGTCGTTCGCTTGAATATTTAAATCAGCAAGGGTCTCGCACTCGTGTGCCGCCTCCAATCAGAGAACACCAGCCGGATTATAGACTAAACCTAAACTAATTTTTATAAATGTGCCTGCAGTAGTGATGTCCGGTTATTAATGGCGATGTTTCGCTTTGCGGCAGATTATTTGGCAGCACGCTATGAAGGAGGATCATCCAATGCTTGCCTTCCGACAGAATCTCATGTAATTCTGCCGTTTTCTTTTTCAACATTTGCCCAGAGAAGTCGCTTAGCCGTTTCAAATGAAATGGATCCTTCCGGCTTGGTTATAACTGCTGCTGACTTGGCTAGTCTGTCAGCTTCCTCGTTTCTCTTTATGCCGTAATGGCTAGGGATAAATTGTAAAACTGTTTTTACCCCCTTCTTGATCAGGTCGCTATGACATTCTATAATGTCGGACAATTCGGCCACTGTCTAGGCATTAATGCCTTTATCCATAAATAAGACTGCGAGTCCATAAATAAGACTACCCTCAAGTGAGGTGTTTGTTTCAGTGCTAAAAGAACCGCTTTAACTTAGCCTTCGAAATTGGAGGCAACCCTTCCTACCGGTTCAGCTATTCTAAAAACTAAGGTAGACTCCCGCACCCCGCGTTTGGAGACAGCATCCTAATAAACCGATCCGATCCATCCGAATAAACATGCATCCAAATATTTTCATTCCAGAAATGGTTTCTAATGCTTCTAGTTCTCAGGAAGTTCAAATCTGATATTTCGTTTGGTTATTCTGAAGGAAGTTATCGTTCAAAATCCGACAGTCGAAAGTAATATTTCACTGATTGCTTCCAGTTTTTTACACTTTACTCGGAACAACTCTAATTATTTTTATTTAAACTCTGTCTGCACAAATATCACCTTTATTTGAAGCATTTTGCTAATTAGAATTAAATATGTTAATATAACTTCAAGTTGAAGGAAATGCGAGTTTCCTGATCATTTTTTTATTCCCCGCGATTTTCTCAATAGCGTCACCAGTGGATTTCTTTAAACTAAATATTTCTAACTATTCATATAAAAAGATCTATCTCTTTTGTTTAAAACATTTGTCGCAGTGAATTTTGGGCACCTTTAGAGTGATCACGCTATCGTTAGAGCGCCATTTCCTTATAGTTAAGAGTTTTCCCTGCTAATATTGAACAACTAACTATTTAGTAAACATTCCAAATTTGGAGAAAAGTAATCAATTGCAGTAAGAGAAAGTAGTAGAGTGATAACATTTTTATTCTTTAATTTTTACTTTCTCTTTAAAAAAGGAAATATATTAGTTTGCTCACATTTTTTAGTACTACTAGTAATTTACTAGTCGGAGACGTAATTTAAAATATATCTTTGTTCAGGGTTATTATAGGCCGGACATTAACCGAGATAAATATAGCGTCCAGAATCATCGCAGTCAAAATGGAGTTATTTACCTTTTATTATCTATGGGGATATTAACTTGACGGCAGATTTTTAAAGTTTCATACATAATAACCAAGAACTTCTAACTCCAACAAATTAGCAAAACAAAAACAAAACAAAACATCTTCGCTATCATATATTTTATTAGCGTGCGAAGTTTAAAGAAAAATCGTCGAAGACATTTTCGAGGAAATCTGGAAAATTGAAAAACATACAAGAAAAATAAAAAAAATATAAAGTAATTCTAGTGCTGAGGATTTTAACAGAAACCTTTGCTGCCGGATATGATAGTGGTACATAATTGGCATAATTGCCAATTGATATCATGGTTTGAGCCATCTGCGATTTCATCATTTTTGATATATTTTCTTCACTTACAAAACCTATTTAAAAAATATATATGAAAATTTCTTTATAAGGAAAATTCGTTATAAGAAAAAGCTACATGCCCACATCTCAGATACATATGAAGTATGGCCATTGCAAAAAAAAAAAAAAATATTGACCAAAAAATGTAATATATTTCAAGTGAGATAGAACAGAAAATGCGGGCATTGATGAGTTAATAACTAACCGTTACTACAAAACTAATAGACACATAATTACGAAATTATGACGAATTTCTTAACAGTTACAAAAATAAAGATGTAATGTGTTAAAAAAGTGGTATTAATTAGCGACTTCTGTGTTATTTAGGATATGTGTACAGTCCAACACAAAAGTGTATCCACTTATTCAAACGTTGAGAATAAGTCAAATATTACCTCCTTTCAATAATATTCTGTTTTATGGATTTTTTTTTGTTAACTCCATTTTTACAGCAAAAAATTGCTGTTTCAACTCAAAGCGAAGCCAATTAAAATTATTTGATTTATGGCTTCCTAACATGTGTGAAATTTGGTACTGTGCAATTTAAGTTGTGCAGCATTAAGGTTAACTGATGTTGGTGTGTTAGGCTAGGTTTTCAAAAAAGACTCCATCTCTGAAAAAGTGCTAGCTTCTATTCTCTTCTATTCTAGATTTCGGGGCCTCCGAAAGAATGCACTTAGGCCTTAAGGACCCATCGTGTTCCACGAACACCCGCTTACACCAGCATTGTCCCATTAATGAATAAAGTGCCCCAGCCCTATCCTGTCTTCTCACCTACAGATGGAACAACAAGAATAGGAAGAAGACAAAAAAAAAGGTTAGGAGTATGATGGACACTTCCAAACTACTGTCGAAGGTCAAAAGGCAAGGTGGAGTTGGAAAAGTGATAGGTTTTTACTTTCTCTCGGGAAGTGGTTATGACGTCCCCCGCACCGGTGCAGACGACGCTTCCAAGGAATTCAAGAATAGAACCCCCAGGTACTTTGGGGCCATAGAGGAGTCCAGCTTAAGTTTAAGAAAGAAGCCGACAAGATGCTCGGGTCACCCAGTATAGGGGTCTTGAGAGGTCGAGAGATACCTTTGATTCCAAACTTGAAATATCGTCAAAATTCCCACAAAGTGGATTTGATATAAGTTCATTTGATGGTAATATTTTCTTAAGGAGGCCGACCTTTCCATCAGAACTCCTCCTTAGCTCACGTTCCTGTTCCTGCCCCTCCACTAAAAAGGTCCAGAGTGTGTGAGCATATCTAAGAATAAGCTAGAGTGCCTCATTCCCACTACACTGCCCAACCACTGCTTTATCTTATCAGCCATTTTTCAGTGGCTCAAAAGCAATTAATTCCATCTTCACTTCCTTGCCGATGAATGAATAAAATGGGATAGGGAAAGATTAGAAGGTAAGAAAGATAACAAACCTGTAGGTAAGGACCTGGGATGGAATTATGATGGGGTTTTGTTTTAATTGGAAGAGGTTGTGTCCCTACAGTCCAAAAAATCCAACAGATATCCCCTAGTGCTAAATTTGTGAATCTGTTGAAGGCAAAGAGCATTGGAGTAGGAAAGAATCGGGGAGATGCCATGTGGAAAGCGATTCTTTAGTCGCTTCTTAGGACATCCTGGACAGGAGCAGGCCTATTCTAAGCCCCGAACCCTCAGAGGCGAAGTGCTTATTTTACTAATCTTCGAAGAAACCTTATCTATTGTGCTCAGACGCTTAGAATAACTAAAAGTTTGTGAACTTCAAACACTTGACTATGTAATATTCGATGTTATTATTACAAGATCCCCCGGTAACTTGCCGGTTAATCTGCAATATCTCAAGATATCTCCAAACTCCAACTCGCCCAGGCAATCCTGCGAGAGTGGTGTCCTCCCAAATATACGAAACCTAGTTCCAGCGAAACGGGGGCACTGACAAAGGTAGTGGTACACCGTTTCCCTTACTCCGTCGTCACAGTTCTGACCAATGGGACTAGACGTCCTCCCTATATTAAACAAGTGGCTGGACACCCAAGTGTGTCCAGTCACTATCCCTACCAAGGTCCTCAAACCCATCCTACTAAGAGACAGGAGATACTCCGAAATTCCCTGCTTGCTTGCCTTTATAAATCGTTTAGCCTGGAAGCACCCCTGCGTGTCCCCCCAGCGTTTCTCCAAAGCTCTCGTCTCCCATCTGTTTGTCGCGAAACGTCTTTGTAACGGCCAGGGCTGGTTCAGGACCATAAAATGGTAATGACGATCCCTCCCTAGTCAGCCGATCCGCCCTCTCATTGCCCTCTATTCCCGCATGTCCGGGTATCCAATAGAGATGCACCTTACCCCTCCGAGCCAAAGCGTTAAGCCTTCTCCTACATTCTCCCACTAATTTCGAACTCCACCACGGCTTACTCAAAGCCCTTAATGCGGCTTGACTATCAGAGAAGATCCGCACTTCCTTAAACTCTCCTAGCCACTCCCCCACAAGATGGCAGCATTCAATGATGCCCACCACCTCAGACTGGAAAACAGTGGCCAAACCACCCAAGGCCACCGAACTCCCTCTATCCAACTCCTGAAACCATGCTCCCGCCCCCGACAGGCCAGTACCCTCCTGCCTAGAGCCATCTGAATAGCAGCGAATAATACCGCTGCCCGACTCCGTTGGCCTCGTGAGGTTATCATCCCCTATACTGCCCATCGTAATCTCATAATCTCTCTCAAATCCCCATTTCTTGCTCGTCTCATCAAGTTTGGATAGCAAAAATCGGTTTACTCGCCAAATTTTGTCCTCAATCCTAGTGTGATCCCCCCCGGAAGGTTCTCACCCATTCTCCCTTGCACCTCATTCTGAGGTACCCTTTCATTGCCTCTCCCACTACCACATACTGAAGGGGGATTAGCCCCAGCAGCATCTCTAATGCCACCGTCGGTGTCGTTCTCATCGCGCCAGTAATAGCCAAACAGGCCGTGCGCTGTACTTCCAACAGCTTCTTGCTATTCCTCCCCACCAAGGAGCCAGACCACCACACCACAGATGCATACAGCATCCTTGGCTTCACCAACTTCTCGTAAATCCAGTGGATACCTCGGGGATTAACTCCCCAGGTTTTACCCGCTAATCTCCTACACTGCCAGAATACCTTCTGCCCCTTCTCACAAATATACTCAATGTGGGCCCGCCAATTCAGCTTATTGTTGATGAGGACCCCCAAATATTTAACCTCGCTGCAAATTTGCAATTCCTTACCGAAGAGCCTAGGTCTCCTAAGCCCTTCCAATTTCCTCTTCCTAGTAAATAGAACTAAAGAACTTTTGTCCGGGTTAACGGACAAGTTATAGTTCCTACACCACTGCTCCACGTAAGATAACGCCGACTGCTTCAAGTCACTCACCACACTCAGATGCTTCCCTGTGATTAAGATTACCCCATCATCGGAATGCATCTGCAGGTAAAATCCCCTACGGTTCATCTCCCTATATTCGATGTACCCTGGAAAAGCGTGGATATTCTTAATGAACTAGGAAACCAAGTGCTGCAGAACGCTTTGTAATTAAACCTGCTACTATAGTAACTACACACATTACATCATTGGGGAATGTTAGAATTTACTTCTAGAATATTCCTGTAAATTTCTAACAAACAAACGATTTTTATTATTATTATTCGTTTCTGGTATTGCTGTAACACCCTAAGGGAAATTTGTGCTAGCCACTTCTTAAGGGATCTTGGTGCCCGCGGGTATAACATTGACACCTCAAACATTCATACAACATCTTCAGAGGTAGTTTTAACTAACTTAGGTTTAGCGTATACCCACAATCCTCCATACTCAACCACTCTTAACAATTGCAGACCTTACAACTACTTGTCTATGAAATAAAAAAAGATGGCTACAATGGTTCTTTTTTTGGTCGCAGTAGATTTAGCCCTGCAGTAATTTTCCCTATACAGGATTCCAGAGGCTTTTCTGTAAAACGTCAGTTCAGTACAATTTAAAGAAAATCAGCTAACGAAAGTTTGGAATAGGTTTTCAGCAGCTTGTCAAGTCATCTATATTCTAAGATTTTTGTAATTTTCTATGAATTATTTTCTTTAAAAATTCGCAACTTTTATATAAAATATTTTACTGGACAAAACTTTATTTTATGGAGTTCTGGGTGAATGTTATTTGGGTTATAATGTAGGCACCGTCTTCTGGACAAATGGAACACATTCATTGTGCAACTACAGGGAATAAAAAACATACTTCGCGCAAATTTATGACAACTTAAATTTGGTTTAAAAATTCAAGTTGAAAAACAATTTTTCAATTTAAAAAAAAAATCTGAAACAACAATTAAATGGAATTATAATTGTGCTATTTATCTGCCTGGCGTTCTAAAGGCAAAATTTTACAACATTTAGCGTTCTATTATTAAATAAAAGTTCATAAATATTACAATACGCAGTAGTTTATAAATGTAATCGGCGAGAAAAATATTAATTTAATAGTTTAATGAATACAACGTGAGAAATGTGCATATATATACCATGGCTAATGGAATATGCCGGCAAAAATTATATCTCTTCTTATTGTTTGTAAATATAAAATAATAAATTTACCACGCTCTTGACTTTTATAACAATACTTACTGTGATTATAAAGATGATATGCTTATTAATGAGAATTCTGAATAGTGTGTGTGTATATGTGTGTATATATGTGTATATATGTATGTATAATATGTGTGTTAGTTTGTTTTAATATTACGATAGAAAGCAAAATATTCTATAATATTTTATTGAAGGTTAAGTTTAACGGAAAAAAATAAATGATTTATTGACGTCAACCTGTTAACATATATGTAGAGAGTTTTTTCTCTCTCTTTTATTCACTTGAAGACCTTGGATTATCTCGGAAGGTGGATAGATACTTTGCTTTCTTTACGTGATCACCTCTTTCACGCTCTCTTTATCACACTCTTTCATTCTTTCACCACCCTCTCTTTCTCTGAAATAATTTAATATGCGGAAAAATACTTTTTTTGTTAATTGTTTTTTTTAAACCGATAAACTTTAAAAATTATTTTTAATATTTAAACAATAGAACCGTCTTTTTCTCTTACCCTAGGAAGTCGACAATAAATCTCTTACGTATCCTTTCAATCTGAAGTCAATTTTTTTTTTTTTTGCAGAAATATTTTGAGGTCCTTAAGATTCGAGATTATCAATAAATAAATAAATAAATATAAAAAACGCTCGATCAAAAGTATCCTTGTTATGATGAATTGATTTTTCCCAGATTTTCCACAATCTATACAAAAAAGTTATGGCGGCCAAGTTTTTAACATCTTTTATCGTACAATTTTGTTTTATATTCTTTTTAGGGTACCTTTTATTTTATTTTTTATTTTTTATTTTTTTAATTTAAGGCGCGTCACCATATATGGTTACTGGCGCCCGGAGCCTTCTCAGTGCACTGCCGGTCTCCGGACAGTGTTCTCTCGTTACGGAAACACTTCCATCACCGGATTGTAGCTGTAGAGGCTCCTAGGAAGAAAAAAATCCAAGGGTAGCACAGCTGGACTATTACCCGGTTCCTCCGCGTGGAATATCTTTTATTTTATTTTTTTAAAACTCTATTATTCATTAATTTTATTGACAATGGAGAGCTGATTTAGCAGATTTAGTGAAATGCGTAGAGAGTTTAGACTAATTTGCTTTTCCCTTCCGCCAGTTCAGTTTTCTCTTCCTTAGATTGCGCTCAAGAACAATTTCAGTATACCACTGAGGTACGAGTAGCCTTAATACTTAAACTCAAAGAAGTTCTTAAATTTTCCATAGAGGATGGTGAATACCCATTTTCCATTTTAATTCTTTTCTACATTTTAATCTCTTTTCTTAATGCTCACTCTGAACAACACCCTTCTTGTATCATCAGAATTTCATGAAGTCGAGGCTAAGGACCGAATTCACCGCATAAATGAAAAATATTTGAAAAAGTTTTCAAAGAGTAAAAAAGCGAAAAAGCTGAGAAATCCATTCTATAAAATGGCACTTCCGGTTAAACGATTTTCTTCAAACTTTGTATTTTTGACATGCTTAATTTACCTCTGTTCTGTATAGTTAGTAGATCCGGGCTGGTCCATAGTTCTTTAAAGCGGAAGTCAAAGGTTCCCGTGCCCGTGCACAAACTGTCAAAAAAATCAATTTGTCCAGAAAGACGTTTAAATAAAATTGTAGAGGTATATTTATATATATACATATATATGAATTCATCCACTTTCATTGGCGGATTGAAATCTGTGCGCTACCTATGGTGCTGCCTATATACGGATATGAATTATAAATACACACTCAAACAATGTTCTTCATTCTTGGTATTTTCTTAAGAAAACAATAATTTGTGTTTAAATAACCAGGAAAACAAGCAATTTCCTAACCTTGGAATATCTAATCGTAGGGATGAACAGGAAGAAGATTTCAAATTATATTTATTAATAAACGTGATAATAATAATAATAATAAAAAAAAAAAAAGTGCAACAAAGATTAAATTGTTAAATATAATTACTGTTAATTACTGTTTAAACAAATCTTGTTTTGATCACTGTGAATTAGGGCAATTATTAGATTCTTTAGACATTCTTGTCCTTGCACTATTTCAGGAATAAAGAATAAATAAAATCTCATTTCTGGCTGACGAATTTCGACCTCAGTAACATGTCAGATGCGGTGGTTGTATCTAATTAGAAAATAAAGTTTGTGATACTTAAGACATTATTTTTACTTTCTCTGATTTCTGGTAAGAGAAAGTATTGAGAAAACATTTTATCGAAATTTTATACCGGAAATATATGTTTTAAGCTACACTGAGGACGAAAAAAATGTTTTAGAGAATAGTATGTGTGTGTGCGTGTGAACAAAATATCTCAAAAACCGAAAAAGTTGCCGGAAGAATAATTTACAACTAGTGGTTCCAGCCAGCTGCTATCTTAACAAAGAGTGGCAGTAATAAAACCTGCGACCTAGTTGGCCGCCGGCTTCAAGACAGCCGCGGCCAAACAAACGATTAACAAAGCCTTTTCATCAATACTGTACATCAATAAGCAAGCACCGCGATAAGGTTGGCCACTGAACTGACCTGAATAAGGTCACCAAACTACGAAGGTCGCACACTAGGACAGATGTCTTGGTGTGAGTGTGAACAACAGTATTATATAAACTCTTCATATACGACGGGATTATTATATCATCTACGGCCAAACGAGCACGTCTATATACCCGAGCGGCAATTTACCAAGTTATATTCAAACTTATCATTCTTTAGCAGTGCATCTTAGTTAGTTATTTTATCATTCAAATTTATCTTCTATTTATTACTAAGTATTTTATTATAATTATTAGTTACCATTTCTAACGTTCAAAGGATTGTTCAATTATAGTTATTTTTACATAAACCGTTTAATTATTCGAGCACTAACTTCCCAAAATCTCTCAACTAACTTCCGCCCTCTTCAAGAATCTGCTACTCCAGGAATCACACACAACAAACGATTCCATTACATTCTAAAAACCGATTTTTTTTTTAAACTTCGTGTACTATCTGCACACATACCTGTATAACTATCACCTTTAATTTGAAACATTTTCCCGGGAAAATTGATTTTTGGGGGGGAGTGTACCGATTCAAAACCATGTATATATTCAAAACTTACATGAAATTAATGTAAAACCGGAAGTGCGATTTTACAGAATAGTTTTTTTTTAATTATTTGGCATTTTCACTCATATAACGGCTACAACAATATTTTTTTTAAACTTGGAATAAGTCACTGTTGGTTGAATGATAACTTATCGCTTTTATTTGAAACATTTTTTTCAGAAAACAATGATTTTGGCGGGATTTTGGAAATCTGACAGTTAGGTTTAAATCTCGGCGGCATTTTGCAGAGCTCCAACGGCAGATCGGAAGTACTGCTGGGGTTATCTCCGCTGCATCTTTTGATTCAAGCCAGTGCTTACAGACTAATGAAAAATGCCCAGTGGAAAAAGAGGAGCTTCTTGGCCAAGCATTTGGACATAATACAGAAGATTGTCTGACCCGGTCCTATTTTCAATATGGCTGAGAAAGGATGCTGTCCAACATTCCACTTTGATATCCCCTTCTAGGTGATTTTTACGTCAAGATCGGAATGGGCTAAAAGTTGAGAAAACAAGGCCGGGCTTGGGATCCTGGTTCACAGATGGATCCAAAATGGCCTGCGGAACTGGAGCCGGAATATATGGAGTTAAACCAGAGGTCTCCAACTCCATTGAGAGGTCTCTTGGTGGATACTCCACGGTATTCCAGGCTGAAGTTTATGCTAAAAAGGTCTGTGCTGAGGAGAACTTACGTATGGGCCCTAGGAATAGGGAGATAAGCATCTTTTTGGACAGCCAGGCGGCACTGAAGGCTCTTGGGGCATTCAGAATTACTTCTTCCCTAGTCAGGGATTATAGAGACTCCCTGGAGGCGCTTTTCCGGCACAATAAAGTGCAGTTGGTATGGATGCAGGAACACAAGCGTATAAACAGGTAATGAACTAGCCGATCAGCTGGCCAGGAATGGAGCGAACACCCCTTTCTGTAGGCCGGAACCAGTACTGGGGATAGCCAAAAGTATGGCGAGAGCGTCTCTGAGAGAATGGCCTCGGAGAGAACATAGTCATCACTGGAGGCTAAGTACTGGGGCAAAACACGGCAAAATGGTTATGCCAGAGCTGTGTCAGAAAAGTACCAGAGAGACCCTGGGTCTTAGCCGGTATCAGATTTGTCTGGTAACGGGCCTGTTTATAAGGCACGTTAGGTTCAAGAAACACCTGCACAAGGTTGGGATTATTTGATTCGGAGCCCTTGTGTAGACTGTGTCAGAAGGAGGAGGAGACGAGATCTCACCTGTTGTTTGATTGCGTCGCAATCGGCAGAGTGAGGTACAAGATCTCCGGCACGTTGAGACCGGAGGAAATCGCACTTCAAGAAGGACTGGTGGGGAAGGTCCTGCACCTCATGAAGAAGGGAGAATTCCTCTACTAGACATTAAGGGGTTTGCACAATAAGCCTCATTGGGTAGGCTGCTGTGCCTGGGTTAGAGTCTCCCCCCCTCTGGTCATTCTATTCTAGGTTTAAATCTATACTGCACAAGCAGTTTAAATGATTTTGATGTGTGGGCGTGTTCAATGATTTTGAGAGAGGGCGCACCAGATAAGTCAGCTCAGAAATAAATAAAAGTATATCACCTACCACCTTTTTTAATGGCCAGCCTGACGAACATTGTAAATATTGTAATTTTAATGAAAATTTGTTAATTAATTTGTATTAATACCAAAGAATTAAAAGAGAAATTCGTGTGAGTGTTTCACATCAGTGTTTGGTTTTTTTTTTGTTTTTTAGTGTAATTTCTGATTGAAATATATCCTTTTTTGTAACAGGACTAAAAGATCTAACAAATTTAGAAAATAATACTGATTAAACTTAGTTAAATTGAATAAACAAGATGAATATAATCTTTATTAATAATTAATATGGCAGTTAAATAGCCGCTAGAACTGTATCTTGTATTTAACAAGTTTTATTTATATAAAAGTCAGCCAGAAGTGATGAGAAATTGCCTTGTTGGAATGGATATAAACTGTCTGGAGAAGAGTTATATGAAATTCCTTGCTACTACATTTATATACACAGTCTTCTTGGCTCATATAATAAATTAACCAAGCAATTGGCATTTCTAATTTACTAAGTTAAACAATAATTAAATTGTAAACCTACCAACAAATGAATTTCATATGAAATTTATTTAAATATTTTATTTTATTTTAATATAATTGTCATAATTAATATAGATTAAGAATTTAATTGAAATTAAATTACGTATTTTACCTAGTTTACCTATTTTTATACCATTAATCACAAGAACGCAAAAAGATCAAACATGATATTTTACTAAATTGTTACTAGCGGACTGACAATCAGATTTTGTTACAAATCAGTTAATCGGAAATAAGACTTCACCGAAAGAATTCTTTAATTTTTTACCTTTTTCCTAAGATCTACTGAGCCATACCCGAAGGGATATAAGGCTAATTGTGGGTCTACTAACAGGGCATTGTAGGCTGAACAGACACATGCACCATCTACACTTGCAGATAGTGCGGTATGCCGATTCTGCAAGGCATAGGAAGAAACCCCGGCGCGCATCCTCTGTGAGTGCGCCGGCCTGACGAGGACAAGGTTTCTTCAATTGGGGACAGGCAATCCCGAAGCTATGAGCTTCATGTTGGAGCCGCTCTCAGCTTTGCTAGGACTGATTAGGAGGGCAAACCTGGGGTTTGTGCTATAATTTAAGGGGATCCACAGTAGACCTCGTCTTGTAGGTCGCAGTGGAATGAGGCTTGTTCCCGCCGTTTCTAATCTAATCTAACTTTTTCCTAGATAATTTAATTCTTATCAAAAATTTAAAAAAATCTATTTCCTTTAATATCAATCTTTTTTCTTTAAACTTGATAAATCAGTTGCAAATACTAAAATATCTATAACTTTTCTTTGAAACTCATTTTTATGTGTTAAATTCATTGTAATGAGATTATGGTGGCGCTACGAGGTTATTAGGCTAACCTTTGTTGCGCAATATGTATTACTAAATCTAGAAGTGCTCTATGAAGTTTATATAGTGAGGGACCACTTTAGTCGCTTGCACTACAATATTCAATCTCGTACACTTTCATGAAGTTGGGTAAATGTCAACTGTTTGACATTTGACATTACATCACAGTAGTCAATAGAAAATTATATTTTATTAATAACTAGATATCAATTTTTACTTCCTCTTACTCCTTCTACTAGTAAGAGGAAAAATGGCGATCGTATCAAAATTTTGAAATAGTGTTTACACCGGAAATACATGTTTTGAAGCCCCATGATTAAGAAAAAAACGTTTTTAGCGAACGGTCTGTATATATGTGTGTGTTTATTAACAGAATATCCCAAAAACAAAAAAGGTCGCAGATTGGTATACCATTTATCCCAACGCATCAGACGTGAGTACAGCTACAGCACCTTCTAAATATCTAGATACAAATTATAATCTCAAGATTTCGCATAGACATTTTTTCCATTAGAGCTTTAATATGCCACACGAACTATAATAAAATTAAAACAATGGGGAAATTTAAAGAACCAATAATTTTAAATATAAAGTTTAGATATAGATTGCTAATAGTAATAATAATAATAATAATAATTATATTCTTAATTAATAGAAAGATAGCGCATTGTTCTTTGTTTACAAACTAGGAAATACCTGAATAACCAAATGTGATGATAGATGGAAAACTAATTTTGTTATCTCAGGCTGTTGCCATTTTTAATAGCGAACTATGATAAAACCAAGATAACAAAATCTCTGAACAAATCATCAATTTCACCAGTTCTGTTTTTAATAAACAAAAATTTTTTTTAATTATTTATTATTTTTTTTAAAGTTATTTTAAAATTATATAATTCAAATTATTATATTTTATTTTTACTTTCTCTTACCTGATAGTAAGAGGAAGTATTCCGATCGTGTCATAACGGAAGAAGTTCTCCAAGGTGAGTCATTATCGCCTTTCCTGTTCAATTTATATATTTCCGGTATCCAATGCTTTTTTAGAAGTCATAATGTCTCAGGTATTCCAATAACTGTTTTTTGTAACATATTATTTTTGCAATATGCTGATGATATCATTTTGTTTGGAGATTCTTTTACGGATATGTGCAGAAAATTAAACATTCTATCAGACTTTGTTGTGGTGGTTGGTTCCGCAGAGCTGGAAAGCATCAGAGACATTTTCCGTGGTAGCCTGCTTCATTTTGTGGTCATCGACCGGTTTCGGGCGTTCGCCCATCTTCAGGATGCATTTTTTAGACAGTGTGACAACACAGACTCGCACAGAGCAAACATAGTTTCACACTAACTGAGACGTATTTTTAAAATACTCCTGTTAGTAATATCTGTTAGTAATATTTTAAAAATACATCTCAGTTAGTGTGAAACTAAGTTTGCTCTGTGCGAGTCTGTGTTGTCACACTGTCTAAAAAACGCATCCTGAAGAGATGGGCGAACGCCCGAAACCGGTCGATGACCACAAAATGAAGCAGGCTACCACGGAAAATGTCTCTGATTCTATCAGACTATTGTAAAAGAAATAAATTCAAAGTAAATATACCTAAAACGAAGATTATGAAGATTCACAAAGGCAAAACCAAAAAAGATAGAACATTTTATTATGAAGCTTCCAAAATAGAGTTGGTAAATAATTTTAATTATTTGGGAATTTCATTTAATTGTTCAGGAGTATTTTCTACTTATCTTAAAAATTTATCTACGAAAGCTAACTTAGCTCAAGGGACAGTCTTGGAGGTTTTAAGTAAAGTAAAAACCTCTTCTTGGGAATGTATAATTAAGCTTAAGCACTCTTTGATTCCACCTATTTTGTATTCTGCTCAGATTTCGAATATCCGTTATGCCGATGAATTAGAAACTATCCAATTATCGTTTTTCAAAAAATTATTTTACCTTAAGAAATCTGTTCCCAACTTCCTGATCCGTTTGGAATTAGGTTTGTGCCATATAAAAGTACAAATTTTAAAATTGGTTCTGAAATGGTTGGTGAAACTCATGCAGATGGAAAATTATAGACTCCCGAAAATTTGTTATTCCAAACTGAGAGATTTATATTCTGCAAAAAACTAGATAATTCTTTAAGAAGTGTTAAATATAATTCGTATACTCAATTGGCTGAGGTGTTAAAAATAATTAATATAGATGCAATTTTAAATCTAGATATAGCTAAAGAGCTTAGAAAAAGCATTTCCTTAATGTTATCTAATTACCAGGCCTACTTAAGAAATCTAGATTTTGATAAATTATTTACATTTAGATATAACCTCTTTTACTTAAGATTTTTTTGAAGCTGATTGTGCCATACAAAATTATATAACCACAGATTTGGAGACTTTTATCTGAAACGTTTTATTGCCCAATTTGGAAAATATATTTCAGAATTTACAAATAATAATAATTCATTTCTGTTGTATCACACTGAGGAATGTCAGTATTGTAGAAATGTTGAACTGGCTGAGTGTTATAATTTTTTTTGTTAAATCTCCCATTTTAATTTTCATAGAACATACTTTTTGCCAGAATTAAAAAAATATTGAAGATAGTGTTTCATTTATAAAATCGGTAACATGGTTGCTAAAGAATAAGCCTAAGAACTTATACTTATTTACAATAAATTCATTAAGGTGTAAGAAAACTTATTGACAATTAAGTCATTTTTAATTGAGATTGCCTATTTATTTCATTTATTTTTCTGGCTTTTTTGTTTTCCTTTATACGTAATATTTACACTATTTTTTTGTTATTGAAAAGTAATAATTTTTTTTTTGTAATTAATTGCTTCGATGGCTTTAATTAAGTTTGTTAAATTATCTTTAATTGTTTGTAAATATGGAACAACTCCACTGTCATGGACTCATTGTATAAAACAGTGAAATAATTAAATAAATAAAAAATAAATTATTCCTATCATGTCAAATTTTCGAAATTGAGTTTTCACCGGAAGTAAAGGTTTTGAGTCCCCCCCCCCCCTGTATACGAAAAAAAATGTTTTTAGCGAGCGGTCTGTATGTGTGTTTGCGTGTGCATGTGTTTTCTAACAAAATATCTCAAAAACAAAATAAAAATCACATGAGCTCAAATTTGATATTGCGTTTAGAGGTGCTCCCCAGTGCATCAAACACGAAGATCATGGGCAAAATCTATGAACCGGAAGTGCGACTTTACTTCCGGAAGGGATTTTTATTTTTTAAGTTTTCTGAATTTTCTTGAAAACGGCTGCAGCAACGATTTTTATTAAAGTTAGAATGCCAATAAAGTTAACGTCTATAAATTTCATTTAAAATGTTTTTCCCTGATTTTTAGGGAGTTCTAGGGGAATGTGTGTCGTAAAATTTAAAATGTTATTTAAGTTCTTTCAATGCTTTTACGCAGTCTTTTGTACAACAGTTTAATTACATTGAAGTGTTTACTTGAGGTAAGGATGCTTATCAGTTCACCCTTTTATAATATATTATTTTAGAGCTCTGGGAAATAAAATTCAAAGATTAAAAAAAAATTTTTAATTTTTGGAAAATTGATTTTATACTGTTATTAACAGTCAATAATCGATTGTTGATGGGCGCTTCATTTTTATTTAATTATCGTGTTTATTTATTTTTTTTTAGTTATTTCTTCCTTTCTTAAAACACAACATTATGAAATGGATAAAATCGACGAAACAATGGATACACAAGGTGGTACATTATCTACAGACAAGTATGTGCTGATTGATTGCCTTGAAGAAATATACGCGAAGCCCGCTCTAGATTGTACTACTGTCTATAAACACATGACCTCAGTATCAAGATTTATTGAATGGCGTCTTTTAAAGAGTCGTGCAGAAAGAGTGGAAGTTAAACAGAGTGATTAGAATGAGAATAAAATTTGGAATAGAAATTTAAGTAGCGGGATTTATGTGGGGAGAATCCACTTCTTCAGGGATCTTATCTTGCTGCAAGTATCTCGCCCAGCCTAAGAACCTCAACAACATTCGTTACTGTGATTCCCCTAACTGGCTCACAATACCCATAGGATCTGCAGAAATGTTGATGTTTGCAACTATTTGATTTTACGTAATCACAATCATTTACAGTTACATTTAAACGATGATGATAGTGAAGTAGAGACGTAAAGCGAGAACGCTTTTCTATGTTTATAATATTTTTTTGACTACAGGTATTAAATGCTGCCCAGATTTGTGTCTTTGGCAGTCCCGCATAAATTTGAGTCCTTATATCAAAATAAAAAGTCTAATAAAAAAATATTGAGATTCCATTTTCTATTTAGTATTTTTGACAACTTTATATCCGTTGTTCAAAATAATACGTTTCATTCGATTATGATGATTCCATGTTAACTTGTTATATCCACCCAAGGTGAAGTCCGAGTGAGTAAGGTTGGGAGGAAAATAATGAATAATGAGTGGAAGGTTTTCCGCTATTTATAGCGGACTTAGATTTATATAGTTCACCTTGATTCACAATTTCCGTTTTTAATTTTAATTCATTATTGTTTCTTTATTATTCATATTATTATTATTTATCTGTTTGCAATTAAATCTATTTTGCTTCAATAAGCAAGAACTTGATAAATACAATTTTTCCAAATGTGTGCTTGTTTTATCAACCGACATTTTGTACAAAAATTAACTATTTCTATTAAATTACGAACTGGTTAAAAATTAAATTTAAAACTGAAAAATTAATCTGACCAATTTTATTGGGACATTCGCTTTTGCGTATAGAAACAATCACGCAATATTCTGTAGTTGTATTTTTTATAGAGCGAAATGGAAAATAGCTAAATGCAGCTTGGTCTAGAAAATTCATTGAAGCTCTTGTGTATTTTGTGTCGGTAAACATGAGGAATATGAGGCTACTATTGGTGTGTAAATAAATGTACATCAAAAATCTCTTATAGGCTTAATCTTTCGAGTTGGGTGAATCAGTGAATAAGTGTTACATGGGATACCCGCAGCCTGGGATACCCGCAGGGTCATCTATCTCCCTGATGTATGAGTATGTAGTTTATTCAACCCTATCTATAAGTCATGCCTATATTTTATAATATTGCACATTTATCCCCCATTTAAATTTATCAAGC
Source organism: Triatoma infestans (assembly GCA_011037195.1). Lineage (NCBI taxonomy): Eukaryota > Metazoa > Arthropoda > Insecta > Hemiptera > Reduviidae > Triatoma > Triatoma infestans. The sequence goes on from JAAEAF010000008.1 coordinate 169,088, forward strand.
CAAACGCCATTGCAAATTGCACCGGTAAAAAATCTGTGACAAACAGTATCACCACTTTCTCTTATCGCAATTAATTGCCGAAGTTTCATTAAAATTGCAATATGTACAATCGTAGCTGGGCTTGCCATAAAAAAGCGGTAAGGATTAAAGATTTATATCTGACCTATATACCAGCCAAATCTGATCCAAACAATAAAGTTTGTTGCAACACTTTAAAGTTCAACGTAACTGACATGGGGTCCTCCACAACCCTCTAAAATGAACTCTTCCGGGAAAATCATTCAAAAAAAAAAAAAAAAGCGATAGGTTGATATCTGTGCAGTTGGCTTGCCAAGTTTAAAGAAAATCATTGCAGTCGTATTCTAGCAAATTTAAATAAAAAAAATCCATTCTGAAAAATGCACTTCCGGTTAACCCTTTCAAATTTGGAACGATAGCTATGCTTTTAGTTTAAAACTATATAGCTGACAGTACCACTCATTGTACTGAAATAGTACCTTAGGGGAAAAGCATCACGCTATGTTTCCCACAGAAACCCCCATTTCACCGAAAAAAACATTTCAACATTTCAAGTTCACCTTGCGTAATTAGCAAGGTTAGATAAAGTAAGGTTACGCATTTGTACAAAATAAAAAATTATAAAAAAAAAATTACTTTTATTATATATTAAAATATATAAAATTACTTTTAATTTATATATTTTAGGAATTTTTTTAAAAATGATATTTTTTTTTAATGATTGACAAACAGCAAGAAGAATTATGTCCTTTTATCTGGACTGAAATTTCATCATAAAACATCAGTTCCTGGACTTCTGTGCAAGGAAAAAAAAATCTTCTTTTTTCTTACAAATATGAGATTTGTGGGTGTATACGAAACAAAATTATTCAAGAATTTAAAAAATCACCGAAGCCAAAATTTGATAATCCCTTTAAGGTATCAAACAAAGATCTAATTAGAAATTTGGTAACCGGAAATGGTAACTCTTTATTATAACTAATTTCCTTTAAACTTACGGCAAATTCTATTTAGGTTTAAGCCTATTAATGTTTTTTTTTTTAAACAAATTTTTTGAAATTTGATTTTATGCGGTTTCTGAAGAGGTTGCAACTTGAGGCTTATGACCCATTTCAGAGCATTAATGAATCCACCATAAATATTTCACTTAAAGACCGAGTTCCGTTCCCATCACGTCTTAGTCATAGAACGAACAGGCCGGTAAGCGAATAACTTGTTCGTATCATTAAACATCTTAGGAACGTTCGGTCGGGCAAAGAAGACGGACGCTTTCGAGAAAAACTTACCTTTATTTTTTTTCGTTCAACACTCGGATAATATCGTAAAATTTCATTCATTTGCCGTTTTACTTTTCCGAATGGTGGACATTTAAACGTATACATAATGTATAGTACTGCGGGAATTCGAGCAATATGTGTGGCGCTCTCTTCTGGATTAAAATGTAGTCACTTCTATTTCCCCACATCCCAGCGCTATTATACAAGCATCAGTGATATTTTCCATGATATCCTGCTTTTTTTTTTGTACACGGAAAATATCTGTGATGCTTTCCACCTCTACGGAACCAACCACAATATCTATTATACATTTTTTGATAATAAGTAAAATTTATCATTTTGTACATAAATGTTGGAACAAACAGCAGCATGAGTAAATCGTGTGAATAATTTGCATCAGACTACCTAGTGTTGATTTCAACAATCACGCAAATTCTTGTCCAATTTCATTCAAAAAAATCCTCAAGGTTTCCTTGTTGTGTTTTTATACGTGTAGAAAGTTTTGTCAATTAACATATGACCTGGAAACGCCATATAACATAAGTATATTAAATGTTAGTGTCAACAGGTAGTTTCATTGCTTCATATTTATTTAAATTACTATTTTTATTACTTCCTTAAGAACTTCCTTATATATTTGGGAAAAACTATTTATGGTTGTTAAATAAAATTCTAGTTTTTCCATTTTTTTCATAATTTTTTTCGAAGATGAATTTCGGTTAATTACCCACATTATTAAATTAGATATATATATGTATATATTTCTTCATATATTATTTCTATTTATAATTTTGTTAAGATTTTTATATAGAAATTAATTAAAAATTGTCCAATTATTATATTCTCTTATTGATTTTTAACAAAGTTAATGACGAAAAAATAATTTAAAAAAAATAAATTACTTAATTTATCTTAAAATTTAATAATACTTTGCAGATTTTCCGGAAAAAAAGAAATCTGCAGCAAAAATGCGAGAAGTAGATAAGGATAAATAGTGGCGTTTCATATATATATATATATATATTTAAGTTTTTCTGAAATTATTGTTTAAAGTTCTAGGCGATTGATTGTCATTTAGCATTCTGTTACCTAAGATTTCATTTTGAAGATTGCCTACCAAAGATTGCCTTTCCAAAAGACATCGTTGAATAACAAATTACAAATAAATTTTCCATTCTTTATGGTAATTCATTATTCAATATTTATGGCAATGCTTCATATGTACACTGTATAGATGTATATTATATAAATGGTATTTTTTTTTTGTTTGTTTGCGAATCGGGTAACTTGGATTATTAGCGCTTTGCGAGATTGAAGTTCACTCGAGCTAGGAGGGCGCCTTTCTTTTTGCACAACTTCCATTGTAACTTCCCGTGGAAGTGGCATGGGGCCGGGCGATATTATGGTTTGACTACCCTCTTAACCACTTTAACCATGGAAACCAGTCGACGGAGTGGAAAGAGTTGGCAATCACTCAGTGATGTCATCCTTTTCCTTTCCCAGCTAAATGGAGTGGGATCCTTCGTAACAAAATTATTTTAAGACGTGCCACTCCTTGCTGTACATCCGCCAACTAACTTAATATTAATCTAAATTGGAGACAAGTACATTGTAAAAATATTCCTTGCACCCCAAATAAAATTCTAGTCTCGAATACATACATACCAACGTTCATACTAGTAATTTCGTTCACGCTAATAAATACACTCATCTTGATAAATATATTCACTCTGATAATTACACTCACACTGGAAACATACATACTGTGGGGAGGGTATTCTATATTCCACCCCCCACTCAACTAAAATCTAATCTAATCTATTCTAAATTTTGTTGTATAAGTTTACACTTTTTAAAAACTCAAATAACCCTTTGATATATGCAGATTATAAATGATATTAATATTATATAGGTGGTAGAATCATATAATTATACTAGTGTTATTTTATAAGAAACAATTTAACCTTATTATTCCCACAGAACCTCCCTCCACATAATCAATTTTCCCAGAAAAATATTGCAAATAAAAGTGATAGAAATTGATATATACACGAAATTCAAAGAAAATTATGGGAGCCGTTATTGAGAAAATTACAAAAAAAAAACACACACACACATACTGAAGCTAAAAAAAAAGAAATTTCTTTTTAGATCGTCTATATATTGAACAAAATATCGAAATAAAGTCATTGTTATCGTATTGTTTCAAAAATATTATATTCTGAGAAATTCAGAGGCTGTTACATAATTGTCTGTTCAAAATGATTTACATAATTCTATCTTCACCATTTTGTTATATCTATTGTTAATTATTAGAGAGAAAATAATATATTAAAAGAAGTAACAATTATATGCAAATCAAACGGTGAACTGAATAAATGAAGAAGGCGCTTCAAGGATAGAATGATTATTTGTTTAATTTGTCTTGTATTTTATAAACTGTAGCGTGGGGGAAGGTGGCATATATATAAGTATGTGTGTGTGTGTGTGTGTGTGTGTGTGTGTGCTTCAGTTGTAATAGTAGTAAATTATTCATTATAATACATTTTTCATTCATTTTAAATCCGTCTTTGTGGTTATAGAGTCATGACAACAATTCAGTTTTTTTTTTTCTTGTTTTTTCCTTTTAAATCAGTGCTATAAGAAACAGGAAGTATTGCGATCGTCTGAATTGAATTTTCACCGGAAATACATATTTTAAGAACCCTTGAACAAGAAGAAATCTAATAATGAAACACTCATACGACTTTTTCTTACTTCAATTGATAGAATTTTATGGACAAATTCTTCTTTAAAATTATAATGTTTCCTAACGATTAGTTCGGGCTTGCCATAAAAGGTGGTAGGGGTAATCATATATATATCATATAACTAATCTAGCCGGATCCCCTCTCTGTCGATACTCTGTCGTAATATAGGTTGTAGCATACGTGTAAATTTTCACCTAATTGAGAGGACCCCTCACCAGAATCCCCTAATTTTACTGAGAAAAATGTTTTTGCATTTTAAGTTTAAAGAAAAAAAAAAAATCCAAAAAACTCGTAAACAAATTCTACCGGAAATTCGGCACTTCCGGCTAATCGAATTTTCTACCAAGTTGGAAATCTAGCAATGCTATTAATTTACAAATGTTATATGTTCAGTGTTTTTAGAGCGCTCTATTGAGTCCACAAATATAATCATCAATTCTCTATCTGCAAGAATAGTATAGGTTGGTACTTATCCCTTCAAAATCTCAATATTTTTTTATGTTACGACAAATATGTAAAATTTGAGTTAAAATAAAATTTGTCATTTTATTTATAATTGTATTAAAAGAATAAAGAGGAAGGCGTGTGAGTGTTTCATAACAGATTCGTAATTATTAGAAACCTGGCTAACCAAATAGAAAATAAAAATCAACACGATCAAATCTAAATTTCTATGTAGTATTCACTCTAAATAAAAAAGTCATCTTTCCAGCCTACCTCTACAATACGCTTATACCACACCTGCAGATCATATTCGTTATCTGGGACTTTACTTAGACAAACATCTAACTTGGAACCTCCATACTAGACTCAATCGAATTTACTTTAACCAACGTTTCAGACTTCTTTGCCAACTTCTTGACAAACGCTCCAAACTGATTCTACAAAATAAAAGACGACTTCATAACGCTCTGCTCGCACCAATTTGGGATTATGGACTAGAACATTATGGAACTGCAAAAAGAAATAATCTCCAACAGACTCCAAGCTCTCCAATCTAAGATTGTACGTCGTATCTTCGATGCACCATTTTACGCCTCGAACAAAACAATCCATACTGATCTGAAGATTCCATTCATATACACCCTAACAAAATCCAGAGATATCACAAATTCCATAGTAATCTCTTCTTCCATCCTAATCCTCTGGTGTACATTCTCTCTTCAAATTCACTTTCGGGTAATCCTTCAAGACGACTGAAACGCTATTGGCCCCCTCGATATTGGTTAATCCTCGGTGATATGAAGGATAAACCTATCATTCACGTCAATCACTCCCCTTTTTTTTTTATGTACATTTATCATTTTTACTTGTATCATGCATAGCATGTAGTTGTAAAATTCTAAATAAAAAATGAAAAAGAAAGTTGTGTGCTGTTTTTCACCAGATTTTTTTTTTTTTTTGTTGGAAAAGTTGAAGTAATTGGGATTCTGCATGATGGATGTGACGTTAGAACTATCTCCACCTTAACTGGTAATTTTTTAATATTAAAAGAAATACTGCTTGCTGGTCAAGAATGTCACATTCAAGTGGCTGTTGTATCCAAACAAACCAGCAAATATACTGGTAAAGTTCAAAGGAATTTTATGGTTTTACAAGTGCAATAATAATAATTGCAGTAAGATAAAGTTATGCATGTGATCGATTTCAAATATTGATAATAAAAATGATTAAAATATTTTATCTAGACTTCAAAAATATCCATAAAAAATAACAATAACAACATATTAATATATCTTATCGATATTTTAAAAAACAGGATAATCATCACTTCGATAAACAAACTACCGAAAAAAAAAAATTGCCAAAAGTACGAAGTGTTAGACGCGAGTATACAAGAAATTGTTTATAGTTAACTTACACAACAGATTACCTTGAAATGTACGACTGTTGCTGTTTTTTCTAAAAATTAGCCAAAGTAAAGTAGACTAATTTTCCAAAAACTATTAATGCGCCATAATATTTTGCAAACAACAGTAAAGTTTACTACTATGAAAGGGAGGGCTATTCAGGGATTTTTCCGTTCACAATAATTAGAATTGCTACCAATTTATTATTATTATCTCTAACATTTCATTAGTACGGAGTATTTAAATTCACATAAATACAAATGAATAACGGGTGTGACCTTTAACAAGACGTTAAATATTCTCATGTTAATTAACAAATTGTGTTTGTGATATGCTCCGCGGGAGAGTATTACGCCCGAGAGAGCTCCCACCAATTGAGAGGTGCTGGTTAAATAACCCTCTAACAGGAAATTGTTATATTTGAATATAAAATTGAAAATCATTCAGAAACACAATAGTTTATTTGTTAAAAGTATGGCACTTACATACTTCAATCCAATATGAAATAAATATTCACAACTAAACGGAAAGTGATGGACGATGGTGCAGTTGATGGATGAAGCGGCTGTTGGCTCTGAGTTTGAATGGCTGGTAGCTATGACTCCTGTGTGTAGATGTATGAGGAAAACTTCTCTTGAGAGACACTTGAGTGCTGAGCCGTGATGGGGACCCACAAGAATCGTTCACAGGGTGCAACGATCCGTTTTTCTCTTAACGAGATGAAAAACTAGTGATGAAAAATATTCACCAATGGCGCTGTGACGCTGTTACATGTAACAAAATGTGTGTCTCTCGGACAGATCCAGCTCGACTACTGATTGGTTTGGAAGAGAGTTGCAGCCAGCGCGTGGACTTTGATTCCATACAATTACGAAACAATTATATAAATAGAATAAGTTCTACTTCTGCTGAACTCTGACTTTTTTTTTTTTACAAACTTTAACATACCGCCCACCATTTTTTAGTAGAAAAAATCCGGCTAAACTATAAAAATGAATACAATGTAAGTTGTGCAGAATAACCATACAGATTCAGGTTGCATTAAGTTGGAAGCAGAGGTGCCAGTTGTGTGACAGGCCTAACATATTCTCCATTTGGAGTCCTAAGTTTAACAACCCGGGTCACTCCGTCAATTCCCGGATAAGTTTCGATAATTCGGCCAGTAGGCCATTGAAGTGGAGAAGCCTTAGGTTCCTTCAATAATACTAAAGTATCAACCTGTATATTCTCTAGTTGTCCCTTCCACTTAACCCGTTGTTGAAGGGAATTTAGATAGTCTCTCCGCCAACGTGACCATATGTGTTGAATGCATTGTTGCAAGAATTGCCACCGGGATAAACGATGAATAGGAGTTTCTCGGAAATTATGCTCTGGCAAGGACACCATTGGAGCCCCAATCAAAAAATGTCCTGGAGTCAAAACATCATATTCATGAGGTGCATTGGAAAGTGGATAAAGAGGGCGTGACTTTAAAATGGCTTCTATACGAGTAGATAGTGTCACCAGTTCTTCAAAAGTAAAAGATCGCCCATTTAGCACCCGATACAAGTGATGCTTAAAGGATTTAACACCTGCTTCCCAGATTCCTCCAAAGTGGGGAGCTGCTGGTGGGATAAATTCCCAATGTACTTGCTGGTTATTAAGATGGTTCCTGATAGAGGTCTGAACTTCCTCGGTTCTAAGCCATGTGTACAAATTCCTTAGATACCTCTCAGCACCGATAAAATTTGTGCCATGATCAGAGAGGATCTTCGACGGCAGTCCTCGCCTAGCAATGAATCTGTCTAAACTTGCCAAAAACGCATCCGTTGACAGTTGAGAAACGATTTCAAGATGAAAAGCCTTTGTGCTCAAACAGACAAGTAAGGCAAGATAGGATTTTAACAACGTCGAGTTGCGACGTTTGGTCTCTTTGGTCATGAATGGACGGCGAAGTCTATGCCTGTGTTTATGAAACATTTGCCCTGCTCGAATCTTGTTCGTGGAAGGTCACTCATGTATGGAGTGATAGCCTTCTTGCAGAATTTGGAGCAAGTTGCACACTGACGTATACGAGATTTTATTAACCGGCGACCGGATATAATCCAATAACTTCGTTGAATTAATGAATACAAGAGTTGAGGACCCGCGTGTAAATAACATTTATGATAGTAATCGAGTAAGAGTTCCGAGAAATGAGATTTATAAGGAAGTAATATTGGAAATTTAGCCTCGTATGTTAAGGGACTATTAGTTAACCTTCCGCCCAACCTGACAATTCCCCCATGAATCTATAAATGGGGACAAAGAGTGTAGAGACGAATTCTTGGAGTTATTTAGAGGCACTTCCAAATGAAAATGATGCCACTGAGTAGCCTGTATTAAGGTCAATTTCGCTTTATGCAGTTCATTTAATCCCAGCGTTCCTATCTGTCTAGCCGTTGATTCTCTTTTCAGTTTGTTCACGAATCTCAAAACGTAAGCGAATGTTCTAAGTAATCTTGTATAGGACGAAAATCTTCCTATTATTTCAATAAAGCTCGAGGAAGACGATTTGTTAATTAAAGTTACTGCCCTCGATTTCATTTCGGGAACAGGAAAAGTGGATTGATTCGAGATAGGCCATGTTGAGGAAGAATCGTTTAACCACTGGGGCCCATGCCACCACAGCTTTTGATTAATGAGCGCCGCAGGGGAAAGCCCACGTGACGCAACATCTGCGGCATTATCGTTAGATCCTACATGATACCAATTATTCTGATCAGAGTGTTCCAATATAATCGTTACTCGATTCGCCACAAAGGTTTTCAATGTATGAGGCGGTAAGCGAATCCAGCTTAGCACGATACTAGAATCCGAGAATAGAAAAGTGGAATCAATAGACAATGGTTTCAGAAAACTTTGAATATTTAGTAACATTTGTGTTAACAAAACTGCTGCGCACAGTTCAAGTCTGGGTACAGATAGAGGTTTTAATGGGGCCAACCGCGTTTTTGCGAGAAAAGTGTTGTTTCAACAGACCCTGAGCAATATTGGTTACGCAGATAAATGCAGGCTGCATATCCCAACTCTGAGGCATCAGCAAATCCTAAAATAGATTTATGACATGGTTTTGATGAGAAAACGCATCGAGGGATGCGCAATTCCCCTAGTATGGGTAATTCAGAACAAAATTCGTTCCAGGATTCTGCAATCATCTGTGGGACTGGTTCATCCCAATCTAACTTTAAAGTCCACAATTTTTGCAACATAGACTTGGCTTTAAAAATAACAGGAGCGAGGTACCCCAGAGGGTCATACATTCGCGCTATAGTGGACATTATGCCTCGCTGAGTTAGTATAACTTCATGAGGGCGAATATTATAAGCAATACAATCTAGCATTGGGTCCCATTTCATTCCCAGTACTTTAATACACGGATTATCCGTATCCGCGAAGCAAATAGGAGTCTCTTGAACATCATGCTGGATATGTGACATTAACTCTTTCGAATTACTTGACCATTTCTTTAAGGCGAACCCTCCCTTTTTCAGTAATTGCACTAACTCCTTTTGCAGTTGTATGGCGGCTTCAAAGGAATCAGCGCCGGTAAGGATATCGTCGACATAGATTTCATTTAATAAAGTATAAGATGCTAGTGGATAAGGAGAACCTTCGTCAGACACTAATTGTCGTAACGTACGTATAGCTAAAAAGGGGGAGCAAGCCAATCCGAAAGGCAGACGGTTCAATTCAAACTGTGATAAAGAGTCAGAACTGTTGAACCTACACAGAAAATGTAAATATTGGCGATCCTCAGGATGCACCAAAATTTGTAAATACATTTGACAAATATCAGACGTAATTACAAAACGATATTGTCTGAAGTTTAATATTACATTTTGAATGTCTAATTGGAGTTTGGGACCTACTAAAAGTTCATCATTTAATGAGCCTAGTTCTGTTGACGCGGAAGCATCAAAGACAATTCGCACTTTGGTAGATGAACTTTCTTTCCTTACACAGTGATGTGGGAGAAAATATTTACACATTTGAAGTGTTTTATTTATGTAATTTAAGTTTAAGTAGTCACGAATAATTTGGGAATACTCCTCTTTTAGAGAGGGATCTTTATCTAAGCGGTACTCAAGCCTCCGGAATCGTTGTGCAGCCAATTTATATGAATCGCCCAATTGGACAGAAGTTGGCTCTTTGAATGGTAATTTAATCATGTACCGTCCAGTTTCGTCCCGAGAGTGATTCTTAACAAAATGCGCCTCACAATGGATCTCTTCTGGACTGTGACTAGACACCGAAGGTACAGATTCAATCTCCCAAAATGTCTGGATGAGATGATCTAATGGTTCCTTCTCAGTGGAAGGGTTTAAGGTCATTAAAGTCATAGAGGAGTTTGAAACTTCACAATTTATTCCCATTTTTCCTACTACAATCCATCCGAAAATAGTGTTGATAGCATTAGGGTATCCGTTTTTGGAAATTATTGATTCTCCTAAAAGAATTTCGCTAAATAAATCTGCCCCAAGGAGAAAATCTATCTTTCCCGGGTTTCCAGAAGAAGGGATCTGCTAATTTATAATTTTCAAAATGTTTCCTTACATCAATGGGCACAGGGAATACCGGTAATTTTTCCGTTATATGCGGTACAATAACAGCGTTGGTTCTTAATTCTAAAGATGAATCCCTTGGAGTAAGGATACAAGATACTTGGTACTTTCCGCCCTTAATAGGCGTATCGGCAAATCCACTAAGTTTTTGTGGGTTGGTTACACAATGTAAACCTAATGCGTTAGCAAAGGACGTAGTTATGAACGACCTCTGTGATCCGCAGTCTATGAGGACTCGAATTGGGAATAATTCCTCATTAACCTGAATATTCGCTATTGCTGTGCCTAATAGAACATTAATTTCTTGGGCACCAGAAGTGGAAAAGATAACTCCGTTTTCATTTTCTGAAGTAGCGGGTTGTTTTGAATGTTCCAATCTATCCTTAGGGGATGGAGACGATGCCGAGTTAATTGTGACTCCACTTCTAGTTTGTTCATTCGACTCAGTAACATGAGTTTTGGAGACGTTTCGTTTGGAAGGCTGACTAATAGTAGACAATTCACTCCTTGAAGAGGAGAAATGTAAAAGGGTATTATGTTTCTTATTACAATGTCTACATAGTTTAGTAACGGGACATTTGGAAGAATTATGAGCACGTAAACAGTTAGAACATAATTTCAAACATTTAATGCGTTCAAAACGCTGATAAGGAGTGAGGGACAAGAATTTTGTGCACTGATACAAACGATGATTGCCCTTACATAACCGACAATTATTTGATGAATTGAAACCTTCAGTGGACATTAAAACTTGTTTAGAAATTTGATCATACTTAGCTGAGGGAACTGATGAAGCTATCCCAGTAGCCATTGTCATCGATTGAGCCTGCAGCATAACACGCTCCTTATGAATAAATTCTGCGAAATCTTTAAAGGTTGGAATTGATGAGTGATCAGAGAACTCCTGATCAAAACGTTCTCGAGTCTTCAGATCAAGTAATCTCATTGACAAGGACCACAGAATAACTCCAGCAGCATCGGGTAAATCTAAATTAAAAAACGCATTAGCACTCTCCAATACAACCTCAGAAAATTGCTCTAAAGCATGATAATTCCTTTTGGTTAAAGGTTTAAAGGTGAATACTTTATTCAAATAATTAGTTGCTTGAAGACGTTTACTATCATAACGGAGTGTCAATGCATTCCAAGCCTGAGCATAATCCTGGGAAGTAACAGGAATGGAGGAAATTGCATGAGCGGCAGAACCTTTCAAAGAAGACTTGAGATAATGATATTTCTGTATTGGACTTAATCTGATATTTGAATGAATTAAGGAAATAAAAGTATCTTTAAAGGAAGCCCAAGTAGTAATATCACCTGAAAATGTAGGTAAAGTTATGGGAGGTAGCTTTATAAAAGGTTGAGTTTCACAAAGATTTGAAACATTAGCAAATGGTATAGGACTTGAAGTATCAATATTTTCCCTTGTGTTAAAAGATAAGGCTTCATAGTAAACACTTCGAGTGTTTATTCTTAGAGTACTTAATCTTTCTACACATTCGGCCCTTTCCAGAGATGACGCAAGTCTTATGGCTTCATTAACAAGTTTCAAAAATTTTTTATAAGTGTCGTCAATACGCGACAATCGCGCTTGAAGCAAGGGAAATTTACTTGGGTCACTTACAAAGGCGTGACCTACTGCTTTTGTTTCTTTTAGATCATCGATCAAGTCATTTACTTCATCTTCTAGATCACTTAATCTTAACTCTGACTTACTAGCTTCACCTTTCGGAGGCATTATTAACTTTTAATGCAAAGAATTTGACAAAAACCTGAACACACAATGATGAGAAAATATCTGTCAAAATTTAAAGAAAGAAAAAGACAAGAGTAGTATGATTAAATATTACCTTATTATTTGTGAGTAAAAATTATTAATCTCTCAAACCGTCAACAACTCCACTGCCTAATAAAGGAAACGGAAGTGAATAAATGCTCTGTCTCACAAATGGCACCTACTGTTCCAAAAGGAAAACACAGAAGTACATACCTATGGACAAACATCAGTACATATGAATAAACATTTTCACAGAGATTATTATATTTCTCTGACGAACATGACTATATAGCTGTATAATATATACAGTATGATTTAACTGAAATATTATATTAGTTTTAACTTACTGTAAATAGTACAAAACAAAATGTTATCTGTTTGCCACTTTAACAGACTGACAATGAAACAAAATATATGATATAATCATACAATATCGATTTTCTTATTTAGTTATTTTATTCCTTTTTTAAATGCATAATGAGTTTATCTAGATAAATTAACTAAAGAAAAATCTAAAAAAAAATAGTTTTAAACAGAACAAAAATTAAACAATACTGCTGTTCATTTAACTATCAACTAACCAAAACAAAAACTGCTAAAAGTAAGTTATTTCAATAGGTCAATAGGTATGCATATTAATCTTCACTATGTATTAACGAGGTCAATATTCAGTATTAATCGTAAAATGTAAACCCATTCTAAATGAAATACGAAAATAAATCACACACTTTTACAATTTTTTCTGAATTAAACTAATTAATACTTTAATTTTATCTAACTGAGTATCCAATCACTGACACTTTAGCTATGATATTTATTAATGATAATGATTAATGATTATGAATATAATTTATAAATAAATATAAATTTAAATATAATTCCAGCCTATATTAATTAATTTGGCTGAAGCAATAGCAAACAATTTCCAAATGTAGATTTCAAGTGTCAGTTAATCTGGGTCTCGGAGGGTTATTAATATTTTTATTTTTAACAAAGAATTTTGATGCTTATTAAATCCAGGTCGGAGGACCAAATATGTTTGTGATATGCTCCGCGGGAGAGTATTACGCCCGAGAGAGCTCCCACCAATTGAGAGGTGCTGGTTAAATAACCCTCTAACAGGAAATTGTTATATTTGAATATAAAATTGAAAATCATTCAGAAACACAATAGTTTATTTGTTAAAAGTATGGCACTTACATACTTCAATCCAATATGAAATAAATATTCACAACTAAACGGAAAGTGATGGACGATGGTGCAGTTGATGGATGAAGCGGCTGTTGGCTCTGAGTTTGAATGGCTGGTAGCTATGAATCCTGTGTGTAGATGTATGAGGAAAAACTTCTCTTGAGAGACACTTGAGTGCTGAGCCGTGATGGGGCCCCACAAGAATCGTTCACAGGGTGCAACGATCCGTTTTCTCTTTACGAGATGAAAAACTAGTGATGAAAAATATTCACCAATGGCGCTGTGACGCTGTTACATGTAACAAAATGTGTGTCTCTCGGACAGATCCAGCTCGACTACTGATTGGTTTGGAAGAGAGTTGCAGCCAGCGCGTGGACTTTGATTCCATACAATTACGAAACAATTATATAAATAGAATAAGTTCTACTTCTGCTGAACTCTGACTTTTTTTTTTTTACAAACTTTAACAAATTGTTTATTTAAAATTTTATGAGAACCTCATTCTAAAGTTCTCAATTTAATTTTGAATTAACATAAAAAAAAAAAAAATATGCATAATTAGTTATATTTGAGAATAACAACTCTTTCCACTCCGTCGCTGGTTTCGATGGTTAAAGCGGTATACTGTATATAATAGTAATATTGAAAGTGTAATGTTATTATATAATATTTATGGCTTTAAAATTATATTATGGCTCTAACTTGTTTTAAGATCAATTTTCTGGAGAAAAGTGTGTTTTCTTTTTTAAAAATTTATTGCTTTGAAAACCTAGAAGGAAATTATTCTAAATTCAATCTTAAATTTGACAATTATTTAAATTCGAGTATTATTAAATTATTTAATCTTCATTTTGACAATTATTAAGATTCTTATTGTTAAATTCGTAAATGTTTAAGTAGAAAAATTGACAGAAATAAATGAAGTAAGAAATCGCAAAATCTGTAATCATATAACACTCATACGAACGACTTTCTTTTATTTCGTGTAAACAAGAAAAAAAAAAAAAAACCTTGGCGCAACAGCTCATGAAAGGCCACGGCTTGCCAGACGCCGATTTGAATGGGGGAGCGGGTGGTAAGCATGCCGCAGTTTCCACGCCGTTCAATTCCGGCCTTCGCTACCTAGGGCGCTCTGCTAACTGTAGCTTCCCACGTTTTTTCACGATGATGGGTCAACACTGATTTTGCCCTCAAGAGAATCGATCCCTGAATTCTCGCACGAAAGGCGAGTGCGCTAGCCACTAGACCAACGCGTGAGGACATTCTTTTAATACAGTCATATGTCTGCAAGGGGGTATCTGTTGCATGCAGTTACTTGGGGACTAGGAATCTCACGGGCTACCACAGCTCAGTACTCCATGCACTTCATCAGGACTGAACACAGTACACTTAAATTGCATACTCTACACTTTTCAGGCAAGGACAAACACAGTACACAAACTGGGGTCTCCGTCACTAGATAATTGGCGTAAGCCAAGGGAGAAGGAAGGGATTAGATAAGTGGTAGCACGCTGGACTAGCAACACGGAGTCCCGGGTTCGAATCCAACATGCTGCCCTTAGATATTCTCTTCCTAGTAGCCTCTACAACTCACTGTACGATGATGAGCAGTATTATCTATAGCTAGAGAACACTGCTTGGAGGCCGGCACTGAAAAGCTTTGGGGGCTGGCCACAATAGATCTTTCAGGTCGCAACAGCGATAATCCCCTACAACAATCTAATACAGTCATATATAAAAATCACAAACTTTCTTTAACATCAAATTTTACGTACTTGTCCTTAGCATAAAATATAGAGTCGGTGGAGGGGATAAGTACCAACCTACTAATCTTGTCAAATACAATGTATATTATGGCCCAGAAAAGCCTTTAAAATAATATTGAACTAACTACATATAAAATTTGAAATTAATGCCAAAAATTTGGTAGAAGTATACAAAATAATATTTTTTTTTTTTGAAAAATGTTTCAAATAAAAGTAATACGTTTTAATCTGAGAAGTTAGCATATACAAGAGTTCAAAGTAAATCGTTTCCGACAAAAAAATCCCAATATTTCCGGTTATAGCAATTAGAGAAACTGATCACATAGAATTGTAAACAAAATAACTCTCAACCCTATAATTTATAAAGATTAGAGAAAACAACAAGTTTGTGAAGGCGCTATAATTGAGATATGACGCAATTATATTCTGTATCCTTGGATGTAAATTTAAAATAAATAAATAAATAAATAAATGCCAAATTATGGTTTCTTACTATTGGAAAAACAAACCAAACCACCAATGGCGTCGTCTAGTTGTATGTATTTATAAAAAAACAAGACAAGATAATAATAGTAGTATGCGAGAAATTACACCTTGAACTCTTCTCCAGTTTTAGAAAATCTTAAAATAAAAATAAATTATGTTCCTTGGTTGGGGTATAAGTCAAATCATAAGAAATTCAATACAGAATAATTATAAGATTTACTTTAACAGAAATTTAGTGGACTAGTGTTTATTAAAAAAAAAGGAAGGGAAATCTGAAATTTCCAAAAATCTGCTTTCGAATACATTATACCAGAAGCCAGCTAAGTTTCTGATTTAATTTAACTTTTATAAAGTACAGATTTAATTAAATCACAAATCAAATCCTAAATGTAGTTATTTATGTGCTGAGAAGAGGAATTTCCATATAAAACATCAATGTAATTGTTACCAGAGTTTCATATAAATTACTTGAACTATACATTTTAATTATCTATTCTTAATTTATACTGACAACTATTGAATAAAATCTATGAATTAATAAAAAAATTATCCTGCACGAGTCATGGAATTACATGGAAACCAAATTTTCATTGAAATCAAATTTTCCCAAGAAAAATGTTACCAACAAAAGTGATAGGTTTATAATTGTGCCAGTAAGATTACAAAATATAAAGGAAAACCATGGAGCCGTTTCCGACAAAAAAAAAAACAACAAAAAATCCAAAACAAACTCGGAAATATATTCTGTAAATTCGGAAATTTCTGGTTAACAGATTTTCTTCAAAAGCAGAAATAACGGAAATTGTAGTAAA
Organism: Triatoma infestans; assembly: GCA_011037195.1. Classification (NCBI taxonomy): domain Eukaryota; kingdom Metazoa; phylum Arthropoda; class Insecta; order Hemiptera; family Reduviidae; genus Triatoma; species Triatoma infestans. Next base: position 185,598 of record JAAEAF010000008.1, read on the forward strand.
GTGGCGCTTCAAAGGAAATTGTGGTAAAGTGGCGCTTCAAAGGAAATTTAACGTTGTTAGATCCTCCTCTAGATTAATGTTCCCGGTGGGGGGGGCGGATTTGAAATAAATGCGATCAACCTTTATGTGCAATCAGTATGTGAAATTTAAAATATTTTCAAAAAAATCGGGAATAAAAAAAAAAAAGTTCCGTAAATTCGCAATTCGGAATGACGAATTTTGACCACCGAAATCTAGTGTTCAGTTGGTTACACTTGTTACATAATTGGAATAGCAAGTTTGCATTTTCTGCGATATTTTTTTTTACGTATTCAGGGAATCTCAAAGGAATCAAAGAGGAATCTTTTTCGTATTCCGGGATTTTGGCCCAATTTAGAGAATTTGACAAAATACTTCCTAATATAGGAGTAAGAAAACAAATAATAATAATTACGCACAGTAATTGGCTACTTATAAGAAGGCCTACAGTGAAATAGTTAATTAAGTACAAGTAGTTGGGTTTATGGTAAACCTCATGCATACTCTACTTCGCAACCCAAAAACCTCCAATGACGTATTCCCTTGCACAAAAGTTTGACACAAATCTCCCCCACACTGCAGGGGAGCTTTAACGTGCATTGTTCTGTACACGATACTTATTTCCTCTTTGCGTTTAAAATTATTATAATTTAGTTTTTTTTTTAAAATACATTCTTCAATTCTGAGTTTTTTTCCTTATCCAAATCCTACTTTAATAATCTCTTCCATTCCTCACGGTACTATATCTTACTCTCGTATGACATAAACTTTTATATCTTCTATAACATCATTCAATTCCTCCTTTCCACCTTCCTTTCGCTCCGTCCACTTTAGCTCTATCATTAGTAAACTTCTTTCCTCCTTCTTCCTTCGTGCATTACCCTACCATTTCAGCCTTCTACCATCTAAAATTACTACTCATGAAATACATGGAATTAATGCAAAATATAAAAAAAAAATTCATAAGAATTGTTTTTTTTTTTAAAATATCGACCATGATTTAAAATAAAATATTTATTTCAAAAAATAAAGGAAGAAATGGCTTATTAAAGAGCCTTCACTTTTAAAACATTATACATGTAACCTGTCCATATTACTAGACAATGTTAAGGTTATATTAGTATATCTATACAAAACCATATAACTGAGAAATCGATAAGATATCGTTTTGTGCATTAAAATCAAATTTTTCCTACCTATATTTATGTTTATGTTTCCTGCATGTTATGTTGTTATTTCTTTATAACATATGTTTCTTAAAAAATTACGCTTTATTTATTTAATATTTTAATATAATATTAATTTGGTGAGCTCAATAAATTGTTAATAAGTTTTATTTAATTTTTTTGTATATGCTCTTCTTTTTTTTTTTGTAATTTTGTACAATTTTGTAACCTCTGCAGAATGTTAATTGAATTAAACTTTCTCGTTCTGCTGTTTATCTAGCAGGCAATTTTAGAATCGGTTCCATGATGATAGAACTCTAAAAACGAAATATTTCTTTATCTACGTATAATGAGTTTAAATGGAATACGATTGTACTAAAATTTTCATTTCATTTTTTTTGTTGGCGATTTCTTTTTGTTTATATATAAATTCACAACAGACACACACACTATAGTCACATGACTTTCTCTGAAAGCACTGATTACAACTCTAAAAGGCTGATTGTCTTCATACTGGGATTTTACTAAATGTTCCGAGTAGGCCTTAATATGATATCTATTAGATATAAACTGGACACCACATATTACTTGTTTTTACCTTGCAGATTAACTGAAGCTTTTCAAATAATCCCAATATAATGAAGCTCTCACCTTAATGGTAAGCCATGTGTCCAAATTCCCCTCAGAAATCAATTTTTCCGGAGTAACTTTTCATTTAACTGTGATTGTTTATATATATATATATACTAGATAAACCCGGCCACGCTTAGCTGTAGCTCGGTCTGAGTAAATAGAAGTATGATAGTTAACATAGATTCAGCAAGAAAACATCATTCAATTTAATACCTACTTTGCGTTGCTGTGAACTGAAAGGAAAGAAAGAAAAAATGTTTTTAACTGAAAGAATGTTTTTAAGAGCTGAATGTGCTGTTCTACCTCCTTCCATCAACGTAGCAGCATTACCTGAAGAAGCAAGTGCTAATGCAATATGGCCATTTGAACGGATTTTAGCCAGGATTAAGGAAATTAAGAACGTTTTTCCAGTTCCACCTGGAGCGTCCAAAAAAGTAAATCCACCGGATTGGTTGGTCACAGCTTGTATGATGGTATCAAATGCTATCTTTTGTTCTTGAAGGAGTTTCAGTGTATTTTCTTGGACGAATAGCTGTAAGTCATTTCTGGTGTATGATTGCTCTCTGAGCAGTTGTCTCTCGAATGTTGCATTGATCGACCTATTCGGTACTGTTACTCTCAATAGTGCCAACAGCTTGCCACACATTGCAAGACAAAGATCCTCAATGAAGATTAGCGCTTCATTGTATATTTCTTCTGTGAATCCAAGCCATGATTGCGTTTCTTGACGTATTCTGTGCAGAATATCTTCGGCAGGGAGCGCGCCAAGATGCAACGCGTCTGCGTCTGTCTATTTCTGCCAAACTCACGAAATTTCGCGGAATTTCCCGCGAACTTCCCGTTTCCGTGGGAACTACGGAATAAAAAGTATATATAAACACTCTTATACAGAAATGCAACGTTGTGTAAAAAATGCAAGTCAATCCATCTTGCATACTTTTCGAGATTTGCGGCCACAAACATACGGATGCTGAATTTTTATATATATAGGTAATTTATATATTAATACACTTTTATTTAGTTTTTCTTCATTGCTGATTATTGATAAAAACACAACAAATATATTTTAATGACACATCATTCATCTGGAAAACGAATCTTTCAGTCGCAAAATTGAAAATTGTAGAATGGTGAAGCGAATCATCATCCGTTCCTTATTTGCTGGGAAATTCATCTAACTCAAGCTGTGCATTGTCCCATTGCATAACTGAGGACAAATTTTAAGTTTAGATCAAAATGTGTGAGAGAAACAAACATGGTACCCTATTTTTCTGCCATTATGAAATATTGAAAAGTCTACTTAATATTTATTTTTAAAGTAAAATGTAAAATAGTACATTCATGTTATTAACTATCAAACCAAAATTATAATACTAAATTTTAATTAAAACGAAAAAAAAGAAAGAAAATTCAAATGTCAACGCACTCATCAATGAAAACAAAATCTATCTAATTTAGTTTATATTTTCTTTTCTTACATAAATGCGCCATACTCAGCAAATATTTAAAATAAATATAAATATAACATTTAATCAGTAAAATAAATTCCTTATTTTCTTTATTTCTTATAATAGTTACGTTTGAATTATTGATGAATTAGAGAATAAATCGTGACATAATTTATTTTATCCTAAATAATTTAATAAAATATATATTATTTAATTCATAAATAATTAGATAATAATTAATTATTGATCGTTGGACTAGTAACGCGGAGATCACGGGTTCGAATCCAGCCGTGCTGCCCTTATATTTTCTCTTCCTAGGAGCCCCTACAGCTCACTGTCCGGTGATGGACAGTGTTGTCTGTAGCGGGAGAAGGCTCCGGGCGCAAATGACCACAGATGTTGATACGCCTTTAAAAAAAAAAAATTATTGATTATTTCGACAAAATAAAAATATAATAAATTTTATTGTTAAAGGGATAAAAAAAAATAGGAGGCCTCTCCCCTCTCTCCAACTTCTTCTACCTGATTACGAATTTCTAAATTTATATCATTAGTTAATATTGTTGCACGGAAATACTACTACTACAACAGGTGTGTATTTATTATTGGGTTTTTACTCCTTTTCATTTCTGTTTTATTGAAAAAAAATGATATGATGCCTAGACAGACAGACAAACAGTGTATATATATATATATATACAACTTATTTGTAATGCAGATTCTCAGAATTAAATAAAATACGGCTAAGCAACAGATTATTTGAAGTCTTCTTGTTCCTGACCTTTGTAACCTTGTCTGTACTTTAATATCCTTCTTTCTACAAACACTTTATAGTAATCATTATCATCACACTAAAACAGGCGTTATCTTCGTCTTTTTATTTTTTATTTTTTTATTTTTTTTCGTCGTTTGACTGCCCAAGCCTCTCTCTCATTAATTATTTTTATTTTTTTATTTTAAAGTCACGATCATGTTGTAAAAATAAAATAAAAATTCAAAAAAATCTTTTATGTACAATATGTTGAATTTATTATTAGTTATTTTTATTTTATTTTATTAAATCGTAATCTATTAATAAATCTACTATTAATTTATAGATTATTTAAAGCATTTATCATTTTAAACAATATCATTCAATCAATTTGTATTCAAAAACATATTTGTGTTATTCCTAATTTAACGCATTACAATATGCACAAATTATGAATATCAAATTGATTAACATGAAGGGGTTATTATTAATATATGTTCCTAAATTTTCCTACAATTCAAAATAAATAGGTCAACTCTAAATTACTAATTATTGTCGTAATTAATAAATCTGTTTCTATAGCTTGTAAATCGTAGAGTAGAATGAGTAGCGATGAACCAATTGGGAGCATACCACTGCCACTGTTATCACTAAGAAGATCAAATTTTTCCGCCTCAATTTGTAAAAGTTTGAAATATATATATATAGCATTTTTAATTTATAATAAACATATTTTCAATAACCTTTTCCAAATAATTTAAAACTTTATTTGCGTTAAAATTTATGTAAAAATATAAAAGAATTTGTTGACTGTTGGTGAAGTAAGTTATGAAGAAATTTGTTGAGGATCGGTAAAAAAAAAAACATTCAATTATGCCGACGTTTCGACAGAATTAAAGCCTGTCTTTATCAAGGCTTTAATCTATAAACAGTCGTCAAGATGTGGAAAAATTTAGAACATACACATTTGTTAAATAGCAGAAACATAGAAAGAAAAAATAAAAAGTTACTAGGGTCTTGTTTTTAAATCAACTAATCCTCACCAAATTTCTTTATAACTTTATGTAAAAATGTAATGCCTAGTTTTTTCAGACGGGATTTCCGTCCGAAAAATCGATCAGATATCGTGGACGGTGGTGGATAGTAATTACTTTACTAAACTTATTAACTTATATTAACATGTTGATCGCCCATCGAGAATAGGATATATTTCCAGCGGGACCAAAAATATCTCCAGGGAAAAACCATAACAAGTATGTGCGTTCTGTGTAAAACACTAGAAGAGTTTTAATCTTTAAAAGATGTGCTTTTAGTCTGGGTACCAGGTCATACAGGAATTTTTGGGAGTGAGGAAGCGGATAGGTTTGTCAAATTAGGCGCCTCTCTCCCTTTCATTGGTGGGTTTTTAGGTAAATGTATGTCAACCTTTTCAGTCATAGATAGTTTCACCCGTATTCACTCGTATGGGTGAGTTCAATGGAAGATGCTCATTGGGGCTCTGGACTGGAACTATTATTGAGATGTTGCTGTGCCTTTTACGGACCATGGTCAGGCATCTGACTGGATCACTTACTGGGCATGTGGTTTAAAGAGACAATTTTATGTAATGAGGCTCATGTCACGCCCCTTTTATAGAGTTCTGTGAGATAGAGGAAGAAACACCCAACCATCTTATGACATTTTGAAGAAGTAATTCACTAACAATCAATTATGATGGCAAACTATCCATCCAATTGACCGCCTAGCGACCATCAATTGAAGACCTTAAACTTACATTGCATCATTCATTGTTTTCACATGTTAAGATGAATCAAGAAAACAAAAATCCAGCTGACACATCAAAATTTAAACTACTTATTAAACAATAACAATAATAAAAATAAAATAATAAATTATGTTTAATGAACGTACTAATTTAATTATCTTTAATAAATTATTAAACCACCCTTTACTGTATAATCATAATAAAGAACAACTGTAAATAATAAAGAAATAAATTAATGCATCACATGACTGGAAGAATTTAATAATTAATATTGTATACTACAATCTAGTTGACATCAATTGACCTCGAAAATGTTTTCATGAGAAGAATATCGCCGCCGAAAAAATGTGTGCTTATGTATATATATGTGTGCGTGTGTGTATGTGTATTCTCTATTTATTTATTCCATAAACCGTTAAGAATACTGACGGGTTTGTTAAGTCATTGATACTTTTGTATTTCCTGGTGGTTTATTTGTATTTAATTTTCATTCTATATTAACTGTAGATTTTTTTTTTTTTTTTTATTTAAAAAAAAATTAAACAGGTGTAAACACTAACAGTATGTAGTGAAATGGGCAAGTTTGCCAAGCTAGAATAATAAAAATAGTTTCTACTATTGCCCATGCGATCCACTGAATGGGTTTCTTGTTTGCTAAACATACGTTGTATTATCACGTCGTAGATTTCTTTTTCTACATTTCTTTATACAATGCATTCTTAGTAACTTTTTGCATCTTTTTTTACTTTCTCTTATTCGTAGTAAGAGGAAGTATTTTAATCGTGCCAAATTTTCGATATCGAGTTTTCATCGGAAATATCCGTTTTGAGCATAGCTCGAAAAAGAAAAATCATAGAAAGTACAAACTTGTATTCCGTTTAGGTATCACCATGCGTAGGTCCTCTCTCTCAAAATTCCTCAACCGGAAGTACCATTTTATTGAATGGTTTTCCATTTTTTTGCGATTTTCTTAAAAATGGCTTCAACGATTTTCTTCAAACTAACTATGTGAACTACACATATAATGAGCTACAACTTTTATTTGAAACATTTCTCCTTATAAAGTCATTTAAGGTGGCTTTTGGGGGAGGTGTCGGGGTATGGTATGTTTTTCTCTAATGAATTGTATAATTGATTATACAATTCTATAATCCAAACAAAATTAATTAAAAAATAAATAGATGGCCAAAATTCTGAATTTCAAGAAAATTAGTAAACCGGAAGTGCGCTTTTACTGTTTTTTTTTTTTTCAATTTTCGACGAATTTCGACCAACTCCGTGGAATTTCAATAAATTTGGGACACTAACTATAGAATTTGTCAATTATAATTTTAAAAACCAGATTTATTTTACATTGCGTAAATTAATACTAGAAATTAACATGTTATTTAATATTACGTTTTCTTTCTTTAATGATTTTTTTTAAAGAAAGTTTATTGTAAAACGGTCGGACTGTATTGGTTTTTTTTTAACAAATAAACTTCCTTCAGATTCAAAATGTTTGCAACATATTTCAGATCTAAAACTAATTTTGTCGAAAATACAATCACAGTTAAAATCTCATCACCTGGGACCTAAGTATAACTAAATTTTAAGTAAATCTTAATGTCGTTTCAGAGACAATTTGAGAAAAGTGGGAACAACAAAGAATGTATAATTACTGTTCTAAGAACTTTTTTTGAAAAATGGATCATAATTAATAATAATTTCTCGACATGTCTCCATACCACAAACGATAAAGATTCTGGCCATAGCAACAAAGTGATCCAGCTACCTCGATTACATTAGATTAGGTTTTTGGAAACGAGAAGGCTGATGCCCTAGCGAGGGAGGACTCGAAGGATCACCCTTCTGCGTTTTGCCCAGTAGTCTGACACAAACTTCTATCAAAGTTTGGATAGAAGAACAGCGTCTGCAATGGTGGAATTGAACACCAGGACATAGGCAGGCAAAACTCTGTATTAAGTAACACTTGCCAAAATTTATCAGATTCCTACTGACCCATAGCGGGAAGGATATGTGTATAATAGTGGGTCTACTAACGAGGCATTTTAGTTGAATAGGCACATGCACCAGCTACTACTAGCGAATTCTGTAAGGCCGAGGGAGAAACTCCGATATACAGTCTTTGCGAGTGTGTCGGCTTGATGAGAACAAGTTGAGAGTAAGCAATCTTGAAGCCACGATTCTCATGACGGAGCCACTTTCAGCTTTACTCGTGTATGAAGGGCAAAGCTGGAGAACGTGTTATAACCATTGAAGATCCACAATAGACCTCCTAGTATAGTTCACGATGGAATAAGGCCCAGCCTCTGTTTTTCAGTCGAATCTAATCCACCTACCTAACACCCTAAAATACTGGAAAGAGTAGTAAGGAGTTGTAGGGATGTTGAGCAACCATATAAAAAAACACGCTACTCTTAACTCTCCTCCCTTTTCAAGGTGCATCATTCAAGTCTAAGTCAATAAGTCATCATACACCGTCACTCTGCCAGCCCAGTCTGTCACTCTCTTTCACGCTACTACATATATTCTTTGCTAGTTCAACAATATAAAACCCTTACAATAACTTACACATTGTTCAATCCGTTTACTTTAATCGTATTTCATTTTTCTTCAATTCAACCCTACAATAACTCCACTACACTGTTATTGAATGGTTTTCGGAGATATTTTTCTAAAATGACTCCAATGTTTCTTTTTAAACTTGGAATGATGACTGGAAATTTGTAAAACCTTACGTTAAACTAAAGTTTATAAAAATTCAAAGTTTCAATTATATTTGTAAGAGAAAAATGTGTCATTGTTTCACACTAGTTTTTTTTTGTTTTAGTTTTATTTTATTTTATTATAATTTTTATTTTATAAAATCGAAATTTTTATTAGAAAAAAATATCAGTAAAAAAATATATATTACTTGTATGTTAATAAACAAACAAACAAAACATGGGAAAGTATAGAAAAAGAAAAAGATTTTTGTTTATGAATAATTAATGATAATTAAGATGGAACATAGTAAAAGTTTGTAATGTGAAAGATAATCACATGAAGAGTCTATACAGTCTATAATGAAGACACTTCACTTGGTTATATAGTTTGTTGTTTAATTGTCTGGCAAACTGGTTCGTCACAATGATCGACTGGGAAAGTGATCTACATAACACACATGATCATCAATTACAAAAAAACAAAAAAAAATTACTTAGGTAGCTAAGTATGATCAATAGATTTAAAAAAATTATTGTGAAATTAATGTTTTTATTACATTATTAATAATAATAATAATACGTCTATGATTCATAAAAACTGCATTATATCTTAACAGGTTTGTTTACATTTTACATTGATTATGTAATTATTTTACTTTTGTTATTTTTCATATCTCTTTATTATCAAGTTTTCTATTGATTGTTTTTTATTGATAATTTATTGATAATGCTCGCAATAGCAAATGAAATGATGATGTCAATTTTTTTTTTTTTTTAGCAATTAATGTTTAAAGTCTTGGAAATGATTGTTGTTCACTTTTTATTTAATTAAAATTGAAATTTAGTAAATTCCAGACTACCTGACTATAGAATATTATGAAATTACATGAAAATGATGATCTAACGCTCCCAAAAAATTGGTAAAATATTTGAAATAAAAGTATAGACATGTTCTCTCCCTTTAAAAGTTAGAAGTAGTATAATAAAGCTGAGAATAAGAAAAAATCGATAGACCCATTTTTGAGGAAATTTAAGTTCTAAGCTCCCGGAAAAATGTTTCAAATAAAGGTAATATTATTATTATACCGGGTGCCTGATAGCGTGGGACCTAAGCCTGTATGGCTTTTATCCCCCCCGATGCCCCCCATATCCCCTTAATTATTCTGGACTGGAAAACAGTGGCCAAACCACCCAAGGCCACCGAACTCCCTCTATCCAACTCCTGCAACCATGCTCCCGCTCCTGACAGGCCAGTCCCTCCTGTCTAAAGCCATCTGAATAACAGCGGATAATGCCGTTACCCGGCTCCGTTGGCCTCGTGAGGTTGTCATCCTCTATAAAATAAAGGTAATAAATGTAGAATATAAGCAACTGTAAGGAAAATCTTGGGAACAACTTTCGATAAAGTTGAGGAATCCGAAAAAAAAAACACCAATTCTTGTAAATTCGCATTTCCGATTAACCAATTTCCGTACATTTGATTTGTTTAAATATTTATTAAAGCGGTAACAACTAAGCGGAATATCAAGTTTCATCTTTATACAGTTTTCCGTTTTTGAGCTATGCAGTTCAAATACATACACACACACACACACACACACACACACACACACACACACACACACACACAATCCAATATTCACACACACTTTCAAACTATCCAATATAAAATTTGGAATGCATTTTTTGTATAAACTGCAAATACATTTTCAATGCATGCAACATTTTATTTCGACATGAATTCTGGTGACTAGCCAATAGTTGCACTGCTTTCCAATTTTTTTTTTTTTTTAATTGGCAGCACTCCTATTCAACTTGCACATTATTTGTGAAAACCATCTTGCATAGCTTATTATTGCAGTTTAAATTGTGCAATTGTCCAAGTTCCATTTTCTCTTTTGAGATAATAAATAATTAAATAGTAAATTGGAAAAATTAAAATATCGGAAGTTGTTTAGTAATACAAAATATAATGAAATATTTATAAATAAATAAATAAATAAATATAAATAAATTGAATTTAGATACTCTGTGAAAACTGCTGGCTTGGTGAGGAGAACAGAAGTCCCAGAGAGTAGATTTGCATTCATCGCTGCTTGCATTAAATAATACATTCCTCCTTTCGTTCGAGGACTTCCGCCTTTCGACAAAGAGATTTATGTTTCTTATGTTTGCACTACAACAGGGCACAGATTTTTTTTCACTGAGTTACTTTCTATAATGGATGTGAGAAGGAGAGAGAATTTAGAGTGAACGGGTTTTTGTGAAATAAACTAGAATTTATGCTGAACACTGTGTAATGAAAGAATACATAAACTACAAGGACTTGACACGTATAATAGAAGTTAGCTAGCGAGAGATATATAAAGAGACAGACTGGCTGAGAAAGTTGAAGGTTGCTGACTGGTTGTGAACTCGTCGGAAACTCTTGTAAAACTATCCAAGATAGGGTTGATAGGGGGTTGGGTAGATAGGGGTAGGGGAGATAGGGGGTTGTAAACTCCCCTTGTAGGGCTAGCTCGGCTGTATATATAATCAGCCACGCTAGTCAGGCCTAGGTAGTGAGAAACTAGTTTGATTCACTTTTCCGTTTCTCCGGCTGTTCGGACCCTATTACACTTTCTCACTAGGGCCAATCGAGATCAAATCTATAAGTGTATATAAAAGATAGATTATTCTGGCTAGAGTTAGTTACGTCTACGATCTAGACAGGATGATGATAGACAGCTGTTTTATTTATTTTTTTGTTTTTTCGTTTAAGTTATCATCAAAATAATGGCCAAAATTGCATCTTTTATTTTGTTGCGTCATTCTGACATCACCATTACAAATTAGATCACTCAAAATTTTAAGCCAATTTTGCAAACACACTGTAGAAACTTGTATGTAATAAGATTAAAGTGTTAAGAAGAAAATTTGTTGGTATGTGCACGCACTGTTACATTGATTTCATTAAATTAAGAAAGAATCTAGATACATTTTTTTTTTTGCACTATATTGAGTACTCGCATTAAACAAATAAAAATGCAGATTCAATAGGAATGATGATGTTCATAATTTGATTGATATCAGGGCAACACCAGAATATAATCGTCTTGGAGAATTTACCCTGGTTGTTATTATAAATTGCTGATAAGTTGTTATAGATGAGTTGATAAACTGTTCTGATAAAAAATAATACAAGATTTAAATAGAATAAAACTTTTATAATAACATTCAGTTTTCAAAAAAAAAAAAAAATAACGTAACAACTTTTAGAAAAAATAAATTAATAAATAAACTTCATTGGTCAATTAAAAGATTTAATTTCAGATAGGTAATCTTTATACAGCAAGGTGGCACAACTATTAATTTCTCTCTTGATGATATAAAGACAAAAAAAAGAATATAAAATGTAAGAAAAGCTCTAGACACAACAAACTAACAATAAAGCAAAACAACGAAAAAATAAAAAAACGAAATTTAAAAAAAAAAAAAATACGAGAATAAAGAATAAAAAATGGAACAAAACTTAGATTTTATTTTATTTTTAAAGTTTCAATATTATCAAGATGGCAGTATTTTAACATTCAAACTACTCTTTGTTCTAAGGGTTCACTTTTGTTTTTAATGTATTGTTATAAAAAAAAAAGTTAAAAATGGACGAAAGTAAATTCGTAATTAATAAAACTAAATATTAAGTTAAGAATAAATAAAAAAAAAAAAACAGTGTAAAAACAGTCACCCCAAAAAAAATGAAAAAATTAAAATTGAAAAAATCTGATGTGATACACTTACAATACAACTTTCTTTTACTCCTTCCTGTTAATTTGCTCGTCAACATGTATGACCATTGGCACACGGAGCCTTCTCAGTGCACTGCCGGCCTCCGGACAGTGTTCTCTCGTTACAGACAGCACTGTCCATCACCAGACAATGAGCTGCAAAGGCTCCTAGGAAGAAAAAAATCTAAGGGCCACAGCAGGACTCGAACCCGGGTCCTCCGCGTGGGAGTCCAGCACGCTAACCACTTAGCTATTCCCTTCCATCCTTCATGTTAATATAATTATATAAAATGTCCTCTTTTGACCTAACGTAAATATAAAAGTAATGGAATTGGTTTCAAATAAAACTAAGAGGTTTTAAATCTGTGCCTTTGCATTCTAAGGTCAAAGAAAATCGTTTATACCATTTTCGAGATGACGCCAAAATAAAAAAAACTCAAAAAACAATTCTGTTAAGATGCATTATCCGGCAAGTCAATTTTCATCAAATTTGGAATTCTACCAACGCTTCTAATGTATATTAATATTATTTACGTGGTAGGACCATACACTAAATTGAAGAAGTACTTTAAAGGGAATCTAAGTTTTACGCTAATGTTCCAACAGAACCCTAAAAAAATATTCAATTTTCCCGAATAAATGGTTATGTATATATTATAGATAGTCTACAAAGTTTAAGGAAAATCGTTGAAAACCATTTTTTTTCCGAGTAAATCGTGATAAACTGAAGAAAAAATACTATTAAGTAAAGTCGCATTTCTGGTAGATTGATTTTTGTCACCAAACCTTCATATTGGATTTATTCTCGTAGTATGTAGACGGAATATATATCGTCTTGCGCCTTTTTGTTTTTGAAATATTTTGTTGATACACACACACACACACACAAACACACAAATTATTCGCTGAAAACATTTTTTTCGCACTTAGGGAACCTCAAAACAACTATTTCTGGTGAAAAAACTCAATTTCGTAAATTTGGCACGATTGCAATACTTCCCCCTTACCAGGGGTTAGCTTCAGTTTATCTAAGAGTATAGTAATATAGCAAAACATCTAAGTTAAGTCCAAGATAAAGAACGTGCACGCTCACACCACAAGTGAGCGAGCCATAGTTACGCAGCCAGGACGGAGGCAGAGGAGTTTTTTTCTATAAACACTTTCATTGAATGTTATTCGGTAAAATATATTCAATTATAGTAATAATTAATTAATATTCACAATTGATTCTCTTCTATTCACATTTCTTACAAATTACCTTCATTCTTATATACACAGTTGATGACGTCAACAAATAATTTAAGTGATAAATTATTTGCATAAAAATACTAGATAATTAAATTCATATTGTTTCATTTTTTTTTTTTTTTTTAATGTTTTTCGATGATACGAAAAAAATATGTTTTTGTAGTGGTGTCCCTAGGAAATAAACAAGATTTCATTAATTGGCCATTATCACTTTTCAAGCGACCTACATCAACTACACTGCAACAACATTCTAAAATCATTATGCAATCATTATATCTTCATTCTTCGCTCGGACATTCTACCCTCTAATTATTCTTCTTTTTTTATTCAGCTTATTCAGTACATTGTTTAAAATACGAGTATAATTACGATGCATATCATGGTGTTACAGTTTGTGTCGTTATTTTTTCCAACATCACATCACTATCAACTTGCTAGTATTACAGATTTCTACCGAGTTGGTTTCTGAGTTTATAGGAATTTTTTTAGAAAATGCCTCTCTCAATTTTCTATAAATTTTGAATGATATATATATATTTACAAACAACTTTTACAATCACTCTACTTGAACATGACGTGGTTAAAATTATTATCGTATTTCGATCAAGTTAGTATCTTTTGACCCTGGAGCATTTTATTATTTTATTATATTGATTTAGAATTATTTTCATCAACACCGGTAGCTTTTTATTTAACAACTTATGTATTTGTATCAGATAAATATATAAGCTAGCCCGTAAACATTCCTAAAGATCATACTTAATAGTGAAAGAAATCCTAATTACTATTTATTCCTTTATTTGTCTTGACAAAATACGGAAATTATTCGATTAAAGAAATCGATTTATATATATATATATATATACCTAACACTTTTATTGATACATTTTTCAAGCAAAAATTCATTATAGAGTAGTACAAAGATATTGGATATAAAGTGTTCGGCGCTATTTCCTGACCTAGATTATACCACTATATTTCAGGGATATATATATATAGTTTTCCCCCCACAATAACCCTGCGCTGGAGAGAGTTTATTTCTATGTGCTTTCCAGAAGTGACTATACGTTTATATAAACGTGTTATGTGTGTATTTGTTTGTATGACATACAAAACAATATTCAAACAAAAATACGTCCTAAATTTCAAATTTGACATTCAGATTAGGTGTCACCTTTGGGGTGGGGTGGGGGGGGGGACATCCAGAAACAGAGGTTTCGATTAAAATATGTCAACCGGAAGTACTGAAACAGAGGTTTCGATTAAAATATGTCAACCGGAAGTACTGCAACATTTCCATTTCTTTTTTTTAAATATTTTTAGTTTTTCCGCGATTTTCTAGAAATAAAAAAAAGTTCCAAATATTTTCTTTTTATTTTCTTTAAAAAACTATTTTATTGAACTATTTTTTTTTTTTTTTTTAACTTTTCAATTTTAAATATTTTTCCGACTTTCTATCACACAAAAAAATAAATAAATAAATAAATAAAAATACAAAATTCTTTCACCACTTTATATTGTACACAATCAACCGTTTTACAAGGCCAAACTGACATTTCATATAAAATATTTATTTTTCTTTTTTTCTTTCTTTTTTGGGTGGAGGAGGGGGATATTACCAGATTGGTTTATCACATAAAACTTGCATCGTCCAGTAACATTTTAAATAAACATTTTTGGTCATTGATAACAGAAAACAGAATTTTAAAACTGGTTTGACAATATTTTGAAAAAAAAAAATGAAGATGTTTTATTAAATTCGAAATATTCCCAGTTGTAAATATAATTTTAATCCAACATGGTTCTATAGCATTTTTCAGTTATATATTTTTTTTTTTTCTTACTGAAGTATTGCATCGTGTCAAACTTTCTTAATTGCTTTTTCACTGGAAATAATACATGTGTCTGAGGTCCCTTGAAGACGAAAAAAAATGTTTTAGCGAATGGACTGTATGTGTCTGTCTGTGTGTGGTATGTATGTTTGTGTATGAACAAAATATCTTGAAATATTCCCTGCGCCTGACGCGGTTGTAATACCTAAACGGAATATAAAGTTTAAGTCGCTTTTTGCGACTTTTCGTTTTTGAGATATTTTGGTAAAACACACACATACACACACACACACACACACATCTGGCACGATCGCAAGACTTTCTCTTACCAATAATAAGAGAAAGTAAAAAAATAATTTGGATAAAGTAAAGTCAAAGAATGCTATAGGTGAGCGAAAAAGATTGGTTGATTGTCAAAGATGGTTCGCAGCAACTTTAATAAATTTGCTTGTGTTAAAAATTCAAATCCCCCCCCCCTAAAAGATTAAATTTATTTGAAGCAGGAGTACATCTGAAATTATATTGGAATTCAAATCCTAATTTTGGCTCCAATATAACTGTTAAAAGCCTAATAGAGTGTCTTTTGAAAAATTTCTCATCTTTAATTTTAATAATGAAAGTTCTTTTGACATTTTTGATATCGATTAATAAAGCTATCTGTATTTATAAAAATCGTATCGATATATATATATAGTATATATAAACTTTATAGACAATATAAAAGCACATTGTTTTAATATAATACAATTATATTAATGTTTTCTTCATCTGTCTTACCTTAAAAAAACAAGTTTTACCAATCACTTTACTTGGACATGACGTCGTTAAAAATTATTATTTTCATTTTGATCAAGGTAGAGTATCTTGTTGACCCTGGAGCATTCTATTATTTTATTATATTGATCTAGAATTATTTTCATGAATACCGGTAACTTTTTATTTAACAATTTACGTATTTGTATCATATAAAATATATAGGCTAGCCCGCAAACATTCCTAAAGATCATACTTTTTTTTTTAAATTTAAGGGTCTCAACATCTGTGGTCATGCGCCCGGAGCCTTCTCAGTGCACTGCCGGCCTCCGGACAGTGTTCTCTCATTACAGACAACACTGACCATCACCGGACAGAGAGCTGTAGAGGCTCCTAGGAAGAGAAAATCTAAGGGTAGCACGGCTAGATTCGTGATGGACAGTGCACTGAGGCCCGGAGGCCGGCAGTGCACTGAGAAGGTTCCGGGCGCAAATGACCACAGATGTTGAGGCCTTAAATTAAATTAAAAAAAAAAAAATCATACTAATAGTAGAAGTAATGTTAATTTTTATTTATTGCCTTAATTGCCTTGATAAAATACACAAATTATTCGATTAAAGAAATCGATTTTTTTTTTTCTATTATTTTGGTTTTTTGGATTTTCCCTCTTTACGTGGCCATTTTATTTGTATTTTGGAATTTTGTGCTTTCTCTAACTGCTGTTAGAGAAAGTATTGTAACCGAGTCAAATTATCGATATCGAGTTTTCACCGGAAAAATACGTGTTTTGAGGTCCACTGAGTTCAAAAAATTTGTTTTCAAAACATGATCTACTATTTTTGTGTTTTTATGTAAGCAGCAATGTTCAAAATTGACATTCCCTATGGATATCACCACGGGATCTGACGGGAACATACACGATTAATTCCTCAACCGGAAGTACCACTTTACTGAATAGATTTTTCCGCTTTTTGTAGATTTTCTCAAAAATAGCTCCAACTATTTTCATTAAATTTGGAATATTAACTACACATACAAAGAGGAACAACTGTTATTTGAAACATTTCTGTGGAAAAGTTATTTAAGGTCACTTTTGGAGGAAAGGTGAGGAGGTACGGTTTTCCATTATAATTGTATCATTTAAATAATATAATAAAATAAGAATTAAATATGTTATTAAATAAGTTATTTCAGTTTTCTACAATTTTATTTATAAAAAACAGCGACGGATATTATAAATACTGAGACGTATCACTTTTTTCGGGAACTTTTTTCCGATAAAGTTAATTTAAAAAATTTTGGGTAAAGGGGGGAGTGTATGGTTTCCTCAAAAAAGTCATTTTATTAAGTTTAAATTCTCCAATTGTAATAAACTTGATGACAAGGAAACATTTTGTAAAAATTTTGAATTTGAAGAAAACTAGGTCACCGAAATCTTGTAGGGGAAAGTTTGTTGAGTGTTTAACAGCAGATTTTTTTTTTTTTTTTTTTGCATTGACCGATCGTGTCAATTTTTTGAAGTTTATACCGGAAGTTTGTCTTCAGGTTTCCTGCATACAAAGAAACAAATGTTTTCAGTGAATGGTCAATGTGTGTTTTGTGAGTGTGTGTGTAAAAAACAAAATCACTCACGAAAATAACTTGCCTCCACCTCTATTCCATGGGATACGAAAATTTCGGTTAAAATTCGTCCTCAATCGGAAGTGCGATTTTACAGAAAGTTTTGGTAATCTGGATAAAGCCTCTCGATTTTCTTTAGAGATCGCATACTAACTGCAAACGAAGTTTAAAGGCTTATCACTTGGAAAACGTTTTTATTGAAAAAAAAAATTACATTAATTGCTTGAATTGAAAATGTAATACTCTGTATTTCTTATTTTTATTTAATAAGTTTACTGTAGAAATAATAAATTTTAATCAATACATTTAAAATCACAACAAATGCTAATTTATAAAATCTGGTTATAACCCTGTAATGAATAACAATCGTGTCCCAGTTCGGCTTCTTATTGATATACGACAATCGATTCAAGCATACAATAACCAACCACCCTTCCGCTCCCACTCGGCTACACTTCTACTCCTTTTAGACTTACACTCTTGGAATACGGCCTTGAACCCTCAACATCATATCAAGGATATTGCTTATTAAGATTAATAGAGGTCAATACTTTACCACCACCCAAAAAATTGTCTACGCTCTCACCCATTCACTCTCTCTTTCTCACTCTGTTTTCTCTTCATACATTCATTTATATAATAGACACATATTTCTAATTTTTGTAATTATTTTCATTTACAAGTGTAGATAGAAAGGTATCTGCGAAAAGTGAACAATAACTCCTGAAATTGAACTGTAGGGGGGTGATTTCACCCCTCAAATAATACACATACTTATCTCTTCTGCAATAAAAATCTTGCCACTAGCCGTGCCTCCGATATAAACAAAGATGGGAGATGGTAAACTCATTGGATTTCAATGTGCGGAAATGATTAAATGAAATTTCTCTTAGCAAACTGTAATTAGCCTTTTAATAAACTTTATGTCTAGATCATTTTGGATATATTAGAGCCCATTAATCATTTCGATTTCAGTAGACCACAAAATATCATTGGTCTTTAGATTATCTGCCACTTGACATCCCTGCGGTTATCCAAGCGCAACCACAACATGAACAGTGCTGCTAAATCATATACAGGATAGAATTTAGAGGTAGAGTAGTGGTATTTATTATCATGTTCAGTTAATTGGGTTTAACATGTAATAAACGAATTTTAACTTCCCACCACGCACATATTTACAAGACTAGATACGACTCACAGATAGAGAGAGATGACTAAATGACATCTGGAATTTTTTTTTATGGTAAAAAAGAACATATTTTATTTCTTGATCGACTCAGACTGTCAGCTTAGGAGTATCATTGGTGGGGAGAGACCTTGAAGCCTAAGAATCTTGTGCCTATAAGAAGGAATAATCGTTCGACAGCTTATTTCTGGTTCATTATTCGGTAAGCATCAAGGTTCCTGATGCATTTTTATTTTTTGAAATAAAATGTGTATGTTATAATTTTCATCTGTTAGTGCACAGTTCTTATAATAGATTTTTTTTTTTTTTTGATTGATTACCACAAATTGAAGAATCGGTTTGAATGAATCAGAATTTAAATCGTCAAAAATTTGTAAATATTCTTTTAATATCCGTTGCCTTTTAAGAAGACTCATCTAGGATTCACTGTTTTATGTTTTACTTCTTGTGGCTCCCCAGATTCAGAGCATACATCGCAATCTTTGTTTATTATTGTTTACCATAAATGATATATAGAAATAAGCATTCGCAAATTGGCAATAGAAGAATGGAGGAGCTATCTATCCCCCCAGAATTTTCAATAAGCAAATATGACGCAATGTGGCATATTATGAGTTAAATAATAACGCAATGTTGTTTAACTAAGGAAATAACATGAAATGAAATGTGTATAGGTTGGCCAAATTAGGCGGTTCCATCATTTCACGAACCAGCTATTGTTAATGCATGACAATCTACACAGCTCAAAAATTATTCGGCAAACTGAGAGTCCAAACAGGGCTAGCAATGAGATGTTATTGTGACTAACATGGAGTTCTCCTAAGTACCAAGGATTCTTTAGTGATCATTATGGTTTAATATGATGCCGCTACTTTTTTAGATTTTTCTGAATGAGAGCTTATGCCAGATTGAGATTAGCTTCAGAACGTTTGGTCAGAACAAGGTGTCTATAGTAGAGCTCGGCTATTTTCCAATAAGCTTATCATCCAGTTTGTTTTGAAGTGATGTGACTCTTAAAATAGATCAGCTCCGCGCCTAGTTAATCCGGCTTGTTATTGTATATCTTAGGAATAACATGTGCATCCAAAGGAGGTTTGGGTAGCACTGGAGTCGGACTCTCCCAGAGATACGGGAGATTTTGCTGTCGCATACATTCCCAAACAAGGGTTATCGTTAATTACTTATTCAAAATCATTCAAGGATTTTGCAGTAAGAAAAGGACGGATAGTTATAATTTTAATGCATGTATTAATTGAATCTCACTTTTTACCTATTTTTCGATAAAATTTTCTACCTTAAGGATTAAGGTTTAACAATTCTGGGCTACATCAGAGACATTTTCCGTGATAGTCTGCTTCATTTTTTAGCCATCGACCGGTTTCGGGCATTTGCCCATCTTCAGGATGCGTTTTTTAGACAGTGTGATAACACAGACTTGCACAGAGCAAATACTGAAACGCTGGGCGAACTGAACTGAGAAAATACTGAATACTGAAGATGGGCGAACGCCCTTAACCGGTCAATGACCACAAAATGAAGCAGGCTATCACGGAAAATGTCTCTGATGCTTTCTAGCTCTGCGGAACCAATCACCACAACAAAATTCTGGACTAAATTGAGAACCAGAAATCTTATCACAGTACGGTGTTCTTTTAACGTGAATATTTCTAATGAACTTGCTCCAATTAATGAATAATAGTGGCTCTATATATATATAAATATATATGTATATGTGTGTGTGTGTGTGTGTGTACTGCACTAGGGGTCAACACGCAGCTGTTTTAAATTAGTGACAGGATCGGCGACATATGATACTGAAAGTGTAGTTATTCTTATACAAAAGTATAGATATTCTTTGATGATTATGGCCTCTAGGAAATATGAGAAAAGTTGGTTCTTGTGCCTTTCTAAGAGTACCGGAATTTACCTATCTTGACCCCTAAGTCACCTCCCCCATTAATGTTTCGCAGGCGATCAGCAGAAGAATTATGGCTGCTAATAGTTTCTACTTTGGCATCATGAGATACAGGGAAAAGCAGCATGATTTCCAGCAAAACAAAAACCAAGGTTATAATCTCCTTATTCGCCGATTAAAGCTTTCCAAGCTTGGACTGTTCCCAAAGTTGATGAAAAGCCAACTCCTTATAAAAAAAAAAAAATACGCAGTTCTGGTGCTGAGGATGCTGGAGGAAAGAAGTGACAATAAATTATATGATTTTTTATGGAGAGGCGGATGTCGTATAAGATTATGTAGACTAAGCAGCGAGGATGAGGAAAATGAAGTGCTAAGAAGAATACTGGATGGAGAGCTGAGCAAAGCTGAGAAAGAACGATAGGCCCAAACTTACGTGGCTTGATGGTGCCACTAGGGTTACAGGGAACTTGTCTGTTTGCAACAGACAAGTCTCTGGAATAAGCTCATTGAGAGGTTCAGAACCCGTTAAGGTTGTAGAACCATTGATAGATGTTCTATGAGATCGAGTTTTTTTGTCTCCTTCGACCTTACTATAGTTACTTCTGGTAATATATAACAAACCCACGTGGAAAAATTTGATATTTAGTTTTGGATTTGAAGAAAAAATTGGAGGTCATGGTGGTTCTTATGGACAAGGAAACTTCATCTTTTAAGGAAGAAAAACATTCATAGCTCAGAATAGCGGCCAAATAGAAAACAGCTGTTATAGTCGTTGGATTTATATGCAAAAAAATAATAAGCTGTTCCCTTCATTGCCAAATGCTAATGTAATCAAAATCGCTTAATAAATGATAAAAATCTTATTAATTATTCAAATTGCACAAGGCTGATATATATATATTTCTTTACGCCCCTCGATATCAATTTAGAAAGAAAAAATGTATCTCCACTTCTTAGAAAAGAATAAAAAAATGATTTCTTTTTTGTTTTTTTCATCTAAAATGCTAATATTTAGAGAACAAGAAAGAAGTATATAAGTGGAATGGATAATATACAAGCATAATACCTTTTGTGAAAGACGTATTAATTTGTGTCTTATATTTTGCAAGGGGGTCTGTAATAAGTGTTGACCAGTAGTTGTTGTTGGTACAGGTGGGGTCTGGTATTCCCGGATAGCTGTCCACGTGATCAGCTGTAGGTCTCATATATACGCTCGCGCTCTCTCTTCCATGACCCACTACAAATGTCCGCAAAAACAAGCACGCTACTTATCGAACCACACCTATTTACTAGGATTTTTTTCTTTTTTTTAAAATATTTCAAAATGATCAATTTTTTCTTTTTTTTAAAAAAAATAAATATATAACTCTTTGTAAATTAAAAAATATAACCATGTTTTATTATATAAACTGTATTGAATTCATTGATTAACTTTCATTTAAAAATAATAATAATAATAAACAATGATATAAAACAAAATATGAATTTACAATGCCTGAGAAACTCAATGACTTTTTTAACATTCATTATCTAAATTTGGCTGGTAAATCAGGATATAATATGAAGATTCCCAAGAAGTTTCAATAAGCAGATATCTTAAGCAAGATGATGTTCTCCTTACCACAGTATTATTTAACCCTTATGTGAAACACTCATATGACTTTCCCTTAATCTTTTAAAAACTGTTTATATTACATAAAAAGACCATCTGTTTTTTAAGCTACAAATTTTACTCATTTGTTTTAACCATAAATATAATAATGGTGTTTTTAGGAGATGAGTATCCATCCAAGTCGATAGTAGAAGTGATTACATTGTAATCCAGAAGAGGGCACTACCTAACGTTGAACCAACCCCATATAAATTTAAGTTTATCGCTACAAATTCGCAGAATTACCTAAAATCAAATTCATAGAGGGGAGCAAAATGTTACAAATAAAAGTGATAGGTATTCCAAGTTTAAAGGAAACAGTCGTTATGGTCAGTTGTTTTCCAGCAAATTTGAAAATAATAAAAAATCCGTCTGTAATGTAGCACATCCGGTTGAATGATTTCCAAATTTTGCGGTTAGATTCAAATTTTGAATTCTAACAATAGTTCTGATTTATTATTAAAATTATATAGATGGTAGAACCATATATTGTTCTGAAATGTTTTTTTTTTAGAGGCAAACTTAACGCTACGTTTCCCCCCGGAAACCGCAAAGCATCAATTTTTCCAGAAAAATGTTTCGATTTTTAAAAATGTTAAGTATTTATGTTTGAGATAGAATATGAAGTTTAAAGAAAATTCGTTGTAGCTATTTCGTCGAAAAGGTCGAAAAACAAAACAAAAAATACTTAGTAAAGTTGCATTTCAAATTGATGGGGTTTTTGCCCGAAACTATCGTGTCAGATGCGTTAGATGGTGTACCAATACGCAATACCAAGCTCCCCGCGAATTTTCGTGTATGAATTATTGGGTTTACACACACACACATATACATATCATTCGCTAAAAAAAAAGAAAATTCTGATTCAGAGGACCTCAAAACATGTATTTCCGGTAAAAATTCAATATCGATAATTTCACACGATTACCATATTACCTCTAACAGCAGTTAAAGAAAGTTAAAAGGAAATCACTTCAATGAAATTCCCGGTCAATAATAATGGTACTGCAGTGGGGAGAAAGGAACTACGTATTACAGCTAGGTTATACATTAATTTTCTAATAGAAATACCGCCTAGGGTCGATCAGTTTATAACGGTAAGTTAATATTGTTTTACTTCCTTGTAAAATCAAGTGATTTTAATTACATTATAATATGTATTAAGTATCAATAAAATTTATACAGAAATTAATTTTATTAACACACTGTTAGTAAAAGTGATTAAATTTAATTGTATATATAAATACATTAATTTGAAATTGCTTTCCGGTTGTGGTCCTCACGCGGTGGTCTAGTGGCTAGCGCATACGCCTTTTGTGCGAGAATTCAGGGTTCGATTCCCATGAGGGTAAAGTCGGTGTTGACCCAGCATCGTGATAAAAAGTGGGAAGCTACAGATAGTAGCGCCCTAGGGAGCGAAGGCCGGAACTAAACGGCGTGCTTACCACAGGCCCCCCTATTCAAATCACCGTCTGGCAAGCTTCGCCCTTTATGGGCTGTTCCCCAACCTTAAAACAATTAATGGTTGTATTTGAGGAAAGGCGGAAATATCGCTTTACCATTACCCAAAATCACTTCGGCGAATTTCATGATTAATAGATGATATTTTGCTAAAATAATACCAAAAAAAAATTTCTTATGAAACACTCACGCTGCAATTTTCAAAATCTAATGACAAATTCTCTTCAAGCTTCGAATTTTGATTATTGTAAACTTTTATTAGTTGACAAAAAAAAAAGTATAAAAACTTGCATGATTCAGTTTTTTCTCTGTAAAAATTGTATCAATGTAAAAACTTGAAAAATGGCTTTGCTCCTAGGATAGAAACCTGTTTATTGTTTAAGTAAATATATAATTATAATGAAAAAGGACTTTTTCTTGAGAAAAAGTTATCAAGTTATTAATAAAATCTGACATATTTAATGTCCCAAAAATAAATCAAAATTATATCTTAGAATTTTTATTAAATATATAATTGCACTCAATATTTATACACTCACTTGCACTCAATATTGTAACAATTAAGTAAAGATTATAAGGTTATGTAACTATCTGTGGGTGTTTCATGACAAAATGAAATTATTATAAATTATGATTAGACATTAGAAAATAGTGTATAATAAATCGTATGTTTTTGAAAGATATTTTATAATTAAATTTTTGTAGTGGTGTTAATTATGCTCAAGTGTTTTATCAAGTCATTTTATTAGGGGGGGGGGGGTAAGAAATTTCAGGAATAACTATACTAAGAGGAGAATAGATAAAGTTTAAAGAAAGGCAATGCAAAGTTTAAGGATAGTCAAAAGCTTGTAGAAATAATATATAAATATGAAATCCAAGCAGGAATATAAGAAAATATGAAGGAAAGGATTTTGAGTTTCGGTCTTTTTTTAACCAAAAATAAAAAAAACTTAAATTTTTGCCAACGTTTCGACAAATATATTGTCTTTTTCAAGGCATAAAAAATAAAAAATATAAAAACTAATAAAAAATCTTTAAAACATATCCAACTTGAAAACTTATGTAAAATTTAGAACTAAAAAGTTGAGAACACCTCAACAACACAGAGAAAAGTTTTAATGATTGTTTTTTGTTTTTTTCACTTTTCTCTGTGTTGTTGAGGTGTTCTCAACTTTTTAGTTCTAAATTTTACATAAGTTTTCAAGTTGGATATGTTTTAAAGATTTTTTATTAGTTTTATATTTTTTATTTTTTATGCCTTGAAAAAGACAATATATTTGTCGAAACGTTGGCAAAAATTTAAGTTTTTTTTAATTTTTGGTTAAAACAAGACCGAAACTCAAAATCCTTTCCTTCATACAAGTAACGGTCGAGAAGAATCTTCCATAAGAAAATATGTAGGTAAATTGATATGTAAGAAGGTTGGCAGCAAAAGGTAAATTGGAGATTGTATTTAAAATAAATAAATAGAAAAAAATCAAATGTATTCGTTTTTATTCAGCAAATGGGTGGTGTTGTTTTCTAGGCGCAAACAACGGTAGGCCTTTACGCAGGCAAACTATTGTAATGACATGGCAAAGTCATAGCAATGTCAAACCTTCACAATAATAACAAAGAAATAATAATTTACAACTAGTGGCCAAGCCAGCTGCCTGACTTCAAGACAAGGCCGCGGGCAAACAAACAAACCAAGGGTAAATACCCTTATATCAAAGCAAGCACCGCTAAGGCTGGCCACTGACCTAAATCGGTAGCCAGCTGCTGTCATCAAAGCAAGCACCGCTAAGGCTGGCCACTAACCTAAATCGGTGGTCACCAAGCTAACCAAGGTCGCACAAGGTCGCACACTAGGACAGATGTCTTGGTGTGAGTGTGGCCAACACTAATATATAAACTCGCCCCATTGGAAGACGGGATGATATTACGATTATACTTGAGTACGTCTTCATATACGAGCAGCAGTTTACGCGTCCCTATACAGTTTTTATTTATACTTATTACTTTAGTGGTGCATCTTAGTTCATTTATCTTAATCATTCTAATTTATTAGATATTTATCTTCTATTTATTTCTAAGTATTTCTTGTTAATAGTTACCATTTTTTACGTTTAAATTATTGTTCAAATACAGTCTATTTTTATAAAATCCGTGTTAATAATTCGAGCACTAACTTCCAAAAATATCTAAACTAACTTCCGCCCTCTTCAAGACATCTATTACATACCTCAGGAATCACATTAAACGATTCCTCTACATCTTGTAGTATCACGGCGGGATCAGATCATCCAATAAACGATTCCACTACAATATCTTTAAGCATGTTAGGCATTTGTTAGCTGTAACTAGAGGTACTGAACAATGAATTTAATTTTTTGTCCCACTGGAGAATGATAATTTTTAATGAATTTTTGAGAAGAGAGAGAGAGAAATAGAGAATTATTTATGCAGTGATTCATAAGTATTACAAGTTACAACGCTCATTAATACGTTCTCTTGATGAATAGCCATATTTTTACAAATTGAATGTATTCGATTGAAATCTACATCCATTTCGAAACTTAACGAAGCTTAAATGAATTAAAATGAAGTATTAAAAAAATGGTATAAAAGTGGTCTTATTTTAATAATTAATCTGTTACGATTTCAAAAGAAATTTTTTGTGAATGCTATAACAAAGAGACATTCTTAAAGAGGACGCATTGAAAAAAAAAAAAATTGTATAATCACTTGAAAAAATAAATAAAAAAAAAAAATAAAGAAAAAAAGAAAGAGAGAAAAAAAAATATTAAGTGCAAAAGGCGGAACACCTTGAAATTAATTGTGGATAATTTATGTATGTTTAATTTACATGTTGACCAGATCAATGAAATTGTGTGTGTGTGTGAGTGTTTCTCACGATTGTTGACATCTCCATAATAGTAGTTTGTTTATAATTAGGTTTCATTTTTTCTTTTTTAAGTTGTGAAAAAAAAAAATATATATTATGTTCTACTCTTTAAATAAATTTAGGTCGTTATTATATAATGAAGAGAAATAAGAAAATTACAAAATTAGCTAATTATTCAGAGAGTCCTTTTTTTTAAAAAAAGAAAAAGAAAAAAGATTAATACTTTATAAGATTATATTTTTCAAATAATATTGAATACATTATAATGAATATTATTTTTTAGACCTTGAATTAGTTGGTAAATATTAAAACAAAAAAAGTATTTTTTAAATTAAAATTTCAGAAAACGGATTCATTTTTTTATTTTTTATTTTTTAATTTTTTTTACTCTGGTGTCCGCATTTCACTAAAATTAGTAAACATATGAATCATAAAATAATTACTACAAACTTTCACAATTTTTTTTTTTACAAAAATTCCTTCTATTTACGTTAAAAAAAAAGAAGTTGTGAAACACACACACACACGATTTTCTCTTGCTGCGAATGGAATACAATTCTAAATGATAAATATTCTATGAACTTGGAATTTTAGTAAAAATATTTAATTGCCCCGAGTTTTGCATAAATATTGGTGGTGAAACGCCCCCACCCCTTATCTGAATATCTGAAAATGAAACTACTGCATGCCAGCGCCATCTATCGTCAGTCCTTATAAAAGAATTTGAAGTCTCGTCTAATTCGAGCAGAAATCTCACCATGAGAATCCCTTTTGAAATCAATTTTTTTTTAACAGAAAAATGTTTCGAAAAAAAGTGATTATTTACATACGTGTAAAGGAAAATTATTGGTATCATTTTCAAGAAAATCGCAAAGAAACTGAAAAAGAAAATAAATTCAGAAAAGTTTTACTTGCATTGGTTGATGAAGTTTGACAGCGAAAGTTTTTTGTGTCAGACGCGATGTGATATTAAAAACGGCATATCTAATTGAAACTTTATTCGATTTTTTTTTTTTTTTTTTTTTTTTTTTTTTTTTTTTTTTTTTTTTGAGAGAGAGAGAGAGAGAGAGAGAGAGACTTTGTTCAAACACACAAGAACACAAACAGAACACCAAGCATGCGCACAAACGCACCACATACATACGCTAAAAACCTTTTCTTTTCGAACTCAGAAGGTTTCAGACATATTTTTCAAATATTCAATTTCGAAAATTTGAGACGATCCCTATAATATACTCTATACTTTCTCTTATTATAAGACAAAAATATCTAATATGGAAAAAAAAACCAATGGCGCAACAGCCCATGAAGGGCCAACGTTTGCCAGACGGCGATTTGTATAGGGGCGTGTGGTAAGCACGCCGCAGTTCCCACGCTGTTTAGTTCCGGCCTTCGCTACCTAGGGCGCTACTATCTGTAGCTTCCCACTTTTTATCACGATGCTGGATGAACACCGACTTAGCCCTCACGAGAATCGAATCCTGAATTCTCGCACGAAAGGCGAGTGCGCTACCGACTAGACCAACGTGTGAGGACATCTAATATGAAAAGATTCTGACATTTTCTCTGCCCGCAATTTGTTCGATTGTAATGTGACTAATTCTTCACAAACTTGGTATTTTTCTGAAAAAAGGGGGAAAAAAAACACACAACTCTTGAAAGTTATTTTCAAGAACATCCAGTAAATCATTCAGTAAGAGACGCCGCTTTCATACAGTTTAATATATAAGTATTAAAACAGTCCAATGAAGTGAAATGGGCACTTTGGAGGAAAAATGTATACGTCCCAAAATGTTTCATATAAAAGCAGTAGGGACTATATGTTTAGTTACTTAAGCTGAGCAAAGTTTAATGGAAAATTTGGAAAAATTTTTACGAGTATGTTGCGAAATACTGAAGAAAATAAATAATAAATATACAGTAAAGTCTACAGTTCCGATTGATTGACACTGCTGACCGAAACTCCGTGTCCGTATCTCCTGTAATAGGTCCCATCCACAGCAAAGAAAGTGCAACCACAGCAGAGAGAAGAGAGGCCCTCTCTAGTTAACAGAGACTACCCTCTGACTTAGGCAGGCTAGAGTGGGAGAACCTGTGTATATAAGCCAGTGGGAATCTATCTAAAGGATCTATCAGATACAACCATACAACTGTACATCGCATCGTGTCATATCTTTACTCTCATCACTCGTTCTATCATTTTCATTATAAAGTCCAGTGCAGTTAGTGTAAACTTAGCTACATTATATTAGTGTCTTCATATTTCGTTCATTTAATCAAACCTAATTTCTCTCCTCAACAACTCCATTATATCTCCCATAGTGGATTTAAATATCAAGACCAACTTTGAGTTTCCTGAAAATCAAACACCGAAATTTTAACATCACTGTACTCTGACAGCAGTAAGGGCAAATAATACTTGCAAATGAAAAAAAAAAAATACTTTAGTTTTAAAATAACTTAAAAATAAATAAAAAATTAATAAATATTTAAATAAAATATCTAAATTGCAAGGAAATAACGAATATTCAACTTTCACCAAACACATTAAATTCTTGTATTGATTTCTCTAAGAATATGTTTATTAAAAAGAAAAAAATTATTAAACATATATATATAGGCATATATGCAAGTTAACAACTATCATTAAAAGAAACAACGTGTTTTACTTTATTATAAAAAGAGGTATCTGTGACGTATTGCGAGCGCCTACTATATGTATCTAATGTTTTCGGAAAAATACACATACTTAGTCCTGAATCATTTCCTTCCGTTCTGACGGGGTTTCAGACATTCAATGAACTTCAAAAATTTTGGAATGTTCCCTCGCTGATTACCAAATATTTCTGAAAAAACAATCATCAATAAATGAATCAATGACGAAAGGAAAAGGGGCAAGTTATATCTGCCAAAAGAAAGTAGCTAGTATGAAAGTATTTGTAGGACTTTAGATATGCAAGTCCTACATTTCTAATAAAAAAAAAAAAATCCGTCAAACTTGTAATTGTTACTGAAAGTTTAGTTGTTTTTAGCCATTATATATATAAGATCGAATAACCACTTCCGGTTGATAGATTTTGTTCAAATATTTAGAGTGGGGTATCTTAATTTTTTTTTAAATTTAAGGCGCGTCAACATCTGTAGTCTTTGGCGGCCGGAGCCTTCTCAGTGGACTGCCGGCCTCTCAACAGTGTTCTCTCGCTACAGATAAGACTGTCCATCACCGAACAGTGAGCTGTAGAGATTGCTAGAAAGAAAAAACTAACAGCAACAACAGCGGACCCGTACCTGGGATCTCCGCGTGGAAGTCTAATACGCTAACCACTTAGCTATTCCCTTTCCTAAAAATATCTTCATTATTTTTCAACAGGTCGTTTAAATCTAATTTGACTTTTATTAGATTTAATCTAAAGCTGATTTATTAGATAAAACAGTTTTTTTTTTTAAGTGCAAGCTACAAATCTATTAAGAGAGATTCGTTTAACTTTATCCCTGTTATTCTTTTTGCCTCCCCCCCCCCCTCCGTAGTCATTGTTAGATGCAATTTTGAAATAAGAGACTTCATCTCAGTGGGCAATGAAAAAAAGATATTCTTTATCTATATTTCTAGCCTGTAATGCAATGTATGCAATATAGAATATGATTACTGTTTTTAATGTACTCAGGATATAATATATCGTATACATATATACCATATATGCCATATACCGTATACTTATATACCATATATGTATGTACTAATAGTTCACTTAGTTTAGTGGACTGCTTTGTCTGGTTGGTAATAATGGGAAATTTTG
Source organism: Triatoma infestans (assembly GCA_011037195.1). Classification (NCBI taxonomy): domain Eukaryota; kingdom Metazoa; phylum Arthropoda; class Insecta; order Hemiptera; family Reduviidae; genus Triatoma; species Triatoma infestans. The sequence goes on from JAAEAF010000008.1 coordinate 216,204, forward strand.
TTGTGAAAGTCCCAATACTTTCACGTCCCAATACTAGTTACGTGACTAAATTCTTGGAAGTATCAAAGGTCAACAACAATAGCAAGTAAATAATTGACGCATGCATATACAAAGATCGTGGTATTTTTTTTTTTTTTTTTTTATGCAACATATCCTTGATGCAATAAAAGTGCAGATTAATGGTATAATGATGCACTCTTTTGTGTTTTGACTGAATGATTAATTATTTCTCAGCATCCAACCATTAAAGTGTATAAAATATTAAAAAGGCTTCAAGTTGGGAATTATTAGTATCAAACGTACATTTTTCCTGACTGTGGTTAGAGAAATTTAAAAAAAATTAAAAATAAAATTTGAAATATTTGCATGCCTTGAAATTCCAAATATTAAATGTTGGAAATCATATCCAAAAACAAAAGTTTTACATTTTTTATATATAAGCTAATCACTAACAAGTTTCTAGATCAATTTTAAAGTTTTATATTTTAGCAATAAATATTTAAGATAGAAGGGAATAACTTTTATAAGGTAGTAAATGTACAAGACCAACCTTGGGACAATGAATACCATAAATTCTTGGATGTGTCGTAACAATAATTAAAAACTATTACTGACTATATAAAAAAAAAAGTATGTTTGCTACTACTTACGACATAGCATTATATTTTGTTTGATTAAAAATCATGATTTCAAATGGAGGTGTGGACGCCATGACAATCTTAGCTTTATGATTGGTCAATCTCTATATTTCAGACTTCCATTTCTTTAATGAATATTAATAATTAATTATCTTTTATTATTTTCAACGAAAATATAGTTTATATTTTTTTTGTTTACTAATTCTAAACATCTTAGTAAAAAAAAAAAAGTAGGGAATAGAGTAAAAGAGATAGAGTGATAATGAAGAGAACATTGTCTAGATACGTTTTCAAGGAGCCAGTTTTTTTTTACTTTCTCTGGCTGCTATTGTATCGTGATTACCGATTACCGATTACTAATGATTGAATTTTCCAATTGAATGATCCAATTTTTAAATTCAGTTTTAACAGGACATAGATGTTTTAAGGTCGTCCAGGCAAGAAAAAGAAACGGTTTTAGTGATGGTGTTGTATCCAGATTTTTGGGATTTTCTCGAAAAAAGTGCCATAATCTTTTTACTTTCTCTTACTCTTAGTAACAAAATTTTCGACATCGAATTTTCACGGGAAATATCCGTTTTGAAGTCCCCGAGTGCAAAAAAGTAGTTTTTAGAAAAAGGTCTGTTCGTGTGTGTGTATGTATATGTGAAAACATAGCTCAACAAAGAAAAATCGTAGAAAGTTCAAACTTGATATTCCGTTTAGGTATCATCATGGGATCTGACAGTTGGTCATCTGTCAAAATTCTTCCACCGAATGTACCACTTCACTGAAAGGTTTTTTTCAACTTTTTTGCGATTTTCTCAGAAAATGGCTCCAAAGATTTTCTTAAAACTAGAATTATAAACTACACATACAAAAATCTATAACTTATATTTGAAAAATTTCTCTGGGAAAATTCATTTAAGGGAACTTTTGGTGGAGGATTGTGGTTAGTTTTATTTCTTGAATGCTTTCATACTTTATTATACAATTCTACCATCCAAACGGAAATTAATTAGAAATTAATAAATGGCCAAAATTCTAAGTTTCAAGAAATATTAGTAAACCGGAAGTGCGCTTTTACTGAACGGTTTTTCCAGTTTACGACGAATTTCATTAAATTTGGTACACTAACTATAAAATTTGTCAATTACAATTTTGAAACTGGAGTAAGTTGGAAGTTGTGAGAGTGTTTCACACCAGATTTTTTTTTTTTTAATATGTGGATGGGGTTTGCAAATGCTGGATAACCTCTGGGATTTTATCCACCGTAGTATGTTTATTTTTTTTATTTTTTTGTTTCTGGCCGATTTTGAATTTTTCATTACAACATAAAGCTGAAGTCGACACGATCATGTTAGCCTTATTCCAACGATAGATACGAACCGGAAACCAGTCAGGAACAAAACAAAAATAAGCATGCTATCCCAGATGTTTTTTTTTTTCGTTAAATGAGGAATGTTAACAATACATATATCATTTTTTGTTTTTAACGACACCTATCACTTTTATTTGAAACATTTTTTTCTACAGAAATTGATTTTAAACGTTTCTGGAGGAGACCGCTAGACAAGCCATATTCAGGGGGGAAAACCGGTCAAACCCCACCATTTTTAAGTGATAATGTATGCCTTGACAAAACTTTGCGTAAACTTAGCAAAAGTACAGAAAATTTACTAATTAAATTTGTAAAATTGCAATAACAGAAAATGTGTGATTAACTCAACAGTGAAGAACTCAATTTTTACAATCCAGTACGAACACAATATTTCCTCGCAAGAAGTCTTGCGAAGGACTGAATTGGGTTTGTATAAAGTTAGCAAATCGCTAAAAGTTCTTTACCAAAATTCGTTGACTTAGGATGAAATATCTCAGGTGTCATCATCCATCCCCTGTTGTCATATCCTCAGGATGGAGGGCAAAATTGGAAAAAGAAAAACCCATGACCTCCATAATATATTACAATATATAATTGTAATGCACATAAGTCTTTTATACTTAATCTTAGACTATATATATATAAAAAAAAACATTACAAAATCAAATCGTCATTTATATACGTCCTACTTTCATCACGTTTTTAAAACTTGCTAAGCATTTTTAATTTTGTAATTTCATCTTAATACTACTATTTTTTATTGAGCAGCGTGAAAATATAAAAATAAAAATTATACAACATTATTTTTTGTTTTTATAGGCAGTAGTTAAATTTTATGTTAAATTTATGTAAAAATGTTATACAATTGCGCCCATTGTTTTTTTTTTTTTATATAAAGCTGTGCCTGGTGCGTGATAGTATAAACTTTGCCCTAGTAATTGTTGTGATACAGCAGGGTATCTTGTTTGCATCTAAACTGTCCCTTTTGCTTTAAAATTATAATGTGAAAATTAACTATTATGTTTAGAAAAGATTTAATTTAATTTTTCATTTTTTTTTTTTTTTTTTATTAACATTTTTTATGATTCCTACTTTTTTTTTTACGACTTCTGTTTTTATTTTATCACAGTTGGGGAAGCCTACGTACTTTCTATATTTAAATTATGGTAAAAGTGTTATATTAGCAAATCTAAAGAATCCCCAATGAAAGTTCAGGATTAAATTACGTCGTTGGTTAACTTGAATACAGAAGAGTATCCTATCCCGAGTGAGTTTCAGGTAAGAACTTGAAAACTGGAACCAAACTGCAATGACAAGATATAGATGCTTGCCTAAGATACAAAGAATATTCGCCGACATCACAACTAAGTGGCGTATAAAAAAAGATGTGCTAGGCAGCAAACGAAGACAAGAAGATGACTTACTACTGTCCAAGAAAGGAACAGGATTAAGATTATTTTCCCTCAAGCGAGCATCTTCTCCTGAACTAGCATCAGTCCACTCCAATTCTAGATGTAATTACTTAGACTTCTCTGTTTAAAGATCTGCAACAAATTTTCACTCTAATCATTGGAAAATACTTCATCAATGTGCAATCAACTTCTATACTTGATACTGAATGTCCAGAAATCCAGAACTATCCACACGGATTGGCAAATCCATTGACTTGTTGTAGATATTCATCTTGTCTTAATCAGTGTAACATCGAATCGCATCTTCATTCCCTCATTAGAATTCGCTTCTTACTTAAAATTTACCAATCTTCTCGCCTATGCTTCCCGTCTATGTCCTTTTAATAATCCCCCCAAGGCAATAAATATAAATCTAATAAAATTGTCAGTACCTACACATTTATGGCAGGAATTTAGACAAAATTAGTGAAAAGAAAGTGAAATTGTGTTGTTTTTTTTATGAACTAATTGGGATTTTATTTTAGCAATTACTTTCTTTGATGTTCACCTCTAAATTAATTACAGTTAATAATGTATTTTCTAAATTCATAGTTAGCTAATGTTTATACTATTTAAATAATAGTGAATTGTGGTTAAAGTGGGCGAACTTATACGATTCACTTTCATTGTTATACCAGCTCTGTTTATGTATTCCATACGACAGTTGTTGTCTACACGTATATATTGAGCCGTTATCTTGCAATCTTGAACAGTGGCTAACCTTATAAGTATAATGTAATGTTTTGGCAGTATGCTAAAATATATATTATTCATTAAACATTGTTATTCATCCCAATATATTCATTGTTCATTTTGAGGGTCATTTAATTGTAAATTAAATAAAATTAATTTAAAAACAAAATGTATAAAAAACTAATTACTTTTAAAAAATGAAATTGATTAAAATTAAATTTCAGAAGAAATTAATTATGGCCTAAACAGTTAGATAATATGCAATAAGTCTGTTAAAGACACTGCCCCATATTATCTTTCCATTTCTGATTCATTCGTAAAAATCTGCGCAGTTTGTTTTTCACCCCGAAACAATTAAATAATGAAACCTTATTGGCTAAAAACTTATAAAAAAAAAAGAAAAGGAAATTGGCACGGAAAATTAACACTGTTCTCTCTAATTGCAATTATTATACGGCAATATTGACTGATTTCATCCAAACCTTGGGTTACTTTTTTCGAGGGGTGAAATGCGGTTTACGCACGCAGAGACCCTGCTGTGCCAGATTCCCAAATAGGACTACCGGCTAAAACTGGGCCCCTGCTGCTAGGCCCAGCCTGAACTCACTGGCGACCAGCACTACTTCAGAACTAGGTCTCTGTCTTTATCCATTGGGTATCTCCCTTGGTATTACCCCACTTGGCAGTCATCCAGGTCCTGCTTCTTCCACTGAAGTAGCTAGCTACAGTCTGCCAGTTGGCCTCACTGGCCAGCGTCGCCTCAACTAGAGTATCTGGAGTCTGTCTCCTCGAGGTCACCTCTCAGCCGTTCCCATCGACCACAGGAAAAAACGTGTGGTAAGCATCATCTTTACTGCCGGAGCGGTAAATGCATTCCTCGGCCTCTGCCTTTCCTGTTTTTTTTCAGGTATGCCCTGAAATAACCATATCCGCTAAGGAGTTGTGTGACGTAAAAGTTCACTTCCCCATGTGGCCTCTTTGTCCATGACTTTTGACTAATGAAAAGTTCTGTAATCAGCCTAGCGGTCCATCGGCCATGGAGATCATCTTTCCAGGAAGCCTGCCACCTCCGGAACGTCCAATTCCTCTCCTCCCTGGAGAAAATCTCTTTACACCCCTCTGCCTTCCTTTTGTGGAACACCTTACGTTGCATTGCAAGCAGGCAATCGGATCGGAATCGGAAATTTTGGCTTGCCTGAACGCATAGTCAATATTACTTATATTCAAAGATGCTGGTCGACCGTGCTGGGCGTCTTGTTGGTTTTTCGGATTCAGAAGTTACTTACTTTACAAAACTAATTCAAAATTAATTACAAAATTTTATAATTCTTTAATATTTAATATTTTTATTAAAAGATACGCATCGTGTTGGTCACATTATTTCAAATAGTTTAAACTTAAATAGGCAAGCTATTACAATATAAATGATTATAGCCTAGACATTTAGACTATTTGTAACTAAACTGCTATTCATTCTAACAATTGCGTTGTCAGTTTACAGTTTACGATTTTCCGTTTTTGTGTTATGCTGACCACCACATACGCACACACACTCATATACAGACCAAAAACTACAAACCATTTTTTTCGGACACAGAGGACCTCATAACTTTCCGGTGATAACTCGGATATCGACAATTTGACATGATTGCAATACTTCCTCTTAATAGCCTTGTAAGAGAAATACGTTGATATCATAGTGTAGTTTTTAAAAGAATAGACATTCAAACATAACAGCTATGTAATGCGTGCTGATGAAATGCAGGCGCTTTCGAAACAATATGTCCCATAATTTATGATCTCAACATGTGATTACATTGTAGCCAAGAAGAGAGCCCCAATAACATTGAACACTCCCAAATTACATATGAAATGTTTATTGTTATTCACAGATTCTTCAGAAAATCAATTTTTATAGAAAAATATTACAAATAAAATGTTACCCTTGAAAATTGCAAAAATTCAAAAATCTATTCTTTAATGACGCACATCGGCTCAACCATTTTCTATCATTATGGAATTCAGGCAATGCTTCTAAACAACTTTATTATTATAAAAAACGAAAAATCAATTTTTTTACAATAAATGTTTCAAATAAAAATGATAGGCATATTAATAGTAAATCTTCGAAGCTATTTACAAGAAATACGCGGAAAGCTAAAAAAAATTAAAATACATTCAGTAAAGACGCACTTTGATTGATAGATTTTGACCAAGATCTTATTGTCAGATGCGGTGGTGCTTCATAACAAGGATATCAAGTTTTAGCTCCCTACGATATCTCGTATTTGAGTTATTTTGTTCAAACATACATACATGCACACAAACCTACTCATATACAGACCATTCGCTAAAAACAATTTTTGTTATCATACTCAGAGGATAGGAAAACCAGTATTTCGTGGTGAAAATTCAATTACTAATGTTTGATAAGATCGCAAAATGCTTCCTTTACGGCAGTAATAGAAAATATAAATCATGGCCAATAGTAAAATATAACGTATCTAAGGACTTTTGATAGTCAATATCCTAAATGAAATCTTATCAATAGAAATGTCGTAATTAAAATAGCCTATAAAATAACATGACCCAACCAATGATATTAAATTTATTTTTTTTAAAAAAGAGAAAACATTAAAGTAAAAGAGAAAAAATTTATTAAATTAAATAAAAAAAGAGATTAACAGGCAGATCCAAAACATATTTTACATTGAAATATGAATGAAGGTTTTTTGGGGGGAAAAATGATTGGAAGACCAAAAATTCGATGGGTTTTATTTGGTATAACATAGATTTTTTATTGGCCAATAGAAACGAGTTTTATAAATACTAAGAGATATTTTCAGATTTTTTAAGTGCACGTGGCAAGAAATTTAATAAGTAAAGAGAATTCTTATAATAAGCATTGCAACTAATTTATATACAGACTGCATTTAATGCGGCTATTGCCAACTAAATATTTTTATAATGCGGGGGCAGGACTTTTTTTTTTGTTTTAAAAGGTTTTTCTTTTAAAAATGGAATAATCAATGAAATAAAACCAAAGTTAATTTGTCCATTAGTTTTATGCATCAAGGTTTTTTTTTCCATTTACTAGAAATAATAGACTAGACAAAAGTGCGTAAACAGTGTTGCTGGTCAGTAAATAAATTTCTAACGGGTCGTAACGGGTTAATCCTCAAATAGAAAACCTATTATTATATATATATTTATATTATGTATTCTAATAATTTTTAGAAGGTTAAATTTTTATTATCAAAACACTATTCACGCCTGTAATGTTTAACATGGAAATTTGGCAAATACGAAACAATTGCGTCATGTGAGTGGTATGATTCTTTGCATTCTTTCCAGACAATACTGACTCTCTTCAGCGTCAGCTGATGATTGCCGTCTTTAACTTGCAGCAATCATTGTCTAGGAAATATTATACCTATCTTAAGTTTTAATTGGTAATTTAATTGGAAACAGGATTCCGGTTCTCCTTGCTTCAGTCGAGTTGTATATCTTATCCATGGCTCTTTGAATCCCTAGCATTTCCTGCATCCTTGAACAGTGCTTTTATTCGTTGAAGTAAGTAATCTTCGTATGTTTATTCAGTTTATGATGCCACTTATATTTTCTCTCGTCCTATGATAACACTACCGGACTCAGTTTAGAATTTCATTTTACAGAAAAATTCCTTATTTATAGTAAAACCTTCTTTTGCTAGTGTTATCCGTCATCTCCAACCCACTTAGTACTTGACACAAACAAACAAAATGCCCAACTATAACTATATTAAAAATCATTAGATAATGCCTCTACCATTCCTAGCATAACGTCTATTGGCTGTCAAGATTTTAAGTCTAACATCACGGACGATAGTTGTATCAAGGCCTTTTGGGTGTCTAGCTAGTACTTCGACGGCTCCAGAATTGAAACTAGCTCCTGGATTTGTATTTCTTTTCTTCTTTTTTTTTGAAGTTAGCACCTAAAGTTAGGATTCTAGTCAGTTTAATGGATATTGCCACGGCTTTCCAGGCGGAAATTGCGACAAACTAAATTTATGTTCTGGAGATTTTGCGGAAGAAAAAGACCACAGTCATAATTGAACATGTCGTAATTAGTAGAGCATACAAATTTTCCAAAGATAGCCCCTGAAGAAGACAAACAATGTTTGTCGAAACGTCGGGATATTAATAAAAACACTTAAAAATTTTGTAGTGTTTTTCTTATGATACCCCCTGGCCGATCAGCCAACAAAGAGATACATCTAAACCATTAATATGTTACGAATAAATTAAGCACCCTTAAAATATTAACACACGAAAAAAAAAATGTATTCTTTATTATGAGTAAGAAGTAAAGTGAGTAAGCTAAACATATTTACTAAAATTCAAGTTATAAAAAGAATGCGGACAAATGAAATTGTAAATAACCTGACCAGAAGGAATATTCCTACCACTTTTTTTTATAAACACATATGCAAAAATTAAAAATTAAAATAAAAAGTCTAGAATTGCCAATAAAATATTATATAAAAAAAATGATAATGATTACAATGTGTACTATAGTGTTTATTTCTTTAATTAGATGAAATTATGCTCCATTCACTATAACTACATGTACACTATTAATTAATTATTACACAGCTTTTAAGTGGTAACATTAGGACGTATGTATATATTTGTGTGCGTGTGTGTGTGTGAGTGTGTGTGTGTGTGTGTGTGTGTGTGTGTGTGTGTGTGTATACACTATCGATAGAGTAGTAATCATTAGATCTCACTCTATAGATCGGGATCAACAGAACAACGACCTCACTATCACTACTAGTAAAACGTGTCAAACAAAACACGCACACACACACCGCTAAATTTTTGTACCACACATTCTTGGCCAATTAATAGCTTCTTAATTATACATACATACATATATCAATGTATAGATGTCAGCCAAATTTTTACTGCCCTACCCTATTCAGAAACCAAAAATGATCTCGCTTATATAAATTAAAATACAAATAAATTAGTAAAAAATCTTGGGGGGGGGGGGACACTCAACGACTTTCTCTTAGAGCAATTAATACAATCATAAAAAGTGGAGTTAAATTTGTATATTTTTAACTGACACCTAACATAAATACAGAGGAAATGGGGATATTTCATATATCTACCCAAGGCTTCGGGATTATACTGAAATCTAGAAAAGAGTGACAATAACATCCAACAAACCTATAAAAAATTGGAATTTTAACGTCACAGATTCCTCAGAATCCCCTCAAATCATTTTTGCTGGATAAATGTTTCAAATAAAAGTGATAAGTTTATATCTGTGCAAATAACATTTCGTTTTAAAAAATATCGTTGTTTGTAGCCGCGTCTTAAGGAAAATTCCAGAAAGCTGAAAACGAATCTATTCAGTAAAGTCGCACTTCTGGATCAATTTTTCTTCAAAATTGGAATTCTAGTAACACATTTATATGCTTCACAAAAAAAAAGTTAATAAAGTACCATACATTATACTCAAGTAGTAGTACTTAGTGGGAAATCCTTTCAATAAAGTGATACTTCAGGTTGATAGATTTTGACCTAAAGTATCATATCTAGACATAATTATATTTTTCCTTTTTGAGTTATGCTGACTACACACACACCAATTTTCGAATCCAGCGGAACTCAATACTGAAATTTCCCCGGAAAACTCGATATCGAAAATTTGACCCGTTCGCAATACATACTCCTACGGCAGAAAGAGGTACTAAAAATTCATTGATAGTTTTACATAAATTGATGTTTTATTTACATTTAACATCCTACCAGCTTAATGAAAAATGCTATATAATGATTGTCACACCATTATTATTATTATTATTATTAACTATTACTCTTATTAGTCTGAGGAGAATTTTTGGACCTATAAGGGAAGCTGACAGATGGAGAATAAGGACCAACCAAGAGCTGAAGGAGCTGTGTAATGACCAAGATTTGGTAGGTACAATAAAAGAAGGACGCCTGAAGTGGTTGGGTCACTTGAAAAGGATGGATAGTGACCGCATTGTGAAGAGACACTATGATGGGCATCCTCGAGGAGCGAAAAACAGAGGAAGACCGAGAATAAGATGGATGGAGGGTGTGGAAGACGATTGACAGTATTTAGGAGTGAGGAGATGAAGAAAGGAGTGGCCAAGATAGATACGAATGGCAGGAAATTGTAAAGGAGGCCCAGGCCCTACAAGGGCTGTAGTGACAGGTAAGAAGAAGTTTATTCGTCTATGAGGTGAGACCACACTCTACGCTATTCAAAGCCCCACCGGCCCCCATATAGTTACCTCAGAGAAATTCAACAAACTGGGTCTAGAACAAAAATCCATAACCTTGTCTAAACCATCTAAGATTCACCACAGTCCATACAAATTTGACCTTAACCTTGCTTAACCTTAAAGAGAATGTAATTTCCTCACAACTCAAACTATCTGTCTTAAGGTGGATGGGTGTTTTCTCCATTGTCTCACAGACCCTACAAAAGGGATCCGGCTTGAGCCCCATTACTTAGAGGAGTCTCTTTAAACCACAAGGGATCCAACCAGTGCCTGAGAGTGGTCCGTGAACAACACTAGCGACGTCTCAATTATAGTCTCAGTACAAAGCCCCAATGAGCATCTTAGCCTGCCGTCATCTCACTGAGCTCTACAATAGGGATGAATGCTGTGAAGCTGTCCATGACTAGATTCTTGACTTGCAAGCACATAATATAAATACAGAGGAGGTGAAGATATATATATATAACAAAGTTTTCAGGATTATACTGAAGTCCAGAAAAGAGTGTCAATAGCGTCCAACAAACCAAAAAAAATTCAATGGTACAGATAACTACACATTCTAGACATGTGCCCAAAGACACACCAACATCAGGCTGGGCACCAATGAAAGAAAGGGGGAGAGATAGAGAGAGACGCCTAATCTGGCAAACCTATCCACCACCTCATACTAACACCTTAGAAATCTCTAAAAAATTGATTCTAATGATTATTAGGTTACGTCATTTTTAATATAGTGTAAACATGATTATTTCCGTTTTGTTCCACTTTAATCAATGGCCTCGAGTTTACCAGAACTATATCTGTCCAATGAGATACTTTTATTGATACGCAGACTTCCCCAAGATATTGGAATACATTAAAAAATAATTAACCTTAATTATGACACATTAATTATTATTACTTTTAGAAAATGAATGATTTCTTTTCTTTTTTTTTTTGTTAAATATTCCAATATGTTTAGTTCAATTTGTTTCCGGACAGATGTGTTCTAGAAGTTTGATTTTTATATATATATATATATATATATATATAATGAACTTTCCGTCCGGAGATAAGTAGAGATATAGTTAGTTAGCCGTTCCTGATATTACTGAACACACTTTCTAATTCAAACAATTTTGTCCCCGAGGGAAATCTAGTAAGCAGACTGGCGCCGCAATTAAAACTATACTCTTAATATTTAGATAATAACAACATACGTGATGTGATATATATACTAATTACTATGTATATACAAACGTCAAATATTTATGTGTGTTTGATATTTGTAATGATTAAAAAAATTGCCTATTAAGTACTGTAGCCTATATTATTTTATTTTTCTGATATTTTTAATAGATTGAGCAACAATTTTACTAGAAATATTTGAAATACTGAATATTGAATATTGTTTGTTTATTTTGCATGTTACACTACTTTTGAAAAAGTATCCCCCTCCCCGAAAAATTTAATTTAAAAAACATATATTTCTTTTTCAACGCTAAACTTTGCGTGAATTACGTTAAAAATTTCCTGAAATATTCAATGGAAAATATAAGAAAAGTGTATCTTAATAGGAATATGGAAACCAAGAAAGATATTATCGCATATGACGAAGTATAATCAATAGCGATAATTAATTCTATGCACGCTTTAAATAAACGAGATCTTAGACGAAATTCCCTGATTCATAAATTTATATATATATATATATATATTATGTATTCTAAAAATTTTTAAAAGGTTAAAATTATTATTATCAAAACACTACTCACGTCTATAAAGTTTAAGTAACATGGAAATTTGGCAAATACGAAACAATTGTGTCACGTGAGTGGTTTGCTTCTTTTGCGTTCTTTCCAGACAATACTGACTCTCTTCAGTGACAGCTGATGATTGCCGTCTTTAACTTGCAGCAATCATTGTCTAGGAAATATTATATCTATCTTAAGTTTTAATTGGTAATTTAATTGGAAACAGGATTCCAGTTCTCATTGCTTTAGTCGAGTTGTATATCTTTATCCATGGCTCTTTGAATCCCTAGCATTTCCTGCATCCCTGAACAGTGCTTTTATTCGTTGAAGTAAGTGATCTTCGTATGTTTTTTCAGTTTATGATGCCATTTATATTTTCTCTCGTCCAATGATAACACTACCGGACTCAGTTTAGAATTTCATTTTTCAGAAAAATTCCCTATTCATAGTAAAACCTCCTTTTGCTAGTGTTATCCGTCACCTCCAACCCACTTAATACTTGACATAACAAACAAAATGGCCAACTATAACTATATTATAAATCATTAGATAATACCTCTACCATTCCCAGCAAAACTTCTATTGGCTGACAAGATTTTAAGTCTAACATCACGGACGACCCAAGAACCCCCGCTTTATTAATAAGAACAAGTGAAAATAAAGAAATCTCCAACCATTACTCTGTAATAACGAAATCATACAGTGCTTCTAGAAGCATATACCTTGGGCACATATAAGTTAACCATAACAGAATTTCAAAGTATTAAGAGTTTCTTTGGCCTTTTTCTTCTTAAAAAAATGTTCACCTTAAGACAGATAAGTTATTTTCAGTTGGTCATCAAACTCTAAGTTTTGAACCCTTTCTTTCTTTACCAATTTTCCAGTACATTCTCCAAAAAAAATTGTAATTTCAAGCTGCAGGAAATACTAAGAGAATAAAGTTTCGAAATATTCCTTGCACTAATGAAAACCAAAATTAATATAATTCGTGGTTGTTTTTTTGTTTTACTTCTTTTGAAGCATGAAGCAGCTAACTAACTTACTGCATACATGCACAACAGAATTCAATTTTTAATTAGAATATCATTTTTCTTGCTATGAATCTGAATCTGGTATGAAAATATTCGCTTAACTCTTTCTAACTTAAGAATCAAGCAATTATATAATCGACAAATTTTTTTTTTTGGATATTGAAATTTTTACTCATTTTGCTGTAAAAAACTTTTTCAAATAATAGTGATAGGCATTTGTGTGGGGTTTGTGTGTGTGTGTGTGTGTGTGTAGAGGAGTTTTGGTAACTAAATAGAATATAAGTTTGAGCTTTCTGCAAATTTTTGCTTTTTAAATATTTTCTATGTATATACACACCCATATTTAATTTTTTTTTTTTTTTTTGGCATGGTAACTCAAAATATGTATTTTGGAAACACAATTTTAAAAAATTTGACACGGTCGCAATAATTTAATTAACCACCATGAGAGAATGTAAAACTAGAAATTAAATAATAAATTTTCATTATATAACCAAACAATTTTCATTGAATTTTATATATATAAAAAAAATAATCGCATTATTTTTTTAATATACTTAACATGTGGGCGAAGTTAAACAATAAAATTTAGTTCGTAAATTAAAATATTATCCTCGTTAAATTTTCAATTTTAAAAAATTAATAATAATAACATGCGTATTAGGAAATATAGTTGAGCAATTAATGTAAATTCAAGGTCACAGTTGCGTTAAATTAGTATTGGGAATCCCTAGTCTACTAAGTGTGGCTCATTGTGAACTGGTTTGAACTTTCTGGTCTTCAGTTTACTTTTTTTTTTATATTTTACTCCCCCTCCGCTCGTAAATTAAATTTTTTATTTATCCTTCTTGAAAATTAATGCCAAATTCTAAACAAATGCCAAAAAAATGGAGAATTTATTGAGGAAACTTTAATAATATAAAATTAATTGATTATAAATGGACTTATGTCAATATTTTAAATGGAAATTTAAAAAAAATAAAAATCTGCAAGTAATTAATAAAAAAAATATATTAAATGAATTCAGTATGTAAACCGGCCAACCAAGTGGCAGTTCTTTGGCCGAATTCCAAAAATGATTCTTTTTCTGACTAACATAAAGACATTTTGAATTAATATTACATCTGATTCAATATATTCTAGTCTTTACTAGTTTAGTATTTAAAGAACATTTATTATTTTCACATCTGGCATAGATTTACTGGTAGCGCTTTCTGTCTTGAATAATTTATAAGTTCAAAGGTTCAAGGGAGAACATGTTTTCCACTGTCTTATCCTAGAGGACAACAGCTTGCTGAAATAATTGTTATCTTTCATTTTTTGTTTCTTTTCTTTTCTTTTTTCTTTTTTGTTGTTAATGTAACAAGCAAAAAAGGATAATACAATAAGCATAAGGTAAATACTGTAATAGGTAAAAGATAAAAACATAAGAGCAATGCTGGACTGGAGGAACCACCCCATTTTCCTATAGGCATTTTTGCTTCGGCTGCTTAGGCGTGTTACCTGGTTTTTGGGAATATAGAGTCGTTTCATTCAGAGAATTCAGGGTTCGATTCCCGTGAGGGCAAAGTCGGTGTAGACCCAGCCTCGTGATAAGCTACGTGGGGAAGCTACAGTTAGTAGCGCCCTAGGTAGCGAAGACCGGAAGCAAACGGCGTGGGAACTGCGGTGCGTCCCCCCTATTCAAACGCCGTCTGGCAAGCTTTGGTCCGTCATGGGCTGTTACGCTATAGGGGGGGGAGGAGAGTCGTTTAATTAATTACATTGGGATCAACTACTGTGGATAAATAAAATAAGGATTCAACTAACTCATGAATGTATGGAATTTTGATGTGGCTGATGATAGTAAGAGAACTGAATCTATTCAGGGGGCGTTGTCAGTTTTCCGGGCATTTTTTATTGTAAGAATTGGCTTCGCTGACAATCGGAACATTTGATCGTACTCTAGTTTCAGTCTATAAGTTGGGATTGGCCAAAAATGTAGAAGTTTCTTTAAATAATTTACAAGTGATTCAAATTACGGTACCAATATTTTTTTTCTAATTTATTGTTAAAAACCTCTTTTAAAACAAATTTAAGACAAAATTTATTCAAATAAATAAAATTCCCAACAAATTAAATTATTAAAATGGGAAGCTGGTATTTAAAGGCTGAGGCCAAAGTTTATGTTCTTGAACAGAGTTAGAGTCAGATATACTACGATTTTCTAGGCAGATTATACTATCATACATTATAAGGTAAATATCTTACAAATATACTTTTGAAGGTACATAAAAAAAAAAATCATTATTTACAATAATTAAAGAATTAATGAATTTTAAAACATCGGTAAAATTTTTTACTTCTCAGTAAGCTGTTTGGGAATGCCAGGGAAAAAAGAGGCAATTTTATTGAAGAATTATCTGCAGCCCTAGCGAAAAAAAAAAATTATCGAGGTAGAAACGTATTAATATTTTGGAGTTGCTCATAAAATATAGTTGGGTATGGCTGTTGTTAACGATTTTACGACACTGATCTTGGATGCTGTGTAGTGGCTAGCTCACTCGCCTTTCGTGTGAGAATTCAGGGTTCGATTCTCGTGAGGGCAAAGTCTGGTGTTGACCCAACATCGTGATGAAAAGTGGGAAGCCACAGTTAGTAGCGCCCTAGATAGCGAAGGCCGGAACTAAACGGTGTGGGAACAGCGGCGTGCTTACCATTCGCCCCCCACTATTCAAATCGCTTTGGCCCTTCATGGACTGTTGCGCCTTAGGCGGGGATATTGGATACTATGTTATAAACCTAACTGAAGTGAAAAACAAGACCATTTGAGTTCGCAATAGTAGGTTTTAGAAAACCACCCCTTCTCGTCAATTATTTAAATCTACTGGCATATTGCTTAAGTAAATCATTGATTTGCTTTTCTTTTCTTTTTTTTATCAACATTCCTTTTTTAATTTCCATTAAAAGCGTTGAGTTTTTTTTTTTTAAACTGAGTTAAAAACAATGAATGGCCGTTTCTGTTGAATTAAATTTGATAAACTTTTGACAACAAATTTTTCATTTTTCCTGCTATAAATTTGCTAGTTTTAATCAAAATATTTTATTCTCCTCTGTTTTCCTCTATTATCCTTTTAATAAGCTTCTTAATATATATTTTCTAAGCATTGTAAAAACGTCCGAGTTTGGGTCCAATTTTACCAGTTGTTATTCGAAAGTTTGTAAAAAGCAAGTCGTGTAAATTAGACACAGATAATTTGTTTTCGTTAAGAGGCTTGTCTTTTGGAAATTATAATTCTATCAATATTATATTAAACAATCTAATCTAAAACTTGAAATTCCAATTTTGTTGTGTAAAACAAAAAACAGGCAATTAATATTATAAATAATTAAAATTGTCTAAAAACATCAAACAATCATTAAAAAACAATTAACATAATTTTAGAGAATTTATTACTACAATAATGACAGTCTTGAATTTTAAGAAGAGTTAAACTTAAACTAGAAAGATTATTTTAATAATTACTTTAATTTTTTAAAACAGAATATTAACATATATGGTTTTTTCATTTAAAAGTTTAGACTACAAGGCTATTTAGAACTTCTTTTTTTTTATTAAAATGATTTAATTGTGTCCGCAAAAAAATTGAAAACAATTAAAGGCATATTGTATCGGTAAACAATCAACAAATCAATTATCGATTCTCTAATTTGTTCCCGAAAATTTTTTGTGCATTATTTCTTTATTTCTTCTTGTTTTTAGATCTGTATTAATAGGAATCAATAACAAACAGATAATTGAACCATTTTATTCTCCTGTGATCCTTTGATAAACCCAACAATGATTACAAAAAAGAAGAAATCCCTGGTTACGAAAAAAATCCCTTCTGGGATCCTATTGGCTGGCTCAACCAGAAGGATTGTTGTAACAAACCAGAAGGATTGTAAATTCTAATAACACCACTAAACTGATTTAGATGACAGTTTGCAAAATTCTGGTCTTTTTAGAATTACCCGTGATTACTGCTGTATATTAAATAGCACTTTATCTCATCTAGAATTAATTCCAGAGATTGTATTATGTAATCCAAACAGGTGGTTATGCTCAAATTAAATGAAAATCCCAATCCTGTTTGTTATTACATTAGAGCATAAGGAATAATACCAACTTTTTTTTTTTTTTACTTTTATTGATATTTACAACTGTATAACAATACAATAAGCAAAAGTGATTAAAGAAAATAAAGACATGCACACGTGTGAGGGACATTATTCAGTAATAATGTCCCTTATTGTTTACTTAGGCTGTTTGATGATGGAAAAAGTAAGTCTCGCGGCCACAGGCGTTTCAGACGGCGGGGAGGACTGCCTGGAATATGGGCAGAGGTCAATTGTAGGACGAGAGGGTTAGGATGAAGGAGGAGAGATTCATGGAATTTTTTGTAACGGGAGGATATCATTTCTGCGATGAAAGGGATTTTTAGGTCGTTGTGTAAGGTCAGGTTGGATACGTAATATGGGGCTTGGGTGATTTTGCGGAGGATTCTGGATTGGAGGGACTGGATTCTTTTGGAATTGGTTCGCTTGGTTGAGCCCCAGACTTCAACCACATAAGTCCAAATTGGTCGTAAAATTGTTTTGTATATAAGTACTTTGTTGTCTAATGAGAGTTTGGAACGTTTGTCTAGTAGTCTAAGAAGAAGTCTGTATCGAGTGTTTAGCTCTTGTCGTTTAAGTCTAGTATGTGGGTTCCACGTGAGTCTTTTGTCCAAGTACATACCTAGGTATTTCACGGTGTCTGCAACAGGGATGGGAATGTTATTATAGTATAGTGAAGGACAAGTTCCTCGGCGAAGAGTAAACGTTACATTGGTGCTCTTACTCTCATTAATTTTAATTTTCCATTGTTTGCACCATAGTTCTACTTTCTCCAAGTGATTCTGGATGTTGTGGGTGGCAGATTGTGGATCTGGATCGGAAGAAAGGAAAGCTGTGTCATCTGCAAATGAGGCGGTGATTGTGTGTGAGGATTGTGGAATATCGGATGTGTAGAGGGTGTAAAGTAGAGGGCCTAGAATACTTCCTTGCGGTATTCCGGCCCTCGCGAGGAAACAGGAGGAGAACTTAGAGCCATGTCTGACCCGGAAGTACCGTTCATTGAGGTAGGAATTACCAATTTAAAAAAGTTTTTTAACCAGGAACAGTGAAATTAGTCATACAGCGTGTCTTATTTAAAATCTGCGGCGGGATATAGTAATTCTATAAAGAGTACTAATCTGTTCTGAAAATGGCATAATTTAACCGAGGCCAAAGCAATAGGAAACATCTAAATTATGGTTTATTCGCATTGTTAATTTTACAAATATTAATTTTTCTATGATAACTAGAAGCAGATTTGTGAACATTTTAATTAAAGAAATGAGTTCAAGTAAAGCTTTAACAAGTTTTTGCTAAATTTAAAGCATATAAAAAACTAGACTTTCCAAATAAGCTAAATAATATATAAATAAGGCGATCGGAAATATTTAGGATAATCAAATTTGCTGAGAGTGTATAAAGTGCAAAGCAGTAAATTTGTCAAGCCTTGTTCTTGCAGTTTTCAAAATCAGTGAATTTATTGACGGAAATCTGCAACAATATTAGCAAAATTTCATGTTCATTGTACTTTAATTAAAAAATGTATTTTTTACTTCTTTTTATTTATTTACACACTTTTCTTCAATGCTCTGTTTTCTGGTATATTTCAATTTATGAATCCATATGTTTCAGTGAGTATAATATAAACAATATTTTGTAGGCCTTGAAAAAGATTATTAGTTTATCGAAACGTTGGCAAGAATTCATCTTGTTTTTTTGTTGTTTTTTTTTTCTATTCTAGCCAAACCTCACGAATTTTAACGATATTAATCTGCAATTAGAAGTTGCCCATACAATGTTGCCACACTTAGGTCTTGTGTTCTACAAATTAACAACTATAATTCATATCACCCATATTTATGTTTAATAAGTAACATCTTCTTATATTAAACGTTTATTAAAAGAAACGTTATCATCTGGAAAAAGTAAAAGTTCCTTCATATCGTATTATTTCAGAGGATAATACTTAATTTTAGACTAATTTATTTTATCGAACCCAAATATGTCTTTCTTTTTTTTGTTTTTTGCAATTTGATGGGGAAATTCCCTTGTATTTAGCGCTCCTATGTCCGATTTTGTACGAATATGAGAACAGTAATGGAAACCAATTAAGAAAAAAATAAAAAATCTGGTGTAGAACTTTTCTGAAACGTTTGGGAAACAATGTCCACTATTTGAAATGAGCCACCTAGTAAACCTTGCCTTCAAAAGATATATAATTATAATGGAGTTGATGAGGAGAGAAATTGGGATTGATTAATTAGACGAGATATGAAGACACTGTTATAATATAACTATAAGTTTACACTAACTACACTGGACTTGTAATGATTTTATAGAATAAAGGGTGAGAGTAGAGTTATGACACGATGTGATGTATATGGTTCAATCTGATAGATTGATAGATGTTTAGATCTCTTACTGGCTTATATTCCAGCTTCCCCACTCTAGCCTGCTTAAGTTTGTTTTCTCTCGGTCCGGCTTGTGTTCTCTCTCTTGCCGTTGGCTTATATACAGGTTCCCCACTCTAGCCTGCTTAAGTGAGAGAGTACCAGAGAGAGTTTGTTTTCTCTCGGTCGGGCTTATGTTCTCTCTTGTCGTTACATAATAATACTTAAACCAGTTAGAAGATTAAAAAAAACAAAAAACAGAATTCATTAAATCATTAAATAATATCGTATAACTTATAACAATAACTTCAATCTGATGTATATCATTCAAGAACTAATTTTTGCCACTTTATGTAAATTTCATTGGTCAACAACAGAGAAACCTGATTAGAAAATGTTTTTTTTATGTTTTCATCAACGTCACTTTTGAATAAAATGTGAAAAAAGGATTTTAAAAAGAGGAAAAGAGGTTGAACACTTTTCTAAATGAGCAATCAATATAAGTAGATGTTTATCAAATTCCAAAAAGTAAATTTATTATTTACTTTTTCCAACCTTGATTTCATAAAAATGTTGCTTATTGTTGCATAAAAAAATAAACCTTCAATATTAAATAAAAGAAATAAAAAAATGAAACTTAAAAATCCAGATTGTTATGCAAATCATATGACTAATGTGAGACAATCAAGGAAGCTATGTCTGGCCAATATATTTGCCGAGAGTTGCATAATCTGTTTGTGAAAAGTATAAGGTATTACTTCTGCGAAATATTTGTTATTTATTTATTTATTTATTACATAATAAAAATTAATTAAAAAAAAAAGAATTTATTTCGGAATTGGCAATTATGTCAGTCCGAGAGGTAAATAAATTAAATATATATTATTAATATTATTATTTTATTATTATATATATATTTTTTTTTATGTCTTTAGCTTGCACGCTATCGAACCAGTTACAAGTTATTGACAATGTTTTGATATAAACAAAATTATTTAAGCAAAATGTTTTTTTTAATTAATTTACTATTCGGCCATTGTTTATATAACCTCGTGTGTTTTCAGTTAATAAGATAGTATTATAATTACATGGAAGGGACGAGTTCATATTTATTAATATAAATAACCTTTCTCTATATACCTCGTCTTCGGGGGGGGAGATCATACCATATGTTCCAGATCTTCTCAAACTCCACATCTTGACCATAATGGGGGGGGTGGGATTAACTACATTGATCTTAATTAAATATGCTATAAATTGTTAAAACTATGGCTTTTATTATATATTTTTATTATTTTCATTACATGTGGTTAAAGAAAATACATTGGAATTGTATATTATGCGATAAATTTGTAGTAATAAATGATTGAGAAAGTAAATCGATATAAGAAAATATTTGTAAATTGCCCAAGGAAGACTGACTGCGTAGTGAAATTAGTTTCCAATAAAAGAATTTATAACTATTTATTATTAAAGCTTTTGTTAACTGAAAAAAAAGAAAAGCTGATATGAAACATTTACCACCAAAATCTGCACAGCGATGGACGGCTCCAGGCGGGTACTCGTCCCCAACTCTTCTACGCTCATCGCCGTGACCCTATTACTCATCAAGAGATAGTAGTAATATGAAATAAGCTATATAATTAACAACATTGCTTTTAAAAAATTATAACATTAATTATCGTACAGCTTATTAACTACCTTTGTCATACGGCACTACGCTAGAGCGCCATCCATTTTCAGGGCGGTTAGTTACTGCATTTAATACAATCACTAAATTGATTATTTGCTTCGAAATTTTGATATTTCACTCCAAAATTAGTCGTTTTAATTTAAATTTAGTGTTCTGAGGTTATATGTTTGTGCGCAGCATATGCGCAGGTATAATTGTTTATGAATAATTTGTACTATAGAAATCAATGCCTAGATCAAATCTCCCAAAAATAACTTAGAATCTAACAACTAAGACAGAACCTAACCACTCCACAGGCCCATTCAAAAATTCCATTTTCTCCGGAGAAAAGTTTAAACAATAGTATAGAAATATATATTTGAAGTAAACACGCTAATTTTGAGGGAAAAAATCGTTGGATCTAGTGCTATATGGCATAAATTTATGCCAAAAAAATAATTTTTGGATCGATTTTAGAGTTAGAGCGAAAAAAAACGGGAGTGATGAATTAATGTAAAAATGATTAGAAAATCCAAAGAAACTGGAAATAAACTATTCAGTAATGTTATGCGGAACTTGAGCGACCTGTTTTTTTTGTTCTCAAGACACACAACACCCTCTACACATTTGTTTACGCGCTCATGGAACCTCAAATGTTATTATTCCACCAATCACACTTTTCCGTGGAAAAGTCTGTTTTGAAAATTTGGCATCATCGCCAACATCTCCTCTTACAGCAACAGAAGAAATAATACTTATTTTAAGGGAAGGGAATAGCTAAGTGATTAGTATACTGGACTCCCACGCGGAGGACCCGGGATCGAGTCCAGCTGCCCTTAGATTTTTTTCTTCCTAGGACCCTCTACAGCTCACTGTCCGGTGATGGACAGTGTTGTCTGTAACAAGAGGAGAGTCGGCAGAGCAATGAGAAGGGTCCGGTTGCTAAATGACCATAGATGTTGACGTGCCTTAAATTAAAAAAATAATTATTTTTTATGAAGCAGTCACACGACTTGCTCTCATCAAACACTTCATCAATGAATAAAGAAACACCCAAACATACATGTTTCCAGTGACGATAACTCTGCTCAGAGCAGAGAATCTATTGATAGAGTATTTGTATTTACGTGTTGTATTTGTATTTTATTTACGTAATTGTATTTACGTGTTTATACTCATCAGTTTAGTTGTTTTTTTTTTAACCTTTAAAAAATGAATAATCGTTCTAAAGCTTGCGTAGCTATTATTTTGGCCCATGGTTATAGTTAGCTCCTTTACTCTGCTGCTCACTTTATTAATATTGTATAGAAAACTCAAGGGGGACAGCTCTAATGTTTCTTATTTAAATTACTTCCATTATCGTTCACTCTTAATTAATTCCTTTATAAAACATCGAAAATAAACATTTATCCTAATGATATATTTAATAAAATATAATAAATTCTGGTAATTTTGTGTTGCATGTTTTAGATACATTTATTTTTTATTAACACCTTAGAAGGCAAAATACTAAATCTTTATCTAACATTCCACCAAAATCAGGCATAAACAAGGAAAATTGTTTGATTGACTTTTCATGTAGACATGTAGTGATTTAATATGCCTACCATTCGGAAGGAAAGTTAGAAGCCTATTTTCTCTCTATATTAAACAGCATGGCATATAAAAACCCTTTTTGAAACAAAAAATTAAATTAACTGCGAAACACTCATACGATTTTTCTAATAGTGCAATTGCCAGAGTTCAAACTGAAATGTTTTCTTAAAATGGAAATTTTAAATTAATTGGGCCAGTCAACTTTAATATATTATAGGAGATGTTCATTACATAGAATTCTTTAACCTATTATAATAGTATCGCTTTTGTTTTGTACAGGTTAGTTGCAACGTTCGATAAAACTATTGAACTGGCCAATAATATTGTCGATATCCCCTCCAATTCTCAGTATTGATAGAAAATCTGAATTTCATCAATACTCTTGTCAATACCGACCATCAATACATTTTTTTCACGTTACACGATCAATATTATTGTCAATACTCTAAAGTATTGTCAATATTATTGATCGTGTAAACGCCGCTTAAAAAAAGTAGTTGATGTTTACGAACATTGGTTATCTTTATAGGCACATAGTACTGTCAATTTAATTATCTAACTCTCCCTAGTTCAACCTAACTGTGTATGCTATACGTTATATCTAGAGGTATTGCGGGTCTAAGCGTACTCGACATTATTCCAGATATCTCTCCAACTTTCCCAAACAGTATAATAATATACTTTCATTTTCCTTTATTCTAATAAATATTATTTATTTCCAATCTGTTATTCGTTAATTTTCTAGAACAAAAGAAAGTAATTATTAAATTTATAGCTGCAAATTATCCTTAAACAAAAACTTTCCTAATAGATTATTGGTTTATTAATACAGTGGTAAATATATGAGAAATAGCGTGTACAACAAGTACTGGATAAACAATTAATTCAATTCTTTATGTAAAATGTAATTACAGACAAATTTTAATTCACGAAGTGGAAAAGCCGATTGCCTATTCTTAAAGAAGTATTTACGTACGATTGAGAAAGGAGGTTTCTTTTTTTGTCTTTCTCAGTTATAGAAAACTAAAATAACTGAGAAAAAACAACACGTAATTAGGTATTGAAACAGAAATCCAATAGTAATCTAATAAAACACGAACATAATCCATTAAAAGACTAAATCATATTAATAAGAGCGAAACGGTAGTGGTGATAAATTAATGTAGAAATTAATAGTTACGTTCATAATTATCGATCTAGCTACTTTGTTTCGATTGGAAACCCTTTTGTTTTTTTTGGTACTTTGTTTTGATTGGAAATCTAACCTAAAAATCTGATGTGAAATATTCATCCCACTTTCTCTAAATGCAAGTATTAAAATTTTTATTTACTAATTTTCTATTAACCTTGCAATACGTACAAAAAGTATAATAGGCTTATAACATATAAATAAATTAGGTGAAGATTATATTTGATTATCTGAATATGGTTATATTGTCTTTGTCTTAATCACATATAATAGCAGTTCAAATTTAGACAAAACCTACCGCCGCCCCACCCCGCCCCCAGAATATAAAATAAATTTTTCCGGAAAATATTTCAAATTGATGAAACCCCCACTTCCGGTGAACTGATTTTCTTCAAAATTTATAAATCTAGCAATGCTTTCGATGTATACGCTAATAGTAGCAATAGAATCATTCCACTATACTATATAAGTTAAAGTAATAATATTCTTATTAAATATGAAATCTATCAAATTTTATTTCTATTCAATATTTTATTTTCTTTCATTAATCTTTCGAACTTTTTTTATTACATATATAAAAAATTGTTAATTCTCCTTTTTTTCTTTGTTCTTCACAGGTTCGCTGTCCGTGGCGATGACTGCTATCTGCTTCACGTGGCTTGAACCACTAATGTCGAGATTGATAGCACCAGGCAGTGAGATACCAATGAATACTGATCATACTTCATGGTTGGTTGCTTCAGTTGAATTTGGTGAAATGTTTATCACAGTACCCGCAGGTTTATTAGCAGATAGGTATGTTTTTGTTTTTTTTTAAATATACCAATAAAAAAAAATATGAACTAAAAATTCTTTAAAAACTCTGATGATTTTGCTTACTAAATTTAAAAAAAAAAAAAATCATAATTTAATTCATGGTCCCTTTAAAAGGGCTAAGGAACTTTCTAAATGTTAGAATAATGTTGATATTAATTCTTGATCATTAACTAAAACAAAAATATTTTTAAAAAAATCTATTCAGATAATATCCAAAGTTTCAGTAAATTTTTTTTCAATATAATGAAGAATACTGAAAATATGTTCGAGTGTTTTTGTGTTGACTATTATTCTCGATATACATGAGATTTTCCTAAACTATTTCGAATATTCGGAAAAAATCTTTCTGTTAACTGCACTTTTCAACTTTAAACTGATAAATTTGTTCTATTAGGTTCTTGAATTGAAACCGCAACAATGATTCTTTATAAATCGACATTTCGCACATATTGGTGTAGGCTTCTTCAGCAGCCTTGAATGCCAAAATAAGTACTGGCTAGAAACTGGGAGGTTCGATTCAGGGGCGAGGCCTAAGGTAACTGATAACATAAGCTATAACTAACTAACTGACTGATAACTATAAATAGATAACGGGCAGGGTCTAATTTTTCCCTGCCATGCATATGATTAGCTGGCGGTGATTGGTTGGACAGAGTTAAAGTCTCCCTTCCCACTGAGTTTCTGCCAAAATGGAAGCCTTGTTTTGCTCTGGAAAATCGTTATTTTTTCCCTTTCTTTTTTTCTTTTCTTTTCCTGTACAGAGGCAGCCATGTTCTGCTGAGACAGAGTCCATCATCTCTGTTTAAATAGTTTTTCTATTTCTCAATTTCCACCCCACTCTCTTACGACACGTTCGCAACAATTATTTACATTGACGAGAAATTTGGTATCCTCCGAATTTAATGCATGCTCAGTTGTACACGAATGTTCTGCAGGTGCATTGGAGATAAACACAAAACATACCAAATAAAAAAATAAACATTCGTCTATAACTGGGCATGCGATAAATTTTTAGGGCACTAAAGTCTCTTTGCTCAATTTAACAATTATTATGATCGTATCCTAAGATAAGAAATTTTGAAATTGATTCTCACGCCCATATTGAGGGATTCAATTCTGATATAAACCTAGGTTTAATGTATGTAAATAAATCTAAATCGTTTACTAACATAAATAAATGCTTTACCTTAGACAAGTTGAAATGAAGCCACGTATCAAGGTTTATGACGTTTATAACATATTTTGGGTTTCAATATAATTTGGTCATTTAAAAAAAAACTATAAGATACATTGAGGAAATTATTATGATAATATTACAAATGAAAATTAACTTAAAATAAATCAACTAAGACTATTGTGGCACCACTTCAACTTACCTTAAATGAATCATTAAATCATAGTCTACAAAACTAGCTTATATGTAACAAAAAAAAAATTCTTTTCATTACAGGTACGGACGTAAACCACTTCTATTAATGACAGGACCGATGTGTATGGTGAGCTGGATATTAATTCTGACAACAAGATCCTTGCCAGTATTGTTTGTAGTCAGGATAATACAAGGTGCCGCAGTAGCTATTGTATATACTGTAGCGCCAATGTATATAGCAGAAATCTCTGAGCCAAGAATCAGAGGCGAATTGAGTGGACATTTTCAAACAATGTGGTATTTGGGCATACTGTATGTATATGTGACTGGACCATTTTTGTCGTATCAAAACTACACATACTGTTGCGCGATTACGCCAATTGTATTCTTCGCCTTATTTGTAATGATGCCCGAATCGCCATTCTATCTGTTCATGGTCGATCGTTCAAAGGATGCTGAACGTTCATTGATCTGGTTGAGAGCTACTAAACAAGTGGATGATGAATACGAAGCAATCAGGTACGATTTTCTTAGGAAGTAATTCCTGTAGTCAGTAAGGATGGATAAATAAACTGATCACAAAAGAGATAAAAAGAAAATTGTGAACGGTTTATTTATTTACTATTTTAAAGAAAAAGAGAAAATTTGAAGGGAAAACAGCAGAAAAAGGATGTTGTTTTTCCATAAGTTTTTTTTTTAGCTTAAATTGCATGTTTATGTGTCTGTCACTTGTGTGTTTTTGTTTTTTTTTTTTTTTTTTTTTAGTTTTTTTGTTTAGTGTTGGAACGGTATCAATCGCAATTTCCGTAACTAAGGAATATATATATTTTTTAAATTTACTTCCGGTAAATTCTTGTGATATTTCATTAAACATTACTATACAAAATTAAAATATTTTATCAATTATTTTAAAATATAAACGAGATATAATTTAAAATTGGTTCTAGATAAAACAAAATTAAAAAAAAATAAATCAACTGCTCAAATATTTTGTTGATATAAAGTAAATTTAATTAGATCGCATTAAGATCAGACAATTATCAGATTTAAAAAAGGCTTCAAATGTTCTTTTTTTTTAATTTTTTTTACTTTTTACGGAATTCACTTTTCAAAAAAATAGTAATTAACTTAAAAACTGTATGCCAACACTGCCTGCATTTTATTGCACAATTTTTTATCTTGTATTTTTCGTTTCTTAAATTTCTTTTTAATTTCTTAATTATATATATATATATTGTTTCCTACATCTTAGTTTTATGTATCTTTTTTATATTTTTTTTTATTTTTTGTTATTGCATGAAATTAGGAAATAATATTTTGACACCTTCCAAAGATTAATAATAAGGTTTGAGATAACAATAATGTTTACAAAAATCAAAGCAGATCTTCATCTCTTTCACCGCGTATTTTGATAAAAGACACTATTATATCTTTGTTATTATTTATGAGTAGATTATATAAACGAACTGTTAAAATTTGTAAAAAAAAACAAAAAAATATAGTGTGAAAAATTAATACTGTCATAGTAATAAATTTGTAGAAGACGATGCAAATATTTATTGTTTTTTTTTTAGTTTTATGCTTACTATTAAGTTTGCATATATGAAGTTAGGAGCCTCTAAACATTTCTTGTTACTGGATGGTATGAAAAAATATCGAGTTTATACTGAACAGTAGTTTTTGGAACGTGAATACGTATAATTTACACATATGAACATATAAATTACATACTTTTTTGAAATTTAAACATTTAATCGCGTAAATATTCTCATAAATTTATGCACTCGGAAAGATATGCTAAATATAGAACACAAACTAGCTTTCTCTTTTCTTTTTTTTATAATAATTTATTTTGATCAAACTTAAACAATCATCACTTGACTTAATTATCATCGGTGGTAATTTGAAAGTAATAAAAATTTTACAAAAACTAGGATTATATATTTGCTCACTGCCCAATTTTTTTTTTTATTATTAGTTAATCTGTTAGTTTTACCATAAACATTCTGTCCTCCGTGGCTATACAACCAGAGATAACCTCTGGAATGGTATTGAAATTTAGCTAATGGACAAATCAAAGCACAGTAGATTGAACAGCCATTGTTTGGTTGATAACCATAATATTGGATTAGCTACGCTTACGTAAAGGAGATCTTGGGTTCAAGGTATTTAGGATCAGATTGGCATAGGGCCTTCAGTCTAATGGTCCACTAATTCTGTATGTAACATCTTCCTTTTGCCGGACATGTGGGTTTTGTTAGAGAACAGTGGGGGATTAGCTTAATGATTTTACTGCTCATATCTATGAAAGATGTGCAAGTGTTTATTAGTCGACTGGTTGTCGTCGAATTTTAGAAAAGGGAGAAATATTATGTTCCTTCTCGTTGAAATAAATTATTTTTATGATGCATAGATTTCTGCATTTTTTTTTGTAATCTGTAAATATGTAATCTAAACCAAGAAATCAGGCATGGGGTTACAATATTATCTAAATTTATGGGTCCAGCAGTGTTATGGGTCATACAGGAAATAATTAGTTTTTACGTTTATCATTGATCTTGTATTAAATACTGCTCAAAATTTAATTAATTATAATCAAGAAATGAAGTTTTGAAATTAGTAAATTACAGTAAACTAGAAAAGATTTGTCTAGTTGGAAGCCATCTGTGGTTTATCTTTCTAAATATATGCGTTGGTTTTTATGATCATTCCCTGTCCTAAATGGCAATCTAAAAATATTAATGTCAAAGCCAAATTATGAGGTTGTGGACGGTGGTGCGGGAACACATACTTTACCATTATCACTTTTTGTAAAGTAATATAAAATTTAGCAATTATACATGGGACTCGAACTGGGGACCTCCCAGTTAGAAGTCCATGCTAATAGCCACTACACCAACTCCCCGCTCCTCACTATATAAATATAAACACCTAATGATTACTTTGTTTAAGTAATACTATGTACTTTTAATAATCTGGATGCATAATTCATAATTGACGTAGGAAACATTTGCAATATATTCAACTACTTTATTATGAATCCATATTCTAATTAGCTAGGCAAAAATTGTGCGATGTTGGCATACAAATTTTGCGATGTTTCCTATTTTGAAAATCATAGAAATATTCGATTTTCCTGAGAAAAAAAAATGTGATTTTTCCTCGGTGTGGGTTACGATTTTATAAAGCAATTTTATTTAAATAATTTTGCTTATATTTCACTAAATTCGATTTACCAAATAACTAAAGAATTTTGCAA
This sequence comes from Triatoma infestans, assembly GCA_011037195.1. Taxonomy (NCBI): domain Eukaryota; kingdom Metazoa; phylum Arthropoda; class Insecta; order Hemiptera; family Reduviidae; genus Triatoma; species Triatoma infestans. Next base: position 245,818 of record JAAEAF010000008.1, read on the forward strand.
TATGTTCGCTTCTGATCTCTCTATTCCTCGACTAACTTCCATGACGCCACGTGGTGGCAAACAAGAGAAGTAAAGACTGCGTCTCCTCTCCCACCGCGTCATCTCTCCTAGCTTTACCCTATATGAAAATCCCGCTTCACATATATATGTTGTTGCGAAGGGAACTAACATTTGCATTGCTTATCTCGTATAGAGATGGATTGGAGCACTCCGCCCAGTTAAAAAAAAAAAATGCGCGACGTAACAAGTGACAAATGTGAGCACAATCCGGTGTTACCAACCTTCAAAGACAAAATTATGGATTATAGAACCCGAAAATACGGCATTAACGTAAAAAATATCGTACAATATTTTATTATTATTATTTTTTGAACATCAATTTTTTTTTTTAACGCGAACAGGTAAAAATCTCCGAGGACCGGTGAAATTTTTCCGCTAGACAGCGGTTGAGAATCATTGATATAGACAATTCGCTAAAAACTTTTTTTTTTCTAATTCAGGGGATCCCAGAACATGTATTTCCGGTGAAAACTCAATTTCGAAAAATCTGACGCGATCGCAATACTTCCTGTTACAAAGAGTAAGAGAAAGTAAAAATTAAAAAGAGATTACTTAGATAAATAATATGATTCTAAGGATTTGGAAGAGTAATAAAAATGAACTTTTCAAATATTGCGTTGAGTGTATGAACATTGTGTAGAATAGTGTGAATGTATATAGTGCTAATATACAGAGGGGTAGAAAGTTACGGTATTGTTCGTATAACAAGGGTAGAGAGGAAAAGGTGGCAGATGTTCTATAATAGTTGTATGATTGGCTGTTTTGTGATCGGCTACCTACACACTTGAACCAATGGCAAGCTTTGGCTAGGTTACCATGACAGCATGTCTTGTCCCATCATTTTACCGCCTCCTGTTAGCGCCGCCACTTGGACGCCTTGATCAATAAGAAGTCTACCGACTACTGGAAGCTTTCACAACACCTTGTATTATAAAGCTCTCTTAATTTCAGAACCCTATAGTATCTTTTATTTCATCATATCAAATGAGTAAATATAATTTTTTTTTTTTGTTTTATTTATTGGATTTTAAAAACGTGAAAACCATCGATAAATAATACTAAGTTTAGGAAAACATCCGGTAGCAAGGCAGTCTGTTCAATAGTTATAGTTTCACTGACTTTTCCGTTTTAATTTTTGCTTGATCTTCTTAATTAATTTCTAAAAAAAGTCTATTCCATTATTTCTATCCATTATTTTCTAATTCTGTGCTTCAGAGTGTTGCGTTTATTAGTAGAAGTGAAAATTGGTTTTATTTATTAGAACTTTAATAATTAGGGATTTTTTTAATAATTCATCGTCGAATGGGACTTTAAGCAAATTACGCAACGAGTTTAGAACTGTTGAATACCAATATATACAATAGGATATTGGTTACAAAATTTGTGCTAACATGGGAATATGTGACCCTGTTCTATTCGCGCATCACAATTTGACATATCGATAATATTGTTTTGAAGAACTGTTTCTTTGGTCACCACAATCTTGTTTGCTAATTTCTTGTGTAATTTGAGTGAGTGGCAGTCACACTATTGTTTACTCTACTATAACTATTTTTTGAATTCATGCGCCTCCTTGTTTTCTTGTAAATTCCACAATGAATTTATTGGTTCAACGTATCGATCATGTTGTCTTAATAAATTTATAAGTTGGATGTCGAGAAGCGATCAAAGAAACAACGTATATCCCAACGTTTTGACAAATTTAACGTCTTCTTCGGAGTAAGTAAGTTAACTAGATGAGCTGTATCATCACAAATGAAATACAAGTTTTGAGATTCTCTGATTACGAAAATAATGAGATTTAATTAAATTTTTGTTTCCCCCAGTCATTCGCGATTTTCTGTGTAAATTACTCTAATAATTTTCTTTAAAATTTTTAAATGTCTGTCACTTTGTATTTGAAATACTTTTCCGAAAAAAAAATTTGTTTTTTGGGGGTTTCTGGGGGAATAATAATGTTAAGTTTTCCTCTAAAGTAACATTTCGGTAAAATGTTTGATTCTACCACCTACATAATATTAAAATGTATTAAAAGAATCGCTATAATTCCAAATTTGAAGAAAATGGGTTAACCTGAAGTTTACCTTTACAGAATAGATTTATTTTTTGGGTATTTTGAAATTTCTCGAAAACGGCAATAAACTTGGCATAGATACATTTCTAAATTCCATAGATAAATTTATCACATTTCGAATACATTTCTCGGAAAAATTGACTTTAGGAGATTCTAGGAAATTAGTGATATAACATTTCAAATATTATTTGGTTTTGTTCATTGATATTGATGGTGTCTTCTGGATTTTAATTTAAATATACTTAAGTAGATATCTGCCATGGCTTCTAACCAACATGTACCCACAAACCGCCTCGGTATTTATGTTAGGGTAATTGCATAAATACTGTATTTGCAGTTTAATGAGAATTTATGAGTTTTAATTGCAGAAAAAGAAAGATGTGTGAGTGTTGCACACGAGGAAAAATCAAGAGGAAAGATTTGTAAACCACGTGGAAGTCCCGTTGAAAGTTAATGCAAAAGTAAACTAAATTGTAAAACTACTTCGCAATCACCACCTTCAAGGCGGCTACCTTCTTGGTCTGCCACCGCCTTGGTCTTGTTGACATCCCTCTGTAATGGAAGAAAGAAATGGAAAAATAATATTTTTGGAAAATAGTTTAGTAAAATAACTTTGTGAAAATTAGCTAGTTGAAATAGTGTATTTTAGTGATGGGGATAGAGCCAGGTACTACAATCTAGGTCAATGCAAACCAAGAGACAAAGGGCAAGAAACATTTAGGGTAAAACAATAAAGCTTCCTCCAGACATACCAGCATTATTTGAAAGGATTTGAACTATGAAGAGAAGACATTGCTTTAACGGAGTCTGAACAGACATTCAAGCCAGAACACTTGCTTCAGGAATCGCTCTCTTAAACTCAGTGCCAGTGATAGTGATTTGCCTTTATTCTAGATAAACATCTATTTATTAAGATATAGTTGTGATATTGTAAAGTACTTAAATTTGCTTAGAGAATAATATATTTATTTTAAAAAACAATGGTGCTCTCTTGATTATTACTAATACTCTCTCTTAAACATATATACTTACAAGCTCCTTTACTAAACCGCTCGCTACACCAACTACTACTACAAACATACATCACCACACATTTCACCTCTATGCCGCTGTGTATGGAAGGCGAAGGGACGGCCAACATCTCCTAAGCTGTAGTGGCCTAGAAGCTGAGACAATAGTTTGCAAGGGCGGGCCAGACTCTACTGGATTGCACGGCGCCACATGGCCTGCGGCCACGGTCGGGCGTTCGATGAAGAAGAAGAAGATTGTTGGACTTCTTTAGAAACAGATCGAAACCTGAAGAATAGCTCTGAAGACTGAAATAGAACTAATAAATATCCTTGAGTAACCCCGGTAAACAAACTCGAAGTGCATCATTTACTCAGAAGAATTTCATTTAGAAGATTAGTCACAGTAAGCATTTAGAGTTATCGTAGATCGAAGAGATGCAGTTGATGATCTCTAGTTGATTTGGAATCTTGAAAAACTATAATTTCTTCTACTTTTATTTATTTATTTTGTATTAGGTACAAAACCTGTTACAATGAGTTCAGTACAAACCATACAAATGAAATATAAACTGTACATATTAAGGTAGTAAACAAAAGTTCTTTAAATGTAAATTTACAAAAACACAATAAATCAAAAAAATAAACAGAAAAAAGTTGCCTTCCAAACAATAATAACGAGATTAAAATATATATTTTACATATACATTTATTGCAGATAGCCACACACCGCACTGGTACAAATGTAAATACCTAATATAGTGTTTTATGTATTAAGGAGTATATTATACTATACAAATAAACTGCTTACTATTTCCACTGTTTTACCTACTATACAAATATATATAAAGGAACTACTAAATATCAATTAATTTCGCGCAATATACCGAAATTTAGAATTACACGTTTTCCAAAAGAGAGGATCTCAGTTTAAATATATTTTTCAAATAGTTATAGATTTTGAACATATTTTGGTTGCTGAAATTATTGATTAATGACAAAAGCTCTACATTAGGGTTATTTGTTCTTACAATGTGAAGTGGCTGTCTAAATGCTTCATATGCGGGACAATCTATAAATATATGGATTAAAGTCTCTGGTTCATTACGACTGCATATAGAGCAAGTATTTTTAGGTTTTATTATATGTATTCCGCTGTTTATTTTAAATTTATAAATATAAGGCCCTGACAATCTTGTTTCAGAGAAAACCCTTATAACCCGGAAAGGAATAGTCTTATTTAAATATTGTTGAACAGTGTTATTTATTAGGTTTGAGCTTTCCCAGAATATGTTATATGGATTTCTAAATACTTTATTTAAATCAGTTGCAATCAGGTGTTGCTTATATCTCTCTAGAATTATTTTAACATTGATCTTAAGGGATAAACATTGCAAACCCCCTAGATCTTCCAAATTTACTTCCTTTAAACACTCAACCACTTGTAAATACCAGTTATATCTTACAGCATTCGGGTAAGCTATACTTAAGACGATCAACCTTTGCAAACAAATTTTAACATAGTTACTGTCACTTAAACAGTACATTTTGTGTAGCCAGCCTAACGTTTGTTTTAGAATTTGGAACTTTAAATGAATTTGTTCAGTTTCCAGGCGTATTAAATGATTAGGAGTACCTCTGGGCAGACATAATAGGCGTTTAAAAAAATTTACTTGGATTTTTTCTACTTGATCCAAATGTCTTAAACTCCAAACAGGGGCACAGTAGAGTAAACAGTTTTTCACTAAGCCTTGATACAAGTAAATTTTCGATTGCCAACTTTTGGAGTTGCCTTGAGAGAGGATTCCAATCACACTTCCTACTGCTACATTTGCTTTTGCTATTGCTTTCCTACTCGCTTCATTGAATAGTCCTGATCTACTGAAAGTTAAACCCAAATATTCAAATTCCTTGACAATTTCTATAATTTCACTACCATAGTAAAATTTTCTTTGTTTTTTGGACTCACGGCCATGACCTAGTTTTAAAATTTTTGTTTTTTTAACATTTACTGTAAGTCTGTTATTTTTACAATATAATTGCAATAAATCTAATTTTTGTTTAATATCCGTGTAACAGTCTCCTAATATTAGCAGATCATCGGCGAAGCTAAGAATACCTATCTCATCAGATCCATGAATTCCAATGCCAAATGCACCATTATTTTTGAAAAAGTTATCTATATCGCATATGAATAGGTTGAATAATAATGAACTTATATTTTCACCTTGAATAATTCCTTTAGAGATATTAAATGCTGAAGTCATAGTAGAACCTGATTTAATTTTCACTGTAGCCAAAGAGTACAATTTACGAATTAGTCTAAACAGTTTACCACTCAAGCCAAAGCTCATTAATTTAGACCACAACAGTGAATGATCGAGGCTATCAAACGCTTGTTTAAAGTCTACAAACAGCACATATAATTGTCTCTTACGTAAGCCGTAATGTATCTGTATAATAGAATTCAAGATAAATATGTTGTGCAAACAACCTCTATTTTTTCTGAAGCCGTTTTGACTGTCAGGAAGCAAATTTAGATTACCACACCAATCCTCTAGACGAGAAAGCAATATTCGCGTAAACAACTTGGCAATACAATTTACCAGCCCTATACCTCTGTAATTTTCTGGGTCCGATTTATCCCCTTTTTTAAATAACATGATCATAATTATTTCAGACCAACACTTTGGAATATTTTCACTTTCTAATATTTTATTAAAAAAGGATTCTAGGTATAACAACCAGTTGGAGGGTAGGTTTTTATAGAAATCGTTGTTGATCATATCCGAACCGGGAGTTTTCCCACTCTTGCATTTTCTTATGGCGAACAGTATTTCTTTGTCACTAATATATTTGTCAAGAGAGGGGTCGCACGTATCAAATAAAGAACTTTTAACTAATGAGACATTGCCATATCGTTCACATAAAAACCGCTCCCAAACATCAATATTTATTGGATTAATATTAAACGCATTACTTCTTTTTAATTTATTAACAGTCTGCCAGAATACCTTAATATTTGCACACTCAGATAGCTGTTTGGATACTAAATTGCTGTATTCTAATTTCTTACATTTCAGAAAATTCCTGTAATTATTTTTATTAGTTATATACAAACGCACCAGTTTAGGATCCATATTTTTCATTTTCATTTTTGTGTAGGACTTTTTAACTAAGATTTTTTTAGCATAACAGTCCGAATCAAACCATGGTTTACGAAATCTATATTCAGTATTATCAGTTTCAGCAATTACTTTCACCATGTTCAATTCATTAGCCACCTCAGTTATACTATTGATTAAGTTATTATTTAGGTCATCTACAGAGCTGCTTTCAAAATTAATACAAATTTTAGAAGAGAATCTCATTAACTCTAAATAAGAAAGCGAAAGTTCTGAATTCCAATATGGAGAATTGTAACATTTATTGCTTTTTTGTTTTGATTCTTTGCCATAAGAAGAAGGGTTATTAATTATTAATTGCAAATTTAATGGAAAGTGATCCGAGGTAGTGACAGTATCTGAAACCTTTAAATCATTAATGTAAACCAGTGAATTGCTATCGGCCCAAATTAAGTCATTAACCGACATACCAAGTGCTGACAAATAGGTAAAATTCGCGGGGTTATCACTAATCGTTCTCCCATTCAATAGTAAGAAAGTCTGCTCTTCCATAAACGACATCAATTTAATTCCTTTTATATTATGAATCTTGTCAAGGCTAGATCTATGTTTGAATAATTGAGAGAGTTCTGCAAACTCATTAATGCATTGGTCCAATAGACCCAATCTACAATTAAAGTCCCCCCCTATAATAAACAAATGATTAATAAATCTGACTTTTAGGTCATCAAGGGTTAGGGCCAATCTTTCTAATACTGTGTCAATATCAATATTAGGTTTAAAATATATAGAGCCAATAATTAATGGCGGAGATACATTAACAGAAATAAAAATCCACCATTCACATGAATCAACAACCTCGGTAATAAGATTTATCTTACACATCGTTAATAAGCCGCCACTAGCTCGACCTTTACTTTTATCTTTATGTGCATTGACAGAATAGCAATTGTAGTTGTTGAAGAATGAGGGTGGATTTTTAAATTGGGAAATTAACCATGTTTCAGATAAACAGAGAATGTCAAATTCCATAAAACTATTATAATTGATTAGAAAATTATTAATTCCGTGCACATTCCAAAATGAAATGTTGAAAGTTTTGTTACCAGTGCGTGTGTGGTCGGTATCCTGAGATAAGCCTGAGTCAGCCGCCGTTGAAAGAGTCTGTTGCTGCGATCGCTGCTATTCCGGGCTTGTAAAAACTTTTTTCCTTTTTGCGTTTTGCTTCTCGATACCACTTCCTTCAAATGAGGAAGCTCCTGACTGAGTTTTGAGGTACTTTTTTTCACCACGGATCCACTGAATTGATGATTTCTTCTTTTTGCTTCTATGCTGTCTACTTTTAGAGATACTTCTTGTCTGCATCGCTTCATCTACAACGCTTGTTCCTAACTCATCAGATGAAGAACACTCACTAGATTTGTCTGCCTGGAGCAATTTCAATTGGTTTAAAGTATACGACTGACCATCGACAATCAATTTGTCATACTTGAGAAAGGCTTTCTTCTTACTTTCTAATGCTCTCTTCCTAAACATTATTAATTCTTTCCTGACTTGACGAATTGGAAGGGGAAAATCTTCGGATATAGATATATTTAAGCCTTTTAATTTATAGCAATTTCGCAAGATTTCCACCTTTGTTCTGAATGAATTCAATTTGACTAAAACTGGACGAATGCCTGCCTCAGTTTCCTTCCTACCGATTCTTTTAATCCAGTCAATTTCCTTTATGGTGATGTCAGTAAACAATTTATCTTTTATAATGGACATAACGCTTACCTCGAGTTGAGGAGTTGTTTCGTTTTCATTTTCACGCAAATTGTAAATAATTAAATTTTTTCTTCTCCATGGTTCTGAATTTGAAGAATTATCGCCCATTTTTAATCCATCATTTTTATTTTCAAGAATCTGAATTCGTTCTTCCAAATTGTAAAGCTTTGAACTCATACTTGAGACAGTATTTTTAACTTCTGAAAGAAATTTGTCATTCGAATTTTTCACTGATTTATCTAATTCTTCAAACCTGTTTTCTAGACTGGACATTTTACTGAGAATTTCCTCTAGTGCAGATTTTATTGTTTTTTCGTCACCCATTTTCATTTTATTAGAACACAGATTTTTGCCTTTCTTGTTTCTCCTTTTTATTTTATTTTTTATTAATGTATTTAAATTTATTATGTTTATCCTTCTATTTTAATTTGTGTATGTATATAAAAAACCATTTAATAATTGCAGAGAGAGCTTTTTGTTCGACGAATGATAAACTTTAAATGAATGTCGTGACTCACAGTAACTCCAGTGACCTTGAATTATCTCCCACTTAGGTGAACACACTGATGCACTAACAGTTGTTATTGTCCCCACCACATTGATCACTGATAAGATTTTATTAATAACTGAGAAAAAAATACGATTAAATTAATTAATTTCAAAGAGTAAGTTTTTCCAATTACGATAAAAAAATTAACATAAGATGTGAAAAAATTTCTTCTACAAGTACATATAACTTTTAAAAAAAAACACCGAAAAAAACCATTTAAAATTTAAAAATAAACGAGAGAGCAAAAAGCACGTGTGTACAGCACGAGACACAGAACTGAACTCCTTTTGTCTGAGTATGATACAAGGTATCTCACATGATCTGCTGGCGGTAAACTAGTGCTGTACATGTAGCCTGGAGGATGGCTTTTATAGTTGGGGTAAAAATGATGTATTTAGAGTTGTGGGCATTTTTTGTTTAAATTCTTCATATAGTAAGACAATTTTGAATAGTAAGAAAATGGGATAAATATTTTCTTAGAATTCCAAATTTTAAGACACCTGCAGTGGGATTTTAAAGATTAAATTTCTGTATTTTTCTTTAGATTTATTGAAAACTAATTGAAAAATTCATTTTAGCAGGGGAGTGGGAATGATTCTGTAATGGGATCCGAAGAACCAAGAGTCAAACTTTCATTACTCCATATCCAGACCAAACTAAGAAGGGAGAATTCCATATATATAGAGGCGAGCTAACCATACAGGGAACAGTTATCGACACCAGTCAGTCACCAATCACTCTACGTACTTCCGATTCTCAGCCAGTCTCTCTCTTTCCTAATTATTCTCTCGCTTCCTTTATTCTCAAATATCATACTTCAAGTGTAAAGTCCTTGCAATTTATATATTTTTGTTAATTACAACAATGTTCAGGGCATCTACAAATTTATTTCTTCTCTTTCCTAAATTATCTCCAGTTCTCTCCATCTTACATCTACCACAGTTCCTTGGGGTCTATTATCATATTACGAATTTTGTTAGAGATTGATGAGGTGCAATTTTTGTGGTCCTAATATGTACTCATATGCAAGTACTTCCTATGTCGTTGGAACAAAAAAAGTCCGATACTAAGTCTTTAAACTATAATCCGCACTATCATTAAACTATAATATTTAATACAAATTAGGGCGTTTAGTAAAAATTCCCTATTTGAAGAAAATAAATATCAGTCTTATTCGTAGTAATTGTTGTGAGAGAATAACATTTTCACAACAGATATTTATACTTTCCCGCACTCCTAGTAGGAGGATGTATTTGCCAATCGTGTCAAATTTTCGAAATTGAGTTTTCGAAGATCTGTTAACTTTATATATATGTATAAATGAGTTTATGTGTGTATGTGCGCGCGTGCGCGTGTGTATGTGTGTGTGTGTGTGTGTGTGTGTGTGTGTGTGTGTGTGTATGTTTTAACAGAATGTTTCAAAAACGAAAAAAAATCACAGGAAACTCAAAGTTGGTATTCCGTTCAGGTGCTACATCCGCATTCTAATACGAAGATTTTGCGCAAAATCCATTGACCGGAAGTGCGACTTTACGGAGTGTTTTTTTTCCAGTTTTTCTAAAAAAAAAATTGATCCCAAGATTTACTTTAAACTTCGTACGCTATCTACACGCATAAATACTAATCACTTTTATTTGAAACATTCCCCCACCAAAAACAAAATAATTTTAGATGGGTTTTAGGGGGGTTCCTCAGTGAGATTTAAATTTAAACTGCACAAGCTTTGTTGGTTTTGACGATGCTCCATGCAAGTACGTTCAAGTATACACGTATAAGCTCTACTATCTTTTTCTATAATCAGGCCAACTAAGGATTGTAAATGTTGCAATTTAAAAAAAAATTATTAATTAAATTGTATTACTTGGGTTAAGTGAAAGTCACGTAATTTTTTTACAACAGATTTTCTTCTTGATTTAATTTTTAAAGTTTGAATTTCCTTCAACTCGGTAAAAGTCCTGTACATATATTCATATGAATGTCCTTTCTAAAAGAAGTCTGAATCACTTTAGTGAAGGAAATAAATAAAATAGCTCTATAATTCTAAATTTATTTTCTAGATTTTAATGATGGCGAAAATGATAAAGCTATTGTTACAAATGTAAAATATAAATTACAAAACTGTATAACTGAACGGTGAGGGTGAGAGGGAGTATATGCAACAGTTATTACCGCATTATAAGGTCACAGTTCATGACATAACAAACTTGATGTGGGACGATATGAGATGGTGGGGAGAATGCAATTAAATTCTAATTATAATTTGAGAAAATTGTCCACCTACCATTGTTGTTGATTATGATGCCGAGAGTTATATAATTCATAAATGAGAATATAAACTAATAGGTACAAAATGAAATATGCACTGCGGAAAAACAATGGAAATCAATAATGGACAAAACCAACCACTCTAGTGGGGTTAAACGTGATGAAAAACCCGAAATTTCCGTGACTTTAAAAGAGAACAAGATTGAAACGACACGAGTGTATTGAGTGCGGGGGTTAGTTTACTGTGACCAGTAAACCAAGTTGTTCGGCCAAGGCAAATAGCCGCATAGAATTCGCGTGTTAATAACACACTAGGCGAAGGGGTAAAAAGGAAAAAGTAATATATATATTTAAAATGAAACAAGTATTTTTCTTATAAAGTTTTTCCCCCATTAAATGTTCCTGGTTTGTGTGCGTGTTTGTGTTAGTATATGTGTAATATCTTGAACTTGCAATACACGAACCTGTGACTAGTTTACTTGCAAACCGACCTCTCTAAGGTAAGGCTTTGCCAACTATATAATATCGTCATAATTTCTTGTTATCCATAAAACCACGCACGAACACACACAGACACACACACACACTTAAGTTTTTAACTCTCATTTTTCAAGCCGAGGTAGAAAAAAAGAGAATTATGAAAAGCGGAGATCTGTATTAGTTAGAACTATATTTTCCATCTTATGGCTTGTTGCTTCTATAATTCATATTTTTACCTTAATGCGGCAGGAAAAAAAAGGTTGAAAATCCACTTAGGATAGTGATTTCTATAATAAATTAACTTAGTCTGCTTTACATTAATGCACTAAGTTTCTTAATTTATTAGAATCACCGTTTTTTCGTGAGATATTATCAGCGTCAGCCGAGTATTGAAGCAAAAATTTATGCAAAAGAAACTGTTTCCGTTACCTTGCTTACATTTCTCGATAAAAAAAAAGAGAGAAAGAAATGATTTTACTTTCTCTTAGTAGTTTAAAGGAAGAATTATGCAAATCGTTTCAAATTTTCGTTTAATTCTCGAAAAAAGTTTCTACCTGAAACATGTTTTTTTATGGGAGGTACTAGGCTAGATACTACTAGATAAGTGACGTTAGGCTTACATATAAGCTGCCACTATCAATTTTGCCGATACTCATATTGATGGGTGTTCATGATGCACAATACAGTTATTTTCAGGTAGCGCTCATGTCGGAAAAGCCAGGAAGCATAATCTCCACTACCTTAATTTAATGCCTACTAAATGTTTTTTTCAAATAAACGGCAGAGAAACTTGGCTTCAAAAAAATTAAATCGGCTAGTAGCTAGCGCACTCCGCCTTTGATGCGAGAATTCAGAGTTGAATTTCCATGAGAGCTCAAAAATTGTTGACGCAGCATCATTAGAAAAAGTTACTAGCGAACCTAGGTAACAAAGGCCAGAACTAAACGGCGGCATACGTCCTCCCTCCACAATAAAAATTGTCGTCTAGCAGGGCTACTATGCAGTTCATGCAAAAAGGCTACTATGCATGTTCATGGGCTGTTATGCAAAAAGTTTTCTTTTTTAGTGATATTATATGGTTCGACCAAAATTTCTTGAGTCTTTGCAACTGAAGTAACTGCAATCGATTTTGGTCGAAAAAATATGAAAGTACTATCGAATAATGACGGTTAAATACACTATACCACTAAACGGATGGTTACATACCCTAAGTACTTAGGAAAAATTCGATGTAGATAAAATTATGATTTAAAGGATTATTCCAAACTATGGTCAGGTTATGTGTTATTTTTTCATAAACATAGTATGCTTAGGATTATTACAATAAATTCTTTACTTAGCCACTTATTGATCCTAATTGCTATTGTTTGCAGTAATTGTCAAATTATTGAAGCCTCAGATGGATTTTAACCAACATGAAAGCCAATCACACAGCCAGATATCTTTGTTTATTTCTCCATTATTTCACATTGTATTCTAATTTAACCAGTAATTAGTTAATCACAGTAAAGACTGTGGCATTGTCTTAACTTCAGGCCCCAGTTAGTATTGTCTGATTCTCTATTATTCAACCATTTTCCCTGTGTTGGTTAATTCAAATGATTAATTCACTAGCTGTTTTTAATTGTATATCCAATGTCTGCTCGTGGTAATTGCACTATTCGACGCCGCGTCATTCATTATTCCACTCATGTGAGCACGTTTTCCTTTTAGATTGTTTATTAATGTGCCCGTTAACTGAGAGGATTTTTTTTTGTTTTTTAGTGATTTTCTCGAAAATGGCTCCAATGATTTTCTTAAAAATTTGGTAAACCAACAGACAATACATATTAAGCAACAACATGAGAAAAAACATATTAAGCTAAACATATTAGAGCTACAACTTTTAACTGAAATTTTTTTCTAAGAAGTCCATTTGTAGTGGTGAGGTGACATCTAAAGTGTCATTTCCATATATTATAGGACCGTATCCATTTATGTAATATTAATATGAATTAAATTTATTGCCAGAATTCCTAGTTTAAAGAAAATCAGTTGACTCTATGAACGGTTTTTTTTTTTTTGTTGCGATATCTTCGATAAAGATACCACCGAGTTCGTTTAAACTTGGTATACTAACTAGATATATAGCAACTAATTTTAGAAAAGTTCTCGGAGAACTGGAAGATCACGTTTCCCTCAATTGCTGTTATATGATGTTGAAATCGGTTAAATTTAGTAAAAATTCTAAGTTAGAAATTTAAAAAAAAAAATTATATTTATGTAAATTACAGTAAGAGATAGTCGTTTGGATATTTCACACCTAAGACTTTTTACATTACTTTTTTGTTTATTTTTGAACTACTGATAGACTGTATAAGGCAACAAAATTGACGGCCTCCTAGAGCGTGATCAGACTTTAAAATATGAAAGGCAACTAATGCAATACATCTAGAGTTCCACTCTCCCGCTCCCATGAAAATATGAATATACCCGCATTGGATAAAAGTACCGTTAACTTTAATATAATAAATGCTATTCTACAGCACCGTGTTTCATTTTTCAGTTTTAAAACTTTTGAAGCCTTCCTCGCCTTATCTTCCCAAAATACCTCATGTTGAGCTCCGTTGATCTTTATCATCTACACCAATTTCACGAAAGCTAGGTCTGAGATTAAGTGTGTAAGGTAAACAAAAATGTAGACTAGTCTAGCATAATGGCGTCTAGGTGGTGTAAAAATGGAACGTCTCTTGAGATTGCGCTACTAGAGCTGTTTGTCTGACTAAAATAGACAATTCAAAGAAATGGCTGCCAGCTCAGAAAATATAAACGGTGAATTTTCAAATTTAATGTGGGACAAAGTGTATATCATTACAATTAATTGAAATGTATGAAACATACCCAGTATTGTGGAATTATACCATGAAGTGGCTATAAAGTGTAAGAGAAGAAAGCAAAAAGCAATCGTGACTGAAGTTTTAAAAATAATTGCAGCGGAAGTTGGAAGGAAATAGAAATAGTACAACCTCAAGTGCCTCAGGTGAAACGATTCTAATGTAGTCCTTCCAGTAATTTAGCGTAAACTCCACACTCTAATTTTTTTTTTCCTTTAAATCCAGTAATCTTATTCTTCTTTTATATTTTGGATCCTGTTTATTATTACTTTTTTTATGTTGATCATCAAAATAATAACCGCATTTACAATTTTTAGTTTTCTGCGGCACTCTGACACCACTAACCAGTTCATTAATATAGAGTTGTGTACAGAGTATAGAGTGTTCTATAGAGAGACTTGTAGGCTAGATTTAACCTAGAACTGCTCTACGATAAGCTAGCTAGGGTGAAAAGTTGTTGCAATATTCACAGCTCTAGCCCTAGCACAAGACCAGATTCTACATAACCTTTTCAGTTGCTGGCATCACTTAAATCTCAAAAGACATTCTCGCAACTATTCGGGAATGTGTTGGATTTATTACTGATCTAACAGAAAATTAAGACGAACATGTTCAAATTTTGGAAATATACAGGATGGAAAATGTTTTTTAGCAAATGGATAATCACAATTAAATATGTTTACAAAATTCCGAATTTGAAGAAAATCCATTGACCGGAAGTGCCTCATTACAGAACCTGTTTTTCAGTTTTCTGTGAATTCATCCATAAAAACACCGATGGATTTTCATTAACGTAAACATCTGGTAAGAATTATAAGTGAGAAGAAAATTTCCCATTTCTGTAAATTGCAGTAAGAGAAAGTCGTGTGAGTGTTTCACATCAGATTTTTACTTCCCTCTTACTACTAGTAAGAGGGCCAGGGGAAGGGAAAGTTAAGTGGTTAGCGTACTGGACTTCCACGCGGAGGACCCGGGTTCAAGTCCAGTCCAGCTGTGCTACCCTTAGATTTTTTCTTCCTAGGAGTAACTACAGCTCACTGTCCGGTGATGGACAGTGTTGTCTGTAACGAGAGAACACTGACCGGAGGCCGGCAGTGTACTGAGAAGGCTCCGGGGGCCAATGACCATAGATGTTAACGCGCCTTAAATTAAAAAAAATAAAAAATAATAATAAAAATAGTAAGAGGTAAGTATTGCGATCGTGCCAGATTTTCGAAATTGAGTTTTCACCGAAAATACACGTTTTAAGGTCCCCTGAGTCTAAAAAAGTCTTTTTTAGAAAATGGTGTGTGTGTATGTGCTGTGAGTGTGGATGAACATTTCTCAAAAATGAAAAGCTGCAAGAAGATCAAAGTTGGTATTCCGTTTACATAGATAGATAGATACATTCTAACGGGGGAATTGGCTCTTCAGCCTACGCCACCGCGGTACCCCAAGGATCTATTGTGGCACCCCCCGAGTTGGAGATCCTCCCCCTATCCTGTCCTTAACCGGACTGTGGAATTGTGGGGGGGGCTCCCAGGTGGTCAATCAGACAGAGCACCTGCCATCAGAGCACCCTCTCGAGTCCTGCTTGCCTTAAAAGGCTTAATAGGT
Organism: Triatoma infestans; assembly: GCA_011037195.1. NCBI lineage: Eukaryota > Metazoa > Arthropoda > Insecta > Hemiptera > Reduviidae > Triatoma > Triatoma infestans. The sequence continues at coordinate 261,618 of JAAEAF010000008.1, forward strand.
CCGAGAGAGGGCCCTGGCTGAGGCTTGTTGGCACCAGCTTCTCTTTACCAAAGAGGCGGTACCTTGGCCAGACCAGCCCCTCGCACTGACATACCACGTGCAGTGCCGTCTCCTCTTCCTCCTGACAAAACCTACATAGGCTATCCGTTGCCAGGCCCAACTTAATGTGCTTATTTAATCTACAATGGCCAGTGAGAACGCCAACTGCTATCCTTATGGCCACCCGGCATTCCGTTTACATACTACCACCATATTAGACACGAAGATTTCGGGCAAAATCCATCACTGAATAGTTTTTTCAGTTTTTTTGTTATTTTCTCGAAACCGGCTCCAACAATTTTCTTTAAACTTGTGACATCAATTACACATACAAAAAGCTCCAATTTTTATATGAAACATTTCTCCGGAAAAATTCATTTAAGGGAACTTTTGGGGGAGCGATGGGGGGTTATGGTTTCCTCTCAAGTGCTATTTTAGTCCAATTCTGTCAACTAAATAATTATTAGAATTATATAAGTTGCCAAAATTCCTAGTTACAAGAAAATCGGTTCAATTATCGGAAAATCGGAATTACCAGAATAGGTTTTTCAGTTTTGTTTTGTGATTTTCTCCATGAAAATTCCGACGGTTTAAAACACTAATAAGAATTGTAAGTGTGTGGAAAATTTGCCATTTCGCAGTAAGAGAAAGTTGTGTGAGTGTTTCACACCAGATTTCTTTTCTGTTCTGAGTGTACAATACAACCAAAATGGGTTTAATGATGAACAATTTATTTCAAGACAAGAATAGTTATACTAAAGCCGCATAACATGAATGTCTTACATTCTATTAGATTAGTATATTAGAATAGTAACTTTTGATATTTCTGCTTATTGCAGGTCATGTCAAGCGGATTGCATTACTTACATTATAAATATTGTTATTATAAATCAAATTGAGCGGAACTTCTCAACATTCGGAAATTACTCCGATTCTTTTTAAAGAGAAAAGTCTCATTTGTAATTTGCGTTTTTTTTTTTGTTTTTTTTCAAACATTTCCTGTTTGTAATGTTTTGAATTAAAATGTTTATAGTTCTCGTTTTATCTTATAACTGCCACATGTTTAATCTGTTTAGATTAAATTGCTTAGTAAATAATATATATTACTTTTTACGCTCCCATTTAATTTAAAAATAAAAATTTATGCTTCTATAAAGTGCCTTTGAATCTCTTAAAGAAAGTTATTTTATTAAAGATAATTTAAGTATCAAATCGTTGGTCCAGATCGAATTCTTGACTCCAAGAGTATTATTCGTGTTTTAAAACTCCAACGCCAAGGGCAAGAAGTGCTAGTGTTATATAATTTGCACATTACATCAGTGCATTGTTTTCCCCAACATAACAGAGCCAACTTATGAGTACTTCCATTATACTTCCAGTGTTATATGTTCAATATTTTTTTTTTTTCTCATTTCACATGCATTTCTATCTTCAACAAGCAAAACACATAAAAGCATAAAACTTAATACACATATAAGAACTTACATAATACGCTCTTTTAAAACAAAGCTTGGTAATTTTATTTTCTTATATATGTTTTTGTGCTAATAAATGTAATATAGAAACAAACTTTGCACTGTAAGATATTTTATAAATGATTTTAATTATTTTACATTACAAAACTTCGTATCTGATGTATTTTTAGAAATTAATGTAATTCATTAGGATAACCTAATATTCATCCTATTCAAACTAAAGATTTTCCAAGATGAATTCAAAGAGATAAACATGAAAGAGTGAGTGGAAAAGCTCTCAGATCGTGAAAATCGATCAACAAGAGAAGTTATCGACGACAGGATTGAGAGACCAAACGGAGGAAAGTGATGGGCGCAACTATCTTGGAGCACTTCTTAAGGAAAATGGCTGATCCGAAGGAGAAAAGAAGAAGGAAACGCGAAACGCTTTTTTCAACACTTCCAAAATTTTCCGGAAAAAGAGAGGTATCAAAGAAAGTCTAAAAAAAAGAAGATTCAAATCACTAAGCATAAGAATCAACTTCAAACTGTAGAGCTGACACATGTCAGAAGTCATCAGAGCTTTTTTTTTTTTTTGCTGATAGTCTGCTTCGTTTACTGATCACCGTCTGGTTTTAGGGGTTCAGTGAACCCCTGATCTTTAAGATGGCTTGATAAAACTCGCAGACTTAGATAAAGCAAAATCAGTTTATTTATTCCCATTTTTTTCCTGTACTGCCCACTGTATTGGAGACTTTCCAGCACTGTGAATCCAGCCGATATAACTAGGTCAAACGAATTGAATGGAAACGAATTGGAATGGTACAAAACGCTATTGCTTCTATTGCAAGGCGGTACCAAAGGTTGCATTGTAAATAAACCTTCTTTTAATACCCTTTTAATTTCGTAGCGGAATGGATTGGAGTTGCTCTTTATACGAAGGGCAGGCTATAAAATATAAATTTCAGAAAAAGAAAAAAGCTGATGAGATTTTCAATGAAAGCTTTGAATGTTTGTTGTGGTGGTTGGTTCCGCAGAGCTGGAAAGCATCAGAGACATTTTCCGTGGTAGCCTGCTTCATTTTGTGGTCATCAACCGGTTTCGGGCGTTCGCCCATCTTCAGGATGCGTTCTTCAGACAGTGTGCCAACACAGACTCGTACAGAGACTTAGTTTCACACTAACTCTCTTAGTTAGTGTGAAACTAAGTCTCTGTACGAGTCTGTGTTGGCACACTGTCTGAAGAACGCATCCTGAAGATGGGCGAACGCCCGAAACCGGTCGATGACCACAAAATGAAGCAGGCTACCACGGAAAATGTCTCTAAAGCTTTGAATGGTTGGTGTAGAATCCAACTTGATGGGTTACTCTATATGTTTAATAAAGTTAAGCTAATAAAACTAAAAACCTCGTAATAAAAAAAAAAATTATCTAATTACTTTTTTTCTATATAAAAGTAGCTTGTTTTCAAATGTAAGTTATATAAATTAAAAGCAACCGAAAGTTTACTTAAATTGAGTCCAACATGGGGGTCGATGGTAGTGCTACCGGTGTCGCATGCTCAGATAACAAGATATATTGTAGACATTGTCACTAAAAGGGAATCTCAGTGGGAAACAACCCAACAACTAAAAAACTTTTAAGTTAAACTTTCCGTAGTCACTGTGTTGGAAGGAAGTAAGTAAGTGAAGAAGATTACTGGGGGAATTAAGGATGACATTTTTTAGGTTAATCTTAGAGTTTTAACTCCAGCTTATCCTGATTTATTTTTTTTTTATTTTGAGGCGCATTGTTAGCATGCAGTTTTTTTATTTTCAATTTTTTTTTAATGAAATTTCACCATTCATAATGTTTTGCGTCAATTGGCTTGGAACTTTTGTCCACGGATACTGGAGGTCCTTGCATACATCCATATCTAGCAATAAGAGATCATTCTCAACGCTGGATGCGACATACTAAAGGTCAGTTACTGCTCAGATTGTTGGTAATGTGCATGTGTTCAATTGCTTAGTGCGAACGCAATTCCGCAAATTCTAACTCTCACCATCTCACCCAAACACTCACTTTTCTTGCGTACTCATCAATATTAAGCAAAATATTTATAATAAATTTCTTTGTAAACACTTGAAAGGTCACATAAAATATGGGTTTAATAACGCTTATTTTTGCACCTCTCCTCTTCTACATTGGTTATGAAGATTATTGATGTTTATCTAATAAATGAAAAAGATAACATAGTCAGTAAATACAGACATCAACGTGTAAATATACTAGAGAGTTGACAATTCAAGTTACAACCCAATGTACAGGTTCGTTACTTCTACTGGAATAGGTCAGAGCTATTTGTTCTCAAACTTTCTGTTCAATAAATAAATAAATAGTTCTAATGCAGTCAATAAATCGCTGATCTGTTTAGTTCATGAACGCAAATGGTATGTCATTGATTGCGAACAAATTTCTGATGTCTGATACACTAATACGTATCTTTTTTTGATTTCTCTTTATAAGTAAGTATAATCAGAATAATAGTATAATAGTATAATTTGAATGTAGTTAAACTAAATAGATTTGCTAAGCTCCAAAACCTGTGAATTATTGTTGTTTTTTTTTGCTCCTAGTAAAAGAAAGTATTAAGAACAAACTCCGCGATCTTACGGGTTTCGTTATGGGGCACTGTCGACTCAGAGGACACCTGACGAAGCTGGGTTTGGAGAGTGACACACATGCAGATTCTGTGGGGAGATGGAGGAAACTCTATTACACCTCTCAACGAACTGCGAGGCTGCCATCCAGAAAAGATTTAGTCGGTAGTTACCAGGAGGAGGAGGAGCGGAACATACCCTCCCTAATGCCCGCCAGGTTATTAGGGTTCCTCAGAGATCGTAACCTGATGGAGGTGTTGTAGACGGTGTTCGTCTGGGTTATCTGTTTGGGATGCTGGGGGCAGCCTGCGGCCCCCAGGAGGACATAGCACAATAGATCGTAATTGTCGCAGTGCATCAGGCCCCCTCCAAAAAAAGAGAAGTATTTCTATTGTGCCAGGTCTTCGAAATTTCCAGTTTTCAGCGGAAATACATGTTTTAAAATCCCCTTAAAAAAAAAAAGTGCGATATTATTCATGCTCTTTTCTAGACATTAGTTAATTACATCAAAAATTATATGCCTTGCGTTAATCCATCTTTGTATTTATGTTAGGGCTAAGTAAAAATATGGAAATTTTGAGAAATTTTCTTATTTTCATAATTCTTTCAACTGCAATTAGAGAAAGTCATGTGAGTTTTTCCACATCTGATTTTTTATTTTCGTTTGCATGTTTGAAAGGATAATGTGATTAGAAAAATTTATACCTTCGAGATTGTACCACAAACCCAGAGAATTTTTATTAAAATGTTAATAAAGAAAAAAATGTATAGATTAGCGGTGTTTATTGGACCACTTAATTTTTATAAAAATATTATTAACATTTTGTGTTAACTTATTATGAAAAAATTGTTTTGACTTTAAGAAATGATTATTGTACTTAAATCGTGTAATTTTCTTTGAAATGTTTTCTCAACAACTAGTTCCAAGTAATTTGTGTTGTATAATGGTGAGTGGCAAAATGTCTTAAAATAAGTACCATAAGGAGCGCACAACTGAGAATAAAGGCACTTCAGACTCCAAACATATAGAGATAGAACATACCATAGTCTCCCTACCCTCAGGTGGTATGTTAGTAATCCTATATATCTCTAGTTCAACATAGGGTGTATTTACCAACCAACCATCCAGTGTATAATATCAACCTTCACTCTACTAACCTTCTAGCGTTTTTTTAAAAATTCTGGCCAATGTTTTCAGTAATTCTGTAGACTGTTTCGTCTGAGTTGTTATTGATACATAAATATAAATTTGATGATCTGATATTGAAGCCATTATCCAATCTCCAAAATAAAAATAAAAAAAAATCTGGTGTGAAACACTCACACGACTTTCTCTGACTCCTGTTATTACAATTATAAATATATATAAAATTACGAAGTTTCTGTAAAACTCAAATTTTAGAGATATGTTTCTTCTAAAGTACCACTTTAATACAATATATGGTTTTACCACCTACATGATATTAAAACACTGAAGAAGCATTGATAAAATTCCAAATTTGTAGACAATCGGTTTACCGGAAGTGCGATTTTACAGAATAGATATTTGAGTTTTTCGAAATTATCTCGAAAACGGTTACGATCGTGTCAAAAGTTTTCATCAGAAATACATGTTTTGAGGTCCCTTAGGTTTGAAAATCATGTTTTCTGTGTTTGTTTAAGTGTGAGTAGTGCAAAATATTTAAAAAATTGAAAAGCTCAAACTTGATATTCTATTTAAGGAGGTAAAAGTTTTTTTTTTTTTTTTTTTTTTTTATAGAGGGATATTTATATTTTTTATATGTAGATTGGCAGTAGTGTGACTGATGCAAGCCAACAAAAAGTAGTCTGCAGTTATGTCTAGGGAAACTGTCAATATGGGGCTGGTTGAAAGGGTGGAAGTTAAGTGAAAAACAAAAGCATTCTGGGAAATAGGATGTTTTCTTGTCACTTTGGTAGAAAATACTGAGCTCCATTAGTAAGGAGCTATTTGCCGCTTGTTACTCTTCAAGCACTGAAACTTAATAAGTTTTGCTCATGAAATTAAAATCACCTCTTTTTAAAGGCACTTTTTAATTAGTTTAGTAATTTGTTAAAAACAATTACTGAGCAAAATTGATCGTGTTGAATTTACTTTGAATATAGCCTATACTCTTGTGAAGGAAAATATCAGGTTGCTGAAAGAGTAAAGTTCAGTAGGCTTACAGTGCTGGAACTTTGATTACCCGTTTTGCCTCGTTTACGAATCAATGCTGTCCCCTGTAAAAGAATAGGAATGTCAGATGTCCTAGATGATAGTGTCCTTAATGAGTGTACATAGTTTTCCGAATGTAGGGCAATCCAATACATTAGCTACGTCTCCGTATATTTAGAGTATTCATTATAATTATTGGTGGGCTATAATAACCTATCAATCCGATCCTTTTGGCACAAATTCCCACCATTCACTCCTTTCCATCGGACTAAAACCCAAATGTCATTAATTCACGACCCTATAAACTCCATACCTATCAGGATACTGTAACATCAGCGAATAAACAACGTATCTGCGGACCACAGGACATATTTTGAAGTGAGTTCCAGCGTGCTTTCTTCGAGTTTAACACGCCTTATTCGATGTAATTTTTTGAGTTCATACTGCTAGTAGGGTAGGGAGGTAATCTTGCCAAGGTGCATTCTCTCGTATATGTTTAATTCGTATATTGATTTCTTTCTTTGTCTAAATGATAGTCGATAAGGGGAAAAATTTCAGCCCTAAACTGAAACAATGGTATATGTTTAATTCGTATATTGATTTCTTTCTTTGTCTAAATGATAAACACTTAACCGATAAGGGGAAAAATTTCAGCCCTAAACTGAAACAATGGGTAGAGGAATTTTAAATAGCAGTTCTGAAAGAACTTAGTTTGACGCTTTGCAACAATTCTGACCATTTACAAAACCCGTGAGGCAGCTTCACTTTTGAAGTAGCAAAATATTGGGGCTTTTTCCCAAAAATATTGGGATTAGTGCTCAGATTAATTCCAGCGTATTGCAACCTTACCCACACCATATGTTGCTCAATTATCCCCTCCTTTGAGATTTTATCCATGGTAGCATGCTTCTTTTTATTATTTCTGACCTTTGTCGGATTCTCCATATATGTTGGTCTTAAAGGGTGGAGCTAGTGATAATTGTGTGTCATATAATTTTTTATCCTGTGGGCGGTAGGAAATTTTAGTGTGAAATGAGAAATTAATACCATTAATGAAAAAAAAAAAGAATTTAGGTTAATCTGGTAGTTTGGAAAAATTGTATTCAGTTTTCAGTATAAAGTTGATGAACCATATCCTGAAGTAGATGAGAATCCGAAACGGTTAGAGTCAATAAATAGAGGGATGCTACGAAATCTCAGATGTTTTCCGCCATTGCGAACATATATTCAACAATTATTCCCCTCCAGCTGGAAATGGCATTTGCTGTTCATTTTCAACCTGCAAATAAGTTCAAAGCTCATAATGAGAGTAACAGACACTAGCAATGAAGTAAAGCTCTCAGAATTGGAAATGTTATTTAAGTGTTAGTTGTTATGACAATTATACTTCATCGACATCTCATAAGTATATTGTTTTAGATATCGATAGCTTAAGCTTAATCTAACGGAATGCCAACATTTGTCTTTAGTATCCGCTAAACTCTGAATGGAAAATTCTTTGATGAACATAATACTAAAGTTCGCTCAGACTCTTCGGTTCCCCATTTAATTAGGTTCGTGTGCAGTTAACTGCTAATCATGGTCTGCCAACGTTATTTAACATGACTTGTTCCAAACATGACTTTTCTTTGTCGTAAAACTAAGTACTCAAATTCCCTTTTGCAGGATTATTATATAAACTTACAATACCAAGCGAATGTCTTCGTGAACTCTAGAAAGCCATAAGATTCAGCATTATTTATTATTATTATTATTACTCATCGGTGGGGAAGGACCAAACTCTACGCTATCCAAAACCCCACTGGGCCCATGTAGCTACCATAAAGAAAAACAACAACAAACCCGGTCTAGAACAAAGACCCAGCTCTAACAATCTAAGATTCACAGCAAATATAGGACCATAACCTTAAAGGAAAATAGACTAAGCTCTTCCACCGGCATCCTGTTTCGACGAAAGGTCCTGAACCTAATATGTCACAACCTAAGCAATCTGTCATAAGCTGGATGGGTTTTCTTCCTGTGCCTTCCAGAGGGATTTGGCATGAGCCCCACTATGTAAACCGAAATGCCGTGTAAGAGATCCAACCAGATACCTGAGAGAGGTCCGAGGTGAAAAGCATAAGATTACCTGTCCGGTCCTGCAGTGAGCATTTTAGACTGCTTACAACCCACTGAGCTCTTCCATAGATAGGCTGTGAAATTGTACATACTTTAGGAAGCTTGACAGATATGTGCCTAAAGACACACCAACAGCCGGCTCGAGAGCAATAAAAGGGAAAGTGACGCCTAAATTGGCAAACCTATCCATCTCACCATTCCCAAAAATTCCCATATGACCTGGTACCCAGACTAGAAGTACATTCTTCAAGGAAGAAAGCTCTTCCAATCTTCCACTCACAGACATGAACTCAGCGCCTTCAACGCAACCTCTCGACCGTCCGAGCAGACACAAACACCTTGTAAGTTACTGTTATGTACCGTCTAATCCAAAATAAAATAAAGAAGGGCATAAGCCTCATCCTGGAAAACAGTGGTCCATTCACTAAGAGATATTAAGATTCAGCATATTTTAATTTAAGTTTTCTTCTTTAGAAATATTTGATACAATTCTTTCTGTTGAATGAAGTGTAAGGATAGGCCGTTAACAATAAGTATAATAATTTAGCCCGGAGAGATAGGAAAAGCCGAGGAAATTCTTCTGGAAACTTGAAAAATTGAATGAAAAACTTTTTTAATTTTGATGAAAAAATGAAACATTGTTTTGCTTAATATTAAAAAAAAAAAAAATACGAAATAAAATCTTTTACAATCACACTTAAATAGAAACCTTGCTGAGAATAAATGAAAAAAAAAATTAGTAATCTTTTGCAATAATAAAAGAAACTTTAAAGCTTTGTTCCAAAGAAGAAGTATCAGGTGTTCTTAATCGGATGAAGTGTGTATAGAATAGTACAAAACTAAAACTATGTGAACCCCAGAAGATCTATTGTTCCTCTTGTGTAATTACGAATATGTTTGTAGCTCTTCTGTAAAATTGTAGCGAATATTTACAGCCATTTTTATTAATTTTACGTAATTTCTGGATCAAATCCACTTTTAGCACCCAATATAGAAAAGCCCACCAATGGATTTTTACTTTTTTACTTAAATCTATTTAAAGTAAAAATAAATCTGAACTCTCACACCATTATTATTTTTGTGAAAACCTAGTTTAAAAAAATTCTATGAAAATTCATGAAGCACGCTTCCATTTTATGGTGACATGATTGGCTAGGGTTGTTCACTATATACACTGCATGCCATAAATTTCGCTATTTTATTTATGATCTATTTCTAGCAATAGTTTGCAGTGTATAGCAATCTTTATCTTATCTTGAAATATTGTAGTTAGACTTCAAATTGAACGATAACCGTAAAAATTAACGTATAGGGAACCGAAATATTTGCCCAATACTGTGCCCGTACAAACTGTTTTTTGAGATTACCTGTGTTTCCAAAAAAAAAAAAAAAAAAAAAAAAAAAGTTTTATACCAAACGGTGTCTATATGTGGACAAATTATATCATAAACAAAAAAAAATCTGGTCTGAAACACTCACACGACTGTCTCATACTCTAATTAATGGACAATTTATCGAGAAATTTTCTTTAAAATTACAACGTTACGATGTTTAATTGGGCTGGGTGGTGGGGATTTTACTTGTTATATACTTGAGCGGTCTTATATGCAGCGGTCTAAACCAAAACCAACAATGCTTGTGCAAATTTCGATTTAAACTAACTGATATATCCCCTAATACTCTTCTAAAAATCATGTTTTTCAGCAATATGTTTAAAATTAATGACATGTTATTATCTATCCAGCATGGATTCCATGTTCAAGGAAAATAGTTGTTGAGAAAATAACCGCTTTCGAGAAAAACCGATTCTTTAAATTCGCACTTCCGGTGAACTGATTTTCTTTAAATTTGGAATTCTATCAATGCGTCTAATGTGTAGTTGTAATTATATTGTGTAGATGGTAAGTTCATATATTATATTAAAGTGGTACTTTAAAGGAAAGAATAACGCTACTGTTCTCCCACTAACCCCCCAAAAAAATCAATTTTTCCGGAGAAATGTTCCAAATAAAAGCGACAAGTATTTATAACTGTAGACAATATTCGAAGTGTAAAGAAAATCTTAGGAGTCGTTTTCCGCGAAATCACGAAAAACTGAAAAAAAAAAAATCAGTAAAGACTTCCGGTTGATGGTATTTTGCCCAAAATCTTGCTGTCTGGTGCGGTGGTAGTACCTAAACGAAATATCACGTTTGAAACTTCCTGCAACTTTTCGTTTTTGAATATTCTGTTAACACACATACGCAAAACACACACACACACACACACACACACACACACACACACCATTCGCAGAGATATAGATAATATCATGCGTTGCAAGAATTTTCATGCCTAAGTATTATTTTAACAAATTATTTGTCAACGTGCTGCCCTTAGATTTTTCTCTTCCTAGGAGCCTCTATAGCTCACTGGCCAGTGATGGACAGTGTTGTCTATAACGACAGAACACTGTAGGAGTCCGGCAGGGCACTGAGAATGCTCCGGGCGCCAATCACAATAGATGATGAAGTACCTTTCAGAAAAATAAATAAACGTACAACACATGCATGTCCTCTATCTATTTATGGCTCAAGTTACGACTAATAAAATGACTAAAAGTTTGTGGGTCAGATTTACATGTATGAATCTGATGTTGCTTTGAGACATAGAACAAACTTTGGATCATCTAGGCCGCGACTCTGTCGATATCAAAGTATTCATTGGTGAAAAAACGAACATTTTAGAACATAATCCTTAAGTTGAGAAATACCAAGCATTGGAAAATGTAGTACATAAAAATCAAGGGGGAATTGATCGTGCAGGAAAAGTTGTTTTCCTTCCAATACAAGTATGCTACCAATTGTTCTACACAGACAATTCCTTATAGCTTTAGCAATTGCTATAACTATTCATATGTTTTAATGGCAGAGTTGTGATCGTGTTGAACTACATGTGAATAGACCCTTATACAGCCACGGACAATTATATGATACGTTGTCAAGATGTCGTACAAAGAAAGAATAAGAATTCAAAGAACTATTAAAACCATTATTTGGAAACAAGTTTTATTAATAAAAATTTTGTTATCAGTTTGCGTGTTTTATTTGTTTTTATATTTTGTTTTTGGTAATCCTCCAGCAGGGAGGTTGGGCGCCGAAGACGCCTGGAGGTGGAGTCTCCCTAGTATACCACTAAATTAATAATTATGGACCTACATTCTAATATAATTAACAAAGTTCATTGATTTAAGAACAATAATTATTTTAATAGGATACCATTTTGCTGGCAGCGATATTTATTATCTTCAATAATGATCATTAAATGTTTTATAAATAATTAATTATGCTCGGGAGATTTAAGTGGTGGGAAGGTAAAACTGCGGCTAAAAGAGGGAGAAAGATAGGGTACATCCTTTTGTAAAACGGTGGACAACGGGTGTTCATCAGAGTTCTTCTTCTGTATTTAATGGGATTCATTTTCCTCTAGAAAAAAAAATTCTCTTGTCTGTTTAAATAGGCGTGTACTATCCGTTTAAAGTGGATTGTGGGAGAATCTAGTAGCCATTTAGAGATGAATGTTTCTTAAAGGGAAGCAAACCCCCTCCCCAAAAAAGAAAGAAGAATGAAGAAAGCGAAAGAAAGCGTTATCTCTTAAGTCTCCCCTTTTTAAGCTGCTGTATAAAGCGGAAAAGCAGGATCAAAAAGAAAATGCAGAAAAAGTACAGAGATTATTCATTAATATTTCATGAGGACATATTAACCTTCCTGATGTATTTTTACTTTTTTATGATACTAAAGATGTTAATATAATATTTACATTTTTTTTTAAGTCAATAGAATTGACTTAAAGGGTTTTTATGTCAATTTTTTTTTTTTTTTTTACACTTTCACTTACTGTTTGTTGTCAGATAAAATTTTGTGATCGTATGTATGTATGTATGTATCTGTTTTTAATCAAAATATCACAAAAATAAAAAAAGAAAAACTAGACAACTCACACTTGATATAGCGTTTAGATACCGCCAAGGGAATAATTAACTTGAAATTTTTAGATATCGATCTGTTAACCGGAAGTGCAACGTTTTCTGAATATTTTTTTTAATATTGCGCAATTTCCTCAAAGTGATTACATCGATTTTTTTTTTGCTCACTTCTCTAACTAATGCAAAATAGAAAAGTATTGTGATTTTGTTAAATTTTTGATATCGCCGGAAATACACGTTTTGAGGTACTCAGTCCGAAAAAGTGGTTTTTAGAAAGTGGTCTCTGTGTGTATATAATATGGTCAGTATAACTCAAAAAAAAAAAATTGCAGAAAGTTTAAACTTGATATTTAGTTTAAGTGCTCTAGCTTGGAATCCCGACAATAAGATTTTGATCAAAATTAATCAATCGGAAGTAACACTTTAGTGAACACATTTTCCATTAAATTTGACTAATGAGCTACAACTTTTATTTGCAACATTTGTCCGTACAAAGACATTAAAGTGGGCTTTTTTTTTGGTGAGAGTTGGGGTTATGTTTTCCTCTCAAATGTTATCTTAATTGTTATACAATTCTATCATCTAAGCAATATTAATTAGAAATTAACTGCTAAAATCCGAGTTTAAAGAAAATCGGTAAACCGGAAGTGCGTTTTTACTGACCAGATTTTTTTTTTTTCTAGTTTCCTGCTTTTCTCCATAAAAAACACCTGTGGATTTCATTAAATTTTGGTGTACTAGCTAGGAATATAAAGAGTTGTCAGTTTTAGTTTGAAACTTTCTTTCGAGAAATTCATTTAAAGAAGCTCTGGGGGGGGAGGGGATGTTATGCTTTCCTCAAAAAGAAGTCATTTTTAAAATGATAATGACATGTTTGTTGTACGGCAATGGCTACGGGAGTTTTGAATGAAAAAGAATTCTTTGTTGATCTACGGTCCGGATACCATTGGTGCCCTTCTAAAGAGCTCCAGAAGAAGGGCACCAATGGTATCTGAAACGTAGAGCAACAAAGAATTCTTTACCTTAAAAACTCCTTTGGCCATTGTCGTACAAACATCTTATTGTTATTTTATTTAATTTATATTCTCCTATTGATATAAAATGGAATTAGATTAAAATGGAATATAAATCATTTAGTAAAAATGATGTTTGAAAAACAAAATTGTCAATTACCCTCTGTAAACTCCAATAAGGTGAGTGTTTCACGCGCTTTTTTTACACTTCGCACATTAATTCTACGTATTTAGGCAGCATCACCGCTGCTAGTTGCTGCACCTTAATTCCGTCGAATTACTATTTCCTTCTTCTTCTTCTTCTTCTGGCTAAACTGGAGCTATCTACATCTGTTGAGTTTGTTCTTCTTCTCTTACATGAAGGCCTTGCTATATCCGGTTATTGCTAATTCATCCTTTCCTGCTAACTTCACTGATTACTAATTCCTTCCATCTACTCTTTTCTTTCTGCCCTCTCACTCCTGCTTATTTCCAGAAATATTTACAACATCTTTACTAGAAGGAAAGGAATAGCTAAGTGGTTAGCATACTGGACTCCCACGCGGAGGACCCGGGTTCGAGTCCAGCTGTGCTACCCTTAGATTTTTTCTTCCTACTAGCCTCTACAGCTCACTGACCGATGATGGACAGTGTTGTCTGCAACGAGAGAACACTGTCCGGAGGTCGGCAGTGCACTGAGAAGGCTCCGGGCGCCAATGACCATAGATGTTGACGCGCCTTAAATAAAGAAAGAAAAAAATTAAACATCTTTACTAATCGTCCCACTCTATTTCCGTTCTCCCTTGAACCCTACGCTCTAATACTTCACTTAAGCTGTTGAGTTTGTGTGAGTCACTTATTTTCTACAATTTACTGCTTCTTCTGTTGGTGATATTTATTTAAACCTGCCTCCTTCATTTTGCACCTGGTTCTGTTTATTGAGCAACACCGCTACTAGTTGGTGCACCTTAATTCCGCCGAATTTCTCTATGCTTCTTCTTCTTTTTCTTCTTCTTCTGGGCTAAACTCAGCTATACATATCTCTTAAAACATAAACCACTGGTACACGCAGCTCTCAGCTGAACATTTAGCTATCGTCAGATTCTACTACGCATCTTCTCTTCACTAGGTGAGTCAGAACATTGATTATTTCATTCATTGTTATTATTTATTCATTATCGTTATTATATATATATCATTTATTTTGTATTTGCTACCCGAATTCATTATTTTCGCGTCTACTAACTACATCCACCTCTATCATCACAACTTCCGGTTTGTTTGAAACCATTTTCCTGGAATATTGATTTGTTTTTAAGGTTCTGTGGCAATGATGATCTCAGATTTCTGTCTAAACTATGATTTCCAAAAAAAAGTCTACAATTCTTAGTAATTACAAAATTCAAAAATACCAATTTAATCAGAAGTGCGACTTCTTAGGAGTTGCTGGTATTATGAAATAAAATGTTCAGTAGTAGGGTATTCTAATTACAAACAAATTCTGTACATTCCTCTCTGACTTCATTTGCAGTTTATTAGCAAATAATTGTAAGGAATTCAGCTGGGCTTTTTGTTCTTCCTCACATATAAATATATTATTATTATTCGTAAACTCTAAAAATTGATCGTTCACTTTCAAATATCCAATTATATATAGCTAGTCCCAACCAGCATTATGAATCTCTCTCTCTCTCTCTCTTTCTATATATATATAACTCATGCCAGACGTAAAATCAACGTTAATAGACGTAAAATCTATAATCATAGCGTATTATCCGGGTCCCTTCATTCTTCGAGTTCCATTGTCACCATACATATATCCAATGACCTTTCAATAGCATATCATTTATCTATCTTACAATAGTATAAATCCTTTTTATTCACTGGTTGTAATTGTATCGAGAACTATTATATCAAAATATAAATCTGACTTTAATATTTTATTATTTAATATTTTATCCCTTATTCATTTGTCCTTATTCTCCTGGATTAAGAATGAAATTAGGGATTTATTCTTTTAATTAAATTCAGAAGACCTTCTTTTAATTAACTGGTCAGAAGACCAGTTGCAAACGTATGGTTCTGAATAGCTAGGAACGAAAAATTTTAAGGTTAACTTACGGGACAAGGATGATTACCGGATCAAAAAAAATAATGAGTTGAAGACTGTATTGAAGGAAGATCTCGTTTCGACCGTCAAGATGGAAGATTCCCTGGCTTGGCCACTTTCATAGGATGGACGACTATTGCGGTCCAAAAATTATGTGTATATGAGGCAGGCCCTGGATGAAAGCGTCCTCGAGGGAAACCACGAATGAGATGGCCTCTAGAAGTCGAGGATGGCCAGACGACTATGGAGGTGAGGTAATGGAGCGGGAAAGTTTTGGCTAGAGACATCTGGCAGGTTGCTCTGCAGACGAAGGCCAGGGCGCCATAGGAAAAAGAAGAAGAAGAACTGGAATTTTAGTTCTAAATTTGTGCAGAACGTACAACTTTCATTAAATTAGTAACAAATTTCTTTGTCTCCTCATTTTATAGCCTCTAACATAATTCTTAGAACACCCTCTGTAGTCACTCACACAACTTTCTCTTATTGAAGTTTTCAAAATTGTCATTGACAAATTTTTTAGTTAGTAGACCAAATTCAATGAAAGTTATCTGTGTTTATAGAGAAAATGGCAAAAACTGAAAAATACTTTCTAGTAGAAACGCACTTCCGGTTATCCGATTTTCTACAAATTTGGAATTTCAACAACTTATTTAATTAATATTATTTAGATAATCAAAATTGTGTAATAAACTGAAATAGCGTTTTAGAGGAAAACCTACCCTACCTCTCCCCTAAAGGTGCCCTTAAATGAATTTTCCCGTACAAATGTTTCAAATAAGCATTGCAGATCTTTGTATGTGTTGGATACAACAAGTTTAAAGAAAATTGTTATAGCCATTTTTGAGAAAATCACAAAAAAGTGAAAAAAAAAAAAAACATTTAGTAAAGACCCACCCAGACCGTTTTTTTTAAAAAACCACTTTCTTGGACTCAAAAGACCTCAAAACGTGTGAAAATTCGATATCGAAAATTTGACACGATTACAATACTTCCTCTTAATAGGAGTAAGAGAAAGTAATACGTTTAAAATTTTTTGGAAGTATTGCCTAAAAAGGAAGTAATTGTATAAAAAAAAATCGAAATCGAGTTCACAACGGAAATAATGTTTCCTTGAATAATATAAAAAAAAAAGTAGTTTTCAAATTGTGTACGTGCGTTCTCTGCGCGCTTGTGAACAAAACAAAATGAAAACAGCGCAATTTAGATTTTCCGGCGAGATATCAATAAGCGGATCCGGGCAGAAAAGTTTCGTTCAAAATCTATAAACGGGAACTGTGACATTATTTTGAATGTCTCCAGCTTTGATATTTTAAAATTCTTCTCCTCTGAAATGCAAATCATTCTCCATTATTGCTACGGTAAAAAGATATAGTGTCTAGGAGCTGTCTATGGATTTTTCCCCTCTTAGGTTATATGTTCTAGTAATTCCTGCCATTCTACTCGCTAAGTATTCTCCCCTTAGCAGTTGTTCTTAGAGATTGACTTTAATGCAAATTTTTACTCATCATTATTCTAAATATGCAATTTACTCAATATAATTTACATATTGTTTTATTCACTTTCACCTAACGGAAATGATGTAAATGTCTATTTTTTCAGAGGATTATGTGCACTAACGATCAAGTATTCTGGACGGATGCAAATATCTAGTGCTGTGCCATACACTACTTCCTATCCTCATAATAAATATAAAGCCAGGACTGAAAATCGAACCAGCATTATAGTAGTTTAACATGTCACATCTCTCTGTTTGCGCAATTGCCTTTTGTCGGAATCAATCAGCCTTCCTTGGAAGGGCGCGATAGTTGTTCTTTCAGGCTTCCTTAGCCATTATAATGAAAACATTTTTGGTTTCGTAAAATATGTAGGTCTCCGGTTTGAGATCGCGTCTGTAGTTTGTTGTTAACCGACGTTTCGCCAAAATTGCAATAGGCTTCTTCAACACTGTATTGTTTCAGCTTTACAGGCGGCAATATTTTTTAGAGGACAACGACCGCAGAAGCCTGCAAGATTACTTTGGTCCTTCGATCTACTAAAGAAATATAGGCAAAAAATACAGTAGATGCTTGTAAAACGAAAGATTAGAACGAACATTAGAAGACCAGGGACTCACTTTCTCCTCCATCATGCACGTAACTGATTGAACGCAGTGGCGGTGCTTAATGTTCCCTTCCCATGCATGTGATTGGCTATTTGATGAGAGTCCTAAGTCTTCCCAGGCATGTAATTGGCTATTAAGTGACTAGTTTTAAGTCGTCTACCATCCAACAGCCAATCACATGCATGGAAGCGAGTATGAAAGAAATATTTTAATTGATTGATCTTGGAGTATGTGTGTATGTTTGTGTTATGAATAAAATATCTTTAAAACTAAAATCACTAGGAAAAGGTGATTTTTCGAAGATTGAGGAGGAGCTGTCTTGATGGTATAAGTCCATAAATGCTTGGCTAGAAATTCAAGTTTAATGAAATTCGAAACAAAATCGCATTTTATATTGTTTCTTTGTTGTAGCATGTCGCTGAAACGATGTAGAGGGCTGAGTGAACGATTCGAATTGAAAGGTGCTGATTCAAAGAATTATGGCAGTATACGTGATCAAGATCGGCAAGGGATATTGCAGGTAAGTTTTTAAATATATGTATTATACATGATATTTTTTATTGCCATGTTGAAAAAAGAAAATAAAAATAGCATTATTCCTCTTCATTAACCTGCAAACCTGATGATCGCGAATTACCAAAGAATGATTGAATCTTATCAGCAAATCATCATTCTATTTTGTTTCATCAATGACTGTTTAAACATTCACGTGTTTTTACTTCAACATTGTGTCTGCTGAAGGAAATGGGTTGTGAGATTCGGTCTTTTATTCATGCCAACGTTTCGACAAATATATTGTCTTTTATAAGGCATAAAAAAAACTGTTTTCAAAACATAACAAATTTAAAAAATTATGTATAAATTTGGAAAATAAAAAGTTGAGAACACCTCAACACCACAGAGAGTAGAGAATAGTTCTCTATTCTCTGTGGTGTTGAGGTATTCTCAACTTTTTATTTTCCTAATTTATACATAAGTTTTTAAATGTGTTATGTTTTGAAGATTATTTAACAGTTTCTTTTTAAGCCTTAAAAAAGACAATATATTTGACGCAACGTTGACAAGAATTTGTTTTCTTATTTTTTTAAAAAAGACCGAATCTCACAATTCTTTTCCTTCATATAAGAACGGTCGAGAAGAATATTCTCGATGATCATTGTGACTCCTTTATTCGCAATTTTATGGTTTTCTTTAAAGGCCACACAACTAATTTCTAACATTAAAAAATAAAACTAAAACAGGGAAATTTCATACAATATAGCAATATTATTTTCTTCTAAAAATTTACACGGAAATTGGGCATTATTATACATTGGGCATTATTATACATTGGGCATTATTATAACTTATCATCCATCAGTGTACGTAATTTGTAGATTATAACAAACTTATTACAACTGCATTAAAATACAATAAATAATTGCGTGGTTGTAATAGATAATATGACGTGATGAACTTGAATGATAATCTACCAGTGATGAATGCCTTCAAGTAATTAAGAGGTCGTGGGGCCGATCGACGCCTTAAGTGTCGTTGTGAGTTTCTTCTAGAAGGATGTGAGAGGATAGTATCTGGACTGGAAGGTTAAATGGGATTAAAGTCTGGAATCCAATCTATTGTAGATAGATGAAGCAATGTTGCAGATTGCGGTGCGGAGGTTGCGGTGACATGACGGAGGGTTTTAGCTTGAAGCGTTTCCTTTCAATTATTCACATCAGGCAAATTGATATAATCCCCACCAACTTATGTAATGCAAGACCAACTGAATGTTCAGTTTCCAAGTTTCCGAGTTTAATAAAAAGGTATCAATTATAATTTTAATAATTGCCCTAAGAGAAAGTCGTGTGAGCGTTCTTGTCAAATTTTCGATATCGAGATTTCACCAGGAAATACACATTTTAATACAAAAAATCGCAGAAAGTTCATACGATACATTCCTTATAGGTGTTAACATGGGATCCGGTAGTAAGTTATCTGTCAATTCCTCACCCAGAAGTAGTACAATTTTCCTGAAGGATTTTTCACTTTTGTGCGATTTTTTCGAAAATGGCTCCAGTGATTTTCTTGAAACCAAGTTTACTAACTACACATACAAAGAACTACACCAGCTTTGTTTATTTTTTTTTTTTTATTGGTTCCCTTTGGTAGTAATCCTACCAGTGGAGAGTTTATTTTCTACATGCACCACACCTTCGGTACTACTTGTAATGAAATACATTAGTATAAACTGTCACATAGATAAATATGTACACAGATTAACAAAAGAAAATTAAATAATTGCAGATGACAAATAATGAATGTATTTCAACTAAAAAAAGTAATAGTATGTGAGTAATGTGAGTAAAACTGTAATAATATGTGAGTAATGATTTCACCAACAATATGAAGAACTAACAATGACTATATAAGATGCAGATAAGATGAAAAGTTTATAAATTATTCAATTGTACTAAATTGATGTTATTCACAAATATACTAAATATTTCAATGTTATTTTTTTTGTATAAATTTGCTTCTTGGGATCGGCCAACTTTCCCCTTGTAGTTAATGTGCCGGACTAGTTGGGCTCTATTTCTCTCCAGTAATGGACAGTCAAATATAAGATGATGTACATCCTGGATAATAGTGTCCTAGCAAGGACAATAGGGTGCTAGAGCGAGGTGAAACCTATGTAAATATTTCATATTGGGACCATGCCCAGAGAAAATTTGTGTTAAGGCATGAGTGAGTGGCAGTTTTAACTTTATTCTGCTTTGCACATGTGGAAAAAATAGTTTTGTTTGTGCTCCATTAAGAGTACTCTGCCATTGTTGATCCCATTCTGCTACACTTTTTTCAAGCAAGATACGAGCGATTTCGGATTTAGGATACTGGGAATAAAGGATAGGTAGATCATTATTCTTAGCAGCCTTCTTTGCTAATCGATCAGCTTCCTCATTGCCCTCCAGCCCTACTGGGCTTTAACCCTTACCAGAATCACTTCCTTCCTTGCATCCTTCGAACTACTTATTTCTTTCCTTGCTTCCTTGCACATCCTGCTATGATTATCGTAATTTTTAATTGAATCAATTACAACTCTACTGTCAGTCATAACTGCTACTTTCTTGAAACTATCTTGACAATGGATGCAGTTCTCTTTAAACCACTCGAGTGCCTTAAGGATTGCGAGTTCTGCTTGATTATTGCTACAGAATTTGTCTAATCGATATTTATTAGAATAAATTTTATCTTTATTTTTACTTTTATTTTATCTTTATTTGTATTTTTATTTTATCTTTATTTATTTATCTTTATTTTCTCAGTTTCATTTGCAATATTACTCCGGGAAAATTTATTTAAGGATTACTTTTGAGGGGAATAGTGGGGTTATGTTTTCCTCTAACCGTTAAATACATGATTTTTTTCAATTCCAGAAAAAAAAAAAAACATATTCTGTGGGGTGGTTAAAACTCGAGAAAACTATTTAGTTTCTCTTCGGCAACATCGTGCAACTGATAAAAAAAAATATTTGAAGAACTGTGATTATGTTTATATCATAGAAATAGCGCTTCATTTCTGAAAAAGAAATCCAAAATTTTAATTATGAAATTTATAAAAACAATTTATTTGCCAGTGTAGTAGAAGTTTATGCCAAACTTCTTGCACACAACTTGCATAATGCTGTTAGAGAATGTATAAAGTATTGTTACAACTGCAGACTGTTGAACATATTAAGTAGGTTAACAATAAACAACATGCCCCTTTTTAAAATAAGAAACGTAAAAGGTTACAATTTGAGGGACACTATTAATAATTAGTTTAATTGATTATCTCAAGGCGTGAGAGTTTAAACAAGAAACACAATTTCTATGTTAGTGTCCATATATGAGTGTTAACTGACAAAAGTCCCATAGTAAATAATTCTCATGACATACCAACACTCTTAATCATAATCCAGTCAATTTTTTTTATTTTTTTTTTTTACAAACAAACTTCAAATTATTAGAATTATTTGTATTAGAAAAGTACAACTTAATCTTTTTTTTCTTTTTAATTAAAGAAAACACAATATTCCATGGTACATAATTATTATCAGAGCTTATACAATGTTCATATTATTGTTTAAATTTACGAATTTTAATAATTATGCCACTAAAATTAGACATTAAAAAATGTAAAAATCTGGTGTGAAACACTCACACAACTTTCTATTACTCCAGTTCTCAAAATTATAATTGACAATGTTTATAGTTCGTGTAACAAATTTAATGAAATTCGTCGAAAACTGAAAAAACTGTTCAGTGAAAGCCCACTATCCGGTTTAGTGATTTTCTCGAAAACTCGGAATTTTGGCCTGTCTATTTATTTCTAATTAATTTTGTTTGGATGGTAGAATTTGTATAATCAACTATGATAGCAGTTTAGTGGCAAACCTAACCCTACCCCTCTCCAAAAAGGGCCCTTAAATGAATTTTCCCAGAGAAATGTTTCAAATAAAAGTTGTAGATCTTTGTAAGTGTACTTGATATACTAAGTTTAAAGAATACCGTTGGAGCCAGTTTTGAGAAAATCGCAAAAAAGTGAAAAAAACATTCAGTAAAGTGGCACTTTAGGTCAAGGAATTTCGACCGCTGACCTACTGTCGGATACCATACTGATATCCAAACGGAATATCAAGTTTGAACTTTCTGCGATTTTTAGTTTTTAACTATGCTATTCACATACATAGATACATACCTACACATACGCACACACACATTTGCTAAAAACCACTTTTTTGGACTCAGGGATGTAATAGTATCCAAAGAGTGTATTCGTAGCAGAGAAAGAGAGACAAAATGACAGGATCACTCTCTCGGACTATAGTGGGAGAAACCACATAAATACAGCGACGGGAAACAGAACATTTCATACCACTGAGGTCACTCGCCAGTCACACGACGTGTCATTTTCCCCTTTTCTACTCTACCATACTCTCATTTCAAGTGTAAATTCCAGGCAGTCAGTGGCACTTTATATATTATAGAATGTTAACCATATTTAGTTAATTCATTAAACCAGACCATTTCTCTCCTTCATCAATCCCAATAAAGGGGACTTCAAAACGGATATCCGGTGAAAACTCGGCATCGAAATTGCAAGTTCTCATCGGATTTTTGAAAACTTCTATTGATTGGTCTCAGATGATATGAATTTCTTCTAATTATATTACTATTTTCATTAGAAAATTTCATGTGATCTGGGCCCATTTTTTTTCACCACTCTGGCAGGTTTCCATTGTTTATTTTCCTTAAAATAATGAAAAATCGCAGGAAACTTATACTTGATTTTCGGTATATAGAACGGTCACGAAGTTTTCATTCAAATTCTGACGTGAAAAAAATGTACCATCAAATTATGTGCACTTCTTCCATAGTACCCGAGCGGGAATAATTCTGATTGGTTACTTTTGATTCAAGAGGTTTTATTCAATACAAACATAAAAATCACTTCTCCAAATGGGATACATCATATTCTTCTTTTGCGTTTCTACTTAATATATCCCCCCCCAAAGGGCAACAGATGGTTGAGCCTCTTTTCTTAATGTATCCCCAGAGTTAACTAGATACTTAAATGGATAGACGATGGTCATAAAATTGTTGAAAGGTTATAGAGAGAGTAAGTATGAACAGATGATGGCCAAGTTACTGCTTTTTGTAGGCCCACTTGTTTTATAGGGTATTTCATTTGATTTTACTTGCTTTGGATCACATTAACTTAGGAAACGTATTTCCCTGTTGCTATCTTTTTATTAAGCTAATAATAATAATATTAATAATCACTAATAGCGATTGAGCTTTGGGAATCCCAAAAGAATAAAAACACAACAAGTCCAAACCAGTAGGCCACTTTTTATACTTTTGTTATTAATATATCAAAAATCCGCAACACATAACTCACTAAACAAATCTTGTTGGTTTTAGACTACTTATAATCGATATACTTCATCTTACTATGGAACACCTGCCATTTAAGAGAAAGTGTCAGATCGTGCCAGATTTTCGAAATTGAGTATCGGAAATACATGTTTTGAGACCTTTGAATAAACAAAAAAAAAATTTCATCAGAGATATTTTCCGTGATAGCTGCTTCTTTTTATGGTCATCGACCGGATTCGGACGTCACCCTCCATCAGGATACTTTTAAAAAGCATCCTGATGATGGGCGAAAGCCCGAAACCAGTCGATGACCACAAAAAGAAGCAGGCTATCACGGAAAATATCTCTGATGCTTTCCAGGTCTCAGAACCAACCACAACAACGAAAAAAATTTTTTTTAGCGAATAGTCTGCTTGCGTGTGCGTGTGTATCAACAGAATATCTCAAAAAACGAAAAGTCGCAGAAAACCCAAACTTGGCATTGTATTTAGGCATTATTACCGCATCATACACGAAAATTTCGGGCAAAATACGTCAAGCGGAAGTGATACTTTACTGATTGTTTTTTTTTTTACTTCATCTTACTCCTAGTAAGAGGAAGTATTGTAATCGTATCAAATTTACGATATTGAATTTTCACCGGAAATATCCGTTTTGAGGTCTCCTGAGTTCAAAAAAGTGGTTTTTAGAAAATGGTGTGTGTGTGTGTGTGTGTGGTGTGTGTAGTGTGTATGTGTGGTTTTGGGTGTGTGTGTGTGTGTGTATATGGATGATGGATAGCTCAAAAACGAAAAATCGTAGAAAGTTCAAACTTAATAATCCGCTTAGGTAACAGCATGGGATCCGATAGCAGGTCAGCGGTCAAAATTCCTCAACCGGAAGTACCACTTTACTTGATGGTTTTTGTACTTTCTTGCGATTTTCTCAAAAATGTTTCCGACGATTTTCTTTAAACTTTTAATATCAACTACACATTACAAAGTAATGCAAAAATTTATAAGGGCACTTTTGTTGGGTGGTTGGGTGGGGGGAGGTTTAGGTTTTGTTCTAAATTGCTATTTTAGTTTACTATAGAATTGTGTCATCTAAATAATATTAATTAGAATTAAATATTTTATTGAAATTCTGAGTTCAAAAAAATCAGATGACCGGAAATGCGTTTTTACTGAAATGTATTTTTCAGTTTTCTGATATTTTCTCTAAAACGACTCCAACAATTTCTTTAAACAAGGAATATGAACCACACAAATAGAGAGCTACAACTTCTATTTGAAACATTTCTCCTGGTAACGTCATTTAAGGGGGTTTTTGGGGGAGAGGTGGGGTTATGTTTGCCTCTAAAGTGCTATCGTAATTGGTTATACAATTCTACCATCTAAACAAAAATTATTAGAAATAAATACGTGGCCAAAATTCCGAGTTTTGAGAAAGTTAGTTAACAGGAAGTGCGCTTTTACTCAACAATTTTTTCAGTTTTTGCTATTTCTTCCATAATAACACCGACGAATTTCATTTAATTTGGTGTACTAACTATAATTTTTTTCAATAATAGTTTTGAAATCTGGTGTAAGAGGATGTTGCGTGAATGTATCACATCAGATTTTTTTTTCAGTTTTTCGTGATTTTCTCAAAAATGATTCAACAATTTTTTTTTAAACTCTTTATACTAATCTGCGCACATAAATACGTAATACTTTTATTTGAAACATTTTCCTGGAACATTGTTAGTTTTTTTATTTTGGGGGAACAGTAGCGTTATGTTTACCTCTAAGTTCTACATCAGTATAATATTTGGTTTTACCATCTGTATTATTATTAATACACATTACAAGCATTGATATAATTCCAAATTTGAAGAAAATCGGTTAAACTGAAACCGTTTTCTACACAATAGGTTTTTAAGTTTATGTGAATTTTCCTGGAAAACAGTTACAACGATTTTCTTTAAATTTGGAATGCTTGCTGCGTAGGTCGTATCACTTTTATGTGACTTATTTTTCTGAAAAAAATCAATTATAGAGGGGTAATTTTGGGGGTCTGTCAGTTAGTTTAAATTTAAATTTACCCAAGCTTTGTTGGTATGGACATAAAAGTTTACCATATAAGGTCATTCAGGTATAGTAGTAAAATACCCACCATTATTTTTATGGCCAGCCAAACTAAACATTGTAACGTTGCAATTTTAAAGAAAATTTCTTGATTAAATTGTATTAAACAAGAGTAAGAGTGCATTAATTATTAATCGTGTGAGTGTTTCACACCAGATTTTTTTTCCTTAAAAATTTAACGAATGTTAAATTGATTCTAAAAGGATGGATAGTGATCGTATCAAATGTTGTACATTGAGTTTTTCAAATGTTTTTTTAGCTAATGGTATGCATATGTGTGTGGTGAGCAAATAGTTTAAAAACGAAAAATCGTCGAAACGTCAGTTTTGATATTAGGTTTAGCCACCCATTACAGGAATCGACAGATGATTTCGGATAAAATATAATTGCCATGTTTTCTACAATAGCTCCAACGAATTTTTGTTTTTAAATTTGGCGTTATAAATACAATTTTATTTGGGTTCTGGGAAAAATTGATTTTTACGATGCTCTTTCTAGGAGTAATGCTTTTCCAGAACACTATACTGATACAGAAGAGTATGCAAATACAATTCTGAAATCAGTCGGTTAAGAACATGATGTGTTGCAATTAGAAATAAGAATTGAATTCGATTTAGTTATGGTTCGATATAAGAAAAAGTAATAGTTTTGATAAAAAAAAAATCTGGTGTGCAACACTCACACAGATTTCTCTTACTCCACTTTTCAAAATTGAAATTGAAATTTTAAAGTTAGTGTAACCTCATTTAATGAAATTCGTCGAAGACTGAAAAACTGTTCAGTAAAAGCGCATTTCCGGTTTACTAATGTTCTACAATCTCGGAATTTTGGGTATTTACTTATTTCTAATTAACTTTGTCTAGTTGGTAGAATTGTATAATCAACTAGATAGCACTTTAGAGAAAAACATAACCCTTTCCCTCCCCCAAAAGCCCCCTTCAGTGATATTGTCAGGAGAAATATTTCAAATAAAAGTTGCAGCTCTTTGTATGTGTACTTGATGTACCAAGTTCAAGAAAATCGTCGGAGCCATTTTTGAGAAAATCGCAAAAAGTAAAAAAAAAAACAACTTGTAAAGTGGTACTTCCGGTTGAGGAATTTCGACAGATGACCCACTGTCGGATCCCACGGTGATATCTAAACGGAATATCAAGTTTGAACTTTCTACGATTTTTCGTGTTTGAGCCATGCTGTTCAAATACATATATACATGTACACACACACACACCATTTTCTAAAAACCAAGAGAAAGTAAAATTGAAGGGTCTTCTACCATTCATAATTTTTTTATTTATCAGGCATCAACTATTCAAAAGAAGTTGCTAATTCATAACAGTTTAGCCAACCAACATATAGTAACGTATAATTATCAGCTAAGTTTATTTTAATTACTTAATTAAGCAAAGAAATGTTCTATACAATAATTTTGCAAAATGAATATTACAATAAATTACGAACTGAGATAGTATGTGCACAATTCAATTTGTTTTCATAGTTTTTTGTCGATGTATTTGTGTGTTGGTTTACTAATTGGTTTTCTCGACAAACTGTAATTCAGTTTGTTCTTTCTACACTGAAGAAATGTTCAAAATGACAATTAAATAGGGCTTGACTAATTCCATTGGATGTGTTGAATTTTTTGTTGGGAATCTGGTAGAAATGGTTGTCTTTTTTTTTATTGTATTGATTTTAGATAATTCGAATTGTTTATTCTTTTTACTTTTTAGTTACGGATTGGTTTATTCCAATTAGAAAATACAATGGATTTCGTTATGGACATCGCATCCAAATTATTTTGGGTCAATTAACCAGCTTGGTCTTGTTAAACAAATATCAGCAGACAAATTTTGATCAAGATAAAAATGAAATGAAAATAGAGAAAAACTGATTTATGATTCGGACAACAAACGCAATATTTTCTCTTTCACATATTGTCATTTTTAGAAATTAAGTTTCCACCGGAAAATGTTTTGACATTTCCTGTTTTTCGAGAAAGTGGTCTTTAGAAAATGGTCTGTTTTTATTATACATACAGTGACAGTGGTTTAAAAAAGTATTCATACCTTAAGTTTTCTTTAAAATTCTGCCAGTTTTTTTTCTTCTAGGAAAACAACTTTTTAAAGAATGAAAATAAGGAAAATAAAAATCTTGCTTTCATTTCTTGTATAAACATTAAGGGTTAATTAATTACGCAGAAAAATAATTCATTGTAGGCAATAAATGTATTCAAACACCCAGATTATTGTAAAATTGCGTAGTTTTTTTTGTATATAATTCCATTTAAAGGCCAGAGATAAAAAATTATATGAAACTTTTATTTTAAGGATGATTATTGGTTCTGTCTATTAGTGATTATGATGGGGCGAAAATCGGCAGAATTGAATCCTTCTATTAAAGATGCAATAATGACTTCATTATGATTAAAAAGTTGAAGTCAAGTTCTAAACGTAAATTTCAAAACGTACTAGGAAGACCAAAAAAAGTTTCTGTGAAAGAAGTGTGCAAACTTGCTTCAAGTTTCCAAAAGCAAAAGAATATATGTTAATAAAAGAATATATGTAACTCGCGAAAAACTTTGCCGTCAACTTCATCAACACTTGTTACGCCATAAACTATCCGCAACCGTCTCATGAAGAAGGTTATAAAGGTAGACAAGAATAAACCAAAGATCAGTGAAATAAATAAGAAGAAGAGACTGGATTTTTACTCGTAAACCTATGGCCAATAAGCCGCTGGTCTTTTGGGAAAATTGTGATCTTCTCAAATAGAAGCAAATTGAATATTTTTGGTTCAGATGGTCGAAAGTTTGATAGGAGAAGAGCTAGATTGGGGAAGTTGGCTAGAAGCCAAGAAAGTTGTACCAACTATGAAGCAAGGAGATGGAAGAGTGATGATGATATGGGGCTGCATGAATGGGTAAACTTGTTATCATCGATGGGATTCTTAACGCCGAAAGGTATATGAACATTTTCATCATATTTGAGCAAGCGCTTGTAAATTGAGGATGGAAAGCACGTATTTATTTCCACATAATAACGATCTCAAACATACAGCAAAAAAAAACAACGAAGGAATGTCTGGAAACTATTTAGCACTCCTCCCCAGACACCGGATGAAAAACTGCGTAGAAGACTTATGGACTTGTGTAGAGAAGAACATTTGAAATATTCGTCCAAACAAGGGCTTATAATCCTATTTGTTTATAAACAAAAAATGAAAGCATGAAATTATTGTTTATTACGTTGTTTTTCTCCAAAAAAATTTCAGTAGAATTATAAAGAAAACTTATGTGTATGAATATTTTTTTTTTATCCACTGTACGCATCATATTTGGATATTACTTAGAGCAGGGTTCAGTCAAAATCCTTCAACTCCTCGACTGAAAGAGTTTTTCAATTTTCCATGCTTTTCTAGGTAAAAATAAAAGGCTTTAAGAGTTTTTTTTTCTTTTGGGTGACCCACTTTTATTTGAAACACTTATTTTCCAGGGAATATTGGTTTTTGAGTGATTATCTGAGGTGGAATGGTGTTAGGATTCCGTTTCAATCGTCATTTTTAGTTTATTATACCATTCTTGCCCAAGAAAATTGATTTTAGAGAAATTCTGAAAGAAATGGGATATCACGCTTCTCCCTCAAAAGTGTCATAGTATTTTCAGTTTAGGTTTTACCAACCTGTATAATATTGGAAACAATTAAACATTAAGTAACAAAAATCCGAAATTCAAATTTTCCTCAAATTTCAAAAATAAATTCCTTTAGAATTACGTAATTTGCACTAAGTGAAACTATTGTGTGAGTGTTTCATATTAGATTTGAATCCTTTTTCTTTCACGCTTTTATTCCATGATTTCTGTTGCTGATTATTAGTTTTCCAATTAATTTCCATTCTTGTTGCAGTATAACTTCATAGTTTTGAAATAATAGATTTCGGAATTTCTGTTAGTTGTTAGTATCAACTAGACTAAAGGCAATATATTTTAGACTATCGACTTTATTTTATTAAACAAGGCAGTTCTATTAGTTGAAGTTAAATTTTGCCTTTGCATTTTGAGTTATGGAAATAGACGTTTATGAAACTAATCTTTTTCTGGTGTAGCAGATATCGCTGAAAAACTACTTCATTTATCACCACACTATTTAGAAAAACAACTCAAGGCAGCGTTGCTTATCCTAGGCCAGCATTTTTACCGCTATGATTTTCCTCGCTTTAAGTGAAAAGAATTTGCTTTATATTTAATTTTCTTTTTTCGGATTTCAATATTCGTCCCAAATAAACGGTAGACCTGTTTTTAATCGGCTGTCAATTAACCCAGAATCTACTGTATTTAGTTCAACTTTTAGATTCATTATAACCGATATACGAGTACTAATACACAGTACTAATGTCCGTGAGGCATCCTCGGATGAGTTGCTAATTAAAGGGATCTCTATCTCTCCCGAAGTACGAAGACCCGAATTCGTGCGAGCGTATTTCTTGTTCATTATCCGAAATTATGCCCGCAAGTGGTATCTGTTGCATGCAGTTACTTGGGGAGTAGCGACCCCACAGGTTACCACTATGGGGTACCAGTACTCCATGCACTTCCATCAGAACAGCACACAATACACTTAAACTACATACACTCCAAACTTTACAGAAATGACAAACACAGTACACAAACTAGGGTCTCCGTCCTCAGTTAATTGGCGAAAGCCAAGGGAGAAGGAAGGGATTAGCTCAGTGGTAGCGCATGCTGCCTTTAGATTTTTTTTTCCTAGGAGCCTCTACTACTCACTGACCGATGATGGACAGTGTTGTCTATAGCTAGAGAACGCTGCTTGAAGGCTGGCTGTGCATTGGAGAAGGCCCCGGGGGGCACAGTAGATCTTTCAGGTCGCAGTGCAATAATCCCCTACAACAATGTACAATATATATATATCCGAAATTAGTGTTGAATCCCATTCTTGCTGGTGTGGATCCATAAATGATTTGAGGCTCTTTGCTAACAAGAGAAGCGGTAATAGAAGCTCTTAGAGGAAGAAGAGATAACAATTAGTAATTAGTTTATGCTTTCACAATATATATACATAGATAACAATGTACAATACATAAAAAAGTCTTATTATCCGTTTTTTTCTGTCGAGTCTGTAAAAGCTAGATGAAGAACTATTCTTAGTTATTGAAGTAACTCTTCAAATAGAGAAAAAATCTATCATTTTCATTTTCTCAAAATAATTTCCTTTTATGCTGAATAAAAAATATACTTATAAACTTGAATAAACTGTTGGTAAATATAAAGTTTTTTTTTTTATAAAACAGGTATTAGCCTTATTAGGCAAACTGGTAGAACAGAAGTCGAAACTTTACTTTCTCAAACTTAATAGCCCTCCTTACCTTTCTCTAGTTGCCTCAGAACTTAATATTTCCAAAGAAAATTGAATTCTGAAAAACTTACACAAATTCTCTAAATCCTTTTGTGTCCACAAACTTGATAGTTCTTAAAAAAAAAAAAAACTTAAAGGAGAACTTTGTAAATGTATTTCAGAGATCTGTATGATAACCAACTTTACATCCCCCTCCCCCAAAAAAGAAAAGTTTCACACAAATTCCTTGAGTTACTTTTAAATTTTCTTTTGCCTAATTATATAATTATGTAACGGCAAGAGAGAGAACAAAGCCCAACCGAGAGGAAACAGGCCCTCTCTGGTGCTCTCTGACTTAAGCAGGCTATAGTGGGAGAACCTGTATATAAGCCAGTGAGAATCTATACATGTATCTATCTATCAGATTCAACCATACACCGCATCGTGTCATAACTCTACTCTCACTCACCTTTTATTCTATAAAATCATTACAAGTCCAGTGCAGTTTGTGTGAACTTATAGCTATATTATAACAGTGTCTTCATATCTCGTCTAATTAAGCAAACCTAATTTCTCTCCTCATCAACTCCATTATATTGGTGGCAGCGTTTGAGAATCCCACCGCTGCCACAAAGTCAGAGAGCACCAGAGAGGGCCTGTTTCCTCTCGGTCGGGCTTTGTTCTCTCTCTTGCCGTTACAATTAAAAGAATGTAATTGTTAGTTAACTAGAGACTTGGACCAATATAAACAACTTAATACTAATATTTCCACAATTTGCCAAAGTTTTATCGTGAATTCACAATCTTTACTTCATTTACAGTTTGGTTAGAGGAAGTATTACAATCGAGTCATAATTTCGAAATTGAGTTTTCACAGATTTTTGAGGTCCGATTATACAACAACAAAAAATACGAATGATTTGTGTGTGTGTGTGTGTGTGTGTGTGTGTGTGTGTGTTTTTGTGATCAAAATACTTCAAAAATGATAATTTACAGGAAAACTCAAATTTCGTACCTACAACCTAATCTGACTGGCACAAAGGTTTCGGACCATGGTTTTCTTGATTTTCTAGAAAACGGCTCCAACGGTTTTTGTTTAAATTGCGTATACCATCTATATATACACAAATACTTACACTTCCTCCAATTTTTATTTTACCTGAAATAATTGATTTAGGTAGTTTCGCGGATTTCAAGTAATCTTTGCATTAAATTTCATATGTTATATAGCTTTGGTTCAATGTTATTGGCTCTCTCTTCTTCACAACAATGTAATTTCTTCCACCAACTGCCTGGATAGGTACTTATCCTTCTAGATTAGATTCGAACAGGGAGGGCGAGCCTCATTCCACTGTGGTGACCTACGATAACAGGTCTGTTGTGGATCCCCTAACATTATAGCACATCCCTCAGCTTCGCCTTCTTAATCAGGCCTAGCAAAGCTGAGAGCGTCTCCGTCATGAAGCTCATGGCTTCGGGATTACTTGTCCCTAGTTGAAGAAACCTTGTCCTCGCCAGGCCGGCACACTCACAAAGGATTTGTGCTGGGGTTTTCTCCTCAGTTTTGTAGAATCGGCATAACGCGTTATCCGCAAGTAACGAGTGGTTCTCGTGCCTATTAAGCCTACAATGCCCTGTTAATAGACCCACTATTAGCAACTTATCCCCCTATGACGATCATTAAAATTTCGGGCAACCCAGTACAAATTTCCAGGTTAACAGAAAATCTGTCACAGTTTGTATAACTGGCAATGAGAGAAAGTCGAATAACTGTTTCACAGCCATTACTTTTTTTGGCTCTTGAATGGTAACTCATGTCGAGCTGGAGCCTAATCTAACCAGCAATTTAGTTTTATTAGAAGATGATAAATTTTATCACAGTTTTTAATTACTATCTTTTGGTGAGACTCTTTTTGGTTTAGAAAATTTAAAACTATAATAAATTATGGAAAAGTCAAATAAGCCGAGTCGCCTGTAATTGGATATTTCAATAAATCAACGAGAATAAATGAAAATAAAAGGATAGCGAATGAAATGGAACGTTAGTTTCCTTCAGTGGATGGGTTTTTCCAATGTTAACACTCCTAATAAAAAAGACCAATCGAAAAACAAATTACATGGACAAATAAATTATTGTCAAATTTTATTCCCTACAATTTTGTCAGTATGTCTTTTTTACAGCTACAGAATCATCTATCATCTCTTGAAACATAGTTCAAAACACGGATGCCAACATGTCACATTTACCCTTCGACACATTACCTCTCCACCAATATACTGTAACAGTATCCCATTACCTCCTGCTGATGTTATCCGCTATCTTGGGCTTTACATTGACAAAAGACTTACATGGAACCCACACTCACGACTCAATAGAAAAGAACTGAACATATGATTCAGACTACTCAAAAGACTTTTGGACAACAGATCGAAACTCACACTATAAAATAAAAGACTCATCTATATAGCAATCTTAAAACCTGTTTGGGCCTACGGAATTGAACTGTGGGATTCAACTAAGCGTTCCAAGCTTCAATGCATCCAGTCCCTGCGTTCTGAAATCCTTAGAACCATTGTCAACGCTCCCTACTATGTCTCTAACAAAACAATTCACACAGACTTAGACATACACTTGCTATAAGAAGTTATCAAAACATGAAACAATAAATTCCATATGTCCTTCCTTATGCTCTCATCATAATTCTCTTGACCGTCGTCATTCGTCCCGAACGTTCCCTGATGATCCTTGCCGATGCCTGAAACGTCAATGGCCACGACACTTGCTCACAGAAGATATCGAATAACAACAACACAGAAATAACGAACATTAACAATAATTATTCACCACTGGGTAGTTTCTCCTCTCTTTTGTATATAATTACTCGCATATATTTACTTATGGCAACTACGAGTATGCTGTTGTAAATAACAATAAAAATTAAATAAAAAAATAAAAAGAACAACTTTTTCTAACTCCCAGAGTAACAGGAAGTATTACGATCATGTTAAATTTTCGAAGTTGAGTATTTCTCGGAAATACATGTTTAAGGACCCTTTAGTATGACAAATATTGTATTTAGCAAATGGTATGTATGGGGAGTGGATATCTGCGTGTCTGTTTGTCTATCAACCGGAAGTGCGCCTTACTGAGTGTTTTTCTTCTGTTTTTCGAGATTATTTCGAAAACGGTCACAACGATTTTCTTTAAACTTTCTCTTTACTATCTACACCCATCCATCAATATACTTTTCATTTTGAAACATTTTTACGGGAAAACCGAATTATGGATGATTCTGAGGAAAAAGTATCGTTAAGCTTGCCACTAAAGTACCAAGCGTATGTAGTGGAAGAAAGAAATAAAAGAAAGAGAGAACACTTAATCAAAATCAAGTGAGGCTGCTTACTTGACCGTAGGTCCATAGTTTTTAAAATTAGTTTAGAATATTTTATAGTTTGAAAAATCTAATTTTATTATTTTAAATGTATCTTAGTGCTGTGAATTTACCTTCAAAAAGGGTGTATTTTAGAGTCAGGTACTGTAAATTGGGGTCATTGCTATTAGGAAAACAAAGGCACAAAAAACCCGTTAGGGTAACTTTTTTGTAAAAGAAAATTCCCCCGCTAGAGAGAGCATTCCTTAGGATAGTCTGTACTCTACCTTCAAACAGGAAGAGTCTGGCTTCTGCTTTCAAACAACTAAGTCTGCCCTCTGCCTTCTAACAAGAAGAGTCTGACTTCTGCTTTCAAACAACTAAGTCTGCATTCTGCTTCCAGATCCAGAACACTTCTGGAATCGCCCTCTTCAAATCAGTGCCAGATATAAGTTAAAACATAAGAGCTTTGCATTTATTCTATATAAACATCATTTTATTAAGATATATTTGTGATATTTGTAAAATACTTAAATTTACTTAGAGATAATATATTTATGTTTAAAACAGTGGTGCTCTCTTGATTATTACTAATACTTCTATCTCAAACATACTTACAAGCCCTTTTACAACACCGCTCAAGCCACTACAAATACACATCACAAAACATGACACCTACCTCTAAATGTATACTTCTACCACATATATAGTGTTAATATACCTTTAGAAACAATTTTTAGAATCCCAAAAATTTGAAGAAAAATGGGTTAACGAAGTGCAACTTTACAAAATAAGTTTTTCAGTTTTTCTCGAATTTTCTCGAAAACGACTATAAAGATTACCATTAAACAAGGAATGGTAACTGCAGTGATATTAATCTATCACTTTTATTTGAAATATTTTGCCCAAAAAAAAATGGATTTTTACGTGGAATTTGTGGCATTTAATTTCAGATGTTAATGCGGGTTGGTTCAGTCTTATTTGGACTGCAATATAACCTGGCTCTAATTGGCTGGATTGATAGGTTGGTATTTGTCTTTCCCACTGCCACCTCTATATTATGTTACGACTATTGAGTTAACTTTGAAATTTAAAGAAAATTTATCATCATTTTATATTATATAATTGTATTAACAGCAGCCAGGGAAATTCGTTTTAGTGTTTTAAACCATATTTTTTAAATTTTTTTGTTTCTCCTTCCACAACGAATCTAATGGGAAACAATTCTACAATACATGACAAACAGAGCTCTGTGGCTGGTGGTGAAGAATGGTTTGCTTTAATATATTTTGACAATGTCTCCCCTCTCTATCAGCTAAATGAACTATGACGTAACATTATATATGACTGTATAAACATACGAAATGCGTTCATAACGTTCCATACTTTTTTCTCTAAAAAATAAAAAGACGTACATTAATCTAAGAAGATATGGCCAAGCGGTTAGCTGTCATTTGTCACATTGTTCATCTTCTCATCCCCCAACCCACCCCTCGACAACATTAATTACCGCCTCCGTTGACATTTTCCTGTCTTTCCACCAGTTTTATTATTGATGTTAGCGGGGCCAGCCACTATAAATGTCATCTTCAAAAACTCCCTATCCATACAGTGGCCCTATCCATAATTTAAACAGAAACTTCTGATAGAATCTTTTCTTCATATATATTTTGGAATTGTTTTTTTCCGTCTTTTTCTCTCTCTCTCTCTGCAGTTTATAGAAATTTAACATGCTATGTTGTGATTTAATTCAGACTTCAAAGTGTCCATGTTTGTTGAAGACTTAACACCATACAACTGACCACGAAACTAAAGACGTGAAGGAAGTTATGAAGACAGTACTCTTAGTCTGGGTAAACAGAACACCTCAAAAACAAAACATTTGCAGGATGCTCAAACTTGGATGATTCCACCGCATCAGACACTAAGATTTCGGGCAAAATCCAACAAACCGGAAGTGAGTTTTTCGTGTTTTTCTTTCAAACGGTTCCAACAATTTTCTTTAAACTTAGTACACTAACTACACACATAAATACGCTACCACTTTTATTTGAAATATTTTTCTCGGGAAAATCGATGTTTTTTCAAGGGGGTTCCCCAAAACAGTAGCGTTATGCTTTATCCAAAAGTACTATTTCAGTATCACATATGGTTTTTACCACTTACATGATATTAATATACTTAAGGAGCAGCGCTAGAATTTTAAATTTGTAGAAAATCGTTTAACCAGAAGTGCGACTTTATTGTGAATAGGTTTTTGGGATTTTATTTTTGTCGATACGGATACAAACACTTTTCTTTTAATTAAGAGGTGTTAGTGGTTGTCAATTAAGTTTAAATTTAAACTGCACACGCTTTGTTGATTTTGACCAAGGGCCTTGTTTTTACGGCCAGACCAACTAAATGTTGAAAACATTATAATTAAAAAAAAAAGTAACTAAATTGTATTAATTGAAATTAGAGAAAATCGTGTGAGCGTATCACACCAAATATTTTGTTTACACGCACACCCTTATGGCATCGCTAAAAACATTTTTTCTTTTTCACGTTCAGAGTATTTTAAAACATGAATGTTCCCCAAGAAAGTTTAGTTTAATGGATGAATAGAGTAGTAAGAGAAAATAATAAAATAGTGCCAGAAATAAAAAAAGTTATAAATGTGCGGCGTGGGTGGATGCTGTGAATGGTTGCTAGGAGACAGACATACAGACACCATCGTCATCATCATATATGCTCCTGAAGATCGTGACTTGTACCAGCCAACAGAGTTTCACCAGTTTTGCCTGTCAAGTTTATTAACTTCCTCCATATGTCGTGGTCTGACTTAGCCGCCACACACATCCTCACCTTTCTACGACAGTGGATAACCTTTAATAGTTCCTTTTAGCTGCCACGTTTTACTCTACCGCCCATATCTTTGCACTTTAGATTCTAGCTGCTTGTACAAGAGGGAAAAATAGCAGCACATTTACGTGATCTTATGACAAACAAACAAAAAAATGTTTTAGTCCAGTTTTATATCGTGGTTGGAACATTTTTCGATCTTTATAGATAGTATTTTCCACTTCTTATCCAAGTAACTTTTTGAATTATTCAGTCTTTTTTCCTATCGCTTATTCCTAGTAAAAGGAAGTACTGCGATCGTGTCCATTTCCGAAATTTAGCTTACATAGGAAATAAAATTTGTAAGGTCACTTGAGAAAATTGCAGATATTCCGTCACCAATCGCATATGGCAATAAGATGTTTTTGGTTATAGTAAATTTCGTAACCCACAATACACGTTTGCCCCTTCAACGATTTTGGTTATACTATTTTTCCAAACCCGCAATACACGTTTGCCCCTTCAACGGTTTTGGTTATACTATTTTTCCAAACCCGCAATACACGTTTGCCCCTTCAACGGTTTTGGTTATACTATTTTTCCAAACCCGCAATACACGTTTGCCCCTTCAACGGTTTTGGTTATACTAAATTTCCATACCTGCAATACACGTTTGCCCCTTCAACGGTTTTGGTTATACTATTTTCCAAACCCGCAATACACGTTTGCCCCTTCAACGGTTTTGGTTATACTATTTTTTCAAACCCGCAATACACGTTTGCCCCTTCAACGGTTTTGGGTATACTATTTTCCAAACCCGCAATACACGTTTGCCCCTTTAACGGTTTGGTTATAAACTTTTTTCAAACCGCAATACACGTTTGCCCTCACGGTTTTGGTTATAATATTGTCCAAAACCCGCAATACACGTTTGCCCCTTCACCGGTTTTGGTTATACTATTTTTCAAACCCGCAAACACGTTTGCCCTTTAAACGGTTTTGGGTTATATATTTTCAAGCCCGCCAATACCGTTTGCCCCTTCAACGGTTTGGGATACTATTTTTCCAAACCCGCAAACAACGTATTGCCCTTCAACGGTGTGGTTATACTAAGTTCCAGTAGTTCATTCTTCCATGGCCCCTGAGAGCCTCGACGTCAGTGTAGAAGTCTAGGGTATTCGGGTACAGATGGAGACTTGATTAATAAATCCTTCTTATATGTTCTTTCAATATGAGTAGTTAGAGTAAAAAAGATGATTCCAGGACAAAATATGCGGCGTTTTTCCTATGTGTGCGGCGTTTTTTCCTATGCGGCGTGGCGTAGAGTACTCTTGTCTTTTTATGTGGCGCATGTGGAGCATGTGGCGTAGTATTGATGCGGCGTGGAGTACGCTTTTCTGTGACGTCACAGCTCACTATTTTTTTTTCTAGTTATTTTATTGCCTGCCCGGACATGCTTTTTTTTTTCTTTTTTTACCGGGCGGCGTCACTGCGGTAGAGTACGCTTGTCTTTTCTGTGACGTCACAGCTCTAATTTTCACTATTTTCGGACCTGATTTTTTTTTTTTCATTTTTTTTGTGAATGCTTCCTTACTAACCCACATTTTATTTTCATTTTTTTGGTTTACGGGTATTTTATACCACGCCAGTGACCTTCATTCTGATGTAATGGTATTTTTACTTAACATTGCATTCACAATCAAATTGAAAAAATTTCATATTAATATAATAAAAATAAAAAAAACTTCTTCACCATTATAAAATAATTTTTTTTTTTTCTGGTTTACAAGTATTATTATCAAAACAAAAAGATCTTTGTAATTATAAAATATTTTTTTTATGGAATAAAAAAAATTAATTTTATAAGAGAATATAAAATAAAAAAAACTTTTCAATAATATACATTCATTTAATTTTTTGAACAGT
This sequence comes from Triatoma infestans, assembly GCA_011037195.1. Taxonomy (NCBI): domain Eukaryota; kingdom Metazoa; phylum Arthropoda; class Insecta; order Hemiptera; family Reduviidae; genus Triatoma; species Triatoma infestans. The sequence goes on from JAAEAF010000008.1 coordinate 300,680, forward strand.
GCCTATAGCATATGTGGTAATGCCATCCTCGGCAATTATTCTTTTATCGTCATACGGTGAGAGTGCTATCTTATTTATTTTTACTGAGCTAACTTCATGATGGGAAGAGCGGATCTGATACATTAGTGTTCTGAATTCTTTTTTATTTTTTAGACAACTTAAATAATCATTAAAAGTTATATATTTATTTACAATCGCAGTCTGCACACCTTTGGCTTTTTTTACGGTCTTATCACTAATTTTTATAGAATACATTTTTGCTCTGAGACCTACAAATTCCTCAATAATTTTGCTATTTGCTTCATCTTTGAATTTGCCGACTACTTTTTTGTTAGTTATGGAATAGCAAGGATGATCTACAGGGTATCCTGATGTGTCTAGGTATTCGAGTAATGACAGCATATCCGGTACAAGTCTTCGGTTTTAATACTGTATATAAAGGCATCAGTACCCATATAAGCTAAACATATTTTATCTGGACCGTATTTTGGTAGCATTACATTGTAATGGTAAGTATACGTGGTTACCTTTACAAATCCAGCACTGATATATCGACATAGATAGGTTTATTGAACATTATTGATTTCTTGGCTAAGTGGACGGCGCATAAATTTTCTGAATATTTATGTTAGTATTTTCTGAATGGTTCGGTCAATGAATTCTGGTTTTGCTACAATCTTTTTTATTTTTTTCTTATTGCAGATAAGTTTGATGTTAGTCTTTTTCTTATATTCTCCACGGTCTTTCCATATACTGCATTATTATATAATTTGTAAAGGTCCTTTTCGAAATCATTTTTGGCCATGGTTCGTAATTTAGTATTATGATCGATATATGGTTGTAACCAGGGTGATTGTTTGAAACGAAGGATTCTATTGATTTTTGTAATTTTTAATACGTGTTCTAGAGCTTGCTTCAATGCTGTATGGTGCACCACATAATTGTATCGATCGCTGAGATGGGGTACAAGTTTTATTTGGTTTTTAATTTTAATGTTTTCAGCGAGGAATGGTGAACTGTCGTGCAATGTATGTAATTCTTCAGGGTAAGTTAGGTCTACGTCAAATATCCAGCCGTAATTTTCATTTGCGTCTTTTCGCCTAAATCAAAATCGTCCGGTGAGACCCATGTAAATTCGCCATGAGGGAGCGGTTGACGCATAGCGTGTCCATATAAATTATTACAGTCCTGGTAACTGATATAGACAGATTCCTGTAGTGGATCATAATTCGGCATGTATTTATTATTACTCTTAATGTGACGGAGAGAGACTTGGCAAATACCACCACGAATCCCATGTTCAATCATTAAGATCTGTTCATAGTCAGTCAGTAAGTCTAATCGTATTCGGGTGAACCGCAACATGGCATCTCATGTAAGTCCAGGAAGTGTGAAATAATGTGCTGGGTCCAACTTGTGTATCTGTATAGTTACGTCTCGAAATCTTTCAAATACGTCTGCCAATAGTAGTACATCAGTCAGTAAGTAAAGATCACTGTATTCCCCTAAATTTCTTATGTTAAAAGTAGTCCATACAGCTTGTGCATGTTTATAGTCATCATCGCTAATGTCAGTCATTGTTAGTTTATTAAAAAATGCAGTTTTTGGTGGTAGTTGTTGTTCATCTAGTTTATCCCAATCAGTGATGTAATCGTAAGGGAATACTCCCTTACGGCTCAACAGAGGTAATTGTTTACTATTGAAATTTTTTTCATTTCTCCTAGTTCTGGCAAGTTTTTTGATAATTTGGCTAGACTGGCAGGCATAAAGCGGAAGGTATCAAGAAATCGAAGCTTAATGTGTTTATTTATTGCTTTGTTGAAAGAAATATATTTCTCCTCCGAATTAGCTATGACATCTATTTGCTTATCGTCGTACTGCAAGTGTTTTATTATAAAATGGCTATCATAGCCACTAAGGTTATGAAAGAAAACTGGAAGATAATTTGGCGCTTTGTAACTGAGATTGCATTTTTGGTGTTCGGACCCCTGTATTTACCGGTGATGTGGCAGTGATCTCTACATTTTGTATCGGTCGGTGTGAAAGGTCTATCACACATGTAGCAAATTGTAGAAGCCTGAAAAGTCTGCTGCTCTGACTTAGTCAGTGGTAGAATGGGGTTATTTAGTTGGTACACTGAGCAAATTTCCTGAGCTATATCTTTCAAGTACTGAAGCAGATGATTGACCGCATCTCTTCCACGGTACAAGTATGGCTTGGTAGGAGATTTCGATTCACTCCTAGAACATGGCCAGATTGTTTTAAATAAGCGGAAAAACTCATCACCTCATAGTGTTGATAACTCACAGTGTAACTGGTTTGTGGATTGGGATTGCAAGTGTTTATTGGTTTTAGCAACGCTTCAAAGTCACAGTAGACAACATAGGGAACCCTCAAAGCTCTTTCCACGTGTTCGAATTCCAAATAAGGTTTCTCAGTCGGCATTTGAACTTTAGTAGTTTTATTAAGTGTGCAGAGCCTTAAGTGGTCTCTAAGTTTAGCTTCTTTATTGGTACCGTATTGATCATCAAAATGGCTGAAACATCGTTTACAAATGGTTATCGCATTATGCCTTTTAGTTATTTGGTCTCGGACTAATTTTTCAAAATTTTTTATGTAGACATAGTGATTGTTTATGAGAAGTAAATCGCGGTGGTAAGTAATTCTTGTTTCACTACTTTCAAAGGATATACATCGTTTTTGCTATTGAGACCGAAAACATTGATTGAAATGTTGTTTATTTTTTCGAATTTTTCAATGTTGGTTATAGGCGTAGGGAAGCTTATAGAGGAGAAATCATATTTATGTTTTAGATTGTTATAAGAAGAAGTTCGTTCTGGATGAATGTTTATAAATTTTGCAAGGATAGCATAACAGAAGCACTGATTATCGTTGTTTTGTACATTGATGCAAGCGTTTTTACTTTTAATTTTCATTGGTAAGGGAATATAGGTGCTACCTCTTAAAGGTATATATTCATTGATTTTCACGCGCATCCCTTCTACCGAATACAGTGACCAGCCGCTTTTCTTCAGCTGGCACTTTTCTAATTCTCGCTCCAACTTTTCAAAACAGTTGTTTATTAATTCTAATACGTCACTGTTTTCTAGAACCGGAATGTTTTTAGTTTTAAACGATGTATTAATTGTTTCGTTCTGCTGATTATTCATGACGCAGTCCACTACAACATTGAATTTGATGGAACCATGTTCTTTAACGTTTTTCAGCAAAATTGAAATTAATTTGTGCCTTATCGAGTCAGAAAAATTTATCAAATCTAAACATTCATCAGCCCTGATAAAATATGATTTTAGTCTGCCAGAAAAACAGGTCTCATATTCGTTCACATTTTCTAAATCGGGTCTCATAGCTAATAATTCTAGAATATTCGGCTCATTTCTTTTACACTTTTTAGTCGGGGGTTCACTGTCAGAACAGGGGCAATTTTCAATCTTATGTCTACAATTGCAACGGGAATTTTGTGAACAATTTTCCTCATGTTTTAATCTAGAATATTCAGTTTGGAATGTACCTCCACATTTCCCACAAATTAAATTAAATATTTGGTCATCGCTTTGCGGAAAATTGTTTAAATATTGCCGGCAATTGCAGACATTAATTTGAATTGAATTTTCACTATTGGAAGAAAGCAGTTTTCCACAGCTTCCACAAAGCTGTAATGCTAGGCTATTAAAAATTTGGCTGTCTATAAAGTAGTCAGAGAAGTTACAGTTTTTATTTTCGTGTTGGATGAGGGTGTCCTCTCGAGTGAATCCTGCTCCACATTTTGCACACAAAAATTTGATAGCATTGTAGTTTGTTTCGCAGTTGCAATTACTTTCATGGCATCTTTCATCTTAATCATGATTAAATTGTGTTCCACAGAACGAACAACGATATTTTTTTGGTCGTTGTCCATATCAAAAATATTATAATACCTTGAAGAATAATAATAAAAATAAGATAATATTATTGATTTATAAAATTTACAGAAAATTAAATGAATATATTGGTATAACTTATTGTAAACTACAAACCTATATGCATATATAGTCCACAATCAATAAACAGTAAGGTATTTAATTTCTATTTCAATGGTTTTATATAATTTTATCAGCGCTCTATACTCTTCGAAGTAAAGTTTAAGAATGGGAAATACCTTTAAGAATAATAATAAAAATAAGATATTATTGATTTCTAAAATTTACATAAAATTAAATAAATATATTAGTATACCTTGTTGTAAACTACAAACCTAAATGCATATATATTCCACAATCAATAAACAGTAAGATATTTAATTTTTATTTCAATGGTTTTATATAATTTTATCAGAGCTCTATACTCTTCGAAGTAAAGTTTAAGAATGGGAAAAAAAAAGACAGGATTAATGTGTGTTAATGAAGTGAGCATGTCCGTGCAGGTTAGTGCAGGTCTGTGCAACACCAAAGTCTGTCCACTTACACTACCTATTTCTTTCCAAGAATTTTTTTTAGTACCCCACCCCTATTATTATTACTATTATTTTTTTTTCTTGCTGGTCTATTTATCTTCTTTTTTTTATTTTATTTTTAATTACTTAAGGAAGAACAATAAATAAATAAAAAAACTGATTTCTAAATGTAATTTTATAATTAAAAAAAAAACTACAGAACATAACTTACATAATAAAATAATATTACATAATACAACTTGTATTGGTACTTTTTATTTACAATTTTATTAAAAAAAAAAATACATATATTATAGAAAATTAAGATATACAACTGTTTTTATTTTTAGTGTATTACACTTTTTGAATAACTATTTCTATTAACAATATATTATATGTACAATTTTTTTTCTTTTTACAAAATTTTCAATAAATTTGTGACAAATAACCAGTGCGAGAGAGCATGTATTCGAAAATGGGTACACATAGCCGGTGCTCTGTTATGCAGAAGACAGTGAGTGCCTTCGTTCAATGGTCTTAATTCCCCAACTAATGGACAATCGAAATCCTCCAAGTCGATTATATTTTCACAATAATTAGATAAAAATTGTCTTTTTTGCAGTCCTTTTACAAATATTCTGTTGTATTTGGAAAGATGCTTTTGTAGAATAAGAGGTAACTAATTATAGTCCACGTAGCCCTCATTCCATTAATTTTGTGAAAATTTTTCGTTAACCAAGTGTTGACTCGGAGATTAAATGCTTTCAATTGTAAATTTTCTGGGGGTTTAAACAACCAGTGCCCACTTGAAAGATGTTCTAAATCCACAATGGATAATTCTTTCACGATATAAACTCGTGAGTTATCCAAGAAACATTGCATGTCTACAACACACGCACCGGACGCCGTCATGATTGCAACTGATAAATAAAATATTAGAAAAGCTAAAGACTGAAGGGGGGGAGATTTAACGGACTTGTCTCAACATGCTCAAACATGAATTAACATGACATGTATTACTTTTTACACTGATTTACAATTTTTTTTTTTTATTTTAATCTCTAAATTATTGATTTATTTTTTTTTATTTTCTCTAAATAACAAAAAATTTCAACTTTCTCCATAGTTGTAGAGACATATATGCAAAAAATATTTACTTAATTTTCATTTTCAATTTTCAAAATAGTTTACCTGAATTAATTTAAACATTTTTTTAATTAAAAAAAAAAAAAAAATTCAATTTTCACATATTTTTATACTTTTAGATAAATTCAAGATCGTATCGACGGTTTTTTATACCTTTGTATATTAAAGATATCTATCTTTCTGGTTGTAACATCGTACTCCTCGATGATCTCTTTGGTAAATATTTCAGTGAATCTATTTGGTAAAAAGACGATAGTTGGTTCATCTTCGTAGGGTGAAGGCCCAATGCTCCTGATGTGTGCTACCATGGCTTGTCCAAATTTAGTACTAATTTTATTAAATTTTATCACTACATAACTTACTCCTACACGAAGGTCCGCAAGCCTGCCAATCTGTGAGCAGCTTTTGTTAGCTTCATTTAAATAGGCCGCTAAAGACATCTGAAAAACAAGATTATAAAAAATAAGATTTTTATTATTATTAAAAAAATTAATAAAAAGATAACGGTAATATAGTAATGATCACTTACTTTTTTCTTTCTTTTTGATTGTGTGAAATCTTAATTTTTTTACTTATTATATTGCAAGACGATCCGTCTCAGGCGACTGCTACAGTTGAAATGATCATTTTTATCCTTCAGTATCCCCCCCTTCTCACCACTGAGCATGCGCACTTTGACCCTCTTGTATAAACAAAATTTTACTAGTAAAATTGCCCAGACCTGCCCAGACCTGCATGGACATGTTTTTACCTGCACCAACATGCACGTTATGTTTAATCCTCTAGTTAGGCGCCACGCAGTATTTAATTCACTCTTACTGTTGACTTGGTGGCGTGTGGAGCTCTGCGAAATTTTTTTACATATTATAACACACTACTGATACAACTGTTTTTAACATCAAGGTATACCTATTTATTTGTTTAATGATGTATACGTTTTTGAAATAAAAACTTTTATTATTTTATTATTATTTTTTTTAAAGGTATTATATTGTATAAAAATGGGAGATGACAAAAAAAAATATCCTTGCTCATTCTGTGGAAAATTATTTATTAGAAGTTTCGATGCAAGACGGCACGAAAATAGTTGCAAGTGCCGATTACATCATAATCCTAACAAATTTTTGTGTCCGAGATGTGGAAAAAGCTTTCCCAGCCTCATGCGGCATGAAAATAAAAATTGCGTATTTGCTCAAATTGCATCTGATAAAGAATCTATATTGGTAGATAATAGTTTAACATCACAGCTGTGTGAAAAGTGTGGAAAAATACTTGCTAGTAATAATAATTCTTCTCTGATTAATGTCTGCAATTGCATAGATTATCTGTTGCAAAACGATGATATTATTTTTCAATTAATTTGTGGAAAATGTGGTGACACATTTCCAAACGAAATCCTTAGAGCAGAACATGAAAAAATTTGCCCGCAACACCCATGTTGCACAAGTGAACGTAATTTTAATTTTTTTGGAAATTGTAGATGTCATATGAAAAAAAGTCCAGTTTATTTAATTTTGTTTCTAATTATATTTTTTCTAAGCATTTTGTTATTAAAATTTGCTGAAATAAAAATGATGTTTCAAATTTTTCAGTAATTCATTCTAGATACTTATATATATGTAGTAGATAAATGATTTTTTGTTATTGATATCCTCATTATCTTATTTGAAATAAATATTTATTATGTAAAATAGTGTACTTCATTATTTCACTTTGAACGTAGCAATTGTTTTTTTTCTTTTACGTTTCTGAACTATAAAATTGGGGGGGGGGGATGAATATTACAAATATTATAGTAAATTTCTATCCCAGTCTTTAAGATGCGTTTAAAGAAACAGGATGTATCTTTAAATGTAGGCAAGATATTATTAGATAACACCGACTTCTCCAAGTTTTCAATACATAGCCCCCTTTTACCAAACAGTATTAGATATTTGATTTGTGGTCCTTCAAATTGTGGAAAAACAAATTTAATGCTTAATTTAATTTTCAGCCCGCACGGTTTAAAATTTCAAAATATTTATATATTTAGCAAATCTCTTTGTCAACCGAAGTACCTACAACTTAGACATATTTTTTCGGTACTGGATGAAATTGGATTGTTTCTATTCAGAGATAATGAAGAAATTCCTGCTCCAAGTGAATCCCGTCCCAATTCAATTATAATTTTTGACGATGTGGCTTGTGATAAACAGGACCGAGTAAGGTCATATTTTTGTATGGGGAGGAATAGTAATGTTGATTCGTTCTATTTGTGCCAAAGTTATGCGCGGGTCCCCAAACATTTAATAAGAGACAATGTTAATTTGCTTGTAATTTTCAAACAGGATTTACTAAATATAAAAAGGATATACGAAGACCATGTAAATTCCGATATGTCTTTTAAATATTTTATAGAAATTTGTCGAAAATGTTGGGAAGAAGATAAATACGGTTTTCTTGTTATTAACAAAGATTCTCCGTTGAATAATGGTCGCTACCGTATAGGTTTCGATGTTTACATAACAATATAATTCCCTTTCTCTCTCAAAAAAAAAAAGAAAAAAAAAGTCATCAGTTATATTTTAACTATGGAGGAAGCAACATCTTCGTCTGATATTGCTCGGGAAATTGCTGAGATCAGACAAAATATTAGACAGAAATACAATGCGCTTAAACGATTTAAGGAAGAGTGAGAGGAATTCTATAAAGTTAAATATAAGCCCATAGTGAATGCTTTAAAAGAACACAACGAGATTTTACCAACACGACCATTGAAAAGAAAAGCAGAAACTCCTCCACCTCAGAGACCAAAACGTTTATTTTTAAAATCGATGAGCATCACACCTTTGTCAAGTAGAAATGTATTAGATGTTTTTACCCAAAATCTTCCTAGGGGAATGAAAAGTTCTCAATATAAATGTGAATATCCAACACCTTCTCCTCCACCTCTTCCTGTAGAACCACCGGGTATAAGCTTATCTGAACCAACCGTATTTGAACACAGTCCGGCACATGATGAATGTGAATTTCCCTCACCCCCTCCTTGTTTAGAATTACCTGGTACGAGTTTTTCTGAACCAACTATTTTCGAACATACACCTGCGAAACCAATATTAGAACAATTAAGCGAAGAAGCTAAAACACCAGAAGGAGGAAAAATAGTCGACCAATTCGTGAAGAAAATTGGAAAAACACCTTCCAAATACGTCATGAAATTTTTAAAAAATGATACCATAGGTTTGGATGAAACTTACGGAATTCGTTATGATGGAGATAAATTCATTATGGGTGATTCCATAGTCACAATAGAGAATAATGAATTGGATATCGGGGAAAATAGTTATATCGCGACTCCTGGTCTTATGGAGTTACTATTCATGAAAAATCCTAATCTGACCCTCGTGAGTGATGAAGATAAGGCAAATTATAAAGAAATATTAGATCTTACCAATGCTCATAGAAAGCGCTACAGTAGTAGTGGTGATTACAATATTGTAAGGGCGCATCCTAAATGGCCTGTTATATCGGCACTTTTCAAATCTAAAAAGAAGAAAAATTTATCAATTAAAAAAGGTACTGGATTGTTAAATCTTAATGACCTCATTGAACGATTACAAATTTTGTTAGCATCAAAACACTTAAATGCTAAAGATGAAATTAAAATTATAGAGAGCAAACTTCGGGCTGCTTGCATAATAAAATAAAATATATGGGTCTAACACTTCGGCATGATTCATTTAGTTTTTATCTGTGAACTGACAAACATGTCCGCGATAAAGCACCAGATCGTGAAAGAACTTCACCAACAGGCGAGGAGAAATTTCAAACGCCGAAAAGTAATATTGAAAGGAATCGATGATCTATGGCAGGCCGATCTCATTGAAATGATTCCTTATTCAAAAGATAATGAAGGATTCAAATATATACTGGTTGTCATAGACTGCTTTTCCAAATATATGTGGGGTGTGGAAATCAAAAGAAAATCGGCCAAAGATATATCTGAAGGGTTTAAAACAATTTTTCAAACCTCAAATGGAAGGATCTTACGGAACTTACAAACCGATCAGGGTAGAGTTTTACAATAGAGAAGTCAAATCTTTATTTAAAAAACACAATATCAATCATTACTCCACTTACAGTAATTTAAAAGCTTCCATTGTAGAAAGGGCCATAAGAACATTAAAAACGATGATTTGGAAAAAATTTAGTCTCGAAGGTTCATATAAATGGTTGTCTTTATTAAAGCCGCTAATAAATGAATATAATCATAAAAAACATAGAACAATTGGAATGACTCCTGCTTCCGTTAAATCCGGTAATATTGAATCTTATCTATTAGAGAATGTATTCTCTAGTAAATGTGCGACAGTAAAAAAACCAAAATTTAAATTGGGTGATTTTGTAAGAATATCGAAGTATAAGGCTCAATTTAGTAAGGGCTACACACACACCATCATGGTCAACGGAAATATTTAAAATATGTAAAGTTGAAGGAACTAATCCAGTAACATACAATTTACAAGATTCGAGTGGGCAAGAAATTGCTGGAGGATTTTACCAAGAAGAATTGCTGTTAGTAAAATATCCGGATGTATTTTTAGTGGAAAAGGTGCTACAGAAGAAAGGTAGAAAAGCGCAAGTGAAATGGTTGGGGTTTGATTCTTCTCACAACAGCTGGATAGATGTAAAAAATTTAAATATATAAAGGTGCATTGGTCAAAAAAAAAAAAGAAGAATACTCAGAATACGTTGACGCTTCATTGAGTGAACATGGAGAGCAGAAAACGGAAGCAAAGAATAATTAAAACTCCTAGGAAAATAGGAGGCAACAGATTATACCCCCTTTCGAAGAAAGCAAAACAATTATTGTCTTCTTTTCCAAAATGGAGCCTTTCCAACTTCGATATTTCTCGTATCGCGCGGAAACAAAAAATTTCTAATTTCAGGGGTGTTTTCATGTGCGATCAGCTTCCAAAAAGGCCATGGACGAATGAATGTGCAGTTATAAATCTGGATAAAAGCACAGGTGCCGGAACTCATTGGGTTTGTTATAGGAAAACTGGAAATCTTGCAAAATATTTCGATAGTACTGGTAATTGTAAACACCCTACCGAACTCGGACGTTATTTGAAAAATGTGCGCATTTTGGCTAATAGAAAAAAATATCAACCCTCAAATACAAATCAGTGCGGCCATCTTTGTTTGCTATTTTTACTAAACCTTATAAAATGAACTTAGACCACCTTCGTTAGTCGTTTTTCTGTCCGCTATGGGGTTAGACCTTAGGAAAGTATATAACAAGCAACGGCAAGTAAAGTCGACAGGAAAGCATCTCTAGTCTCCAAAGAGAACATTAAATTTCTGCAAACAGCTGGATACATATTGCTTCCAAAATCGAAATGGAAATGTTAAACGTAGCAGGAAGGCCGAGATTTGATGAATCTGTTGAAGGAGTCGAAGTTCACTCTCATCACCCATATGCTTCAACAAAATTACAACCCGGGGACGAAATTAGAATCACCGTACAACAACACCAAGATATTTACACCTTACCATGTGACAGTTTTCTGTATTTAGAGGGTAAATTTCTAAAAGAAGATGGAACGGGTGTACCGGTGAACGCGAAATTAACTCAGAACGCCTTTGCTTTTCTATTTGATGAAATTCGATATGAAATCTGTGGGACTGAGGTTGACAGAGTCAAAAGTCCTGGAATTACAAGCACCTTAAAAGGGTTAGTATCAATAAAACGAGGTGGTGTAAATGAAAATGCCGGTTGGATATTGCCAGGATCTAAGACTTTAGGTCTCACATCGGTGGAAGGACACTTCAATGTTTGCATTCCTCTAAACATGTTACTCGGTTTTGCCGAAGATTATCAAAAGGTAATAATAAATGTCAAACAAGAACTTAATATTAATTCGATCCAGGAGCGAAGATACTTGTTACATCTCAAATAGGGTGAATAATGAGCTTGAGAAAGCAAAATTAGTACTGACCACCTTAACTTGGAATATTCCTTACCTGTACATAAATGAATACAATAGACTGTTAATGTTGAAACATTTAAAACAGGAAAAAATTATATCAGTACCGTTTAGAAGCTGGGAACTATACGATTATCCTTTACTACCAACAACTCAAAGACAGCTATGGACGGTAAAAACTTCCACCCAGTTGGAAAAACCTCGTTTTGTCCTTTTAGGTTTCCAGACTTCTAGAAAAAACAATCCTGAGAAAGATTCCAGCAGATTTGATCATTGCAGTTTGACAAATGTTAAGCTTTTTCTCAATTCAAAATCTTACCCTTACAGCGATATGAACGTAAATTTTTCAGTTAATCAATACGGACTATTGTATTACATGTACTCAAACTTCCAGAAAGGTTTCTATGCTGAGGCTAATCCTTCTCCTTTGCTTTCCTTATCGGAATATAGAGATGAGGCTCCGATTATTGTAATCGACTGTGCAAAACAATGTGAATCCATAAAAACCGGTCCTGTAGATGTAAGGCTTGAATTTGAAGCTAGCACAGCGTACCCTGCCGATACCACTGCTTACTGCTTAATCATACACAACAGAGTCATCGAATACAATCCACTATCTAATATTGTACGCCGAATGGTATAAACAGTTTTTTTTTCGAATTGTATTATTTCTTGATAATATTCAAAGAGACGTTTTTTCATTTAGTATTTATGAATATTTTTTCTTTTTTCTAATACAAAAGTTAAAAAAATTAAAAAAAAAAGTTTTCTGGCAAGGCATTTTTTTATTTATAGAAAATAAAATTATTTTATAATGCTGAAGATGTTTTTTCTTCATTTTTATTATATTAATATGAAGTTTTTTCAATTTGATTGTGAATGCAATGTTAAGTAAAAATACCATTACATCAGAATGAAGGTCACTGGCGTGGTTTAAAATACCCGTAAACCAAAAAAAATGAAAATAAAATGTGGGTTAGTAAGGAAGCATTCACAAAAAAAATAAATAAAAAAAATCAGGTCCGAAAATAGTGAAAATTAGAGCTGTGACGTCACAGAAAAGCGTACTCCACGCCGCATAGACGCCGCACAATACTACGCCACATGCTCCACATGCGCCACATAAAAAGACAAGAGTACTCTACGCCACGCCGCATAGAAAAAAACGCCGCACACATAGGGAAAACGCCGCATATTTTGTCCTGGAATCGTCTTTTTTACTCTACTAATATGAATAGACGTTCTTTAAAGTAGATGATTTAAGTCCTCAAAAGTGAAGTCAAATGAAAATATATGTGGTTAAATTTATGAAAGTTCTGTCAGTTTAATTTTACATTAACAGCTGTGAGGAAATCTCTTCAAAGAATCAATATTATTGAAATCAGAACATTAAGCTTACAACCTGTTTATCCCAATAGTAATCTAAAACCTATTTAAAATAATAATTGATATTTGAAGAGTGGGGGGGGGGGGTGGGTAAAGAACTGGCGACAGAAAATAAAACAGCAAAAAAGAAGACTGTTTTATTAAGTACAAACTTGGTGAAATTGATAGCCAACTTACTATCAAACTTGATAGCTTTTTGAAGTTCTCTCATTTAAAATGGCCGATCGCCTAGTTTTAATTATTTCCACTTTTGAAGTTTCTTTCCCGCAATTTGTTTTATTTTATATTTTGATATTTAATTTGTGTTTAATTAGAAGAGGATGGTTGCGATTGCATCTGTTTTCCAAAATTGAGATATTTATTTCTGTAATATTATTTTTACTTCCTCTTTCTACTGGGAAGAGAAAGTACTACGGTCGTGTCAAATTTTCGAAATTGACTTTTCACTGGAGATTCTCAAGGTGAGAAAAAAAGTTGTTTCGAATGTGAGACCATAATATCTCAAAAATGAAAAATCACAGGAAGTTCAATCTTGATATTCCATTTTAGGCACTATCACACCATCTGACATGAAGATTTTGATGAAAATCCATCAACTGGGAGTGTGAACTTTACTGAATATTTTTTTTTCAGTATTTCGCGATTTTTTCGAAAATGGTTTCAACGATTTTCTTTAAACTTCTTCTACTCCACACACAAATGCCTGTCATATTTATTTCACACATTTTTCCCGGAGAAATTCATTTTTTGGAGGGATTCTGTGGCAATATTAGCGTTATGATTTCCTTTAATTTACCACTTCAGTACAATATATGGTTTTATCAACTACATAATATTAATATACATTAGAAGCATTGCTAAAATTCCAAATTTAAAGAACATTAGTTAACTGGTGGTGTGATTAGTATCTTGCCAGTTGTTGACCTCGATCTTAGTGAGACCTTCCCTAAAGGTTGTTGCATCATTCGCCTTACATCTCATCCTAAGGTAACCCTTCATTACCTGTTCCACAGCAACATATGAATGAAGGGGAGTTAGCTCCAACAACATTTCCAGCGCCAATGTCCATCTCATTCTCAACGCTGCTTTTATGGCCAAGTAGTCATACGATGTACTCCTTGCAGCTTCTTACTGTTTTCTATCCATGTAGCCGTCGACCATCCGACTGCCCCTTAGAGTATCCTTGTCTTCACTAAATTCTCATAAATCAAGTGTAGGCTTCTGGTTTTACTCCCCAAATCTTACCCACTATTCTCCTCCTCCTTTCATAAAGAAAATAAAAATTTTGTAAAAATCTTGGCTTTAGAAGGAAATATAAAAATGAAAATTGAGCACTATAGCAAAGGGAAAATACATGTGAATTTTCGCAGAAGATTTTTCTCTGTTTTTCTATCTGAAGTCACAATTATCAAACAGCTCGCCATTTGGACAAATAGCTTTAGATCGTAGATTTTCCAGAGTATTGGCAATTTATCGGTCACTCACCTTTGTAAAAGTCACACAAACTATGGCCATCATTCATCATCCCACCATTAATACTCTCCATCCCCTTTTTTCCTCCTATTGGACAAATCATCATTTTTAATTTTTCATTGCTACACGACAGAAATGTTCATCCATTTATCACAAGTTATTCATAACTTAATTTTGCATTAACAATTATGCATCACGTTCAAATTACTTGGATGTTTTCATCCAAATTTTCTCTGGAATATAGAAAAAAAAACTGTGTGAACACGACTTTCACTTACACCAATTAATACAATTTAATTAACAAATTTTCTAGAACATTACTACTTTTGCAATGTTTAGAAAAAAAAAGTGGAAGACGTTATACTTGTATACCTCAGCAGACGACTTGTGTGGAGCGCCATCTGTTAATACTAACAAAACTTGTGCAGTCTAAATTTAAACCTACAACTGACAAACATCAAGGACCTTCTAAAGTCAATTTTTTGTGGAAAATATTTCAAATAAAAACGATACGTATTTAAATATTTAAAATGTAATAGAACTTATAATTTTCTAAACTAGAGAGCTTTTCTGTTTTTAGTTTAGTTTTGGTTCATATGTGTAGTGAACATTCCAAGTTTAACGAATATCGTGCCTGTTTTCGAGAAAATTCCAAAAAAAAAAAATTAAATAAAAAAAATAAACCTATTCTATAAAATTGAACTTAAGGGGCTGCTAATCGGTTTCCTTCAAATTTGGAATTTTATCAATGCTTCTATTATATATGTGGGAAAACCATATGTGCTAAGTGGTACTTTAGATGAAAGCATTACGCTACTATTCCCCCACAACCCTCAAAAATCAATTTTCCCATGGGCAAAAATCGCAAAAAACAAAAAAAGAGACTATTCTATAAAATCGCATTTCCGGTTAATTGATTTTGCCCGAAATCTTCGTGTCAGATGCGAAGTTTATGTGGATCATCAACTTTGAGGTAAAAATGGTAGTTAATTATGTAGGTAGTTAAAAAAATGGTAGGTAATTATGTATGTAGGTAGATTACAAAATTTAAAGAAAATCTATGAAGCTGTTTTTGAGAAAAACGCCAAAAAATAAATAACAAAAAATACCATCAAGTCCCACTTCAGGTTAAAAGATTTTGCCTCTAATCCTTCGTGTAAGATGGAACCTAAACGAAATACAAGTTTGAACTTCCTGCTATTTTTCATTTTTGATATATTTTTTCACACGCTCACAAGACCATTCTCCAAAAAACATTTTGTTCGTACTCAGAGAGCTTCAAAACATGTATTTTTGGTGAAAACTCGAATTTCGAAAATTTGAAACTATCGCAATACTTCTTCCTACTAGAATGGAGTAAGTGAAAGGGTGAAAGGAAAATAAAAATTCACCCTAGAATGATAGATGAGTTTTGTATTTGGAAAAAATAAATATGGTGTGAAATCCTCACACATCTTTCTCTTACTTTATTTTATTTTTAATTTAAGGCGCGTCAACGTATGGTCATTGGCGCCCGGAGCCTTCTCAGTGCACTGCCGGCCTCCGGACAGAGTTCTCTCGTTACTAACAACACTGTCCATCACCGGAGCTGAAGAGGCTCCTAGAAAGAAAATATCTAAGGGTAGCACAACTGGACTCGAACCCTACGCTAACCACCTAGCTATTCCCTTCCCTAATGTGTAATAATATTATATATGAATACATAGTGGAAGCATACATTGTACTGAAGTTGCACTATTCTCTCACAACCATGAAAAATTCAATTTTTTCGAGGAAATGTTTCGCACACAAAAGTTATAGATATTTATATATATATAGACAGAATTCGAAGTTTAATGAAAATCGATAGAGCCACTTTTGAAACTAAGAAAAACCATTCAATAAAGTTGCACTTCCGGTTGTTGGATTTTGCCCGGAAAATCTTCGCGTCAGATACGGTAATAGTATCTTGACGGAATGCCAAGTTTCAGCTTACTCCGATTTTTCCGTTTTTGAGATATTTTCTTTACACGTACACCCACACAGCCTATTCGCTAAAAATTCATACTCAGGGGACTTCAAAACATGTATTTCCGACGAAAAATCAATTTTGAGAATTTCATACGATAACAGGAGTAAAAGAGAAAGTAAAAAATTAACACTAATAATCGACCGGGTAATTTTCAACATATGTCAAAGTTAGGTAAACCTCATTTGCTGGATAGGCATAAAGTGGAACGCTTAGGGGTAATGTCTTGAAAAGATCAATGGCTCCGCGTAATTTGTTTTTATGAAAAAAAAAATTAATTTAGACGTACCGGATGTTTCAAAGGTTATTTTTTCGGGCTTGATATAAGAAAAAAAGAAAAGAACTTTTCTCCCGTACACCACTTAGGCGACTATACTGTAAAGGAATGGATCTCTTTCATTCATTTCAGGGCAAACAGAATTTATTCAGAGAGGTATATGAAATCTCTCTTTACAACTAATCTTCTGTCCGCAGGAACATAGATGGATTAAAAATAATTATATCCATACATTAGATGGCTACCCCCAGAAGTCCTTATCTGTCCTCTTCTTATGAGAAGTCCTCATCTGGGCGGATGTATCAAGAAGAATATACTGTCGTAATAGGAGACTTTTTAACATTTACTGCTTTAAGGGCTGCGAAGATGTATTGTACCGATCTCAGGTCTGCCAGAGACTCATTATTTCATTGAAAAAAAAAAAAATCTGTTGTGAAACACTCACACAACTTTTTTTTTCAGGAAAAACTTTCTTTTTTTAATTAAAAATTGACAAATATTATATAATTTAGGAAATTTTTACTCAGTTGTCCTAACATAAGTATAGGGGCCATGGGGTGGAGTAGAGGAAGGGGTTTGGCTGGACCAGAAGGCAGGTAGAAATTTATTTATTTATTTATCCTGTACAGCAATAACAGTCACATAGACCATAGATTATATATGTTTACTGTGTAATCTAAAGATAGCGCCATAACATTGCCCAAACTCAAATTTATCATAAGAAATGTAATGTGACAGAACATCTTTCAAAAGCAATTTTTACTTTGCTTTGGAAAAATGTTTCAAATAAAAGTGATAGGCCTTTTTTTTAGAAAATCACAAAAAACAAAAAAGAGACTATTCTATAAAATCGCATTTCCGGTTAATTGATTTTGCCCGAAATCTTCGTGTCAGATGCGAAGTTGATGTGAATCATCAACTTTGAGGTACCATGGAGTTTTTCGTTTAGTTTTACTGTTTCCTACTGCTCTAGGAGGAAAGCATTGTTTGTGTGGCAAATTTTTTCGATATCGAGTTTTCACCGGAAATACACGTTTTGCGATTCCTTTGTCGAAAAATGGTTTTTAGAACTTCGTCTCTCTGTGTGTGTACTCTATCTATTCTGTAGATGGTACTTGGTACTCTGTGTGTGTCTCTAGTCACTCTGTATGTGCGTATATTTGTGTACGTGTGTGTGTGCGTGTGTTTGTGCGGTCAGCATAACTGCAAAACGGTAAATCACAAGAAGTTTAAACTTCATTTCCTTTAAGTTCTATCAAGGGATACCGATAATAAAGTTTTGCTCGAAATAGGTCAACTTTATTGAGTGGATTTTAATAGTTTCTTTTTGGGTATTTCCTCTAACGATTTTCTTTTAAACTTGGTATATCAAATAATTATAAAAGAGCTAAAACTTTTTTATTTGAAACATTTTTCTGGGAAAATTCATTTAATGTCTGTACTGTGGGGAGAGGTAAGGTTACGCTTTGCACTAAAGTGCCATTTGAATATTTTATGCAATTCTATCCTCTATGTAATATCAATAAGAATTCAGTGTGTTGCCAAAATTCCATGTTTGGAGAAAATCGATTATCGGAAATGCTACATTGTTTTTTGCTTTATTAAATTTCGGATGCACATATCTATATTTTCAATTTTATGTGAAATTTGTAACTAGGGTAATACTCATACGAATAAATAAATCTATCTATGTGCAGTATAATGGGAGAGTAAGATGGAGAGAATTTAGGTCTGGTTGAGGGAATGAGAAGACTTTGTTAAACACTGGTTAATTAATATATTAATAAAGAGACACAGTTTGCCTGGACTTTACAGTAGAGAATGGTTAAGGTAGAGTGGTATGAGAATGACACGAAGTGCCTCGCGAGATGTTTAACTATAGTGAACTATATATTTCTGGACTGTCCGTTGCTGTATTTATCTGGTTTCTTCCACTCCAGTCCGAGAAAGTGGTTGGGTTCGTTTCTCTTCTCTCTACTCTCTTTGGTAGCTGTTACATGCAGTATGTAATCCGGCAGTAAGAGAAAGAACTCTCGTGAATGTTTTTCCTTATTTCCATCCATTTTTTTTTTTTTTGTAACATTTCATTTCCGTAATGTGTGATTTTTTTATTATAATCTTTTGCTTTAACTCAGGTCCCACAATCTGGGCGGCTCCTGGCCAAGGCTTCGTATTCGACCCCCGACACTGATCATTTCGTTTCCAAAAAAAAAAATCAATGTTTCCAACATCTTGTGGTGATTAAAACAGAAAAAACTTGTATCTTCTAAGAAAGATGATTTTTGTGTCAGTCAAATTATATGTTTTAATAATTTTCTTAAAATGTAATAGAACTTATATTTACTAAACTAGAGAGCTTTTCTATTTTTAGTTTAGTTTTGGTTCACGTTAGATATTTATGTAATTGATTGGCCTTTTGCTGCTTTGAGATCCCTGCTTTACTAACATTTTAATATCACTAAAATTCTGCCATTTACTAAGTTCAATTCAATAAGTTCTAAGTATTGAGAAAATGAAAAACAAAGTCATTTATTACCGCTAGAACAATAGGAAGTACCTATTTCATTATTCCTATATTTTCTTTTTTAAATTTTTATATACGAGACTTGCATATTCCAATGTCACTTGTGGATTCTAAATCCGGGGTTCTAATATTGTGTTATGTAGAATAATTTAATTTGGTTGTGTTTTTAAAGTGTTGTAATCCGGAAGTACTAGAGCAGTAAACTAAATAAAGTAACTTCGTTAGAAATAACATAAAAGCGGAAGGAGTTCAGTGTTTTTTTGTTTGTGTTTTTTAAAAAAAGTTGTAAATTCTTAAAACGTGACTTTCATACGCTATATATTTAGGAAGTAAAAAATCTGACGTGATACACTCCACCCGACTTTCTGTCACTCCTTGTTTACCATTATATAGAAAATGATAAATTTTCTTTAAACTCAAATTTTACATATTTTTGAGTTTAATAGAATAAGGTGGTGGTGGTGGGGGGGGATACGTACCAACCTTACACTAATCTTGGCAGCTAGGGAAGTGATGGTTAATTATGGCCCAGTATTAGCGCCGTAAAAACACTGAACAAGTTTACATATAACATTCGAAATTTTTTTTTTTATTGTTACACCACAGTTTTTTTAAACGCTTTAAGTACCCCGATAGCACCGCACTTTAACATGAAAAGCATGCACGCATTCGCACACAGCATTCTCTGAGGAGAGAAGCTACCCAGCGGTAGCACTCTCTATAAGTTGAGCTAAATGCTCTCATCGCTTGAAGAAAAAGGAATCGCGAGCCCCTGGCGTTTTATAAACGCCTGGAGGGTTATCGGTAATAGTGTGTGAGGATATATTGCGGACTAAAGGATTAGAATGGGATTGCAGGGATTAATGGAAGTTTTTATATCGGGTTCGGGCGAATAGATTGACGAAAGGAATTTCAAGGTCACTATGGATAGTTAGATTGGAAACATAGAAAGGAGCATTATCAATGGCGCGAAGGATTTTGGATTGAAGGGATTGTAGCCTTTGGAGATTGGAACGTTTTGTTGAACCCCATAGCTCAATGCCGGGTTTTAATATTGACGTATATATCAGTCGTTTATTGCCTGACGACAGTTTAGATTTGTTGTCCAGTAGACGTTCAATAATCCTTAGCGTCTGTTGAGTTCAATTCTTTTCAGTCGTGTTGGGTGGGGATTCCAATCTAATCTTGTGAGGAAAGCTTACCACACATCGAGTAAAACACCCGAGCTACATTCCTTCTTCTCAAGGGAGGATGCAATGGTGTCAACAACGTGGAACATATGAAATTAACGCCACAAATTCCCACGACTATGCAAAATATTTTTTGGGGGGGGAATGTTACAATGATAACAATACGTTTTTATCTATGCAGCAAGATGTTTTTAACGATTCCAAATTAAAAGAAATCGTTTTCGAGAAAATTCGTAAAAAACACTTAAAACCTATTCTATACAGCCGCCCTGCATAGGTAAACCGATTTTCTTCAAGTTGTTTATTAATACTATGTATTACTATGTAAGTGGTAAAATCATTTATTATAGTGCAGTGGTACTTTAGTGGAAATGAAGACATGAACATTGCGGACAAATCCATCAACCGGAAGTGCCACATTACTGAATGTGTTTTTTTTCTTCAGATTTTCGTCATTTTCTCGAAAACGCCTCCAACAATTTCCTTTAAATTTCGTATACTATCTACACATAAAACTACCAATCACTTTTATTTGAAACATTTTCCCGTGAAAATTGATTTTTTGGTGGGTGGTGGGGGAAAAATAGCGTTATGTTTTTCTCTAAAGTACCACTTCAGTATAATATATGGTTTTACCACCTGTATACTATTAATACACATTAAAAGCATTGATAGAATTTCAAATTTAAAGAAAATCGTTTAACCGGAAGTGCGATTTTTACAGAGTAAGTTTTTGAGAGTTTTGGTATTCTCTAGAAAACAGTTATAACGTGTTTTTTTGTTTCTGTTTTTTTCTTGAATTTGGAATGCTTGCTGCATAGATAGAAATGTATCACTGAAAAAATTGATTTTGTATTGGTATTCTGGGTCTTTCAGTTAGCTTAATTTTAAATTTACAGAAGCTGTTTTGGTTTTGACATAGAGCGCTCCACATCCGATCAGATATAGTACAAGTAAAATCCTCATTAACATTTTTATGGCCAACCCAACTAAACTAAGTCAAGTTATAATTTTAAAGAAAATTTCTTGTTAAATTAAATTTTTCGCTTCTCAAGAGAATTTCTGTATAATTCTGAGTGTAGGCTCAAGCTGGATCCAACTCTTTTCGAATGTTTTTATCAAATTGTTCAAATATTTCACTGGGAGCTGGCTCGCTCTATACGCTCGATATAAACTCGTAAGTAATAGATCTTCTGGGTCCATTTCCCACCTTCTTAATTTATCAGGAGGAGTGTTGCTGCTTAGATTTAATAAGAAAGGTGTTAACCTTTTGAATGCTTTTTGTTTAATTTGCAGCTGATACAGAAAGCATCTGCAGCTGAAATTATTAATATGTTTAGGAGTTGAAGTCCTCGTTTAAAAACACTATTTTGTACAAACTTTTAATATGAAAAATTACTGCAATTTCCCCCCTATACTATAACCCACCCTATATTATACCCTCCCCCCTATATTATAATTACTAACGCTTAGAATTAAGACAGAAACATAAAATTAGGGGTTATACCAATAGTTACTGCTAAGTAGAGATAATATGAAAGTTTAAAGGTGAACCTCTCCCAAAGGATATTTCTGCCTCCCTTTACAACTTTCGAGTACAACACTGTTAGAACTGTGTAAACCAGCTTTCATGACAATTACAGTGTTTACAGACACATCTAGTCAGAGTTTACCAATACACAATGTGCCGGACATATCTAGAATGCTATATATAGAACATACAATTACTACCAGAGTCTCTCTCTATTACTATTTCTACCAATTCGTTTATAATTTATATGTTTTCATTCAATTGTTTCATTTTATTCCTTCCCTGCGCTGCCCTGTACGTGTTATTATTGGCCATTTCGGCCAACATTGAATTTGTAATAATATTATTATATACATTATTTAAAAAAACAGTACATTTAGGAAATATACATAATATTTGTGGCACCATTTTCGTTTACCGACATATAAATTCTTTTCGCACCGAATTTAATTCAGGCATAAGAAATGTTAGTTGAATTAGTAAATGAATTTAAAAAGGCAGGATTAGGATCGAACTGCACAAAAAAACAGAAACATTTATTAAAGTACCACTATCTGGGCATGTTGGCATGGAAGGAAGTAAGATGCCCGATACCCTGGCAAGGAAAAGCTCTGCATCTCTCTTTTTGGGGCTTGAACCGTTCTGTCGAATAAGTGACCAGTCACTTCGGGAATTACTTAGAAAGAAGGAGAAGTGAAGAGAGCACAGTTCCCTCGGAACGAATCCTCGCCGAGATGCTTTCTTTACTGAATAGAAAATCTGGTGTGAAAGAATCACACGACTAACTGTAATTAGTACTCTACAAATTTACATTAAAGTTTTGGAAGAGAACAAGCTAAGACTTGCTTGGGCGTTATAACTAGAAGAGATCTGAAGCGTGCAACAGTCCTGAGTAAAAATATTTCCTTACGGGGCATTGTAGACTCAGCTGGGCCTTAGAACACGATAGCACCTCCAGTTTCTGTGAGGAGATGGAGGACACTCCAATACACTTCCTAACGCACAGTAAGGCTATCATCCAGAGAAGATTTGGAAGCCTGGGTAGTTACCAAGCGGTGAACGAAAATATATCCACCCTAGAACCTTCTCAGATGCTGAGATTCCTCTCAGAGATCTTAATCGGGAAGAGGTGCTATAGGTGAGTGAAGCCTCCCTTTGGCACCAGTGGGGACGCACAATAGACCTCTTTTGGTCGCAGTGCACTATACCACGAGAAAAAAAATATTCCAAAACCTTAATGTAAATTTGTAGAGTACTAATTACAGTTAGTCGTGTGATTCTTTCACACCAGATTTTCTATTCAGTAAAGAAAGCATCTCGGCGAGGATTCGTTCCAAACTATAGTAATATACGAACTATTGTAATATACGAATCTGATTGAAACTCATATTCCATATGAGAATTTAAAATGAATAAGTTGCCTTCTTTTTATATTCGTATAAAAATAACAAATTTTTTTTTTTTTTTTTTAAACTTGGTTTATTTTTTTTTGTGTCCATACTTAAGTAACCGTTACATTTTTTTTTGTTGGAAAATGTTGATAATCTGTTGAAACTATATAATAGTAGGGTGAAATTTTCTTTGGCCCTAATCCAAGCACGCAATAGACCAAAATGGAAAACAGTGCAGTCTATTTTTTCACTGCGGTGTTCCTTTTTCTTGGATCAGTGGGGGGGGGGGGAGTAGACCAGCAATACGACAATAAAAAAAAATTCGCCCCCAAGGTTTATGCTTGGGGGAACTAAGTGCAATACAGTACCATGGTCAAAGCAAGAAAGAACCTCGTACTCTTTTGTAACATTCTCATAATCACTTGCTCTCTTCTTTGCTTTCTACCAGAAATACTTTCTACCCTGCCAAAAAAATAACTTTCCCTAAGATTTAACTGCTCCTTTTTCTCCTTAAATTTTCCTGTAGTCGCTTTTTATTTTGTATTACTTTTATCGCCATTAAATTGCAATAAATATTACCCAAATAAATATCTCTCTTTATTTCTTTACAATGAATAAAAAATTATATTTTATTATTGAATAAAGTTAAAGAATGTATTGAAGATGCTGTTATGTCCACTGTATCTAAATATTATTAATGGAAATCATATATGAATTTATGAATTGCGTATGTAATTGAAACAATCTTATTCAAAGCTAGAGATAGCTCATTACATATAAATTTCATCCGGCCGAATTCATAACCGATTCATTACTTATTATATAATAATAAGTAAAATAACACATTACTTTTTCTTACTTATTAGTAAGAAAAAAGAATTCTTATTATTATAGTAAGAGAAAGAATTGCGATCGTACCAGATTTTCGAAATCGAGTTTTCGTTGGAAATAAACGTTTTGAGGTCCCCTGAGGCCAAAAAAAAAGGATTTTAGAAATGGTCTATATACGCACGTGTGTACATATATATCCATGTGTATGTGTGTGTGTGTGTGTGTGTGTATGTAAGAATGTCTCAAAAACGAAAAGTTGCAGGGAGCTCAAACTTGGTATTCTGTTTAGGCACTACCACCGCATCAGACACGAAGATTTCGGAAGTACCTCTTTACTGAATGTTTTTTTATAGTTTTTTGTAACTTTCTCAGAAAAAAGGCTCGAACGATTTTCTTTAAACTTGGTATGTTAACTAGATATACAAAGAGCTACAACTTTTATTTGAAATATTTCTCCGGAAAAATTCATTTAAGGGCACTTTTGGGGGGAAAGGTGGGGTTACGGTTCCCTCTAAAGTGCTATTTCAGTTATTACACAACTCTATCATTTAAATAATATTAATTAGAATTAAATACGTTATCAGAATTCCGAGATTGAAAAATCGAATGACCGGAAGTGCGCTTTACTGAAAGTAGTTTTTAGTTTTCTATTTTCTCAAAAATGGCTCCAACGATTTTCTTTAAACTTGGTATATCAACTACACATTCTACAACTTTTATTTGAAACATTTCTCCGAGAAAATTCATTTATGGGGGACTTCTTGGGAAGGGATGGGGTTATGTTTTCTTTTAATGTGCTACTTCAGTTCAACAATGTGCTATACAATTCTGTCAACTAAATAATATTAATTAAAATTATAGTCTTCAAATTGCTCTCTTGTATTAACCGGAGATACCATCCAACCACTGACCAGCTGTCACAGGATTTCGCCAATAAATCCCCTGCTCATCACATGTCACTATTCTTGTGTAGAAGCGCATGTCACATGGACTTTTTTTAAAAGGAGTTGGTAAGTATTCATCCTCCTGGCGGCCTGTTGAGGTTTAAGTTCATGCGGCACTATGCTCGTATCTTTTACACCAGTCCCATAGTGTGGAGATAGCGGCTAATAGGATCTTATACACTACCACTTCTAGCAAGTGCACGTGTATGTGTAGTTGGATTTGACTCGTCAGCTTCCCATAAAGCCTCATCAACGTCACATGATGGGTACATTGAAACCAACGCCGGACATTACATTGATCAAGGACATCTTTTCCTTCGATTTCACTTAGAGCACGCGTAACGCCAGCACCTGTACACTGTTTTTTTTTCCCAGTTGTGACATAAAATTACTAATGTAACGTAAGACACAGCCATGGTTTTCTTAAAAAAGTTTACAATTGAACATAATATGTATAAAAACACTCTACAGTGTCTAAAGATTATAGACAATACCATGTTTGTAAACATCAGACGTATGTGGATAGGTTTTTAGAGTCGATTGAACTTCTTTAGATAAAAAGCGATCAATCATTTTCTATTCACCCCATTATTCAATGTTACGGGAAAAAATGAATTTAAATGGCCCTAGATGGAATTCGTTTATTTTGGATTCTGCCCGAATAGGATTTTTAAACATTTAATACATATCTATATCATAGATGATGATATTATTGATCGCTTGACAAGATGGGAAAGTTTTTATTTATTCTATAAAAACAATTTATTGCCATTAAAGATGTAGCTACAGCTGACAGCTAATAAAAAGTTTAACATTAAGTTATGGACCCTAAATAGCGTTATTATTATAACACTGCCTTCATAATAAACGCCTCATATCTAAAGTACATTCATTCAACTTAACGTACAAAGTTGTTGTATAAAGCACCATAGAATATGTTTTACAATAAGAGCGATGGCTGTAATAGGTAAATATAGCGGAACCTCCTTCATATTTTATTATAAATTAGAACTTTTAGATTGTACTACTATGTGAATATCTACTATTAATAAGGCTAGAATGTTATGTCTTACAACACAAAATATGCTATTGAAAGTTACGTATATCTAGATATACACTATCATAATACTATGAGTGTAAGATAAAACTTATGATTTATCTTATTATTACGATTTCGCAAATTAAAAAGAATATAATAAAAAATCTGATGTGAAACACTCACACACCTTTATCTTCCTGCAATTTTACAGGATTGTAACTGACAAATTTTTATAGTTAGTATACCAAATTTAATGAAATTCGTCGGTGTTTTTATGGAGAAAATCGTGAAAAATTAAAAAAAAAAATCGATTCAGTAAAGACGCACTTCCGTTGATGGATTTTGATCGAAACTTTTCTATGTCAGTTGTACGTAAACGGAATACAAAGTTTGAGCTGCCTACGATTTTTCCATTTTTCAGAAATATTGTTCACAACACACACACACACACACACACACACACACACACACACACACACACCAGACCAGATTGTTCTTGTTTGATTGGGTGTTTCTATAAACTTCGCATTTCTTACTAAACGTACAGTTATTATTATTTGTAACTGTTGGTGGAACAGTGAGTGCTTTCATAAATAAATAAATAAATCGGTTTATTAACGTTAGATTCTCCCATTGATATGAAATTGAAGAAAACTGAACACACTGTAAAAATTAATAAGTTTGAGGAAAATTATATAAAATATTACATTAATATTTAATTATAATTGTGTGAATTGCAGTTAGAGAAAGTTTTGTTATTAATTCACACCAGTTTTGATTTTTTATCTTAAGAATTTGGCTCATCATGTTTATGTAGACGTTTTGGTTTCGACTTTATAAAGTTTCTGTCAATTATTCCTTGCTACCTTATGTTATAAAAATATAATATCAATATTAATCAAATGCTAATGATGATGTTATTGATATTACACTTCATTGTTTGTGTTGCATGAATATTTGATTAACTGGATATTGAGATTGTTATTGTTGCATTAATAACCTGATTGATTGTTAATACCTACCTTAATTAACACCTTTTAGCAGGAAAAAGGCCCCATTCGGGCCGACTGTTTGTCAAGTCTATAAATGAAGTGTTAGCCCAGTAGATAAAAGATTATATCACACTTATCAGCATCCATTTTCATCTTTGAAATTCCAAACTTTACTCTTGACAAATTGACTTTTATGGCCATTTTTTTTTTTGTTTTTGAAATTGATCTATTTATATTGATGAATTTTAATCAATATAATTATATAATAGAGTGTTTTCCTTCACAAGCTGTCTTGTTAAGCATAATTTCAAAAACTCCTATGGAACAGAAACGTGACGAATTGTTTAGAAAGCCATCCTCGCTTCCATGGTGTCCAGGAACATAGCAGGCAAAACTTGGGGCTTGTTCTTTAGAACTCTGGGATGGATTTGCACTATGATCTAGAATCAACTCAGTCAATGATAGCAAGGGCGAATAAAATCAAGTAAGGTCATCAAGAATAATTTTGAAAAGGTTCATCTTCAAGCATATTTACATATGACAGGAATAAGAATATCTGGGATAGAAGTCGTCTCCGTCAATCTCATGCCTTACCAAACAGTGGTGAAGTTAAGATTCCAAACGAAGATAAGCTACCATCAGAATAGCTAATGGGGTATTGGAAGAGAGGGTGCTTTACAACCAAGAAATATGATTTCCTTCTGGATCTCACCTATCGGATCTCACCTATCGGAAGACTAACATTAGCAAATTCAGCTTTGTTAAAAATGTTTTCGTTAGGCTGATTAATAGAACAGAGTGGAGCTATTCTGTCTACTCTGTCTGGTATTAAAGAAATAACAGGGCAAATGGATCGAAGTACCATTCATAAAGTCCTGGAACCATAAAATCCGATTCAACTCGAGAGGAATTATCGGAATAGTGTGGCCGGAATAAACATACTGAGTTGATCAGTAAGAAAATGGTGTGGAAATATTTTGGCGAACTTAATCTTCTGAGCAGAAGATTTTTGGGTTAACCTCTTTTGGATGCCAGGTCATGTTAGTACTGAGAGGGCGGCGGATACGCTGATAAGAATTACTTTCATCGATCAAGGACCGGAATGGATCTCTGTGGATTAAATCTCCTCAAGAAGAGCTAAGGAAATGAGGAAAAGTCAATAATGCATTGCTCTCTTTTTAGACAGTTACGAACCGGCAAAGTTTTAAGGCTTGCAGCCTCGTAGGTCTGAGCGAAAAAATCGGTTCAATGCTAAAGAGCTTTTTTGTTATTGGTGTACGGAGGCACTTCTCAGCGCACGCCAGTCTCCAGGCAATATTCCCTTGTTATAGCAAAGGCAGTGAGCGTAGAGACTCCCCAGGACGAGAGAAGAAATGGTATAGTTGTTTATTTTGTTATTTTTATACTTCTATTACATTAAGACACAGAAAAAAAAAGGTTTATTACATATACATAAAAGGTATCATATACATAAAAGGTTTACATATTACATAAAAGGTATACACTTACATTAAAAGGTATACATAACATAAAAGGTATCCATATACATAAAAAGGATACCTATACATAAAAGGTACACATACATAAAACGGTATCATTAACAAGAAGTAAGGTACTATACTTTCAAAAGGTATACATATACATAAAAGGTGTACATATACATAAAAGGTATACATATACATAAAAGGTATACATATACATAAAAGGTATACATATACATAAAAGGTATACATATACATAAAAGGTATACATATACATAAAAGGTGTACATATACATAAAAGAAAAGTGTGAGAGGAAGAGAAGAAATAATTAGAGCACTATAGTACGAATTTAATATTAAAGAGAAAATATATAATTTAAAGGGATATATGTAGTCAAAGAAATGAATAAATGAATAAAACATGAATAACTGAATGAATAAAATATTAAGGAATAAAAAGAAAAATTAATTAAAATAATTACAATATATATCAGAGATTTTTACAGGATAGCAGGCTTCTTTTTGTGTTCATTGACCTGTAAAAAAGTGGTCGACTAATTTCAGGATATTCTGATTGCTTATAGTAGACTGCTTTATAACATCTCAGTATACATAATGATAAGTATTGTTTAAAGTTTTGTAATCTTTGATATCGAGTCACACAAAATCGATCGATGACCGGAAATGAAGCTGAGCCCCTGGGAAAAATTTGATGTGAGGCAATCACATGATTTTTCATTTCCTACAATTGTCATAAACTATATTTTATGGTTGCTAAACTTTAGTTGACTTGAATAATAATATTAATATGGTAATGTAAAATATGTTTAGAAATAAAGTGGTAATTACTCCATAAAGTGAGTGTATGCAATACAGAATGTCATAAGGCCAGTGTACTTCAAATGGCGGTTCTTGAAATGTGTTATAATATAACGTGTTTCTTGTTTTTTTGAACACCTTCAGTATAGGATCCAACTACAAAAACACGTTATAAACTTTGTTAAAACCAGGTCATTTAAAAGTTAGTAATGTTTTACATTCAGTAGCGAACTTGTTGATTATATTGCGTTTGGTATGTCCAGCTGATACAATATGGAAACTTTTCTAAAAAGTAAAAAAGTAAAGTAAAGTAATGCCTATTTTTTCAGGCGGGCTTAACGTCCAACTACCAAAATAGGTATCGTGGACGGGGGCGGAAGCACCTACTTTACTATTAACATTTTTTAAACAAATATAAAATTTAGTTATACGCTGGACCCGAACTGGGGTGGAAACTTTTCTAATTAAATACTATATAGCGGCGCTTCGTTCTCCTCTATATTTCTTCTGTAATTAATTAAACTGATGTTTAGAAAGAGTATTCTACTAATTCCAACTAACAGGGAGTTGGGAGTTTTACAGGGAGCCTTTTTGGGGTAATGGTCGCTTTCCATTGAAGCTGTTATTATAATTAAATCAATTCTCTGTTGAGGAAAATCAGCACAGAAGCTCTGGGCTCCATATGTTGATAAAACCAACCTAATCAAATCCTCCGAGCGCACTTGAACTACGCATTATCCCCTCTTGTCATACCCAGTGTCACTGTATCGTGCTTTACCCTAGAAGCAGCCTCTAGCTCCCATCAACAGCTAGAATAAATGAGATAAAAAGCTTGAGAGATATTTTCTGAGATAGCCTGCTTCTTTTCGTGGTCATCGTTACACTCTCAAATTTACTCTGTGCAAGTCTAAGTTATCTCAGTGTTTGGACAAAACATCCTGATGATGGGCGTACGCCCGAAACCGGTCGATGACCACGAAAAGAAGCAGGCTCTCGGAAAATATCTCTAATGCCTTCCAGCTCTGCGAACCCAACCACAACAACAACTATTCATAAAAAACCGTTAATCTATGGGCTTTAGAAAGTCTCAAGATCAATACTTGAAGAGTGAAACTAATAACACGCGATGAAGTCTAAACAAACGACGAAAAAGAAAAACAACCAGTGGGGGGGGGGATTTGTGTCTTAATTTACGTGATCACCAACCATACCATTTCCAGCATCTTTTCTTTGGCTATTGTAAAGTTAGGTAGGGATTAGCTGATTATATTGCAGCATTTTATGTATGATTTGAATAAAAACCTAATTTGAATCATCAAAGGATTCGGATTCAATTTGGTCAACTTATTATTTAGTAATTTAAGAGTTTTACTACTCTTTTACAACTAATAGCCATAAATTACAATATAAAAATAATGGTCTCCATATAATTCTGATTATCCATAAAATATGGCGCAAAGATATTTCGTAGTGTTTTGGCATTCAGCTAGAAGCCTTGGCTGTGACTGGTGACTTGAAATAATAGTTATAGTATTACTTGAATGAATTAAGTCGGAAGGGGAAATTTGGCGTAGTGCCGCCATCAATAATCATGGAAAATCTCCATTTACTGTGAACTTTAAATGACAAAGTTAGAACAAGAAATTATTACATCACATTATAGAATAATATATTTAAAAAAAAAACAGGTATGAAACACTCATATGTCTTTGTCTTATTTCAGTTCACATAACTATAATTCACAAATGTTCTTCATACTTGTAATTTTTACATATAAGTGACACATTTATATCGGTGCATTTAACATTCCAAGTTTTCAAAGGAAATCGTTTAAAGTTCACGAAACTTCCTGCGATTTTTCATTTTTATGATATTTTATTCATAGATTCGCTAATATTCATTCACTAATAATTCATTCGCTAATAACATTTTTTTTTCGTACTCAGGGGACTTCAGAACATGTATTTCCGGTGGAAAGTCAATTTCGAAAATTCGACAAGATCGTAATACTTCCTCTCTCTTACTGGAACTAAGAGAAAGTAAAAACTCTCCACTAAAAGAACTACATATTGTGATACCCCTGGGTGAGTGGTAACTATACTAAACATGCAGTGCAGGTCTGTAATGTATTAGTGGACGGTTAGCTGGAATTTACCTTTGGCCTGCCAAGTAGTTGTAAACATCGATTATCTCTCTCCCTTCTTCCTTTATGTTGTACTATAGGTTGAAGGAGTGCTTGGGATGTCACAGTGTAGGAGTTGTTCATGCTATTAGGCAGAGTCACCGCCCAACAATGCTAAGATTTCTGAACAGGAAATGTTTAGTCCAGTTTTCGTTTGGGGATTTTAGCTTCAGTGTGTTTGCAAGCTTCCACTGTTTTGTATCAAATAAAATTCTAAAGACAATTTAATTCGTAGAAATATCCATATAATAAATAAGTGTTAAATTGTTACAAACTAAATATCTGTAAAGGACTAAAATAGAAATTGAATGGCTCAATTGTTATGGATATTAACCGTTTACGAGACTTCCTCATCTTCATCATCCCGTTGCGCCACAAAATACGATGCTGTTTACAAAATTCTGTTTACAAACTTTTACAAACAATAAATTTTAAAACAATTTGGTCGTTTACTTTCTCGTAAACAAATAACAAATCAATAAAAATGATATATTTTATTTTTTAAAAAGAAAAATATCTGGTATGGAACGCCCGCCCACACGACTTTCTCTTACTGTAATTTACATAGGTTGATTTATTATTTAATTATAGGGGTATTATCCAGTTAAAAATTTCATATATATATATATTTTCTCTCACACGAATAGCATAGGATAAAATTCCGTCTGCTGAAGTGACCTGTACTGATTTAATATAAAATATTATTACATTAATGAAAATTTGATAAGTTAAATAAATAATTATTTATAAAGCAATTTGAATAACAAATAAAAACCAAAAGCACCTAAAAATCTGGTGTGATAACATTCAGACGACTGTAGTTCACACAGATTTATGGGACAAATTTCCTTCAAAATTATCATTTTCACAAAATGTTTGTCTGTCGTCTTCAATTTAATTTCAATTGGAGAATCTAAACTTAATAAAATGATTTTATTGTGGAAACCACACACTTCCCCCTCTCTCAAAACTTCTATAAATGAACTTTCTGGGGAAAAAAACTTCCCAATAAAGTTCTGTATACATAATTGGTGTAACAAATTTAATGAAATCCGTTGGAGTTTTTATGGATAAAATCGTAGAAAACGGAAATAATTTCAGTAAAAACATTTCCGGTTTAACCGATTTTTTTCTCCTTAAAATCCAGAATATTGGCAACATATTTAATTCTATTTAAATATTATATAAATGATACAATTATATAATAAATTGAAATATCATTTTAAAGGAAAATTATAATCCCATTTTTCCCCCAAAAACTCCTTAAATGAATTTTCCTAGAAAAATGTTTCAAATAAAAGTAGCTCTTTCTATACACATACGATCGGAGAATGGAAGAAACGCTTTTCAGGTGAAAATTAAGGGTAATGTATTGGAATCAGATGTCTTGAATAGGGAGTTGAAGTGATGAATAGGTGATTGTTAGTTAGAGAGTTGTTACTCGAAATACGAACTACTGAATTACGAAAATAGACTATATTTTAACAATTAATTTAAAGTGTTTGAAATTAGATGAACTAAGATGCACAACTATAAATGAATTATGAAATGATTAATAAATATTAAAGATGTAATGTTTAAACCTTGGACGCGCTCGCGATGTGTTAACTTAACTGCTTGAACTGACGTGAACTGCTGTCTGACTCTGAATACTCGTAACTGAGATGATACTGATGTGATACTGATCCCCTCCTCCAGTGGAGCGACGTTTATATTGGTATCACTTACACATTGGCTGGTGTGTAAATACGTGCCACACTAAGACATCTCTTGCAGTATGTTGACCCTAGGTAGGTCGGTGACCGAGGTGGCGACAGATGGTGGCCAGTCGGAGGTTAACAAAGACTGTTTGTTAATAGATGGTAGGCCTCTTGAGTGTTCATTGACCCTTGTATGAAGGGTATACAGGCCAGGGGGCCTCTGTACATTGACCGTATAATGCCCTCTATTTGAAAGGGTTTAGCGGCGTTCTTTGGCTGTGTATTGACCCTTGTTTGAAAGGGTTTTTGTTTGCCGCGGTTCTTGACCTGCAGATAGCGACTGGCTGGAACCTAAATTATAAATCTAAAAATTATATCTTTTTTCTTCTTGCTATCACATTATAGTAACAAACGTTCAGTAAGAATATTTGAGGAAATATAAAAAATAAACTGAATCTAGTCTGCAAAATTCTCACTTCTGATTAACCAAGTTTCTTCAGACTAGGAATTCTAGTAATGCATTTAATACTGCTTAATATTATCTAGTCGGCAGAACCCTACATTGTACTATAAACCATTACATCAGGACAAGATAACTTTGCAGCTCCCTCCAAAAAAAAAAGCACTTCACAAAAATCAATTTTTGTCTTCTCTTCTCTGGAAAATATCCCAAATAAAAATAATAGTGAGACTTTATGTAAAATGTGCTAAATAAAAAGTTTGCAAAGTTTTAAAAAAATCGTAAAAGCAATTTTCAAAAAAAAAAAATCGCAAAGAAACACATTCAGTACGGTTATATTATGGATGATGAATTTCGACCGAAACTTCATTACACATTAATATCTCAAAATTAAAGAAAATCGTGGGAGCCGTTTTTTGGAATAAAATCGCAAAAACTGGAAAAATCCATTTAGGAAAGTGGTACTTCCGGTTGAGGAGTTATGATAGATAAACTTCCTTTCGGATACCATGGTGAAACCCAAACGGAATGTCGTTTGAACTTTCTGCGATTTTTTTCATTTTTGCGCTATAATGGTCCCATACACACGCAGACCATTTCCTAAAAACCCGTTTTTGGGACTAAGGAGACCTTAAAACATGTATTTCCTGTAAACAGTCAATTTCCAAAATTTGGTACGATCGTAATACTTCCTTTTACTAAAACTAAATAAGAGAAAATAAGAAGAGAAAGTTTTCATGATATTTTTAAATTTGATTTGATTCAGTAAATTGGTTGAATGTGAAGGAGAATATATCTCCTTCTCTTGTATTCTTTAATATCTATAAAAGATTACAAAAATAGGACTGTAGGTCAAATAATTCTTACGCATGCGCAAATATAAACCAGTGGTTTTAACATGGAGAGAGTCAGTTTGTCCTCAATATGGCCAGATTAATTAATTTAAGAGCGTGAAATTAATGGATTTGTCCCATAAACGTTCTCATTTTTGCCACACAACTCTCTCTCTCTCACTCTCTCACTCGTTCTCTCTCCTTCTCCTTCTCCTTAAAGTTTTGCGGAGTTGTTGAAATTAATTTAAAACTTCATTTATAACAACTAATAATCCATTAATTTTATATATTAACCAGCCCTAAACTTTATACTGCAAAGTGGTAATTTGCACTAATTTGGTTTTTAACAAAACTTTAAGTTAATAAATATATTTTCAATTTTAATTTTTACTACCCGTGCAATACCCAATCTTTGTCGGATTAAATTTAAATATTACAGAAATTTAAATTTAAATATTACAGAAATCTTTTTAAGCCGAGGAAGAGATATCTCTTTCCCCTATCTTACGACTCGCGCCCCTAACAATTTCACAATTTCACCTCCTAACGATTCTTGGAAATCAAGCACTTTCATTCTTGGCGATTCAAATGCCAGACTCTCGCTTTTCTATGAAAATCTCTGGAATCTCAAACTCGATATTCCATATAAATACCACCATCACATACTTTACCAAGTTACGATGGAAATTCATCAACCAGAATATAACTTTACTGAACGTGTTTTTTTGTGCGATTTTCTTTGAAAATTGCTATAACGATTTTCTTTAAACTTTGCATACTTTTAAACTTCGCACACCTTACACAAGGTCTCATTGTTTTTTGAATCATTTTTCCTGAGAAGAGAAAAATTTATTTTTGTGGAATGCTTTTTTTTTGGAGGGAGCTGCAAAGTTAGGTTTTCCTGTGAAGTAATGGTTTACAGTAAGATGTACGGTTCTACCGACTAGATAATATTAAGCAGTATTAAATGCATGGCTAGAATTCACCAAGTTTGACGAAACTAGTAAACCTTAAGTGCAAATTTTGCAGACTAGTTCAGTTTATTTTTTTTATTTCCTCAAAAATTCTTACTGAACGTTTCACTGTTACTCTTAATTTTCACCTGAAAAATGTACCTTGCACTCGTCCGATCGTACCGCCACCGGCGGTACTCGTCCAATCTTACCGCCTCTCACTTGTTGTTTGATTGCGTCGCAATCGGCAGATTTCGGTACGAGATCTTCGGCAAGTTGAGATTGAGGAAATCGTAATTCAAGAAGGACTGGTGGGGAAGGTCCTGGACCTCATGAAGAGCGGAGGATTCCTCTACTAGACATTAAGGGGTTGGCACAGTAAGCCTCAATGGGCAGGCTGCTGTGCCTGGGTTAGAGCCCCCCCCCCCGTTGTCATTTAAAAGTAATAAGTTTATAAATTGGCTAATTATAATAAGACCGTGGTTAGTATGGAAGTTTAAAAAAATTCGTTGGAGTCGTTTTTGAGAATATCGCTGAAACTTGAAAGTATCGAAAAACTGAAAATTATGATTATGCAATAAAGTTGCATTTTACTGTTGAAGGATGATTACTGCCGTATCCTAAAGAGAATATTGAGTTCCCTTTCTGAGATTTTTTTCTGTTTCAAATATATATTCTCTCACACACAGGATCGTACACTAAATTTTTTTTTTTTTCATATTTATAAACTCCCAAAACCAGTCTTTCCGGTACAAAATTCGATTTCGACATGTTGCTTATTGCTGCAAGCGAAATACTGCGATCGTGTCAAATTTTCTAAATTGTGTTTACACCGGAAATACACGTCTCCGAAAAGTTTTTTTTTTTTCTTTTGAAAATGGCCTGCGTATGTGGGGGAGAGGGGTTCAGCATAATTCAAACACCGAAAATTGCAAGAAGCTGTAACTTGATATTTAATTTAGATTCTATTAGGTGACGTGACAATAAGATCTTGGTCATAATCGATCTACCGGATGTAACACTTTACTGAATACGTTTTTCAGTTTGTTTTTTTTGGCGATTTTCTTGAAAACGGCTCCAAACGATTCTCTTGAAACTTAGTATTACAAGTGATCATAGAACTGTGTGCTGCAACTTTTATTTGAAACATTTTTCGGGAAAATTCCGGGATGACGTTTGGCTTTCTTCTAAAATACCATTTTAATATATTATGCAATTCTATCATCTGCATAATATTAATAAGAATTTAATGTATGGCCAAAATTATTCCAAGTTTGAATCGTTATTCCGGAATTACGACTTATATATTATATTTCGTATGCACATAGATAAATATTTTCAGTAATATGTGAAATTTGTAACGAGGTAATATATCTGTATAAATATATAATAAATCATGTCAAAACTGTGTAGATTGCAGTAAGAAAAAGTAATGATGGGTTTCCCGCCAGATGTTTTAAAAGCTAACTCGATTGCTATACTTTAACATACTGTAATTTTAAAGAAATCTTTTTTTGATCTTTCAGATTTCCGCGACCATTTTCAACTGAAATGTTTTTCTTTATCCTTTTTCTGTTGCTGCTAATTTCATTAATTTTTTTTTTAATTTTTATTAGACTAGTTTATATCAAATTTGGCATTTTACTAACAAAATCACTTATCTCGCGTGTTTATTTAGTTAACGGAACCTTACATTATACCTTAATTATTATTGAAAATTGAACGTTTCCCATAAAAAATAAATTTTAACTAAAATTGAAAACCCTTTTTCTCATTAGCGTATCACAAACAATATATAAACTATATATCTTAATAGAGAACCATAACAATGAAATATTAAATTCCGGCAGATACTAGCGCCTTCTGGTGGTGACCTCAGAACTACAATGACCCCTTTTGAATTACTTATCAAATTTTTGCAGCTTTTAAATGCATTTTTCTTTCTTTCTTTTTTTTTTATACTATCACTTAAATTTTTGAAATTTTAATTCACTAAAGGGGTAGTTCGAAATATATGATTTCTGCTGAAATTTTCTTATCTGCTTCCCAAGGGAAATTGAAAGCTTATGTCTAATGTCATTACATTATTGATCCAAATTGACAGACAGACCAGATTCTCCAGGGGGATTCTGTAAAATTCTTCAAGTTATTTCAAGAAGTTACAGAGCCGTAAGTGAAAAATAAATGGAAAAATCTTATGAAGCTTTTGAATATATGTTACTAAATATCACAAAAGTTTCTGATTAAATCCGACGACTGCAAGAAACAACTTTTTTCCTGAATGGTTTTTTCCATTTTCCAGTTTTTCAATCCTCGAAAGTGGCTCTATTCCTTTCAAACTGAATTTTTATAGTTTAAAGTGTTTTTTCCGTAAAAATGATTTTAGTAGATGATTTTTTTTGGGAAACTGGGACTTCAGGCCTCCATCAGACCTGCCATTCATTCCATCATTAATGGAGAAATCATTTTTTTTTTTGTGTGGGAATTTCAAGATTGAAAGTTTTTCCATCAAATTTACAAAGTAAAGTAAAAATAAATAAATCTTCTTGGAAAGATTAATATTTAATGAAATGTAGAAGCTTTAATTTTTCCTTTGTGCGCAGGAAAGTGTATCTTGCAAAATAATTAGCCCACATTTGAGGATTAAATTATTGAACAGCTAAAAAGGGTGCACACTAATTAAAACAACTATAACAACTAAGTTCCACAGCTGGCACACTAAGCCTAACAAATGAAATACTAATATTTTGCCTCTAGCATTTGTTGTACGTATAGCATATTAAATACTTATGGCATAATCAAGTAGAGACTCCACCCGGCTAGGACATGTCAAATGGGATTACAGAATCTGATGAGTTAATACTTTCAATTAATTCTCCTCTACTTTCAAGAATTCTTGAATGCCTGTCAGAGCGCTAGGAAAGTATGGAATCTTCATTGGGGGAGCAAATAGTAAAAGTGGGTAAATAAAGTATGGCCAGTCATTTAGAAGTGTGGTCACGTATAGTTCTGAGCCTGTTGGTACCTATTTGCTACCCCGCATTACTCCTACATAATTCAATCCCAAGGGAAGAGCTAATCAATGTCCCCCCCCATTCAGTAAAAGTTCAATAGAAAATAAAACTTTCATTTAGTCATATAACATCATTTAGATAAGTTACGCCATGAAAATCCTAACTTAGTCTTTTCTTCGTAAATATTTCCAAGACTGAACTCATTCACTACATGGTACTACGGCCTACAGTACCAAACCTTGTTATACTCAGTGATTGTTTTTTCTTATATCTTGGTTGTCTTTTACCATTTCTTACTCTTAAGACATCGCAGGTTATCTTTCTCTGACTCCTATTGCCACCTTAGAGTCTTGGAGTTTCCCATCATATATATTCCGAGAAATCCGATTCTTCACCATCCGTAACTCCGCAGTCTAACAGTTTTATCGTTGGCTACAAAATCTTTTTCTTTATAAAATTTCTTTAATTATCTATTTTCACATTTTCTTGCAAATGTCCTTCTGCAGAGTCCTGTGGAAGAAAGCATGCAGAATCTTCGTCTTCTGTTCTAATCTTTGCATTCTAAATTGCTGTTCTAATCTTCTAAATTGTGTTCGAATCTTCCAAATTGCATTTCTATCTTTTGTAGATAGCATAGCGTCTATTTTCAGTCGCAAAGAAGACCTATGCTGTAAACCTTTAAAACTGGAGTAAATCCTATCAATATCCTGTGGATACGTATCTTCAACTCGGAAACTACTTGAATTTACCTAAGTTTCCCAATCTTCTGAACCTTGACATCAAACAGTGATATTTGTGATATAAACATACAGTTTAAGTTGTTTCTCTACACGAATTGATTGTAAATCTTACTCTGACGTTGGATGAAAATCCGAAACCGATCAGAATCAACAAAATGAAGCATGGTATGACGGATAAAATCATAGATATTATCCAGCCTTGCCGGACCCAATCACATATTAGTTGGGAAAAGTTATTTACTTTCTTTTACTGCAGGAAAAAGCGATTGTGAGAAAATTTTCAAGGTTCAAGTTTTTCCCAGGAAATAACTCAAAAACAAAAATAAATTTGCGGAAGCTTAAATTGAAACTGAGTTTACGAGTCATTTGCATTTGACATGAAGCTTTCAATAAAAATCAGCCAAACAGAAATTCAGCTTTGCTGATTGGTCTTTTTCCTTCTGATTAAAAGCGACCCGTTTAAACTTGGTATATTTATCTCTCTCTCTCACTCACAAAACACACACACACACACACACACACGGACACTTTAGTAACAGTATTTCGTGAAAATTTGGATATTCTGAGATAGCTACGATATTAGCAGAGTTCTTCACTTTCCAGTACAATGTAATTTATGATTCCAACCCTTTTCATATTAACAAGGACAACATAAACATTTGCGAAAAATGTCATTTTAAACTGGAGAGAATTGCGATAAGAAAAAGTCTTGTGCATGTTTCATATTCCAGATTTTCAACCAGAGAATAAACATTATCAAATATTTTGTCAGTGCCTTTATAAAAGTGTTTAAAAAATTAATTCCTATTAGTTTAGCTTCAAGTTATTTTGGTACAAAATGCATAAAGTTTTGAATCCCATTTTTTATTGACTATTTCAGTCTACAATTAACCTGAAACGGCTGACTTTGTGTGTATAAATATAGGTCGGCAGGCAAGTTGGTCCCTGAGGTACATCATGTCTTCTGTATTTTTCATCGTGTACACGGTTAGGTTCCATACATGTTATATACAGGTTTTATGATTCTGTACATATACCAGACAAAACTGTTTCTATCCACCTATCCAAACACATATACATATCAGATAATTCTTTATAAGTACCTATTTAAATTCAGTCTTTTAAATTATTAAAATCCAATCTACAATCACAGTTATAGATTATGCAAATATTTTCTGCCGGTCTGTCAGTTAATTGTTACTTTTATTATTTGACAAATAATCTCCAATATTACTGTTTCATATACACTTGGGTGGTGCAGAACTTGATAAAGATATAATGATAAAATGGAAAAAAAAAATACACGCACACAATTTGACGACATATAAATAAAGCTGATACGGATCCGTCCATATAGGTTTTTACGACATATGATATATCTGAATGTGACTATCCTATATATTACTGGTGTATTTCTGAGTAAATCTCAGAAGAGTCACGTAGTAAAGTCACATTTTTTGGTTAACGGATTTTCTTTGCAATGGAAGCAGTTTGTGAATCAAATTGATAAAAACACGAACTTAAATATGCTTGCATTTGAACACATTTTATATTTCACGGATACCAGTGAGAAAAGAGAAGTGTATAGTGTGGAGTGAGAGGACAAAGAGAGTGTGATGATTGATGATCGGTCGGGTGACGAATGGTGTAATGTTGGCTGTTGTGAGTGCTTTGAAGAGTGATGGATCAAGGTGTCTACCGTACTGATCTTTTCTCCCTATCTGAAGACTAATTCAAACTCCTTTAAAGTTGATTTAGTGAATGGCTAATAATTGAATCCAGCTTTTGTGTTGCGAATTTGCAGGCGATTGGTTCCATTATATCTTCAAATCTTGAATTTCTAATGTAGCTTTAATATTATATCAGTAGGTAGAACTGGAAATTAAAATTAGAACTGTGAAATTCCAAGGTTTTTACAGCATAACATTGCAACTCCCACAGAAACTCTACAAAACAGTTTTCCTGGTGTTTAAGATCCATGACTAATTGCTAAATTTTCTCTTTCTATACCTTTCAATTTCCTATTGACAAAATATTTTATTAGGCCGTGGAATTTTGGCTACCATTTAATAGATCTTTCCTTCACGCATTGTTCTAGCCGCTTCGGCCCTTCCCTTTTAATGCGAAAATTCAGAGTTCGATTCCCGTGAGATCAAAGTTGATGTTGACTCAGTATCGTGAGAAAGTTGAGAGCTACAGTTTGTAGCGAACCTAGGTAGCGAAGGCCAAAACTAAACGACGGTGGGAAACGTGGCTTGCTTACCTCGTCCCCATAAAAATCACCTTCTGGCAAATCTTGATTCTTCATTCTGCTATTGCGTCAAAGGTTTTTTTTAAATTTATTTATTGTAAAAAGCATTTTTGCTGTCCAGGGAATCTCAAGAAATTTATTTCTAATGAAAACTCAATTTTGGAAATTTGACAACATTGCAATACTTTCTCTTACGTGCTGTAAGAGAAAGTAGAAATCATTTGTTATAGCATTTAAGAATAAAACTTGAAGTGATATTTCCTTCCGAGTTACCAGATATATCTATTTTCTCAAACAAATATTTGTCTTAATGTTTTATTTATAGAATTAGCTAAAGATATCCTAATGTCCTTTTCCATTCTTGTCATCCTTAAAGTTAATAAGAAATTCAGCCAGCCCCTTTACACTGGAAAAATTTTTGCAATCTTGTTTGTAAATTGTAAACTTCTCCTTCTTCTTCTTCTTTATCGTCCTTCTTCAAAGTTAAATATGTAAGGAATTTTGATTAAAAATCAGGGTCTCTGCTAGAGTATGTGGCACAATATTTATAGTATATAGAAGAAGATTTAAAATTCCGGAACGTACTCCTGGAATGTGAGAACAGACGCTTTCTTGTATTGTAAACTGGCACACAGTGGTATCTGTATCGGTCGATTGTAGCATTTCAACCATAATCAATAAATTTGTTAAATAGTTTGTCTGTCAGTAGTGCTAATTTTATGCATTTTTCACGAAAGAAAGCAAAGAAATTGCCAAATTACAAAGTAAAATTGATTTTAATCTTTAAAATAATCAAGATTTTTTTCCTTATCTACTTCCTGCCATGAGAGGAAATATTGCGGTCGGCTCCAACTTTCAAAATTGAGTTATCACTGGAAATACATGTTTTGAGGTCTTTGGAATAAAAATGTTTTGTTATCTTTATTTATGCTACAATCAGCACGACAGCGC
The DNA here is from genome assembly GCA_011037195.1 of Triatoma infestans. Taxonomy (NCBI): domain Eukaryota; kingdom Metazoa; phylum Arthropoda; class Insecta; order Hemiptera; family Reduviidae; genus Triatoma; species Triatoma infestans. Next base: position 343,197 of record JAAEAF010000008.1, read on the forward strand.
TATAAGTAACAATTATTACAAAAGAACATAAACCCAATGGTAAACACTCCAAAACCACACAAAAATCACTATTCACTCTCTTCACTTGAGAGGAGATCACGAGGCCATTGTCTTTTAAGACGTCTAGGAGGGTTATTAGGAAGAGTTCGGGAACACAGGTGTTGAACTAGAGGATTTGTGTGTGACTGTAGGTTAATATGGAATTTCCTGTAACGGGTTCGGGCGACTTGAGCAATGAAAGATATATTAAGATCAGTGTGTACGGTTCGGTTGGTGACGTAAAAAGGAGCGTTAACAATGATACGGAGAAATTTGGATTGTAGGGATTGGAGTCTTTGGAGATCTGAGCGTTTGGTTGGACCCCAATACGTCTACAGTTCTAAACCTTACGTCTAGATGCTTTAAAATAGATGTATAAATTAGACTTTTGTTGCCAAGAGAGAGTTTAAATCTGTTGTCCAGTGTCTTTCAAGTTGTCAAAAGCATCTGGTTAATTCTACTCTTTTAAGTTGTGTATGAGGATTCCAGGTATGTCTTCAGTCTAAGTAAAGCCTAAGATAGAAAGCAGCGTTGACCACTGGTTAGGGAATTAAGTTGTAGTAGACCGGGGGAAGAGTATGCGACGAAGAGCGAAGGTAATGTTTTGAGACTTCATTGAGTTTAATGACCCATTTTTCGAACCATTTTTCAAGGGAGGAGAGGTGGTTTTGCAGATTTCTATGGGCTATCACGAAAGATTTCTATGTCGATCATGGTTCGTAGACAGGATAGCAGTATCATTTGCACAGGTGAAAGGGTTAGTAACAGGATTTGTTGTGATGTCTGCAGTATACTGAGTAAAGGATAGGACCTGGAATGGAAGGAGAGAAGGGTGATTCGATTTGTACTGGAAATATCTGACGGATAAGTAGGATTTCAGGATGAGGTTATAGGTGGCTATAAGAATGCTCTTAAGTTTCCAGAACAACCCAGAATTCCATAATCGATCGAAGGCCTGCTTCAAATCGAGGAAAGCCCACGAACAGCACACCTTCGTCTCAAGGAAGGATGCAATGGTGTCTGTAATGCGGTGAGTTTGTTGTATGGTAGAATGGTGACGTCTAAATCCAAACTGATGGTCTGGGATAACATTGGAAACTTGAAGGATTGGTAGAATTTGTTTAAGGAGGAGTTTTTTAGGTATTTTGGCTAGGACAGTCAGTAAGCTAATGGATGAGGGACGGTCCATAGGTTTTGTGGTCTATAAAATGGGACAAATTATGGAGAACTTCCACAGAATAGGGAAATAGGTGGTTCGGAGAATCGCGTTGGAATAAGAAAAAAAAATATTTTTAGCCTGTATGTAGGTTGGGGGTAAAGATGAACGCATTATTTTAAAGATGAAAGATCACAGAAAGCTTGAATTTGTTATTCCGTTTAAGAAACAACATAGGATTTGAAACAGAAACTTTCGGTCAAAATTTGTAATCGGATATACGACTTTACTGAACGATTCTCTTTACGTGAATTTTTCTTAAAGCAGCTGTAAACGATTCTCTTTAAATCTCGCATCACTTTTATTTGAAACATTTTTCCGTTTAATTATTTATACCGGGTTGCTGAGAGAGTTGCAACGTTAAACTTTTTCGAAAATGATAGTTCGAATTTTTTTTTTTTTTTAATTTAAGGCGCGTTAACATGTATGGTCATTGGCGTCCGGAGCCTTCTCAGTGCACTGCCAGCCTCCGGAGAGGTTCTCTCGAAATATCAAATCTTTTACTAATTAAATAATAACAAGAGAATTAAATGCATTCAAGAAATGAGGCACACTGGACCTGCAAATTTCCAAAATGGTTCTCCTAGTTTTTCACGATATTTTTCTAAAACTTTTTTTTGTTTTTTGTTTAGATACATTTTTCTGAAAAAAATTGAGTTTAGAGGGTCTGGAAGATTTGTGTCGTTAGACCTTCCTTAAAATTCCAATTAGTATAGTTATGTTTGCATCATCTAATGGGGAATCAAGGGAATTAAAATTAGGGAATGAACAATTTAATAGAAAAAAAGTCCATGAAAATGGCAATAAACTTGAAATTATTATTTTAAACTAAAGATTTGATTTTTATGTTTTTTAATATAGAAAACACTTTAATAAACACAATATCAAATGAATGAAAGTTTCGTTAGCTAATGACCTTGACTTTGCACGTTGTCCCTGATTCGATCTCTTGTCTAGGCTTTCGTATCGATTCACGTGGTGAGTTATAAATGGTCTAGTTGGGCGAGGTGGCCCCAAACAGTTTTCTCAATGAAACTGACATAAACAAAAAAAAACGGCCTTTTTTCTCACTTGTCCACTTATTTAAGCTATTAAGTTTTTTCTTGAATTTAATAAAGTACAAGTATAGTAAATGTCTTCTATTAAATAGGCCATTGAAAAGTGATAAAGAAAAAAAAATACAATTTTTTCTCTCTAAAGTTAACGAATGGATTAACCACCACTGTTTCGAATCATAGTTTTTTATTCAGTTCGAAATATGGTTCATGTTGGGCATAAATCCCTGGTTTACCATATAGTACAAATTTAGAAGAATCATGGTTCACTATTTTGTTCAGTTTTGGTACGATTCATGAATTTACTATTTGGCTCGAATCTTAGTTAATCATTTAGTAATCAAGTTTCACAATTGGTCAAATCATAGTTCAACAATACAATTGTACAAGTTTTGGTGCTTTGCCCTTGGTCTGTTTAGACGATTCTTAATTTCCACCAACATTTTCAGCATAATAAATATTTGTTTCTGTGTTTGTTAGGAGGAGGGTAACTTAACAGTTTAGTGGAGAGTATGTAAACTTTCAACGAGTGAATTTATCCTAGTTCATCCTATTTGGTATGTTAAGTTTTATTTTTATTCTGAAACCCACATACGAACATAGATTAACAGAGAACATCAATTAACGATGGTTATTTCTCAGTAACTCTTATAATTAGTGTCTTATATGAAACTAGATGAAAACTTCTTATGTCAATTAAAACTTGGCTAAATGAAAATTTAAGAAAAAAAACCTGGTTGGTAATGCCAGACACAAGTCATGGGGAAACCATCACATTTCCTTGAAACAAAAATCACCACCAGGAGACAAACATTGTTGGATTTAAAAATGCTGTAGCGCCAAGTATGGCGTTTAATTCGTGATTGAATACCCGGCAGAAAAACAATCTAGGAATATCTCTGATATAGTATAAATTTACTTTGCAACAATTCACATTGAAGAAACCAATCAGGGTGTCCTATTTTCTTCCTCCATTTTTATTCACAATTTCTTTTTATTTACAAACCTATCAACTGCAGTTCCACAACCGGGTTTCCAAAGCAATTTCCAGCTATCAATAAAAATCGATTCATTTGTGTTGGCAATAGAAAAAAAAAATGTATTAAAAGATAATAAAAACCAATATGCCTCCCCCATCTCCGCGAACATAATATCCTTGAAAAATGGATATTTTTGAAATATGTTTCCATCCCCTAAAAGAAAAACCTGTTCACCAATATGTCGTCGTATGAAACATCCCACCGCTTACCAATTGATTCTATTTATTGGAAATTGAATTTCGTAGAAAATCTTTGAATATCCAAGTTTTGTTCAACTTCTGTTTATAAAAAAAAAATACTTTTTTCACAGATGAAATTCTTTTCAACTATTTTCTAGTTTAACAATTAGTTTTCTTAAGTAATCACGATTTAATAAAAATAAATCTAATTTTTAACTTGAAAAACTTTGTTGAAGTTGTGGGACTCACCTTGGTGGTGTGAATCACCTTGGGGGTGAATGCATTCAAAGATGGCAAAATTAATTAATCAAGGCCAGACAGTAAGGTGATGGCCTTGAACCGTCTTTTTTTAACAAAAACGAGAAGTATAGAGGAAGGCAAAGATGATTGCCATGCAAGCCCATCCTAATTCCCATACTTATGGCTGATAGTCACGGCATTTTACTTCAAAACATGAAATGCGTTTTCAGTTTTCCAAGATACCCTCGAAAATTGCTGGAAAAAGAAATCTACACTTCTTTACGGCAAATTACATACAAATGACACATTTTCTTCAAACTCGTAATTCGCCCCTCTAGTGAACCTTCTCTGAAAAAATTACAAACAAAAGTGATAGGACTCCATATTTATAGTTGTTTGCTAGATTTAAAATGAAATGAATTGAATATGTTACTTGGCGGTGCTTTTATGAAGGAAATCGCAGAAAATCTAAAAAATACCGTTCAGAAAATACGCACCTCCGGTCAACCGATTTTCTTCAGGTATTTTGGCAATATATTTATTTCTAATTAGTATTATTTAGTTTATAGCGTCGTATAATAAAATAAAATAACACTTTAGAGTAAAGCCTAACCCCACCCCATGACTAAACCCCCCCTTAAATGAATTTTTCCAGAAAAATGTTTCAAATGAAAGTCATAGACCTATATGAATATAGTGTGTTTACAAAGTTTAAAGAAAATCGTTGGAGTTATTTTCGAGAAAATCGAAAAACAGTGGGAAATCCATTCAGAAAGTTATACTTTGGATTGAGGCATTTTGGCAGGTAATCTATCAAACCTACAAAGCGCGAGCAAAGTGACAATGCCCAAGGGATCGTCACAGAACATTCTGGATTCATAAAAGTTTAGTAACAAACGCCAACGGTTTGTTTTGGTCGTCCGTCCTTGGTGTTGTCGTAAAGCGACGCTCTACATTTGACGACAGAAGAGACCAATGAGTAAGTGAAATTAGTGAATGTCGATTATATGAATGGGTCCACAAATGCTGGGTATTTATCCGTCATAGCATGCATCGTCAGAGTAAGGTTATCACAAGTTCGTGTATAGTGTAGACTTGTGTGTGACAAAATCATGTTTAAAATTACTTTAAAAAAAGAAAGAAATATGAAACCTGCAGAAATTTTCTTTTTCTAATTATTATTGCAAAATATGTTTAATTATTTGGGGGGGGGAGTTAGAAAGGGAGGTCTGCAAAATGCATCCAGTTAATGGCAACAGCACGGCAAAAGTGTCGCAATTAATGACAAAATATTTACTTAGCACGACAATTTAAGTGTTTATAACGACAATTTAGATTGCAACTCATTACATTGTCCGCACAGAAAAATCAACTCTTAATTTACTGTTATCAATGTATATAATTACACAATAAATAACAATATAGTGATCAGGAGGTGGCTGGTCTTTATTGTTTTCCCTCTCTTGTTCTATTTAGGCGAAAAAATACTCTTAAAATTTGTTGAAAAAGTAAATTCTAGTCTTATGTAAATAAATTAAAAGCCGTTTTAATCAACAAATTAGAATTTAGTGAATATTAATAAACAATTCATTGGCAAAGATAATAGAATGTATTAAAATACTTTATGGTTTATATAAATAAAATAATCTTATTATGCATAAATTAATAAAATAATTTATTTTTGATTTTACTTCTCATAATTACATAAATTAATAAGAATTGAATTTAAATTTCAACAATTTATCAAAAAAGGTTCACATCATTACTTATTTTAATTATCAGTGTTATGGTAACAAAATGCTATAACAATTGAACATCAACAAAAGCAAAAAAATATACGTGATAAACATAACATAACACAACCTAATATCAGTAACTTACGAATGCGATATCTTTGGAATTATATATACTGTCGTTCACTTAAATATTTTTGCCACTATATATTAATTTTTTGCCATTAAACTATATGTTTGTCGTTTAATTATTAAATTTGTCGTTTTATGAGTATTTTGTTTGTGATTTTCTTTTTCTGTCGTTCCACACTACAAATTTATCGTTCATATTACCTACCTATTCTGTCAGGCCGACAAATGATATCCATTTTTTTTTTTTCCTATTTAAAAAATGTATACATGAAAACATTAAAAAATTTTAATAGCATAAACACATTTAGACTTTATCTAATTTAATTAATTAGTATTAGTGATAAAATTAGTGACATATGTTTAATTTAGTTTTCTGTTTAAAACTTTTAATACTAGAATTTCTCACGATACTTGTTGTACCGTGACACCAACTTTGGAAGTAAACAGTGTGTGATGTGTTGCCGCTGTATCCAAGGACAATCAGGATCTTCTCGCAACTATCAAATAATAGAATTCTGTATAGGTATTTAGGGAATATATATATACACGTCAGCATTGTTGGTTGCTAGTTTACGCTCTGTTTGATAGCAATTTCTTGACACCTTCTCAGGTTTATCAAGATTGAATAGTTTGTGAAATGTTTGTAGGAATGTTGGTGAATTTAGTATTGAAATGAACACACACATAAACTGTTGATACTAGAATACAAACATTTGTATTTTACGTATACTAGATAGAAGATAAAATAGACAGTGAACGAGCGATAAGAGGTAGCGTTGGCTGATACGTATCATCGCTTAAAGAGCGATCTGACTATAAGCCAACCAAAATTTCTTGAAAATTCCTTGGCAACTGAAGGAACTAAAGCCGAATTTGATCGATAGAATATGAAAATCGTGTATTACATAAACCTTTAAAATACTATATAATGTTGGGACTTTACATGCTAAGTACTTCGAAAAAAATCTGAAGTGAAACACTCAACATAACTTTCTCTCTTCCTCCAATATAGAATGACAAGTTTTCTTTAAAGTCAAACTTTGCTCATTTGTCAGAAGAAGCAACCTATCAAGCGCGATAGAAAAGTGATTACATAATAGTCCAGAAGTGCGCGCCAATAACATTAGACCAATGTCGCCATATATTTGAAATCTAACTTTCACAAATTCCGCAAAGCTTTCTACAATCAATTAAAAAAACAATGCTTAAAATAAAACTGAAAAGATAATATCTATGCAGTTATTAGCACTACAACATTAATAGAAATCGTTATGTAATGTGCAAATCTTGGGGAGAAATGATGAAAAAATACAAATTATGATTTTGTAATTATAAGTAAAATACATTAGTTCAAATGTATTTAATATTGATTTATTATTACTTAGTACCATTTCAAGATTGGGTTTTTACGAAGGTTGGGTGAAACAATGAGGGACAGTTAGAAAGGTAGAATACCTTTACTTACAATAAAAGGGAATTTCCCTCTTCTCACTTTCCCCAGGGTGGAGGTACAATATATAAGGTGGACCCTATTAAGGAAGGGTTGAGTTCAATATTTATACCGTAAAAGGAGTGAATTCTGTGATTATAAAAAGCCATGTTACAGCAGTGAGTGGTGGAAGTGCCCCAAGAAACCCAACCTTCGTCAAGTTAGTAAATATGTAAAATATGTAAGTTTATAAATTTCTCCTAAATGACAAGACACTTAATATGTTGTTATATCTCAATATTGTATTTATTAATTTTTGACATATATTGGTTATTTTAATTATACATTTTGTATCTATATACTTCGTTGTTTTTTCATCCTCTCCAACTTCTGTATAAACACAGACCTCACGGATCCCTTTAGAGAAGAGTTAAATTAAAAATTATAATCATTTACGATTCCTAATTTCTTTTACGTACCCCCCTAATTCACGCCATATTACAGTTAATAAGCGTTTTCGAAAAAAAAGAATCCAAAAAACTCAGAAACTATTCTCTGTTGTATTTCCTGTTAGCCGATTGTCTTGAAATTTGGAATTCTAGCTATATATATATTAATTTTAATGTTCGTGGAAAACCATACATTGTATTAAAGTAATACTTTAAGAGGAAAACTTTATGACAAATATTTGTCCATACAATCCCCCCAGACCCCCAAAAAATCAATTTTTGCTTAAAAATATTTCAAATAAAAGTGATAGTTATTTATGTATGTCTATACTATACGAAGTTTGAAATAGTTTGGAGTCGTTTTCAAGAAAATCGGTTAAAACTGAAAAAACCTTGAAAGACTATTAAATTAAAATAAAGTCACGCTTTTGATTAATGGATTTCGTCCGAAATCTCCGTGTCAGATGCGGTGTTAGAACCTAGACAACATCTTCTTGCGACTTGTCGTTTTTGATATTGTTTTGGAACAATCGTTTTCACACTAAAAAAAATATTGGTTTCGCTAAAAAATTGGTTTCGTACTCAGGGGATCTCAATACATATATTTCCGGTGAAAACTCAATTCCGAAAAATTTGACACGATCCTTGATACTTCCTCCTATCAGGAGTAAATGATAGAATGTTAACAAATGACAGTTATTCTTTCTTTAAAAAGACATGCAATATAAAATTAATTAAATAAAGCAGGAATAAACTCTAAAATAGTAAGTAAGTAAACAAGCAACCTTCTTAACCTTAACTTAGTCAGATAATGTGTTTACTTTGGACTGTACACAGTTTCTAGCGGATTCATTTCGAGATTCAAGATAGTTTGGTTGACCTATAGCTATTACAACTCTTGCTTGTTCTAACAGTCGATTCTTTTTAGCAAGTTCGGCTAGCTATCAAGGTTTATAGAACTCTTTGTGGTCTATAAAAAAGAACAGAGAGTTGAATGAAGACAGTCGAGTGAGACATTTGACACTGCTGCTTTTTCTTGGCCTTTAATTGCTGCGTCTGCCTTTAATAGCTGAATTTAAATATGATTGTTTTAGTAGAAGCCGTAGATTTTGGTGGAAGTTTGGTTCATAGTTATAGTCCATTTGTTATCCCATGAGCAGAGAAAAGACTAAGAACTCGTTGGAGGAGGCGTAGCGCTGATGTGGCTAGTATCGGCAACATGAAGCCTCCAGCGTTTTTTGTGGCGAATTTCTTGAAGAGAGGACAGTCTGTTCATTACCGTTCTGTATTTAATGATAGACACCGATGGATAGATCCCAAGCAGTCTTTATTATTTACCGGCCATTATTTCTTGAAAATTGAAATAGTAGAACATCAGGAAGGAATAATGTTCCATATATATATATATATATATATATATTCTGTAAAAAAAAACGAATTCCTCCTAAGACATGTCCACTATAATTTACATAAATTCAGAAATTCTATTCCAATAATTTATGTAGAAGTATATATTAGACCCAGGAGATTCCAACTCTGACCAAACTTCTCATTTCCGGAAGTTTGGATTTTCCACTTCCACGCATCTAAACTACATTATTCACTTCCCTATATATTTATATAAGTAGGTCAAATTGAATAAAACTTTATGACACGTTTAGAAATATGTAGGATTTGGCAAACCTAAATATTATTTTAGTTTGTTTACCAACTTAATTTACATTAGAATAGTGAATAATTTTTCTATCTATAGAGTTTTGGTTGTCGTTTTACGATCTCAATTCTGTTATGTAAGATTTTTATTTTGTTGGACAAAAATAATATTAATATTATTAATAATAACAATAAAATTTAAACAAAAAACTATTCCTGAATGCTTTTCATTTACCTACATAGTTGGCACCATGTGTTGGTTACTAGTCGATTTGCCAAGCGGTCTGCTAACGGAACAGTCGTTTTGGCAAACTGCAATTTTTTTTTAAATTTTATTTTATAAACATTGTGTGGGTTTGCAGAGGGGGAAATTTGGCAACATATAGCTGTCGGTGAAATTGATTGCCTACACTTAACTGTAAATAAATGGAGCTGCCTTAAAATTTTAATACTTAATTGAAAATCTAGTATGAAACAATCGTACAACTTTCTGTTACTATTGTTATTACAATAATTACATATAAAATGACAAATTTCTTTAAATTACAAATTCTACTCATTTGTCTTAACATGAATGTAGAATGGGGATAACTAATCTACCCAGGCAGGTAGTAAAAGCGATTGCAGAACAGAAGAGACTGCCAATAACATCAAAACGCCCCCTTATGATGTGTAAAATGTAACACCACAAGTTATTCAGCAGAACCGCCGAAACCATTTCACATGTTTAAAGGAAATCAATATAGTCGTTTTTGAGAAAATTAAAAAAAAAATTCAAAAACTTATTCTGTCCATTCCACTTCCGGGTAACCGATTTTCTTCAAATTTGGAACACTAACAATACATTTAAAGTACCTCAATAATAGTTCATAGGTTGTATCACTACAATTGTACGTATACTGAAGTAGTACTTTTAGAAGAAAGCATAATGCTACGGTCCCCCCCAGAACCCCCCAAATCAATTTTTTTCCTGGAAAATATTTCAAATAAAAGTGATACGTATTCATGTATATATAGATTGTATTCTAATTTTAAAGAAATGGCTCGTTGAAGCCATTTTCGAGAAAATCTCGGAAAAACTAAAACATACTTCCGGTAAATGGATTTTGCCCGAAACCTTCGTTCCAATATGGGGTGGTATTGCTTAAATGGAATACCAACTTCGAGTTACCTGAGATTTTTCATTTTTTTTTTTAGATATTTTGTTCTCACAGTTCATTCTCTTAAAACATTTTTTTTTCCTTTTTTCTCGATAAGAGGAAGTATATATATATAAAAAATTTCGTATTCTATTTTTCATAATATTGTATTTCTTGCAATTTGACAAGTTGTCTTAATCTGGTAATTTTTCTTCGAAGAAAATTACTTGTATACTTGCTGAACATTTTCACCAGCTGGTTGGGAATGAACTTATCATAGGGTTTTCTTTCTTGCGTGGTGTGAAATAGCTTTCCTCACCAGGTCGCTAGTATTGGTTTGAAAATAAATAAATAAATAAAAAACCCTTTGAAAAATTTAAAATGAATTGTAGCAGTTTGTATATATGACAGTCTGAAAGTGATAGAAGAGAGGAAATCTAACTGGAATTTGATTACACTGTAGGTCGGCCACCTGTCAACGCCCAGTATTCTAGTCTAAAGGAACTGAAATTACATTTTAGAAAAATCTGGTGTGAAATACAACATATATATATATACGAGTTTCACAGTTATTACAGTGCTTTCAAGAATTATTACAGTACTAATGGAGAAATTTAAAGTTGTAAAAAGCTTTTCATTTAGTAAACAATCACACAATGCAAGATTTTGGTTAAATTCCATCAACTGAAAGTGAGACGTTACTATTTTATGTTTACATAAAAGAATAGATTGTACATTCAAGAATGAGTGATGGCCTCATAGAATACATTTTTTTTTATGAGGCAATCACCTATTTCGTAGAAAAGCAAACGTTTTTCTTATATTAAAAACAGAACAAACGTTTTCTCATAATAGTAATAAGATATGACCCATGCGGAGGACTCGAGTTCGAGTCCAGCTGTGCTACCCTTAGATTTTTTCTTCCTAGGAGCCTCTACAGCTCACTATCCAGTGATAGACAGTGTTGTCGTAACGAGAGAACACTGTCCGGAGGCCGGCAGTGCACTGAGAAGGCTCCAGGCGCTAATGACCTTAGATGTTGACGCGCCTTAAATTAAAAAAAATAAGATATGAACATTGAGTTGCTTGCTGGGGTAGTGGGGGTATGGCAAAAGGTAAAAACGTATTCATTGTGCATGATGCGTTTGTATACGTCAGATACCGTTTGAATTTTTATTCTTTTGTTGTTTTTTTTTCACTTTTTCGCGATTTTCTGTAAAACAAAGAGAAGAGCATAGAAGCCACAATAGTAAAGTATTCTATAGTTGAGTTTGATGGCAACTTAGATTGGTCCAGCAACATAAACTATTTAATCAGTTAGTGTAAAACTAAGTTACTCTCGAGTCTGTGTTGTCACACTGTCTGAAAAACGCATCCTGAAGATGGGCGAACGCCCGAAACCGGTCGATGACCACAAAATGAAGCAGGCTACCACGGAAAATGTCTCTGATGCTTTCCAGCTCTGCGGAACCAACCACCAAAACAACCACCACAATAAACTATTTAACTTCGTCGTATATATGTTTCCACATAAATGTCTATTAATTTTATTTGAAATATTACTTCCTGTTCCTCCTTAGTAAGAGGAAGTATTGCGATCGTCTCAAATTTTCATAATAGCGTTTTCACCGGAAACACATGTCTTGCGGTCCGCTGTATACGATGGTTTTTTTTTTTTTTTAGTCGAATGATCAGTATGTATGTGTGTGTATCTATAAATGAAAAAAATCTCAGGGAGTCTCGAAGTTGGTATTCCGTTTAAGCAATACCACCATATTGGAACGAATGTTTCCGGCAAAATCCATCAACCGGAAGTGCGAATTAACTGTTTTTGTTTGTTTTTTCATTTTTCGTGATTTTCTCGAAAATGGCTCCAACGATTTTATTGAAACTTCGAATTGTATCTGCACCCACAAATACTAATCACTTTTATTTGAAACATTTGTTAATACTCTGGGTAAAACAGTAGCGTTAAACTTTCCTCTTGAAGAACTTTATTAGAGAACTGGACACATATTTAAATATAATATCAGTGTGTGAAAAGATTTGAAGCGAAAGCGAAACGTGAAATACACTAGACTAACTTGTTGATTTGGTTCAACAAGTACTGAACTTAATGAATATATTATTTAAGAGACCCCACATTCCCCCCCTCCCCCAAAATACAGACGTAAATGTTTAATAACATCCATTATTTGTTAAATTAAAATGGCGGGGAGTGGTCTTAGTAGTTAGCTTGATTATATTTTTCTTTACTGTTAGGTCATTTTAATTCCATATGTCATGTGTTATTTATTTAGTTTTTCAAGATATTTTCTTTTTAATTTCTCTTGTTGCTGTCAGAGAAAGTACATATTTGTGTTGGTGACTAGTTTTTAGAATTGAGCTTCACCGGAAATACGTACTTTTAGTTTCGATTTGGTGAGTGCAAAAAAAAAAAATTATTTTTAGCAAACGGATTGGGTCTTCTATCTTCCCTCTCTCTTCCTCTGTATATGTGTACTTAAGTGTGTGAAAAAGAGAGAGGCAGCGAGAGAGAGAGAGAGTCAGTTTGAAAAAATAACTTATAAACGAAATATGACAATATGACAAACTTGACATTCCGTATAGGAACTACCTTCTCATCTCATTCGGTTCGAATTGTAATTGCTACTTTACTAAATGTTTTTATTTGCAATTTCAGCTCCAAATATTATTTTGTTTAACTACTTCTCATTTATATATGCATATCACTTAATACGTCAAACATTGCATTTTGAAAAGTTTTGGAGTTACTGGAACGTTGACCTATTCCTTCAAAATACCATTTTAGTAAAAACTTTCGGTTTTTTAAAACTTATGTAGTTATTGAAGGCCATTAAAACTTCAACTTACGTTTCAATAAAAAGCTGTCCACTTTATTGAATAGATTTTTCAGTTTTTTTTTTGCAGTTTTCTAAAAACTTAAGAATAACTTAATTTTTATAAAAATACCAACTTTTTAGAAAGTTCTCTATCAGAATTGAAAGTATTGTAACAAAGATTTATTTTTCTTATTTTATAATTATCTCACTTCCGATACACTAATACATTGATTTCTTATTATTAGTAATATATTAGTATTATTCCAAGTCCAGTGCGCTAACTATACCGGGAACTATTGCCGCCTCCCGATTTTTTATTATTGGCAAAATTTCCTGTTTGTTTTAATAGCGTTGCGCTCCAACATTCAATTAGAAGGGTAAAAGGTTTTATGGAAAGCTGATGATATAATCCACCTAATTTTTTTATTCGCCCATCCAGGCTCTAAAACCATCAAATCATAGTGATTAACAATCTTGCCATGATTCAGGGCAACTAAAACCACGATGTACTACAACCAATTTTTTCCAATTTCTACTTAATTGCTAGATTATCACTAAGAACAGGACGTGGAAATCGCTTTGAGGCAAGAAGGATAATTAGTAAACCGTACTTGTATAAATACGTAGCTTCTTGCGTGCTTGTATGTTAGTTTAATGGATCTAGTCGTCTGTAACAGGATGTAGGGAATATGCAGGTGGTCTTTAGTTTGTGATAGTGAGCTAGAATTTACCTGTGTGAACACACTTAACCCAATCAATAGGAGAACGAGGGACCCAGATAGTTGCAACTCATCAATAATCTCGGGACTAGATAATGGATACCAATGTTTCTTTGAGTTAGTCTGGGATAGCATTATAATAACAAGTATGTAATTTAGTTTAAAATATTTGGCATTTCGAATAAAACACTTACTATACAGGAATTCACACTAAAACATCATCGATTATTTGTTTTGCTGTTTGTAAACTACCATCGTCTGCTACTGTTGTAGTTCGTGCCCCAGTAGTATAAAGAAGTCCTAAAGGCATGATTTAAAAGGTGATAGCATGGAATACGAAGAACAAGAGAGATACCTCTCATGTTTTCTCAAAGCGTCTAGCTGGAAATAGTTGGCGTGTTTTCCATCAGAATGGGTTTGCTCGGTATAACCGTTTTTATTCCTTTTTCTACTTGGTGATTTCCACGTTATATCAGAAAACAGGGCAACACCTAAGTGTACAATCTTGATTTGCCGGGGCATTTGAACTGTTTACTTATTCAAGATGGTTTGAAAGTTCCATTGAACACGTGAACACCACATGACGTGTAATTCTCGCGCTCTCTCTGCCCATTATCTCTGTCCCGTTAGATTGATGTTTTTATATCTAAAAATCTTGATTATATTTGACTAATTTTGTTTACTTAATTTGATCATCTTATAAACAACTTAATTTTTATTTTCAACATTCTCTTACACTTGTAAGAGAATTCCATTTATTTTACTGGAAAGTTTTATTTTAGTCGGTACCTATTTCATTCTTATATCCCCAAGTAATGCACAACAAGATTGTGATCAAAATAGGTTAATTGAAAATTATTAATTTTATAAAAAAAAAATAAGCAAAATGTTGGTTGCTGGGTGGCCAAAGAAAGCATTTAACGCGCTACCTCTCCATAACAGATCCTGAGGAAGGATACCAAAGGTGTCCAAACCATCGATAGAATAAACTTTTAAAGATAAAAAGGATTTTTTTTTTTGGACCAAACGCATACTGTTATTTATTTATTTATTTATATTTTTATATAGTGTCAGTTATAGTATGTAATACTACACCCGACTTTCTTGTACTCCTGTTAATACAATTATATATAACATGACAAATTTTCTTTAAATTTCAAATCATTTGTCCTAATATAGAGGCAATGGGGGGGGCGGGGCAAATATACCAACCTACCTACACAGGCAGGTAGAGAAGTGATTATATTGTAGGCTAAAAGAGCGCGCCAGTAAGCTTTAACCAACCCCGCATATAAGATCGGAAATTTGACGTCACAAATTCCACACAACTATATTATTATATAGTTTGAATTTCCTGTGACTTTTCGTTTTTGAGATATTCTATTAACACACATCCACACATACAGACGATTCGGTAAAAAAATGTTTTACGTACTCAGAGGTCACAAAACTTATATTTGAAATGAAATAAAAACTCAATTTCGAAAATCTGGCCCGATCGCAATACTTCCTCTTACTAGGAGGGCAGTAAGAGCAAGTAATATATAATTTAAAACTAGATATGAATTTCATTAATATTATATTCAATAGAGGACACCATCTGGTGGCGAGGATTTAAGTCAATAAATTTATTTAATGCTAGAAAATGAAATAAACCTGAAAAATATTCAAAAATAAATTTTATAGAGTATAAAGGAAAAAGGAGTTCGTAATATGGTTGGAGAAAAACTTGCAGTACTGTAGATATTTAGATTACAGGTAATTTAATATTATAATGAATGCTTTTAAATTCAATAGTGCACGCCATGTTTTCCTTTAAGTTTTCCCAAGTTTTACTTCAAACGTCTTTTCTTTATATTCTTTTTTATTATTATTGTAATAATAACAGTATGATGGTGGGTGATGAAAAAGATGTACACATAAACCTATATTCATAATTTACGATTTACTTTAGTGGGGAGAGATGAGTATATAAAGGGTAGAGTGACCGAGCGAAAAGTGATGACATTCGTAGCGTGATGAATGTAGAATGGTGGTGTGGGAGTTGGCGCAATGAAGCTCATTCGCCAATATACTGCAGCGGGCTTGACAGAGGGTGAAATGCCTAGGTTGAAGTGCTCCTGGAGGCACGATGGTGGTGTTTACTGTGGCTGGTCTTGAAACTATTAAATCCAGCATTTGTCCCAACATTTGAGGCCAACTTGCATGGCTTGTTGTCCATTATTATACTAATGAAAACTTTTTGTGAGCGCTTCAAAGTTTCAGAAATTTATGTTTTGAGCCCTCCTCAGAATAAAAAAATTCTTGTTTCATTCGACAAGAGAAAGAATCCTACAACCTTACTTGCTGTGACTTTACTGAAAGATGTATTCTTCAATTTTTCAGAATTGTTTTTGGAAATAATTGTCGACATTTTTCTTTGAACTTCGCAACTGCTAAAGGCCTACCACTTTTATTTGAAACTTCTTCCCAGGAAAATTGTTTGTTTTAAGAGCTTAGCTGTAACGTCAATCTTAGCCCTTTTCAGCGCAATGTTCAGTTCATTTGCTCGGTTCTAGCATGGCTGCATTCCAAATTTGAAGAAAACCGAAAGTGCGATTTTTTCAGAAAAAGGTTCTGGAATTTTTCGGTATCTTCTCGAAAGCTACTCTAAATTATATTTCTTAAACTTGATCATGCTCCCTACCTACCTACCTCTTGGCACTTCGTCCTACGAAAACCTGGGGCTCCTCCACAATCCTACTTCACTCTTGCCTTCTGGGTGTGTCTTCTCCATCTTCTTACTACTCCTTCATACTTCTTCCACATCTATCAGCCATCTCATTTGGGGGTATCCTGTTCTACGGCTTCCTCCCGGTTTTCCCTTCAAGAGCCTTTTCAGAGTACTACCTTTGGGCATCCGTCTTAACTGGTTAATCCTTACAAAGGATACCAAGTCTGGTTCACTGTACATTCGATGGAGCACAGCGTTCTTTCTTAGCTTCCAACGCCCAGTCTTACAGACAGATCCACTATATTCTTCCGAGTACCTTCCTTTCCCATTTATTTAACATTCTCTCTGTTTGTATCGTAAGTACCCAGGTTTCACAGCCATATGTGACTACAGGTTTTATGATTGTTTTATAATTAAGGACCTTCGCTTTGTTTGTCAAGCTACTAAACTTCAGCGGTTTCTGAAGTGCAAAATAGCACTTGTTCCCGGAAGCCAGTCGGGACTCAAATCTCTTCAGAGGTTTCACTTCTTTCTGTTACGAACTCGTAAATATTAGAAATGGCTGAGTGTCTTAAGTTTATGGATTCCAAAACTACACATTTTCTCCATTCTTCTGGAACTTCTTCTTGTCCTCATGTACACCGCCTTCTCACTCCAATTTAGTTGTGGCTCTTTCAAATTTCTCAAGCCTTCCTGTTAGCGTTGCTCTGATCTAGATTAAAAAGTGTGGCACTTTGTCTGCAACTGCAAACTTCTCCACCACAGATTTCCCTGAACCTTCACCTTACATCTACTACCTGTAAACGCCATTTTCGTTAGCCTGACTAACCTACAAGGGATTTCTAGAATCAGCATAACCATTTTCAGTTTTTCAAACAGGAAATACTTACTGTTCAATTACTTTTATAGAAAAATCTCATTTTAGTTTTTTCTAGGGATCACAGAGGCCTCAGAAATAGGATGTAGCCACATTCTGATCTCCTAATCCCCCTCCTCCCAAATTCAACAATACCAACAAAAGTTTAGTCAAACTACTAAGTTTGAAGAAAAAATGTACCTATTAAAATTGTAATAATTGTATGAGGAAAAAATCGAGCGAATGTTCCAGATTTTTTGTTATAATTTATTTTAACTGCTGATCTCTGTTGGTATATGTATAATGTAAAACTGTAACAAAAGTGGCTCAATTACCAACTTCAAATAATCAGCTGTAAATGAATATGAACTATCAGCTATGATAATGGAGCTCTTAAATGTTGTTTATTAAGATAAACTGAACCGCTTACATTGTATAGTGTTCCTTTGGTAGAATATAATGTATGCAGATTGTTTTAAGTAAGGATTGTAAGGCTGTATTTACTTAGTAGATCCTTCTATAGGCATCACGAAACCTTTCAACTGACACCATTATCGTCTCCCCCCCCCCAAACAAATGTTCGTGGAATTTTCCTGTCCTAAAGCAAGCATTTAGATATTTTAGCAGACCAAATTTGCTTTAAAATTTAGTTTGAAATAAATCTTTTCTCTGCAACTATTTAATAATCGCGTTTTCTAAAATTTGTGCTTTCTCTTAATGCTATAAGAGAAAATATTCAGAAATACATAAATTTGTCGATAAATAAAAACAGACTCACCGTGATGTGCGAGACTTACCCTTTAAATCCTTTCCCTAAAGAGGCCACACAAGCCTTTCGTAGGTGCAATGCAATTTCCTCTTCTTCCTGCGCTGGCTATCTTTTGTCCCTGCATGTGCTTCTTAAGTCTACATTGGGCAATGAGAGCAGTCATCCGACTGACCGTACAGTCTTGTTGAAGTACTTCTGGGCGAATAGCAATTAATATAATAAATTTTTCCGCCAGTCTCTGGCCTGAAGGTTTTCCATTTCACATTCCATGCTTTGTTGGCTGCACTCATGAGTCGTCTTGTAGTGCCACAGATGGGGTTTCCTCTCGATCTATCGCCTTACTAGAAAAACCTTATTTCGTCTATTGATTTTCGTGAGGATATGTAACTAGTGCCACACTAGTCTTGAATTGACTTGGTAGGGCTTAAAACCGTTATGGTAAATTATTCTAAGGCCAGTTTGTCCCTCCTTTCCAAATACCACATTTCCCGGCTACATGAAACTATAAAAACTGTTACAAAATGTACCAGTACACACCAATGGTTTATAATCTATATTTTATTCTACTATTTAATTACTATTTGTAGAAATAGTTTACTTATATATAGATATACTTTGTTCAATTTTGTAATTTATTATTGTGGGAGCTCTACAACCTTTCAAGACCAATTTATTTTCAAGTAATTTCATTTGTAATGAAGGAAAAACCGTCAAAATAATTGGCCATTATTTCTTCACATTCTCCCTATTGTTTCTTTGACAATAAATTATTGCATTTGAACTAGATAACTAGATTGTTTGTTTCTTTTTTTTGCTATTTGTTTAGTTTTGTCCCTTAATAGTAACAATATAGTTCATTTCCTCCCTCAGTCAAACAAAACCAACCCTCTCCACGCACAAACCTCTACCATCCGCCGAAGTGGGTGGGGTAGAGATCTAGTTGACGAGATATTATTGCTCGGTAGTAAGTTCAGTGCGTGTCTGCCAGAGTGTGCTGTAGGTATATTTGTGTACAGTGTGTGACCACTTAACGCCGTCTATCGACAAAAGTGAACTTTTGTTTTATACTTTATAGGCGGTGCTCTTGATACCTGAATATTTTAACCGGTATCTTGCAAGTATTATGTGAATTACTTGTTTATAATTAATAAATTAATTGTTATCTCAAGTGTAAACTCAATCCTAGTTGTATTATGTTTGTTTTACAATAGTTTTGTGAATTTACATAGATTTATTCAACATTTGTTACTATGGCAACAGAGTCCGTAAGTTCCTTCTTTTTTCTTTTGTTTCAACATACATTACTTTTCACACATCTTTCAAATGTATTTTTCACGAAACTCCAAGATTGAAAAACATATTTAACGATTTTTAATATTGCTCTTATATTCATTTTTCTAGTTTTCCATTTACCATTGTTCAGTTGCCTATAATTGTTTTTCCAAATTTGGTTATTTCAGAAGTAAATTATTGTGCTTACGATAAGAGAACTGAATAATTTATTGAAATAACTTTTTAAAGTAAATCCTATCGTCACAATATCCTCAGAAACCCTTTAAAATCAGATTTTCTTTTGGGAAAAATATGTCTGAAATAATCTTGACTCCTTTGCGGCCCAATGTAGCACTTATGTACGACATAACACTTTTACTAATTAGACGGAGTAATGTCACAAAAAAAAACTTTCTGAACATATACATACGACTTCCTGCAATCATTAAGAGACTGATCATTTTTTTATTTAAACTCTTTATTAAATGTTTAGTTTGGTTTATTTATATATTTACATACAACTTAAAGATGAAGATTATACTGACAGCGTTCTTGTCTCTATCCTATAACAAAGTTTTCGTAATGGCAATTCAAATTTGAACCTAAAACTCAACAGTCCCCCCAAGAACCATCTTCAAGAATCAGAATATCCGGAAAAATGTTTTAAAAAAAAAGAGTGTTACAGTGATATACAGTGAGCATTTCATATTAACAAAAAATTTTTGGCGTAGTTTTGCGAGAAAAAATTTCAAAAATTCAGAAACCTATTTTTTTAAGTTCAATTTTCGACGTTTGGAGTTCAAACAATGATTTTATATGTCGTAACGATATACAAAGGTAGAACCGTATATTAAACTGACGTTTGCACTGCAGAGAAAAGCTTAATGTTGCACATCCTCTGGAACATTTAAAATATCCAAAATTTTGGAGAAATATTTCAAATAAAAGTAATTGGTATTCATTTATATGTTTAGAGTTAGTAGGCGAAGTTTAAAGAACGTCATTGAAGCGTTTTTGAGAAAATCATGATTGATGGGTTTTGGGATCTTGGAATGAAGAATATAGTTAATGTCCAGCATTATTTGCTCAAATAAGTCCCTTCTAGCATATCGTTGGTGCTATATAACACAGATAGGAATCTAAATAGAAGTCCCCTTGATGGCGCCCCACATCCCTTGTGTGCTACCTTGTTTCTTCGTTTTTCCAGGGATCCAAGTCCTTCGACCGGTTTTAGTGTGCGCTCCAGTTGTTGGATCCCGAAATTTTCTCTGAATGATTTACAGTTAAATGAAGAAATTGTAGCTGAAGTAAGATATAAACTGAAAGGAGGGGCAGTATAGACTTAGACAGTATAGGTTTAAACGAGACGAAACAGAATGATTTACAAGCAAAGATCAAATATTGAAATTATTTGAATATTGGAAAGTAATCAACAAATATGCAGCTATTAAAGATACAAGTGGCGTCCGCTTTCTGGACAAGACCCGAATTGATCGAAACTTTTATATCAGATACGATGGAGGTACTTAAACGAAGCTTCATCGCAAGTTTGACTTCCTATGAGATATTGTTTCTTTTTTCAATTTTTTGTTTACACACACACACACACACACACATATATATATATATATATATATATATGTGTGTACATATATATATATAGAGAAACAAACAGTATTCGCTAAAAATAATGTATTAACTATTGTCAATTTTGGTAATTAGCATACATGAAATTTCAAAGCAATATATTACCGGTGAAAATTCCAGTTCAAACAATTTAAAACTATCACAATACTTCCTCTTACTCGTACCAGTCCTAAATTTGTGAAAAGTAATAGTGGTCTGTGCCCTTACACGTTGGTCTATGGCTAGCGCTCTCGCCTTTCGTGCGAGAATTCAGGGTTCGATTCCCGTAAGGGCAAAGTCCGTGTTGACCCAGCATCGTGATAGAAAGTGGGAAGCTACAGTTTGTAGCGCCTTAGACAGCGAAGGCCGGAACTAAACGGAGTGGGAACTGCAGCGTGCTTGCTATATGCCCCCCTATTTAAGACTTGACCCTTCATGGCCTTTTTTTGACTTGACGTAAAAAAAAAGTAGTGGTCTATTAATATAAAGTAGTGGGAGATGTTTCGATGAATAATTGTTAAAAGCTGAGTAAAACGTTGAGTAACGTATACTTTTCGGATAACCTAATTTAATTAAAACGTTTGGGACGGACGCCTAAAAAAAAAAAAATTCAACAGAATTATAATTTTTGTAAGTAATTTTGAATAAATATGTTCTTCTTCTGGTGTTCTGTACTTATTATAGGTGCGCAACTAAACGTTTTACAAAAATGCAAACTCTGAAGAAAATTTGCCAACCACATTGAAGAGTTGTTTGTATATCTCAAATATTAGATTGTTTTAAAAATTGTACTGTGTTTTACTTGGGGTATATATGTAAGGTACTGTTGTAATTCATAATCATAATTATATAATTCATAATCTTTTTTTTCACAGAAAAAATGCATTTTATTTCGATTTGGTTCTGCGAATTACGTAACGCCTATAGAAGAAAACATAATATATATTTCCGTTAAGAATTCTGTTTCAAAAATCTGATAAGAATACACACATTGCTCTCTCGTATGGCGGCGATAAAAGAAATATAAAGTAAAATTGTAACCTTTCAATAGGTGTTTTTATTTATTTTTATTTTAAGTTCTTGCACAAGAAATGTATCTTCAATTTTTATGAGACCGGTTCAACTTTAGGATGATATTTTTATGTGCATATAGATTTTTATATTTTTCTGCCATCAAGGTCAGGTTCACTTCGAATGTCGATTCAAGTTAAATAATTCTTGAAATGTTAAATGATTCTTTAAATAGAATATTTTGAAAATGTCATCTCTTTTAGCAAATAATAAGCACAATTTTCATTTAGTCTAATTTACTGTAAATAAAAGGTAATATATAGAACATTTTTTTTCAACATTAATAATTGATTAATCACTTTAGATTGTTGCCAATTATCATAAATTAATAAAATTTAAATTATACTAGCAAATTGTTTGAAAATAGCCATTTTTATTCTTTAACTTATTGGAACTTTATCTTTTGTCAAACCATTTGCGTTAGATTCCCCCCCCCCAATAAACGACAACAAGATCAAAACTAGATATTCCGTTTAGGTACCTATCAACCATCTGTACCTGACATTCATGTTTTGGTTAAAAGCCATCAACTGAAAGTGCGACCCTACGGAATTTATTTTATTTTTTATTTTCATTTTCGTGATTTTCTCAAAAATAGCTCCAACTTTTTTTTTTAAATTCTTATACTACCAACATACATAAAAACCTGTAACTTTTATTTAAAATATTTACCCGGGAAAATTTTATTTTTGAGGGTATTCTGGGGAAACAATAACGTGTAGCTTTCCTCTAAAGTACTAGTTCAGTAAAATGTATGTTTGGTTGTACCATGTATATAATATTTAATACACGCTAGCAGTATTGATAGAATTCCAAATTTGGAGAAAGTCGTTAAAACTGGAAGTGCGATTTTACAGAGTAGGTTTTTGAGTATTTTTGGAATTTTCTCGGAAACGAGGATGACGATGTCCTTTAAACATTGTATGCTCATAACACAGTTACTAACTACCTATTACTTTTATCTTAATACATTAAAAATAAAAAAAAGAAGTTTTTAATATAGTTGTGCGAAATTTGTGGCGTTTTTTCTTTCTGGCGCATCGACAGCAGTGGTCATTAACGCCTCTAACACAGTTTTCTTCTCGAACTTTGTCCTCAAAAATCTGGGGTAGCACTATTCTTCATTACCTTATGGCAACCAACGCAATACCTTGTCTAGCAAGGTAGGTGGTGCTTCCGGTTTATATCACAGTTCCACGCATCCCCTCTTACATGAACCGGTTGACGATGAGGAGTGCGGATATCTTGGTTATGCCATTCCTTTATCTGCGAATCATTTGGATGGTGTATTCTTACTGATAAATAAGTGTATTGATAAAACTCTAATTGAGTTGTTTCTTGTCTGCACTGCTTTTTATTGTATTTCACTTTTTTATTCATATTTTTTTAAACTACTTTTATCTTCTAAGATCCTAAACTTACTATCAGATAGACTCAACTCTTTTTCAGTTCATATTTTCTTTTCTTCTCTTCTAAAGGCTATTTGCATGTTGTGGAATACTTTAGTAAATTTTCTTCTCCCTGAAAGTTTCCTAAATCTATGTTGGGTGCAGTACTCTTATAAATATTCCTACACCCCTTAAAATGAATTAATCTAAAAAATATATACACTATTTACACTTATTCACACATTCATTTACGCCAATAAATTCATTCATACTAATAAAGACATGCATACTAATAAATACAAGCTACATTCACACTCGATATTCCTCTCCTCTTTTAATTTGTGGCGTTACATTTCAAATACTATATGTGGCGTTGGTTGCGTCCTAATGGCGTGCTTATCTTAGGATTTTCTTAGAAATTTGTTTTTAAAAAAATATAAACAACTTTTTAACAAGGGTAGACACAGCTGTTTTTTTTCTTAATTTTTAAATTAATTAATATTTAAAAAACATTCCTTCTCGTTTAATATATTATTTATTTAACGAAATAAATTGTGTATTAATAAAGCAAATATTTAGAAATAAAATTTGACAGAAATGTTATAAAATTTGCTAACAATTTTGATGAAAAAGTCGAAAGAAAGCATCTAATAAAGCATAAAATCATTTTATAACTTCCGTCATTATTTTATGTTTCAAAAAATTTTTTGTTATCGATCTCACTTGAGCGCGTGGATCATGGAATCAGTTAATATTAAACACCTAGAACTCTCCTTAACAGCAACCTCTATTTTTAACGGATAAACGTTTAAGGTCTGCTGCGAAGGGAAATGCTAAATTTTAATTAACACTCATCGATAAACATTTTATGGAGCCCTCACGGGATTCGAACCCGGACCGCTCGCACTATAAAGCGAGAGCGTTAGCACTGAGCTAGGTAGAGGCCTTAAGCCAACTTTATCTAAGATTATATGATATTTTATTTAATTATTTTTTTTTATCCAACGCCCACCCGTGGTAGCGTTACCATACGGTGTCGTGCTGCCCAATATACTCGCGCATGCTGCAGCATTGCCGAACTTCACTGTTATAGGCGGAGTCACGGACATCCTTTAAGGCTGTGCAAACTTGCAGGTGTTCTGCATCCATTCTCCCTTCCTGGCAAGTGGGACTGGCCATTCTCAACCAACTGTATAAGACCAAGCAACTGTATAAGTGAGCTTGCAGATAGTCGTGGCCAGTTACCAGACGAAAAGCTGCAATTATTGCCGTCTGCGGAAACGTCTAAACCATGTGCCCGCGTGTTACTGTCGCAGAAGTTTACTCTCACAGCTAAACCACAAAGGTTTCAACGTGAGGATGCAGTGTGTTCCCAGTCACGTCGGACTGGAAGGGAATGAATGAGAAGGCGGATATCCTAAAAGGGGTGCGAATGAGGAGCAATGCCCAGTTGAAAGCACCCTTAAGTCAGACAAAGGGCGAATCGAGTCGGCGATTAAGCTCAGCAGCGTTGAGCGATATAGGGCCCTTGCAGAAGGTAAGAAATGGCAGCAGTTGGCAGAAAGAGCTCTTCCCCGCAATTTGTCTCGCGATATTTTATTTATTGTTCCCGGGAAAATATTTCAATGCTGTTTTATTTTTTCCTGCGCCGTGACTTCGGCCATTCAGCCATTCTGCGGCGCGCGGCCCCCTATAAAAGAATTTAGGCTGCGCTGTGCGATTGATGTTGTTAGTTTAATTGGAAAACCAGGGGATGCGAACAACATTCACCTCTATGAAATAAAAGTGATATAAAAGGCAATTTTTAAGAAAATCGTTGGAGCCATTTTAGAGAAAATCACGAAATATTGGACAAAAAATCAGTAAAGTCGCATTTCCGGTTGATGAATTTTGCCTAAACCTTTGTTCGAATAGTGTCTAGACGGAACATCAAGTTTGTGCTTACGGCGACCTTTCTTTTTTGAAATATTTTGTTTACAACACACACACACACACCATTCGATAAAAACATTTTTTTCATATTCACTGGGACCTCAAAACATGTATTTCCGGTGAAAACTCAATTTCGAAAATTTTGCACGATCGCGATACTTCCTCTTAACAGGAGGAGTAAAGAGAAATTTAAAAAAAAACTGTTTTCGCTGCTGTCAACACTAGACAAATTTCAGCGCATTTTTTTCCTAAATCAATTGCGCGCGATTAAATCTCTTTCAGCATATTGCTGAAATGAAAGTGGCGTAATAATCTGATGATATTAATTTACCATAACTAACGTCCGCAATAATTTTAATATAATAGATATTCAATCACTATATATTTATTTTCTATGAGAGAATGTTGTTCACTTTGTCTTTACAGACGCAGGTGTTGTGAGCCAAAATCTGATTTATTTTAAATATCACCCATATCGCTTCTACATCCAAATATCATAATGTGATAATTAAATTAGTTTTGTATAATATTTTATAATTACTAACACTTCCTAGACAAGTCTAACAGTGAATTAGTTTTAATTAAGTATATATTCTAAATCGCGAGCTCTTCCAATAGAAGATAGTTTAGTTCAAGTAGGCCAAGTGTATAATTTTAACTATGATAATATTATTAAAAATCACGTGTTTTCTTTAATGAACTAAATATATACAATAGAATTATAATATACACAAACCTTTAGTTTGGTTTATATACATTTGTGTAACTTCCGGCTAATTTAATTTTAACCTAACTGGCAGGTCCCCTCCCTAGATTCCCTCTAAAATCAGCTTTTCCAGAATAATGTTTCAAATAAAAGTGATATGTATGTCTGTGTGCACAGTTAGTATTCCAAGTTTAAAGAAAATCGTTTTTATTAGTTTTTGTAAAAATTTCCAATAACCTCAAAAATCAATTCTGTAAAGTCGCAATTCTGGTTAACCATTTTTCTTCAAATCTCGGAAGTCCAGCGATGCATCTAATGTATTTCAGTATTAAGTAACTGAAAGAATCCTTCATTGTACTGAAATGGCACTTTACAGGAAAGACCAACGCTTCTGTTTTCTCAGGATCTCGCGTAAAAAAAATTCTTGGGAAATGATTTTAATTCTTTTTCCATATCTTCACATTTGTTTATATATTAAAGCCTTGATAAAGTCAGAAGACTCTGTCGAAACGTCGGCATAATTAAATGTTTTTTTTTCTTGACCGACCCTCACATAATTTAATTACAAATTTATAAATCCATAGATTTTTTAATTTTGATTCATATTACCAAGCTTAAAGAAAATCGTTGGGGACTTTTCTTCCGAGAAAAATAAGAAAAACGGTAGAAGATAAAATCTGGTGTGAAACACTCACAAACCTTTCTCTTACTATATAACTAATAAAATTTAACCAATAAGTTTTCTTTAAACTTGCAACGTTACAATGTTTAGTTGGGCTGGCCATAAGCATGGTGGTGGGGATTTTACGAACTTTACACCAAGATCAAACAATAATAATGCGGAGACGGCTGTGATTCTCCACTGCCTGCTTCATTTTTTTTGTTTAATCTTGATGTAATGTTTTATTTGCATTGATGCCCCTTACGTTTACCTACAGCTGTGGTTTTTCCGCTGTCTGCTTCATTGCTTTTTTTTGTTTAAAAATATATAAGCTTACCACATTAAACAATGTTCGCTTATTATCGTTTAATCGTTGTCTGTATGTCTTGTATATTTCTATTCTGCTAACTGCCTGTGTGTCTTGCTTCTTTCCCTTTAAACGTTGTCTGCACATTTTTTGAAATTCTACTATGTGCATATATATACGGCATTTTTATAAATTTTCTATTTTTTTTTAAGAAAAAAGGGGGGGTTCACAGCTAGACACTTCTATAGAAACAATGAAACAGTGAATTTTTAAATAAAAATTATAACATCTGGCATGGTAATACTGTTTTTGGTGACGCTTTCTCCAATTAAGTGGTACTTACTCCAAATATCGAAGTGAAAGACTTATTCTTCTACGTCAAAATATTCAGAAAGTCGGAATTTCGGTTGATCAATTTTGATAAGAAACGTTCAAGCCGAGAACACTTTAGTAAAACCTAAACGGAATATTAAGTTTGACTTTGTTTTTGTTTTTTTGAGATATCTTGTTCTCATGTTCGCTAGTTCAAAACATTTTTCTTCGTATTCAATAGGTGAATCCTAAAAACAAGTATTTCCGGTGAATAATTATAATTCCTCTTCCCCAGGAGTAAAAGAATGTAGAAAAGTAAATAAAGGAGAGTTGATCTGCACTTCCCAAATACTATTAGGCCAGGAATTTCAGAAAGTCTAATAAAATTTCCCTTTCTGAAACGATCAGTAACTTTGGATTTAATCCCATTACAAACATTAATAAATATGTCATTTATAATAAATTATCGTAACCATTTTCAGGCTTAGATTATGGGCTATATTTTGTTCTTTAATTCGATTTGATATCAAAGTTTAAAATATTGTGTTTTAAATAAACAAATTACGAAAATTTAATTATTATTAATAATGGTTATGTTCCAAACATTGTAGACAGCTTGTCATGTATACAAAGTGAAAAAAGTAAAAAGGTTTTTATAAACATAATGATTTGCACAATACATTTGGTAAATAAGATTACATTATTATCGATGGATTCTATTTTACAAATTTAATTATATTTATAACCACTGTTAATAATTGATCAGAAATCCATTTATTGATGACTGGTGAGGTGATAAACTCAACTAATTATATATTAATTTATTTGTACATCTGTTATGGACCGAAGGACATACAAAGAGAGTTAATATAATAATAATAAAAAAGTAAAAATCTATATTTACAGTTTTATTCAAAATACAATTTTTATTTATTTACGATATTATTAATTTTTTTTTTAATTTAGTTATTATTATTATTATTATTATTATTATTATTATTATTGTATTGCAAATATTTGCATTAAAGTGTTTCTCTCTCTCTCTCTCTACTGAGAACTGAGGACGGTGACCAATCGGATTGGAAATTGAAACTAAAATTGTCTCCAGATATTTTTCGGGTGTCATTTGTTGGCCTGACAAAATAGTTATTATTAACGAGAAATTTGTAATGAGGAACGACAAAAAAAAGAATATCACAACAAAATATTCCATAGAACGACAAATTTAATAATTAAATCAAACTGAAACATGTAGTTTCATCACAAAAAATAAAATATAGCGGCAAAAATATTTATTAAAAAAAAAGTAAAAAAAAGTAGAGTAATGCCTAATTTTTCAGGCGGGCTTAACGTCCAACTACCAAATTAGGTGTCGTGGACGGGGGCGGAAGCACCTACTTTACTGTTCAACATTTTTCATACCAATATAAAATTTAGCAGTTATACGCGGGACTCGAACTGGGGTCCTCCCACTTACAAGTCCATGCTCATAACCACTACACCAACACACCCGCCCCTAAAAATATTTATTAAATGAATGGCAAAATATGTAATTCCAAAGATGAACATTCCATACTTTATTTACTTATGTTAAGTTAATATTTATCACATGTATTTTACCTGCTTTTATGTCATTTTTGTTATCATAATATTGATAATAGCGTAAGTGAACAAATAATAGCGGAATATAACAAATATGAGAGGATTGATGGCGAACGTATTTGATAATTAGTTCATAATTGGATTTATTTTTCTATAGTTCAGCCCATGGGTCAATTCTTATTTGTGAAATTATAAAAGTAAATAAATAATAATATAAATTATCTCAATATTATATCTATAATAATGCGTAATAATTTTTACTGTAGATTACAATTTAATAATTTAATATTCGTAAATTTTATTATTTGCCAATGAATTGTTTATTAATATTGATTGAATAATCATTTTTATTGATTAAAACTACTTTTAGACTTTAATTTACTTCAATCTTTTTTAAACACAAATAGAGTATTTTTTTCTTTTTTCGCCGAAAGAGACTGAAAGAGTGAAACAGTAAAGACCTCCCACCTAATCGCTGTATTATTTATTGTGTAATTATCGGAAAAACTGATAGAACATGTAGCTGAATCTAATAATTACATTGATAATAGTAAATTAAAAGTCGATTTTTCTATGGGAACAATGTAATTTGCTGTAATAACAATGGTCATTAGAAGCAGTTAATTTATCCTTGCTAAGTACATACTTTATCGTGAATTGTGACACTTTTGTCATGCATGAATATGGCTATCGTATGGACATATTTTGTAGTGTAGTTTAATATTCTCCATATTTTTACACTTCCTCTGGGTCCTGTTGTTCTCCACTATAGTACATCTTCCTCTTTTTTCCAGCTCGTCATACCATCTTTTCTTATTAGTTAAACTGTAATAATGGAGTAAGAGAAAGCGTATGAGTGTTTCACACCAGATTTCTATTATGTTTGGACTGCGGCAATGTTGTGCGGTTACGCTGAACTTCTTCCAATGCGACGTCATTCAGGGACCGTGACCTCTTTAAATTCTACTAATCCCCAAATCACAGTTCCGAGAGATGAAGAAGCTTCATCACTAAAGCCAGTTGCAAGCGTTCACAGCATTGAACCTTGTTCAGTCCAACTTTAAAATCGTGCATCATTGCTCTAGAATGCTCTTGATTATGTTCCCAATTTGTTCAGAATGAAAAATAAAATAAAAATTACTTCACCAACACTATCACTGATTAAATGATAACGAATGACACGAAACAGTTTTACTACATAAGACACCTACAACAACAATGTTAGAATAAAGTTTAATTTACGTATTTTTTTTTCATATCTCAAAACTTTGGAGTGACGCTCATCTTAATACAAGCGTCTCATGGAACATTCAAATAATTCTCCAAGGTGGTGGGGATTAGCACAGTATAGTAACAATTGTTTTGTTTAGTGCAAAAAAAAATATTATGTTCAGTTGTAATCATGCTGGCATGTGCCCAGCTGGTGTTATGATCTAATATTACATTGTTACCAACTATTTCCAATTCAAACAGCTGTTCCATGACTATTTTTAAATTACATTGTAATTAAATGCGTGACATTGGAATTTTTATATATTAATCTATTTTGTATAATTATTATTAATTTAAATAAAAGTTATTATCAATGTTTCTACATTTATTTTACCATTTCCGGTCATTCTTTTGTGGTAAACAATCATTTCTTTCTAGTATAGTATTATCGCTTGAGGATGTAAATATTTTTGATAAAAGTATTTGTTAACCTAAATCGTAAATCATTTTAAGTTTTATTAATAACATACAGAATACTTAATTGTTCAAATTTTGTTCTACTTGTTATCGCAATGTGAATTTCGCACTTCCGGTTTTGATATACTCGTAGAGTGCTATACATAAGGCCTCACCTTCATTTTTATGGCCAGCCCAACTAAACATTGTAACATTGCAATTATTAAAGAAAATTACTTGATTAAATTGTATTGATTTTCACTGGAAATAGACATACCGTTTCCAAAAGTGGTTTTTGGAAAATTTCTGTGCGTATGTTACGTGAACAGGATAGCTCAAAAACAAAACAAAAAAATCGTAAAAAAGTTCAAACTTGACATTCCCATTTGATATATCCCCATAGAATCCAACAGTAAGTTATCTGTCAAAAACTCCTCAACCGGAAATACCACTTTATGGCATGGACTTTTTTTTTTAGTTTTTGCAAAATTTTCTTAAAAACGACTGCAACGATTTTCATTAAACTTAGTATATCTATACATTTCTTTGGGAAAATTCATTTAACGGTTGTTTTTTAGTAGAGGGTTTGGGTTGTGTTTTCCTCTAAAGTGTTATTTTAGTTTATTATAATATAATTTTATGTTCTAAATAATATTAATTAGAATTAAATATGTTGATAAAATTCTGTGTTTGAAGCAAATCGGATGACCGGAAGTGCGTTGTTAACTTCTGCGATTTTCTCCATAAAGATACCGATGGTTTTTGATTAAATTTGCTATACTAACTGTAAATACAGTGATCTATCACTTCTGTTTGGAACATTTGTTCCGAGGAAGTTCATTTAGGGGGATTTTGGAGGAGGCGTAGGGTTATACTTTCCTTAAAAAAGTGGCTTTATTAAAATTAGACTCTCTCTTGATATAATATTGAAGACAACTAAATATATAATAAAAATTATTAATTCGAAGAAAATTTGGCATTTATAACTTTGTAAATAGCAGTGAGAGTCGAGTGAGCGTTTTACACCAGATTTATAATTCAATTATTTATTTATTTTTTAAATTTGCTATTTTCATTTAATCTTTTTTTTATTAAAAATAACATTATTAACTATAAAATAAAAATACCTACAGTATCAAATTTACATAAAGAAAGATAAGTGTCCGGTTTTTCACTGTAAGGTGATAAAAATTCTCACTTAATAAAAAAAAAACCAATCGAACTAGATTTATATATAAAAAAATCGATATACTTTGTCGATATAATATTAAAAAATGTAAACAACCAGCAGTATGGGAATCATCGCGTGTGTTTATAGAAATGTGTTTAAGAAAAATTGGAATGAGGTTAGCCTTGAATGCTTTAAGTTTGTTTTGACGGAGTTACGGATTTATTATCTGGTATCCTGTTTTTTTTTTATTAAAATTAACTATTTAAATTTATTTCTTGACGTTTATAAAATAACAGCAATTTGAACTGGTACATTTAAAGTAATGTATTTGTAATTGATTTAATTAAAAAAAGTCGTATGTTAATTAAAAATGAAGAAAATTACGAAACTCTCGCTCCGAGTAGTAAACAATTGAAGGTCCGGGTAGGTGCATTGACTGGATAAGCTAAGCAAGACATCTACTGTTATTTTTTGTCAGAATTGTGACGCTCACTACTTAGGTCAGTGTCCCCGTTTCGTCAATACAAGGTTCCGTATAATTGGGAGGGCACACTCTCAATGGAATGCTCATGGAAGTTGGAAATTAAAGATAGGATAAGATCTATTTTGAGAAGAACATGTTTTAGAGCCGCCTGGGAACTTTCTCTCACTCCCAGTATTTGATCGTGTCAAGTTGTCGAAATGGAATTTCCACCGGAAATACATTTTTGAGGTCATGTGAGGACGAAAAAATTGTTTTTAGCGATTGGTCTGTTATGTGTGTGTCAACAAAGTGTCTCTAAGAAGAAAAATTACAGGAAGCTCATACTTGTTATTCTGTTTCGATACTTATTAGCACCGCATCTGACAGAAGGTTTCGGGCAAAATCCATTAACCGGAAGTCCGACTTTATTAACTTTTTTTTTTTAATAGTTTTTCATGTTTTTCTCGAAAAACGATTTTCTTTCTCTATTATCTACACACACAAATATCTTTCACTTTTATTTGTAACCGGAAGTGCGATTTTAAAGAATCGGTTTTTTGAGATTTTTGGAATTGTCTCGGACACTACTACAGCCATTGGTATGAAACTATTGCAAAATTTGTTTTTTTGTGGTTTTAAGGAATATGACTTGTTAAAATTGAAATATTGTTGTTTGTTCAATATTATTGGCGCTCTCTTTGGGTTGGTAGGTTGGCACTTGTTCCCCCTTCCACCCCCACAAATATCTCTATTAAGTTAGCACAAATAAGAAAATTTGTCATTTTATATAAAGTAAAGTAATGCCTATTTTTTCAGGCGGGCTTAACGTCCAATTACCAAATTGCATTTTATATATAATTGAATTAACAGGAGTGGGAGAAAGTCGTGTGTATATTTCACACCCATTTTTTTAATTATAAAAAAAAATACTTTTTTTTTAAATAAAAGCAAAAAAAAAATATTGTTATAACTCTCTAATATTTAAAACTTTATTAACCTTTTCATTTTTACGTAATATAAGTAAGTTATAGTGAACAGTAAGGGCAACCTTATATGTGATCTTATTGGCTGCCTTCATTTTGCCAACAGTATGTCGGTAGTACAGGTCCATTACCTTGCGTGTTAACAAAACAGCTGTTCTTTATTAAAAAGACAGTTTCTTTTTTTTATTTATTTATTATTATTTATATTATCAAACGATAGTTTAATATTTATAAACGATTTCTAATTAAGGAATTAAAACAAAATGCATACAATGCATGCGTGGTATGGTGAAATACAAAATTTAATGATAGTAAGTCAATTTTCATGTTTTATTTATATCGATGTATATGGTAATTTAGATTTAGTGTGGTAATATTTATTAGCTTTGTGTTTTTTGTTTGCTTCAATGAACAAATAATCGATTGTTTTTTTTTATCCTCTTTAGTACATTATAATTTAATAGG
Source organism: Triatoma infestans (assembly GCA_011037195.1). NCBI lineage: Eukaryota > Metazoa > Arthropoda > Insecta > Hemiptera > Reduviidae > Triatoma > Triatoma infestans. The sequence continues at coordinate 377,028 of JAAEAF010000008.1, forward strand.
TATATAATGTAATTGGAACTTAAATTCGCCAGTTGACGTATTGATCATATTATGTCTTGTATTGTTGTCAGAACAATTCTAACTTCTATAAAAATAATTCTACTTTTTTTGTCATTTTAATTTTAGTAAGCATTATTAAATTAATATATGAGTATAATGTGTGAATAAACGGATGTGTCTAGGCTAAAAGGTATGAGACAAGAGGATTATAAGTTTCTTCTTGCCCCGAGTAGCACCCAATTGAAGGTCGGGTAGGTGCATTGACTGGATAAGCTAAGCAGGATGAGACTGGGGAAGCTTAAGTTTCTTCTCGCCCCGAGTAGTACCCAATTGAAGGTCGGGTAGGTGCATTGACTGGATAAGCTAAGCAGGATGAGACTGGGGAAGCTTAAGTTTCTTCTCGCCCCGAGTAGTACCCAATTGAAGGTCGGGTAGGTGCATTGACTGGATAAGCTAAGCAGGATGAGACTGGGGGAGCTTAAGTTTCTTCTCGCCCCGAGTAGTACCCAATTGAAGGTCGGGTAGGTGCATTGACTGGATAAGCTAAGCAGGATGAGACTGGGGGAGCTTAAGTTTCTTCTCGCCCCGAGTAGTACCCAATTGAAGGTGCATTGATCCGGGTAGGTAAGTTAAGCAAGACATCTAGTCTTATTTTAGGTCAGAATTGTGCCGCTCACTACCTCGGTCAGTGCCCCTGTTTCGTCAATACGAAACGGTTCCGTGTATTTGGGAGGGCACACACTCAAGATAATGCTCGGGGAATTTGGAAATTAAAGAAAGGATAAGATATTGCAGACAGACCGACAGATTGCTGGGGGGGAGGCGCCTTAGAATTAGCTTCTTTTTTTCTTCTTCTTCTTTTAATAGTGGGGTGATAAAAGCTATATTGGCTTACGTCCCACCCTTCGGCCACCCATTAATAATAACAATAAACCAAGAGATCCTTAATGTTAGACGTGTGGTTAATAAAAAGTGTGATTCTTTAAATGTCCATCCATTTTTATTTCGTTTATTATTCTTCCTAAACAAAACAAAAAAAAAATGCATTCGTCTTGCCCACGCTTCTATATTACCAAACTTTTTCAAGAATCTTGATTTGAGCCTTGAAAATGTAATAAAAAAAAAAGTAATAAAAATAAATGCAGAGAAGGGAAAAAAAATATAATAAAACCACTAAATAAGGAAAAATGGAAATTTAAATTTAAAATTCAATTATATAAAAATAAGAAAGAACTAGGAAAGGATGAGAAATGATGAAAAAGCAAAATCCAGTTAACTATGTCAAGAAAAATAAAGTAAACCAAAATTCAAATAAAAAGAAATTATGAAATCACTCAAGGCATAATGTTTAATAAAATAAAGCAAATACACTTTTTAACATTCATGTATTATGAAAAGTAAATTTAATAATTGAGTTTAAAAAAAAAAAATGATTTTGATTTTAGATATAATTGTATTAAAATGAGAAAAAAAGTTGTGAGAGTGTTTCACATCAGATTTTTTTTCGCATTGCGGTCCACCTTATGTATTTCCGGTGAAAACTCAATTTTGAAAATCTGGGACGATCGCAATACTTCCTCTAAGAGAAAGAGAAAGTAAGAAATGAGTGTTGCCTTCTTTCAATTAGATACATTTTCAGGTTTGAATGAAATATTGTTAAAATACGTTTATTGTAATATTGTTATTAACAATATTATCATGAAGTAGCAATACTTAAAATGAAATATTTGTTTTAAAATATTAAAATCAATATTTTTATAATTTTTTTTTTTTTATAAATTCAACTGTTTCACTTGCGTTCATATCGTATATTTTAAAAACTGAGCTGCAATGTGTAAAAATACTGGCTTAGTCTTAAATAAATGTGAAACAAATAAACTATTCTTCAACCTTAAATTATATTTAATTGAAAGATGACGTCACTGTGGTTTCAAAGTCTTTTATTTAATCTTTAGTGAGTAAAATAACTTAATCAGTTCAATTTTAATCAATTTACCATTTTAAATTGAAATAGGAAAGAAATTTATGGTAGCCTAAAAAAAATGTGGCATAAACAATCGAAAAATAATAAAATATTGATATTGATGGAAATCTAAAGAGAGAGACTATTGTTGTATGTAAAAAAAAATTTCCCGCCCGTCAAAGGGAAATCCATTTCATTCGAGAAAAACTACATACAGTTTCCATCTTTTTAAAAAGTAAATACAAAGCTTTTTTTTTGTAACTTTTATTTCAAAAGCAAGTAAAAAAGTAGATAAAGTAAACTTACAAAATAAGATACAAAGAGCTGTTTAAGAACAAATTAACAACGCTGATTATCCTCACAAGATGTTCTTTCAAAAGATAAATAGTTTACACAGTCCCTTTGAGTTTGCCCATGCAGAGTACTTGCGTAATAGCAACGCTATGTTTTAATTCTTCTAAATTATAAATTAGACAGATCTTGAAAAGAAATTTGTATTTTTTCCCTTATTTTTAAGCAACGCATTTTTTTTTTTTTTTTTAATTAATTTAAATAACCAAATTTTTTCTGTGAAGAATATGTTAAAATAATAATGAAAGAATAATGCATTACAGGTATACGTATATTACAATAATAATGTAGGCGAGTTTAGGTATCGATTAGTTAAATACCTGTTGAATACAATAGCATGCACAGCTAAACAGAATCAATACAATGTATATAACGGAGAACTCTATTAATATATGATGCAACAAACAATAACTACTTAGTAATTTAAATTATTAATAATTATGAATTTTAATGAAAACAAAAAAAAACTTACTATTCAAACATAAAATATCGATTTCCATAAAAGTGATCATTGTTCAACAATTGAAAATTAACAAAACACGGATATGCCAATTTAATTATTTTATTAACTAGAATAAGTATAAATTTTAGCAAATTTTGGGGCAATCCAAAAAAAAATTAAGTGAGAACACTTAAACGACATTTCTGACATTCTGCTTGGTCAATTCTCTTTAAACATGACAATTTTTATTAAATATTTAGTTGTCCTTATTTATCATTAAGTTGGTGCTTTATACTAAAGAAATTGATCAAAGAAAAGTTTAATGTCCTCAGAATACCTAAAAATCTATTTTTCTTGACTTTCAAATAAAAGTGATATTTATATATAGTATTATAACGTTTTTCCCTCTAAACTAGCTACTGTAACTAGTTATAAGTGGGTTCGTATAGATAAAATACTCTCAACTTCTATAGGGAAATCACCAATTTATTGTTATACACAATAAATTATAAAATACAACACTTAATAATAATTAATTCACAGTTTAAACCACAAAAGTTCACTTTCTTCACTTTTTATACACTTTCCACAAACGTACCTTCGTTTATAACTGGAAAACTCTCTCAACTCTCTGCGTCCCACTATTTATACCGGTGGAGAATCTTCTAGAATCTTCTCAATCCTTCCAGAAGAACTAGAGCGCGTCGCCAGTGCTTCCTAGCGGCCACTAAGAGAACTTGAGGTTCCTACTTCCTCTCCTAGATGGCACCACTGGCTGTGTTACACTATGTATGTTAATAGCACACAAAATTTAATGAAATCTGTTGGACATTTTCAAGTTAAAAAAAATAGTTATAATAGCTAGTAAGAGAAAGTATTAGGATCGTGCCTGATTTTTGAAATTGAGTTTTCACCGGAAATACATGTTTTGAGGTCCCCTCCCTTAGTAAGAAAAATGTTTTTAGCGAAAGGTTTGTGTGTGCGTGTTTGTGTGTGGTGTTTTATTAACCGGATATATCAAAAACGAAGTGTCGCAGGAAGCTCAAACTTGGTATTCCATTTAGGCACTATGACACATTAGACTTGAATAATTCGGGTAAAATCTAACAGGAAATGCGACTTTGCCAAATGGTTTTCTTCAGTTTCTTTTGTGATTTTATCGAAAATGGCATAAACACATACATAGCTAACAAATTTATTTGAAATATTTTTCCCAGGTAAGTGAATATTTTGTATAAAGTGGATTATTATTGTACTGTGGGAACAATAGCGTTATGCTTTCCTTTAAAGGATCACTCAGTGTAATATATGGTTTTACTATCTACATAATATTAATACACATTAGTAGAAGCATTCATAGCATTGCAAATTTGAAGAATATTGTAACGCAGGCAGTGGTGCCATCTAGGAGAGGAAGTAGAAACCTCAAGTTCTCCTAGTGGCCGTTAGGAAGCGCTGGCGGCGCACTCTAGCTCTTTGTAGAAGAATCGAGGAAGTTCTAGACCATTCTCCACCGGTATAAATAGTGGGACCACAGAGAGTTGAGAGAGTTTTCCAGTTACAAACGAAGTGTACGTTTGTGGAAAGTGTATAAAAAGTGAACAACGTGAACTTTTGTGGTTTCAACTGTGAAGTAATTATTATTATTAAGTGTTGTATTTTGTAATTTATTATGTATAACAATAAATTGGTGTTTTCTTTATTGAAGTTTAGAGTATTTTATCTATACGAACCCACTTTAAACTAGTTGCAGTAGCTAAGAGGGAAAAACGTTACAATATCGATTATCCGGTGGTACGATTTTACAGAATAGGTTTTTGAAGTTTTTGGAACTTACCCGAAAACGGTTATAATGACTTTCTTTAAACTTGGAATCTTTGCAGGATAGATAGATATGTATCACTTTCATTTACCTTACATTTTTCTGAACAAATTGATTTTTAGAGAGGTATTGGAGAGGGTCTCTTAGTAGTATAAATTTACGCACCCAGAATATTCGCTAAATATATTTTTGTTTATAGTCAAAAATAACTTGAAAACATGTACTTTCCAGTAATACTTAATTTTTAAAACGTTGACATAATCGGATTATTTTCTTTTATATATGTATACTGCAATCTAAGGAATTTTTACAAACACTTCCGAAATATTAGAAGCCGGAATCTTAGACCTTTTAAAAATGTTTGCTATTCATACAAATCTGTAGAATTCATTACTGTTCATAATTCATATATACACATCATTCTTTAAACTCATACATTTCGTATCAGAAGGCCTTGTAATGGAAGAAGCAAACGGAATTATTGAAAAGTAGAAATAATTTAAAAAATGGAATTACTGTGATTTTAAGAAGATTTGAAGTGTAGTTTAGAGCTCAGGAAACTGTAAAACTGAGGTCAATGCTATTCAAAGACTAATGGCAAGTAAAAGGGACAAGAAATCGTTACAGCAAGAAAATCCACCACTTGGCAAACTTCTTTCCTTTAAAAGAAACCCCCTTTGGACAAGTAGTATAATATTTAAAGGGCGAGTTTTCAACTAGAATACAGTATTATAGCGGAGACAGTCTTATTCATCAGTTATTGTAAAAGTTATTGTAAACAAGTGGTGTCCTATTCGCTGTTTCTTAATACACATCTCCAACTAAACATAATGCCCTTATAATACTACAAGCATACATACATACAACACTCCACTACAAGCATACATACATCCAACACTCCACCAAACACAATACACCCTTATTAGATATAGGATAATTTTCCTAAGAATCAGCACCAGGTATTTGCCTAAAACTTTATTTACATATACTTCACACTCACACACACACACACACACATATATATATATATATATAACGTATTTCTTTGTTTTGAAAAATTTGTCCGGAATAATTTAATTTACAAGAGCTCTGAAAGAGCTGAGACGTTCACTCTTTTCCCTTTATGGTGCCAACCAATAACGTTCCCTCATCTGATGGGAGTTACGGGAACTAAATATTTACCAATAATTCCGACTGTTAACAAAAAAAATTCCATCAAAAAATGGCGTTAAGTGTTTCCACACAAGATTTTACAGTAATTTACTTTGGTTTATTTAAATCCATTTTAAATATTAAATAGTCTTTCTAAATTATAATAAATATGTTCAATTATTCAATATTAATATTGAATTTTCCTGATTGTTATCCAGCACATATAGTTTTAATAATTGAACAAATACTGTTTCTAATCAATTTTTTTATGGTAAATATCTGAATAATTCAATTATTTTATTAATCACACTTTTTCATTTATGTCTACTTGATTATATAGAATATTTTTTGAAATGTCAATCTAGTACAATAAAACAATAACAGCTGTCTGCCTGTCTACCTGTCCATTTAGATTCACCTATTGATTTCTACAACCTTCATTACCTTCTATGACCTATAAGCGGTAAGAAAATCTGATGTGAAACACTCACACGACTTTCTCTTACTCCTCTTAATTCAGTTACATACAAAATGACAAATTTTATTTAAGTTTAAAACTTTACTCATTTGTCCTGACAAGGGTGGGAAGATAAGTTCCAACCTTCCAACCGAGGCAGGGAGACAATGATTACATATGATAGAGAGCACCAATAACATTGAATAAACACATTTGAATTTTAACGTCTCAGGTTCCTCAGAATCATCTAAAAACAATGCTTGTTTTTTGAAAAATGTTAAAATTGAAGGTTATAGGTAGTAGTATCTCTGTAATCAGTACTCCATGTTTAAAGGAAATCGTTGTAGTCGTTTTTGAGAAAATTAAAAAAACAAAAACTCAAAAATCTATTCTGTAAACTCGTACTTTCTTCAAATTTAAAATTCTATCAATGCTTCTAATGTATATTAATATTATAAGTTGATAGAAGTATATATCATATTGAAGTGGTACTTTAGAGGAAAGCTCAATGTATAAATCTTACAAAAATTCAATTTTCCCGGGAAACTGTTTGAAGTAATGGCGTGTTTAACCCCTAAAAAACCCTGTGGCGCAATAGCCCATGAAAGACCACAACTTGCCAGACCGTGTTTTGTATTGGGCGACTTGCGGTAAGCACGCCGCAGTTCCCAAGCCGTTTACTTCCGGCTTTCGCTACCTAGGGTGCTAACAACTGTAGCTTCCCACTTTTCATACAATGCTGGGTCACTTTTCATCACGATATCACTTTTCAACACCAACTTTGCCCTCACGGGAATCGAACCCTGAATACTCCCATGAAAAGCGAGTGCGCTAGCCACTAGACCAACGTGTGAGGGCAAGCGTGCGTAAATTTAAAGAAAATCGTTAGAGCCATTTTCGAGAAAATACACAAAAAAATTCAGTAAAGTTCCATTACTGGTTAATGAATTTTAGTGCTTGCTGCCATTTTTCGTTTTTGAGATCATCTGTTGACGCAGACACACAGTATTCGATAAATTATTTTTTTTTTTCGGACTAGGGGCCCTCAAAACAAATTTTCATTGGAAAACTCTTTATCGAAAATTTGACACGCTCGCAATACTTTCTCTTTTAGCTGTCTAGAGAAAGTTGAAAAAAGCTTTATAAGTGTATATTATAAGTTGTATATAATTTTCCTTATATATGTATATCTGATTTTTAATCTATTTTCTCGGTTAGCTAATTTACAATATCGATTTTTATTATATTTACATGAATTACACTGTAATGCAGATATTTAATATTTTATTATTTACAATATAAGATATTTTCTTAAATAAGATTCTCTGCTTAAACTCTTATTTCTGTTCTGGCGATGTAAATGTTATGTGAGGGGGCGGTTTTATGGGTAGTTGAAGCTGCCTTTAAAACTAGCATAGCTAGTATTTTATATAATTATGGCATCTCCTTCCGTGATATTCTTAAAATAATAGCTCGAGAATTTAAATTGAACTGTACAAAATTTCGCGTGATCGTAGTAAAGCGGAGTGTGCGTGCTAGGGGCTGATATAATGGCTTAGTGTTGTGAATTTTTAGAAGTTCCTTATAATTATACTATTTGTTTTCTAATATTGCTTATATATTAGTTCTTTTGGGCATAGTGCTGTTTAAATTTATAAAAGTGAGCGTTTTGAATTATAGTTTCGGTTAAATATCGCTTCAAATTGAGGTGAGATAAAATTTACATATAAGAAAATTATTTAGAGCTTGCGTGTATGGTGAGTAAGATAAACCCAAGGGGTTGAACATTCATCTATCTCTCTCTGCATATTAAAGTCTATCACTTTTGTACGTGTTGGCGTGTCTACATTAGCTGTCTGTTTGAGGGACAAAATATCTCGAAAAATGAAAAAAATTCGCAGTAAACAAAAGTTAGTGACCCGACATTGTATTTCTTCGATACCATGGCTTTAATCGCAATCCGTCCAGCTATGTGACTAAAAAAGTTAAATGCGACCTTAAAATAAAAAATAAAAAACTGAAATGTTTGAACTTCCTTGCGTTTACTGTGCACAAGAGGATTTGAGTGTCCTGCGTGTATAAAGAAGGGAAGTCTTTTTTACGCTATTAAAAAAGATATTGTGAGGCATCTATCAAAGGGAGGCTCTGAACTAATATCAGTAGAACTATCAGAAATACATCATCAGTTTACCAACAATTGCAACTTGTAAGTTAGTCTGCCCGCTAGCGACTTAACTTCCTGAAGAGCGAAGTTTGCCAGTTCAGTCTGTGTCAGTCCACGGCAAACTGTAACTATTATTATTATTATTACTACAAAGTTTTTTCTCGAAAATGGCACTAAAGATTTTCTTTAAACTTCGTATAAACATATAAATATCTAATCACTTTTGTTTGAAACCCGGGAAAATTAATTTTTTTGTGGATTCTAAGGGAACAATAGCCTTATGCTTTCCTATAAACAAACATTTCAGTACAATCTATGGTTTTCACCAAATAAAAAATGAGAAAAATCATTTTCTATAGAAGATTTAACTTCTTAGATGACTTCTGTAGATGATTTAATTTCTAAAATCATTTTCTGTAGATGATTTAACCCAAGAAACTAGTAACTTTAAATTTTCTTCTTTTTTTTATGTTTCTGCGATATAATTAATGCGTATTTTTAAAAGTTCCACTCAAACTTCTTTCCCCATATCTTCACGACTATCTTATATATTAAAGCCTTTATAAAGACAGGAAACTCTGGTATAATTGAATGTTTTGTTTGTTGACCGATCCCCACCAAATTTCTTCAAAACATAATTCATCAACGGTCAACAAATACTTTTTTATATATAATATCAATACATTAATGCCTATCACTTTTGTTTAAAACATTTTTTTCGGGAAAATAGATTCTTTGGGGGGGGAGGTTTCTCGGGCAGCAACAACTTTAACCTTCCCTCTAAAGTATCACTTTAGTACTACTTTAAATAAAGATCTACCAGTTATTAATTTATGTTAAAAGCATTACAATGAAAGCTCCAAAAAAGCTCCAAATTTGAAGAACCGGAAGTGAGACTTTACAGAGTTATTTACTTATTTTTTTTTTTAATTTTCTTTAAAATCCGGCAACTTGAATAAATATTACAAGTTTAAAGAAAATGTATGAATTTGATACTTTTATTAATAACTTTAAGAGAAAGCCTGTGAGTGTTTCAAATCACATTTTTCCTGATCAGTAGCAAGATTGCAAATTTATTTATTTATTCATTTTTTTTTTATTTCAGACAACTACAGAAGATGAGGATTCGGATAGTTACGCAGCATTTCCGGGCAAATCAACACCACAGCTAGGCGATATATCACAGGAAAAGTTATCATTCTTTAGAGATGGCCGGAGAAAAGTGGATTTTGTTATGGTGTACGAAGGAAATATGGACATGCTGGATCGTAATAATGAACGAAGATATTCAATCGGTTCTGGCACGTCCAGCGGACCGCATGTGATCGGCGTTTTAGATAAGAAAGCCGTTAAACAGATACAACAGCGGCAGAGATTCATGGCGAATCTAATTAAAGCCGGCTTAGATATGGAAGAGGTAAGTAGGAAGTCTTATTTTTTATTTTTTTTTATTTTTTTGTTTATAAGATTCATTATTTATTTGTTTATTATTTAAATTAACAATAAAGAGATTAAACAAAACAAAAAAATACTTTTAAATAATTTCCATGTTTAGGAAATTGTAGAAAGTGCCAATAGGAAAATAGTTTGCTTTATAAAGCTGCATGCAACATGGCCGACATTGTGTCATTATGCGGAAGAGCTAAATATGCGAGCACCTTTACAGGTAACTATTGTACTCCCATTATGGTCTTTGAAAATTTTATTTCAAATAATAGTAAATCCAAACCTTTTGAATCACATAACAGGATCTATTATCACATGACTTTAATCACTTATTCCTTAAATTGTATTTGTAAATGTGAGCTCGACTCGAAGATGCTTACCTTACATGGGTTCGCGGCCAAAAACTAGTTCAACTTTCTGGGTTAAGAGAGTTCTTTCATTAGTTTCTTTCAGCTGTGCGGTATGCTCTTTTTTTTGGAGGGGGGAATGTCATCAATTTCAAAAAATATAATAAAAGCGTGCAGAAGTTAAAAGACCCAAACTTTTAACAATACCTTAAGCAAAATAATTTAAACTATTAAAAAAACTTGATTATTACACTTAAATAACTATTGGCGTTTAAAGTTATCATTCAAAACCCCGGTTTTCAGATGCTTTCTCTAAGGCATTTAGTTTTTCGAAAAAGGTTTTCGAACATGTTATATAGATCGTAATGGAATTTGACTTTACCGCTAGCTCCACGTACGTAATACTTTCTCATTTTTTAATAAATAATTAAAGAGAACGGAATTCTCCTTGATACGATACTTTCATTGGCTCTTGAATTCTACTTGCGCCTCTCATACCGAGTATGATAGAATTCAAGACACATAGGTTATGCTGGTATAGTACATTAAATAAATTTATTTAAAAATGCGTGATTTTATGCATCACACTGTTTTAATACTCTTTATTTTTTTTTCTCTTTATAAAGTTAATACTGAATTTATTTTAAATAATCTTAAGGCATCTTTAAGGAATAGGTGTTATTAAAGTTATAAGATATTAGGATAATTTTTGTCACATTACTACGAAAAAAGTTCACGATCACTTCTTTTTATTTATCAAAAGTTAATTAACTAGGATTAATTCTACAATAAATTATTCTGTCATGCAAAAAAACAAAAAACTAAGTAAATATTCAGAATATCCCAGTTATGTAGGAAGTGCGACACTCACTTTTTTTTTTTAAATTTATACTTATATATCATCGCAGCAGTTATTTTTTTGTAAAAATCACGGTGCTTAGTTGGTAGCACTGTAATCTCGATATATACACTTCCCTTCTGTTTTTTTTTTTTTTAAATTTTTTATTCATTTTTAATCCATTTTTTTTTTTTTAGTGTCGCTCTATATATATTTTTCTTCTTTCATTTAGAAAAACCCTCCCCGAATTTTTATTTTCTTTTATTTTGTTTTAAATTTTTCTTTGAAAAAAAAAAGGAAAATTGCATGAAAAAAAAGAATAATAATTTGATACAATTTAATTGATCTATTACGCACTTATTTATGTTCATTTTCCTTGTTTCTTTTTTCCTTTGTACCAACCACAAGAACACACAAGCATTGATTGAGGTAAGGGTGATAAAAAAAAAAAAAAAAATTGGGAGCCAAAAATAGTTTTTTTTTTTTTTTTTTTTTTTTTTTTTTTTTAATGGGATATGGGGTTTGATTTATTTTTATATTTATTTATTTATTTATTTTGATCAAGCACTTGCTAAAGTTGTTTTTGTAAAAAAAGAAAATGTAATCAGCACCAAAGCTAACATATTAACTAGGGAGGCTGGTAATGATAATAAATTTTGCTGTGTGGGGGCGACGCCGGTATAATAATAGATAATTTTATAGCAGCTATGAAGTAATTTTTAGTGTTTATTTTTTTTTTCACTTAATAGTAATAGTATTTTTTATTGTTTATTAGTCAAATATAATTATTGACGTAGTGAGGCAGGTTTATTAGTATTATTATTTTTTAATTTAAGCTTTATTTATTGTTTGATTTTGTTTATATAATTATATATTTTAGTGCAGCAGCATTTTGCTTAACATTAATAAAATTAAAATAATAATCATAATCAGTTTAATGATGACGGTAAGAATTGTATCTCCCCCTCCCCTGTCAGCAACAGAAATGAAATCTTTGCGTTAGAAAAAACTCCAGTGCGTTTTACTGGGAACATATCCAAATATGTCAGAATCTCTGACCAGAACCAGGTCACAGTCCTTTTACTTAGGAAATAGCACTTAACGTTTACAGTGATAACAGTGTTTCTGTTTCACGATCGCAATTCTTCCGGTTACTAGAAAGTAAGAGAAAGTAAAACTGTGTGTTTTGTGTAAAATATACATATAATATATAATATATATATTAGATTATTTTTATTTGGAAATATTATTCTGAGGGAAAATTGATTTTTAACAGAGTATTGGGGGGGGGGGCTCCGGATATCCTTTATAATACTCTTTTTTTTAAATAATTTACATTTCTGGTAATAGACAGGACAATAAAAGTTGTTTAAATAATTCCTAATTTAAAAGTAAATGGCTAGCGAGAAATGTTAGAATAGATTTTTTTTTTTTTTTTTTAATTTTTCGCGGTTTTCTCGCAAACGATCCAATGATTTTTCCATTAAATTTTTATATAAATACTTCACCTATTATTTTTATTTGATACATTTTCCTGGGGAAAAAAAATGGCGTCATGTGAATATTAAGGTTATAACAAAAAAATATTTGTCAATCAAAACTATAAGTATATGTAATGTTATCCGAATCATTAAAGATTCATAGTAACCGAAGAGCGGAGAAGTAGCCATTCAAAATATAAATATAGCGGCAGCCGAAGAGTACAGAACATTGTTACAACAGTTTACATCAGTACAACCAGGCAGCAACTTATCTACTACCTTGTTATTATTCAGCCAGTCTGTCTCTTTATATTTCTCTCACTACCTAACTTTCATTTTACTGTAATGTCCATGCAGTTTGTTTGTTTCATTATACAGTGTTCCGCATATCATCCAGTTTATTTCTCTAAAATCCACTCTCTCTGATTCTCTCTCCTTCTCACTTCTATTATATATTGTAGTAAAAGAAAATTCCACACTAGAGTCTTTTTTCCCATTTTATATTTCCAACTTAACTTAGTTAAATTAATCTGAAATAGTAGACAAAACTTTGAAGACTACGGATCCTTTGTTTTCTAAACTTTCCACTAAACAATGAGGAGGTTTGCACATCCTCTTTATGGTATGGGTGCTTTAATAGTTCGTTGTGAGGTGGTTCTAATTTATTTAGTAACTCCAGTTAAACATAGTTGAATGTTAGTTTTACGAGGTCTTTTTTTTTTTGCAACGCGTTTTACAATTTACGATAGGTGCGTGTTGTCTGTTCTGTCAATAGGACTGAAGTGTTCATCAGCAAGTTTATAAAAATTTCTTGTGATCCAGGAGGCTTTTGCCAAAAAAATTGTATTATCTTTTTAATTTTTTTTATTTAAAAAAAAAATTGTGGAGACGGAGGTGAATTTTAAAATTATTAATTTTCGTCTATCCATTTTTTTTTCCTTTGTATGGCCATCCACAACATAGCCATAATAGTTCAAAATAGATTCGCCTAACTGCATTTATGATTGGAAGTTTTGCATGTATGATGAAGTTTTACTTCACTTTTTCCTTTAAGGGCAGTATGCTGGGCAGAGGGTCTGTTTTATAGACCTTCCAGTAGGCGCAATGAATCACGTCCAACCGGAAATTACTTTTTTTTCTTTTCTTTTTTTTAAATTATTTCTATTCCCTCAATTTGTTTGAAATTGTTATAAAAAATACATCATCTGTATAATGGGTTTGTGAAGGAGAGAAAATGGTTTGGTTTTATGAATAAACTAGAAGTGAAGTTGAACACTGTATAATATAAAAGCAACACTGACTGCCTAGACTTTACACTAAAATATATAGAATGGTAGTGAGGAGTAAAGAGAAAGGTTGATGGCGCTTTATGACTGATATATGAACTCTGCTATCAGACTCTCCCGGCGCTGTATTTCAGCAGTTTCTCCCACTCTAGTCTGGCCTAAACTAGTGAGTGAGACTGTCTTTCTCTCTCTGCTAGCGATCCCTCTCTTTGGATCCTATTACATCTGCAATCTTTTATAGGAATTTTTACAATACATCTAAAATTGTTTGTAAATATTTAGGTGACCGAATTCTATAAATGTCACGTTTCTAAAGAGGTGTAACGTGGAAAATTCAATTCCCGAATTGTATCGGGAAAAAAATGAATATTTCATATAAAAGTGAATGGGGCCTGTAATGGGATCCGAATCATTAAAGATTCATAGGATCCAAAGAGCGGAGAAGCACATTAAATGAATCAATGTTAGTTACTCCCCAACTAGGCCAGACTAGGAAGGGACAGTTTCATTCATATAAATAGAGCGACAGCAGTACAGTTGAGGATAATTTACGAACAGTTTTACATCCAGCCAGCAACCTATCTTCAACCTTCGAGTAGAAGGTAATAGAATAATAAAGAATAAAGAATAATAAAGAGACAGACTGGCTGAAAATTGTTGGATCTATTTTTCGAGAAAATCGTGAAAAACTTCCTGTTTGTGATGCTTCCGGTTAAACGATTTTGCAGAAAGATTCATGCCTGGTGGGTCGATGATATCCAAAACGTGTAGGAGCAGGTTTTACGATCTCTTTATATTGAGTTGTTCCCCCATACATGTTGACCAATTTTTAAAATATTAAAAAAAAATTTTTTTTTTACAGAGTGGACCTCGAAATATATTTCCGTTAAAAATTCAGCTTTCAAAATCCGGTTCACATCACCATTTAATTCTCTTCATGTCTAACTGTAGTTGTGATGCTTGTTAACGCATTGCAAGCCCCTCCGAAGGGAATCGAACCCAGACCGCTCGCTCAAAAAAAAGTGCGTTAACCACTTGGGTATGCGGAAGGCATTGAAAATCGGACAGAATCGCTAGGTTTTATTTTTACGTTTTTACGAAAACAGTTTTATATCAATTATTATTTCACATAGAACTTCGTCTTTGGTCGGAGACTGATGCAATGCACTTAGCGGTTGGATTGTAACGAAAAAAAGGAAATATTTGGTAACGATTATAAATTGAACACTTAGTATACCGAACAATGAGATTATAAATTGAACTTATAAAGTAAAGTTTTTATATCTCATGTGATAGTGTGAACTTTGCCATTAAATTAGGATGTATGGGTATGACGTCAACAGAGAGGTAGGGGAAGCACACATTCAAGATGACGGATTTGCTTTTAGCTTTGAACGTTGAGTAAATTTCATGGATCATTTTTCTTTGGCCCTAGTTAATCTAAGCAAACATGTTTTTGAGCTCATTTTAAAACATTAAAAAAAAAAATCTGTAAACATATAAAGAGATTTTCCTTTAAAAATCAGAAAACACATTTAAATCACATCATTTCATCTCCCATCATTACGGTTTATAAAATTATCTCTCCCCTACATATAAAAATAGTACATACTTATTTTATATTTTATCGATATTCGATATAATTCTATATAAAGCTGTATAGTTGTAAATATTGAACAAATGCTTTTATTGTACCAAAAAAAAAATTAAAATAAGAATGGCTTTTTCTGTTATTGATTTTATTTTTATTCTAGGTTTAATTTAATATGCGTTTTTTTTTTAATTTCTTTGTGGGAAAGTAAACACAAAATAATGAAATTAGTTAAATCAATGTGCCCCTGTGAATGGGAGCTCACATTAAATCTTGAAATTGCTATTTGTGTAAGTGTTTTGTCAATTATTATTTTGGGCAGAGGTGAGGATTATCGTGAGATGTCGATATTTCTGGCGAGATAATGGTGAAATAGAAGAGATCACATGGGGTATAGAAATTATTTAATAAACATTCATGAATTTTTCTTATAAATGCTCACTATGTTTGCACTGGTTGAAAAGAATGAAAAAACCAACAAGACTAGGCCGCAGGGTTAACGTCTCGTTGGCATGCAAAAAACCTATGATATAGTTGTGGTGGTGGTTGGTTCCGCAGAGCTGGAAAGCATCAGAAACATTTTCCGTGATAGCCTGCACCATTTTTTTGGTCATCGACCGGTTTCGGGCGTTCGCCCTTCATCAGGATGTTTTTGTTGAACAGTGAATAACATACGAGGTGTGTAAATTAAGTAATGAGACTGATTTTTTATCTTTTTTTTATTCAAATAAAATTACAATTCAACATTGTCCCCTTCAAAGTAACTACCTTGGGAAGCCACACAACGCTGAAGACGATTCTTCCATTCGTCATAGCAGTGCTGGAACTCGGATACTGGAATAGACTTCAGTTGGTCGGTTACGGCTGTTTGAATATTCTCCAATGTTCCAAAATGACGTCCCTTGAGGTGATTTTTCAATTTGGGGAACAAAAAAAAGTCACATGGACTCAAGTCGGGTGAATAAGGAGGCTGAGGAGCCACAGGAATGTTATTACTGGCCAAATACTCATTAATAGAAATCGCGGTGTGACACGGAGCATTGTCGTGATGCAACACCCACTTGTTTTTGATGTTTGGTCTCACACGCATGACTCTTTTTCGAAGTCTCTCAAGAACTTCTCGGTAAAAATGTTGGTTTACCATTTGGCATTGAGGCACAAATTCTTTGTGAACGATTCCTTGGCTATCAAAAAAGCAAATCAGCATGCATTTGATTTTTGACTTGCTCATTCTTGCTTTTTTTGGCCTTGGAGAGGTTGAAGTGTGCCACTGCATGCTCTGACGCTTAGTTTCTGGGTCATACTCAAACACCCAAGACTCGTCTCCTGTAATAACACGTTCCAAAAAATTGGGATCGTTTTCAATTGCTCCCAAAAAGTCAAGGCTCCTTTCCTTTCTGATGTCTTTTTGCTCTTGTGAAAGATTTTTCGGAACCATTTTTGCACAAATTTTTCTCATCCCCAATTCATTAGTCAAAATTTGATGAACGGTTGTGTGAGTCAAATTCAACTCTTCGCCGATCATTCGGACTGTCAAACGACGATCTGAACGCACGAGATCGCGGATTCTGCCAACATTTTCGTCGGTTCTTGAAGATGAAGGCCTTCCGCTGCGAGGCTCGTCTTCAATTGATTCCCTTCCTTCTGCAAACGACTTAAACCACCTAAAAACCTGTGCTCTCGACAAAACATTGTCTCCATAGGCCTGGCACAGTTTTTCAAACGTTTCCGTTGCACTGTGCCCAAGTCTGAAGCAAAACCTGATAGCACAACGTTGCTCGTAATTGATGTCACTCATTTTTAAAACGCACTGAAAAAACCTTGCTCACAAAAAAAGTCACTACGGACAGTGCAACAACTCTAGCATTTTCAAATTTGCACTGGACGTGTATCAGATGTTTACTTGCCCTACCACGCATGCGCCGCGTCTCCAGTGTTGCCAGATCGAACACTAGAAAATCAGTCTCATTACTTAATTTACACACCTCGTAGACTTTGCACAGAGCAAATACAGTTGATTGATACACTCAACTGTATATCACTGTATTTGCTCTGTGCAAGTCTATTTTATTACACTGTTCAACAAAAACATCCTGATGATGGGCGGACGCCCGAAACCGGTCTATGACCAAAAAATGAAGCTGGCTATCTCGGAAAATGTCTCTGAAATATGAAATACCTGGTCTTCAGGTTGAGTCCGTATTACGTTTGATAGAAATTCATAGTGCCCAGTGTGACCTTCTTTAGAATGGTGGCTGGTTAAGATTTTTGAAAAATCTCGTAAATTTTTTTCGTCAGCTCAGTATATAAGCTTTGCATATTCCATGATAAATTCATTACAAAAAAAAAAATTTCTAATGGATGGTGGATAAGAAGAAAATCAGTGAACATATTGTGGTCTATCAAAATTATACCGGAACTAATCTGTGAGGTGTTGATTTTTCGCAATTTTTTGGGGATACTTAATCAGTTATTAGAAATGCTTTAGAAAGCTTTGGGACCATCGATGTGGCGAAGTAGCGCTCGCTTTGATAGTTCTGGCTAACACAACGAACATCCGCAGTGTATATACGTCCTGCAAAGACTTGATTTGTGAAACTATTATGGCTTAGCGTACCCAATGCCAAACTTTAGATTACATACACATACATAAGGTGACCAATCGTCCTCCTTTAGGGAGGACAGTCCTGCTTTTGTAGTTCTGTCCTCCCTTGAAAAGTGTCCTCCTACATGTCCTCATTTTCGAAAATTTAAATTAGAACAATGGGAAAATCAAAATGTTGAAATTGATAAAAGATGGGCGGAAATATTTTACCATTTCAAAAATGAACATATTCCATATGAAAATTTAGTTATTCTTGTTGAATGTATGTTGTGCTACTCTGGAACCAATTGCAGCAGTTAAAAGAGTTTTTGTTTCAATTTATTGGTAATGATTTTTGGACCAGTGGAAAATCAAGATTGAATGTTGATAATCTAGCTGCAGCACTTACCGTAAAATTCAATATGAAGGATATTTCTTGCTCCGAAATTTCCAATATATTGTTAGAAAATGATATATTGACAAAAAATATTCATTCAATGGTAAAATAGTGGTTTAATTAAATAAATAAAAGGGATGTAAACATAATTAGTATATTTTTGTTTGAATTAATAAAATGTTTCATTTATTTACGTTGTACTTTTTTCCTACATTTTTTCGTCCTTCTTTTCATTGTAAAAAAATTGGTCACCTTAACATACATGCTTATTGAACATTTTACAAACCAATACATTCATGGCAACCAGAGTTGGTCCCTCTGTAGAACTTCTAGTGAATTTTTGCTTTATAGCAATTCCCAGTGGAATAAATAAAAAATTGTAGTCTATCCCATCTTTCACATTATTCATTTCCATTTAATAGTTTTTCTTCTTATTTGGGCAAAATTTTTACATTCTGGTTATTCATTTAAATATAAAAATAAATGTCTCATTATTCCTGAGAAATCCCTCAACATGATTTTATTATATGACATTAAATTGTATTTGTTCTTAGCAAAAACGAACAAACTTCGATTGGTCACAATATGTTCAAGAGACCAATTCAGTGCTCCCTTGAGTAGTAGAAAGATGGGTTACTATACCCTTCCCATCATTTTTATCGGCCATTTCAGGGAAGGGAATAGCTAAGTGGTTAGCGTACTGGACTTCCAAGCGGAGGTCTCGGGTTCGAGTCCAGCTGTGCTACCCTTAGATTTTTTTCTTCCTAGGAGCCTCTACAGCTCACTGTCCGGTGGATAGTCCAGTGTTGTCTGTAACAAGAGAATACTGTCTGGAGGCCGGCGTTGCAATGAATTTTATTGTTTAATTTGAGAATAAATTGATTTTCCTCGACTGTATATTGATATATGTTTATTTTTATGAGAACCCTAACATATGGCATCCCTTGTGGGGAATTAAAAAGTCGATAGAAAATAAACAGTCGAGAGTAAAAGTCTGAAAACCTTCTTGTCTGGAAGTTTTTGTTTTGTAATTGGAAAAAGTTTTCTCATTGAAATTGCCGAAATGGATGATGATAAGGTAAGAGAATATAATTATTTAAGACACAAAAATGCAAGGATTCATCGCAGACGTGTCACAACGTTAACTTTTGATAAATTAGAATTATTTTTGAAGGCAGGGAATTTAGATATGACAAGAATTGAAGAAGAATATGTAAAGGCACATGATAAAGCACTAAGATTGTTTGGAATCGATAATAAGTTGGAAGAAGTCTTGTCGGACTGGTCTGGAAAACAGAATGAATTCGAGAGTGAATTTGATAAATGTGCATTTAGAGAGAGGTGGTTAACTCTTAATCTTACGAAGTCAAAACTAGTTAGTAAGTTCAAGGAAGATGTTTGCAGTAACGCTGAGAGTAATTTAGCTCCGAGAAAAACGAGAAATATCAAACTTTTTAAATTGTAACCAAGGAAATTCGACGGCAAGTTGCAGAAATGGATAGGATTTTGGACGATGTACCGCAGAATTCACCTAGATGAGGGATTAGGAGATGATAAAAATTTCAGTATTTGTTACAGCTAACAATGGAAGGTTCACCAGCGCGAGATTTATTGGAAAGCTTCCCGCCTTCAGAAAAGAATTATCCAAAAGCAGTCGAGCAATTACAAAAGAGATTTGGGCGAAGTGGACTGCTCATTGAAATGTACGTGAGGGAGTTACTTAAGGTAGCTAATGCTCAAGCGTTTGAAGTTAGTAAGAGCGTTGGAGACACTTGGCGTTGCCAAGGATGATTTTGCGAATATGCTCTTACCACGTGTGGAGTCGTCACTCCCTGAAAATATTTTAAGAGAATGGGAGAGAAGGCGAGCATCTGAAGATGTTGAGGATGAAGGCGCAGAGCATATGCAGTTAGACCTTTTATTAACATTCTCAGACGAGAACTGGAAAGTGAACAGAGAATGTCTCTGACTCGCGAAACTTTTGCCGAGAATCCAGAGGAATGCAGACCTAACGGAGTGTTAGAACATAAAGCTTAGGGGAAATGAGGAAAGTTTCCAGTATTAATAAGAAACTATTCTGGCTCTGCCCATATAGCAAAGGTGTACTATAATACCCTATCAATAAGCTTCCACGGTAGGAAAATATTTACATACCTATACCTGGATCCAGGAAGATGAGGAATTAGGAGGAGGTATTTGTTACAGCTTACAATGGAAGGTTCACCAGCGGGAGATTTATTGGAAAGCTAAATTCCCCTTTGGGAAATTAGGATGAAATTGGATGCCTTAGAAACCTTTTGGGTCCCTGGCAAGAAATATATGGATCATGAGAAACGAATATCGACCCCAACAGCCGCTGATTTCATCAAGTCAAGTCTCATACAAGAGATATATTGAAGTGTTTGTTCTGTGAAGGAACACATCCTAGTGAGAACTGTTTCAAGGCTAGAGAGATAGGTTCGAAGATATCCAAAGAGTGCTGAAGGAAAAGGGTTGTTGTTTCTCCTGTGTGAAGTGGGGACACACTTCTCAAAAATGTAAAGTAAGAATTAAGTGCATTATTTGCAAAAGAAACATCATCCATTGCTTTGTCCGGAAAGGAAAACGAACAACTCCGAGAAAAAGGTGGCGGAAGTTGAACATAATTTATCAAATACTAATTTTAATCATGTTTTATTGCAGACACTCTTTGTGAAGGTCAGAGAAGAACGAGAATACATGGCGCGACTGCTGATAGATACAGGGTCACAGCGTTCCTATGTGTCTCAACATTTAGCCCAGTCGCTGAATTTACAACCTCTCAGAAAAGAAAAACTAGCTCATGTGTTATTCGGAGGTACCCAGACAGAGGTAAAACACCATGTCTGCTATAAGGTAAGGCTAGCAAGTCTGAATAATAATTATTGTTGAAATTTTGAAGCGCTAGATAGTGAAAAGATCTGTTCATCTCTCTCGATAGCAGCTAAGAGTCCCTGGTATGAAGAACTAAAGGCTAAAGAGATAATTTTTACGCATACACAAGAAGGCCCCACAGATATTTTCGTAGAAGCAGACATTGCAGGCAAGATCATGACTGGTAGAAGAGAAATACTCGATAACGGGCTGATAACCTTAGAAACCCTTTTGGGTTGGACCATTCTAGGTAAAGTGAAAGGACATGGCAGTGACTTCACCATACATGTCAATTTATTAACTACCGAGATTAACGTTTCAGATTTGTGGCAGTTAGATATCTTAGGGATCCCGTCCAGACTAATGTAGAGAGCAAGAGAATATTGACGCTCTATGTTATTTTCAGAAGAATGTGATTATTCACGATTATGGGCGCTATGAGTAGGATTGCCGGGGGTGGAAGACCATCCCCCATTATCCCGAAATTTTGACATGGCGAAGAAGAGACTAGAAAGTACTTTGAAGAAGTTAGCGTTTTCTGGCAAGGTAAGATATTATGAGAAAATATTTTTTGAATGGCTCAATAACGGCATTATTGGAGAGATACCTTGCGAGCAATGGGATGTAGGCCACTATTTGCCTCATCGTCCAGTATACAAAGCAATTGGTACCACCAAAATAAGACCGGTCTTCGATGCTTCTGCGAGGCCCTTCAATTCATTCTGGAATTGCTTCTGGAAACCCTTCATTAAATCAATGTCTCATAAAAGGAGTAAATATGACAGAACTGATTCCTACAATTCTTTTACGTTTCCGCTCAGAGGAAATCGGGGTGATTGCAGATATCGAAAAGGCTTTTTTGCAAATTTCGTTAAAGATTATTTACGTTTTTTGTGGAAAGACGGTTGTGGTGCTATGAGAATTTTCCGACTAAACGAGTTGTGTTCGGAATTTCTAGCAGTCCATTTTTATTAGGGGCCGTAATTGACCATCATCTCACCAGATGTAAAGAACTCGCAAAACGAGGTGGGACAAATTATTCTATAAACACAATTGTTAAACTACATCGAGGATTTCATGTTGACAATTGTGTTACGAGCCTATCTGATAAAGAACAACTGTGTTGTTTTGTAAGAGAAGCTAGAACTATCTTTAATGCTGCCAATTTTAATCTGGATGGGAATATACAGGATCTGATTATCTTGAATAGAGAGAGAGAGAGAGGACTTATTTCGAATAGAAAGAGAGATAATTTGAGATTGAACTCTCCAAATTGGGATAGAGATATAAATGGCCCTCTCACTCGGACAACTTTTTTAGCCACTACTTAGAAGCTGTTCGATGTTGTTGGAGTATCTTGTCCTACTACATTAATACCAAAATTACTTATACAGGAGACCTGAATTGAAGGAGGTGAATGGAATACCGAAATGAATGAACGAACCAGAGCAAGATTCACACAGTGGTTACAAGAGATTCCTCTCTTAGCGGGTCTAGAAGTGCCAAGGTGGATGAAGTTTAACCAGAAGGAAGCTACACTGTCTCTTCATATGTTCTGTGATGCAAGTCTAAAGGCTGTATGCTTTTTGAGAGTGGAATACCTCGAGGAAATGTCAGTGTATCTCCTTCAAGCCAGAGCAAGAGTTACCCTCTTAAAGAAAATTACTATTCCGAGACTAGAGTTGTTGGCCGCCACAGTCGGAGCCAGATTGGCGAAGAGTTTATTAAAAGAATCCATCTCACTAATGTGAATTACTAGAGTAACTTAATGACCGTGTTGGCGTGGATAAAACGGAACGAACCCTGGGGAATTTATATCTACAACCGAGTACAGGAGATACAGAAGATTAAGTGATCCAGAAGCATGGCGACAATTCCCGGCACAATGAACCCAGCAGATCTGGCCAGTCGAGAGTGTTCACCCAAGGTTCTCATCCAATCGAGATGGTGGGAGGGGCCCCCATGGTTGCGATTATCTGAAATTGAATGGCCTTATGCATACACTGACCCTGATGTAGAAGAAATACTAGAAGAGAGAAGAAAGACTGTGGTTGCATACAAGTGGGAGATAATTGCTTGAGCATCCCCTTTCATTACTTCTCTAAATATCACATGAGTTAAGATGTGTGTGATGGATATTTAGGTTTGTTAACAACTGTCGAATGCGGAAAGACTCACGAATTTCCGGGAATCTGTCAGTGAATGAAATAAATTTGGCTGAAAAAAATTGTACTTAAAGAAGTACAGAGAGAATCGTTTCGAGGATCTACGGATAAAAAAATAAAAAGATTGAAGCTGGATTTAGATGCAGATGGGATTCTTCGGATAAGAACTCGCTTGTGGGCAAGAAAAGACACTAAGGATTTCCGTGCTCAGGTGATTTTGCCGTCTGACCATCAAGTGGTAGAGAAGATGATTTTGGAAATTCATCGCCTAAATGGGCATATAATTGGCTAATATCTGCTGAATACAATTAGAAAAAAATATTGGGTCATCAGAGGCAGGCAGACAATCTAGAGGTTAGTTCGAAATTGTGCTATTTGCCAGCGCTATATGGCAGAACACTTGAATACAGAAACACCCCCATTACCGGAAGACAGAGTTAGAGATGCGAGAGTATTTGAGGTAACAGGAACAGACTTTGCAGGGCCTCTTATATTAAAGGGCGGAGAGAAAGCTGAATTTGTATGTTTACTTATGCAGTGTATCGGGCTATCCACTTGGAAGTAGTGCCATCGCTTTCAACAGAAGCCTTTATGAGAGCCTTTCGAAGATTTATTGCTCGATATGGTAGGCCTTCTCTTATGTACAGCGACAATGGCACTAATTTTGAAAGATTTGATAATGCAAGTAGAAAATTAGATTGGAACAAAATTACCAAGCAATATGCCATTGAGAGAATAGAGTGGCGGTTTAATCCGCCCTCAGCTGCATGGTGGGTAGGCTTCTGGGGACGATTGACAGGAATATTGAAGACGCTACTTAGGAAGATGCTGGGAAGGGCTTGTCTTACTCAGGAAGAATTGGAGACCATAATGTGTGACTATGAAGCTCTAATCAATTCTCGCCCAATAACCAATATGTCAGAAGATAATGAGGCGCCCGTTCCAATATCACCGAGAATGTTTCTCCAAGAAACTCAAGAAGGAGGAGTTCCTGACTTGGACTTGATGGATTCCAGTAGCTTCAATAAGCGATTGAACTATTTGAATGACGTGAGGAAGAAATTAAGAGAGCGCTTTAGGAGTGATTATCTTGGACAGCTTTCACCATCAGTTAAAGAAGGTAAGAGTTCTAGAGAACCGAGAATTGGAGAAGTCTTACTAATAGGCTCAGATAACCAGAGTGGATTGGCCCATTGGCCGTGGTAGAAAAAATCATTGCTGGTCGAGACGGTAGATGTCGGCTTGTTGAACTACGGTCCGCTGAGGGTAAGCTGCACCGCTATCCAAAGAATATTCCCTTTGGAAATATTCTCCGTGATAACGCGAAGTGAGGTTCCTGACCAAAGCGGAAAGGATTTGTCAGATGGGATATCAACCAATGTGCCTAAGGAAGAACAAATTCTGAAGAAGACGAAGTGCGGAAGAGTCGAGAGGCTACCGCTGAAATTTCTGTAAGTCTTTGTTGAAACGCTCGAGCGTTTCAAGATGGGAGAATGTTGAGAATTATAGCCGCTGTCGATGATGGTTATGTATCGATTTGTTTTAATGTTAGGAAAAGAATATTCATTTTTTCATATACACGATTTCGCGGCTTGTGTTGTTTACCTTCTTACTCTCATCCTTGTTTTTTGGTTTTACTAATCTGTATGTGCCTAATGTTTCTTTGTTTACTTAATGTGCATAGTTTTATTGTTTAATTTGAGAATAAATTGTTTTTTTCCTCGATTGTATATTTATATATGTTTATTTTTTTGAGAACCCCAACACCGCTTTCACGTAGTAGATGCCATAAACACTGGGTTAAGTAACTTATGGTTTTTATCAAAGCGAGATTCAATGCTCATTGATATAAATCGACGTGTTCTAGACCGTGTTTGTTCTTCATGATAAGTGATTATATTGGAAACATGTTCTATTTGGAACAATGCTGAAGCTTATGTTGAATGATTTGACAAACATTTCGGTTATTTTAACAGAGATAAAAATTTTAACAGATTTAGATACGAGAAAAAGGCCATTGCGTACTAAAAAAACTCTAGTGGCTTTCTTAGAGTCAGTACTTTGTCCAGTATGCAAGAGTGAATGAGTGTGTTGTTGATGGGAGTTTTCCTTTAGATACTCTAAACCCAAGTAGTAGTTGCTTACATCAAATAACTCTGCACATTCTTTGCATATTGTGTGAACGTTAGAGTGTCAGTACAAATGTGTACTTGTAATTAGGCTAGGATATCTGCAGAAGCGGCTAGACCATTTCTTCCTGCGGGATTCTCCCAGTTCTAATCCGATAGATCATATACGAGAGAATATAGGCCGCGGCTGTTAAAGACGTTTCCCTCAATTAGCGAACTATTAAGGAGTTAGAGAAGGACATCTTTCATCTCATATTCAGTCGAATTGAAGAATGTTATCCACGTTCACAAAACACGTTAATAAATTTCTCCGTTAATTGTTGGTCATTTATTTTCCTCCTTTGAAATAGTACAGTGTTTAGGTTAAACATAAATACTTTTACATTAAACTGTAAATAATGTCAACACTAAAACATGTTCCTTCAATGTGGTGCAATTTCTTTTTGGCACGCAGTTTAGTTTGTATTGAACGACATCTTGCGTAAGATCTTAAACTTGCCCAAATAATTTGACATGCTCTATAAGAAATATTGCTTAATAAAAGAGTCGTGCTGCAGTAAAAATAAAAAAAGAAAGAAAATGCTCTATTTTTTTTTCTTTAGTTTTTGTAAAGTATTTTTTTATTATTATTCATAAATTTTAAAAATATTAAATATTGAAAGCATTATTCTGTTGATTTTAATTGATTTATTTCTACTAGATAAATGAATTGTTAGTTAAATTATAATTTCAAGTTTATATAATATTGATAAAAACTTAATTTGTTTTTTTGTTTTGCAGGCACATCCAAATCCATCCGTAAATTGGTCTGAAATAGCCTTAAAGGCCTTGAGGCTTCCAAATATTATGTATCAAGACGTACCATGTAAACCGTTAGATTTTTATACATGCCCATTTAGAAAGTCAAAAATTGACAGGTATAAAGGTTATACTTAAATATACCTTATGTATGTACACTTTCTCTTTATTATTATTATTTTAGTTTTAAGGAAGTTAATAGTTAGCTATTAAATTTGAAAACATTACATCTGCAACTCGTAGTAAATTCTACGATTCCACTAAATTATTTAAAATATTTCAGACAGAATGCGTTAGTTTACTGTTTGAAAGAAATCTAACTTGCGCTATCTTTGAGAGGAACTTTGGGTACGAACAAGATATCATGTTTCAGAAGTTTTATAGAATACAAATGATCTATTCCAAACTTGGGCTAACTGACTCAAGTTGTGGCCAGTATATGGACAACCACACTTTTGAGCTCCAGGCCTAACTCTTTTGATGTTTCATTAAAAAAAAAATCAAAAAGAGAATATCAACGTCACACTTTGGCCGCAGCGCTGGCTGTTCCATTTAAACATATTTGATCCCATTTTTTTTTATAATCTTTAGAATTTAGTAACCATGTGCTGACTTTTGTTACTATTATTATGTGCACAAAATTTAACTTTCTCATACTGCTTGAAGAGAAAGTATTATGGCAGTGTCAAATTTTCACGATTGAGTGTTGGAATCGGAAACACATGTTCTAAAATCCCTTGAATATGAAAAAGAATTATACTGAATGATTTTTTTTTTTTTTTTATGTCGTTGTGAACAAAATTTATAAAAAAGCAAAATTCGCAGGAAGCTTAAACTTGATATTCTATTCATATAGATGGGACAGAATTTTTTTTTTTTTTACTGCGCCTAGTATTTGGCATTTTTTTGTCTGCCATACATACAACTTCTTGCTGCTCAGTACAGTGCCGTCTCTTTTTCGATATCCCAGGAGCTGATCCGGTGTCTGATGTCCTCAGAGATCGGGACAAACATCAAGGTGGTCTTCATTATTTCACCCTCACCACGCAGTATACAAGAAGGGTCTCCTGCCAAACCGTTACGGTGCAAATGCGCCTGTGAGTAGCCACGGAAGCATGTCACACCCTCTTTCCTTGTCAAATTTCTCTGAATATGACTGCCTCTCTCTTTAGGTGGTTCCCAACACTTACCAAGAGCCTCTATTGCATGGAAATTGCTTATTGTTTTCACGATATCAGCAGCAATAAGTCGACTCATCGCCTAATAGTCGGTGGAGCGTAGGCTGATCCATAATGGCACCGAATTTGGCAAGCTCATCATCAACTTCGTTGCAGTGGATGTTACATTGTGAAGGAAAAAGTATTATATGCATGATGCAACTATCATAAATGACAGATTTCTCTTACTGCAATTGACACAGTTATGAATGACAAATTTTTCTTCAAATTTATAAATCTTACTAGATGTCTGCGCCTTCAATGTTATATCAATGGAAGAATCTAAACTATCGTAAAAGCTTACCATCAAACCACCTTAAATGAATATTCTAGGAAGAAATTATAACTAGTATTCCTAATTTAATTAATTCAGTCACTGTTTTTATGGAGAAAAAAAAAAAAAAAAAACTGTTCAGTAAAAACGCACTTCCGGTCAACCGATTTTCTTCAAACACGGAATTTTGGCAACATATTTAATTCTAATTAATATTATTTAGATAAAAGAACATATAATATACTAAGATGACACTTTAGAGGGGAGCATAACTCCACACCTTTCCCCCCCAAATACCCTTTTTTCGAAAAATTGTAAACATCTGATAGCCAAACGGAATGCCAAGTTTAAACTTCCTGCGATTTTTGCTTTTTAAGCTATGTTGTTAACAAATACATACTCAAACAGATCATCTTCAAAAAAAAAAAAACTTTTTCGGGCCCAGGGAACCTCAAAAAGTGTTCTCTGATGAAAACTCGAAATATCGAAAATTAGAAGATCGCAATCTTTCCTCTTAGCATTGCGTGTTATAAAGTAATAAATCTATAGAATAGAGTAATAAAGAAAACTAAAAACTGTATTTATAAAAGTTTTAAGTACAAAAAGTAAGAGTCCACATTCAAGTTAAATGTTTATATGGAGTATTTCATTCTTTAAACAATAATATACTTAACCTAGAATGGTATGAATAAATTCAACTGTTTTGCATATTAGTACGCACAATTGAACATACCTACTACTACCTTTATAACTAAAAATATAATCTACCATTTTTGTATTCATACAAATCATACTGTAATGCCCTTGAAGTACCAAGGGCAACTTCCTCCCGCTTCACCATTGTTTCCCTTTCTGTTATTATATAATATGTATATACTCCTTTAATGTATTTTCATATAGAAAAAAAAAACAGTAAATATTTTTTGCAATATCTATGCTGGAAATCTGTTATATTCCCAGATCAGTATAAGGGAAATAATTCATAACACGGAAACAGTATCACCAAGTCCATTTCATAAAAAGCACAATCGTCACTCCCCGCTCCAGAATTCTGCAAAGTCAGAGGAATCATTCAGTGTACCTGATACTCTACATGATTTCTTTGGCATGATTTTTATTCCAATGTTGTTTTGGTTGGGTCCGTAGAGCTGGAAAGCATCAGAGTTATTTTCTATGATAGCCTGCTTCTTTTCATGGTCATCGACCGGTTTCAGGCGTTCGCCCGTCATCAGAATGTTTTGTCCAAACAGTATGATAACATAGAGCAAATTTAGTTTATACACTGTTTTGACAAAACATCCTGATGATGGGCGAACGTCCGAAACCGGCGTTGACCACGAAAAGAAGCAGGCTATCACGGAAAAGATCGCAGATTTTATTTCAACTTCTTTTAAGTTTTCTTATTTACTATTTATATTAAGGATTAGTCTTCCTTCCGCCAATCAATTTTCTTTTTATTTGAAGAGAATTGCAAACAAGAAAATTTTTGCTCCAGCAGTTTTGGCATTTTCATGAATGTCTTCAGTAAAAGCTACTCATCTTTCGCTTTTCTCCTCCAGTGGTTTACAACTGCCTGCGATTCTTATACTTGAATTGGTTATCTTTGTTGCATTTGTAATTCCTAGATTTTATTCTTGACAACATCCAGTTGCCTCAGATTAATAGCAAGGCGCCAACAGATCACCTTCATACTGATGTATGATGTCTTATAGGCAAGTCATTTAAAAAAATAAAAAAGATACACTACTTTCTGCATATAGAATAAATTGCGCACGTACACAGAAAAAAAGAGCAGGTCAAATGAGCCGCGAGTTTACACCACGACGTATAAGGAACGACTGTCTTGCCTCTAGTTCCCTCTAAGAATTGGTTTTACCTTTTGTTTCTGATGGGAAAGTAGTTAGTTCTTAAAATATAGCCTATATAGCCTCATGCTGTTTAAACTTGAAGTATTAATATTTTGTTATCATTTAATTTTACATAAAATCGCAACTTTTAATTTTATTTTTTTTTGTGGATATTTGGAGTCAAACTGTATTAACTTTAATTTTTATACAAATTTTATTGGAAAGCCATTGTTAACCCGCAATGTGTAGAGCCGGCTCAACTCTTAACTTGTCCAAGTTGAAAACCTACCATTCATTAACGTTTTTGAATTTTTATATGTGCTTTGTCAAATATAAAAAAGACATTGCCAGTAATAAATATTGCGGCCATATTAACTATTTTTACAAAAACGTTTTTTAGAAAATGTAAAACTTTAATAAGATTCATTTTTCTCTCTCTCTTTTTCAGATTTTTAGGTAGCGAAAACAGAGATACATTTTTTACAGACACTCAAAGAAGTAGAATTGTATACGAAATATTGTCCACGTGCATGTTTGGCAAAAAGAAAAAAGGAGAAGTTGGTATTTGTCGTTTAATTGATGAAGGAGTGTTTTCTACAGCTTTCCCATTGCACGATGTAAGTAGTTTAAAGCCTTGATTTCACCACGTCTGGGATGAAATGCAAATTTCATTATTCGACTCATCCAATTCTGATCTAAGTATCGTTTAAAGATTCTATAATAAAGCACCGGAGAAGGAGTGTTTAATATAGTATGTATGAATTTCCGATAAACTGTTTAAAAAATATTGATGTTATGATAGTTCAGAATAGCATTTAATTAAGAGAGGGAGTCCAGGTACTTCCTCAATGTGTTGGAGGTCGAGTGTCTGGAAATGCCATCTTAAAGAATTATGTTCAAGCTGAATAGTATTTTCTTTTACAAATTTCATCATTTATATAGCTTCAGGAGGGCAAATATAAGGAAAATCAAAACCAAAAATAAGAAATTTTGAGAAATAGAGAAAACATCGGGGATTTTATCTTTCGCAGCATGCACATTTTTCATGTTTCAGATCGGTTTCGGATTCTCATCCATCGTCAGTTTAAGGTTTTCATTTAATTCGTGTTAAGAGATGACTTCAACTAAATGTTTATATCACGATGTTAAATTTGAAAATGAGAGATATCATAAATGTTTGAAGTTAATGGGGTGAAGTTGTTCGCGTCTGAGATAGTTCTCACGCGCCCCCTCGATATCGAACTAAACGAACAATATCAGTCGCCAGCGTAGCCTATTTGTGCTGGGCCGCAAGACGTAGAATGGCTAAATTGCCGAAGTTATGAAATAGGAAAAAAAAATAGGTTTTGAGGAATATGATAGTGTGAGAAGGAAAGAGTTAGAGATGGAATAATTTAGGAATGTAAGAAATAAACTGGTTAGATATGCTGAATACTTTATAATAAATAGTAAACCAAACTGCACGTACTTTACACTGTTGAATGATATTAGAGAATAAGATAGCGAGAGAATAATACAGAGAGACAGCTGGCTGAGTATTAGAAATAAAAATGAGTTTGCTGACCGATGTCAATAACAGTATTAAACTGTTCTTAGGGCTAGCTCGCCTGTATATATGTATATAGAATCTCCCTCTCTAGTCTGGCCTAGGTTACAAGGAACATTGTTTTTATTGGAGAAAAATAAAGTCGTTCAAGTAGTATATATATTTGTTCCCCTATCTTTTGCAAATTAATACAATTTGTACGTAAACGTTTAAGTATAACTTAAAAATAATCCTTCTTGTATTAATAAATATATGTAATAAACAGGGTCCATATGAATTAAAGAAGAGCAGATGCTGTACATTAAATCAAAGACAAGTACTGTATCAATATTGGGCCCGCTGGGGATGTTGGTACCGTTATCAACCCCTAGATCATATTAGAGAATATTTTGGAGAGAAAATTGCGATCTATTTTGCGTGGTTGGGTAAGTAAGTAATTTTAAATACAATAAATATTTGTCTAGTTTTTTAAAATTTTGTTTCCTATATATTTCCCATTCTTATCTTTCTTATCAGCGCTGTGATAATATTATTTATGGTTAAAATTGTAGAACAAAGAATCTATAACAGTTTGTATACATTCAACGTGATGTTTTATTATCTACTGTTAGGAAAGTTATGTAAATGATAAAAGAAATATTTAAGATCTCCCATATGTGAAGAGATTTAGGAAGAAGATTGAGGATGATGCCATGGACCTTTGCTTGATTCTTTCAACATGAATAATACTTACCAAAATAACTTTCAACTAGCCATTTACACAGATTATGTCGACAGTAGATGGTTTATTACCCAATTAAATATTATTTTTATGGGTAAAAATAGATTTAAATGTACAGATTAACTTGCTCTGTGGCTCTGTGTCGGGCATTTTAAAATATTGGGAGCCAACTTATATGACTTCTAATCCTGTTTCTTCCTGCATTATGTTTTATTGCTATTTCGACTTTATTATCCTTATGATAATCACTTGCAAGGACTTTTTTTAATCAACAAACGTTCAGTCTACTCTTGTAGCTTCTACATACTTTGTTATAATTTTTTGTTGTTAACATAATATTAATTTGAATTTCCATAATAAAGGATGATGCCATAAAAAGGGATGATGCTGTGTGACATCTATTTCAAATTCCCAGTTCGTTTGTAATATTAAGTTTGAAAAACAATAAATAATAATGGCGCTGCAGCTATGAACTATATATGTCCGCTGCGAATAAATGTACGAGTATATGAAATCACGCGTGCAATATGTCCATTTTTTATGCAGTTCATAATGAGACAAGAACCCTTTCAGTTAGATCGCCAAGATCATATCCACGTGAAGATCATAAAACTTTATGCCAAGTGATTCATTTGGTCAAGCAAGACTAGTGTGCTATTTTTGACGAGTTCTTTTTTTTTAAATTTAGTGTTGCTATTTTCTTGTAAGCTTCCACTTAAGCCCAGTGCTTTTACCAAATGGATGGGTCCCTTAGGAAGAGTGGGCTATCACGTCTCCAGGGATGTTGGCATATCTGCGTGCAGTCCTGGCAAACAACACGAACATTTCGTTGACATGCCATCCACCACTTATATATACCTGATACATCTACTTAGCGTATCTACACGCAAACTCTAACTCACTATCAACGCACTAATGACGCCCACACGTATAACACTTTACAGAAGCTACATAATGATGATGGGAAGTGCAGGGTGCTGTGAATCTACAGTACATAATACCACCCAAGTTTTTAACGTCTGACAGTCCCTGGCCTTTCAAGAGCCTTTGCAACATGGGGTTTAGTTGTATCTTATTGTAATAAACATAATAAATATAATTAATAAATTATTTATTTATACTTAAATATTATTTTCTGTTTAGGTTTTTATACAGCATGGTTATTGCCGGCGGCTATTGTAGGCCTATTAGTATTCTTGTATGGTGTGTTTACAATGCATTCAAACACTTTAGCGAGAGAAGTTTGTGAAAGCCAGGGATCATTTAAAATGTGTCCATTATGCGATGAGAACATTGGTTGCAGATATTGGGATTTAAGCGATATCTGTGGTTATTCTAAATTAGCATATCTATTTGACCATCCTGGTACTGTATTCTATGCAGTGTTCGTCTCATTTTGGGGTGAGTTTCTTTCTTTTCTTTTTTTTTAAGAATTTGATGATAAAATGCAAAGATATTATAGAGCGAGTTACTTTTACATTCTTTGTCGGGATAAACAACTCCTCTTTTTTCAACATATTTATTTTTACATGTTAAAAACAGGGACGTTTCGACCTAAAGAGATCATCTGCAACCCATAAATGAATACATATTTTCTTATTTACTTACATTGTTGTTAGAGATAGTTATATTACAACATAGCTTAGACAGCTACAACCTACAGCAGGTAGACAGTCTACAACCTAGACAGCTATTTTACATATTTATTGATATAAATTATGGCTATTACTTTATATGGGGAATTAGGGAAGGGATAAAATCAGTGGTAGCGCCCTGGCCTTCCACGCGGAGGTACCAGATTTGAGTCCAGCAATGCTGCACTTGATTTTCTTTTCCTCCTAGGAGCCTCTCCAGCACACTTGCTCACTGGTGTTGTCTGTAGCTAGATAACACTGCTCGGACTCGGTGCCCGGGAGTGCACTGAGAAGACTCCGGAGGGCACAATAGATCTGTCAGGTCGCAGTGTAGTATCCCTAAAAGTGTCTAAGCTAAACTTACCTGGGGAATTAGTTCATCATTCATCATCAATTGGTAGAATGATGAATTAATTTCCTAGGTAAAAAATAGCCATCATCATGCTATTGTAATATAAATGTCTATAACAACAATGTAAGTAAATAAGAAAATATTATTCTTCATTTATGGGTTGCAGATGATCTCTTTAGGTAGAAACGTCCCTGTTTTTAACATATAAAAAAAATGTGTAGTTGAAAAATCGAGGAGTTATTATCACCAATTTATCCCTACAAAGAATTAAACATCATGATTCTCCTCACTAATCTTACCTTAACAATAAATTACTTTTATATCGTTTTAAAATTTCCAGCTGTAACATTCCTTGAATATTGGAAAAGAAAATCAGCATCCTTAGCCCATCATTGGGATTGTATGGGATTTCAAGATGAAATTGAAAGGCCAAGACCGGAATTTGCCGCAAGAGCGCCTTTTTTAGAAAGAAATCCAGTCACTGGAATACAGGAACCATCGTTTCCAAAATCACTGAGGAATAAACGGATAGCAGCCGGTCTTGGAATTGTATTTCTTATGGTATAAATCAATTTTAATAGACCAATTAATACCCGTACTTACTATTTTTATTATGACTAAAATATCTGTTAAAATTTTTCAGATATCGTTGGTAATAATCTTTATAGTAGCAGTGATAATATATAGGGTTCTAGTATCCATACCATTATTTCAAAATGTAACATTTCGTTCACAAGCCCAAGCCATAGCCAATGTATCTGGAGCTGTGGTTAATTTAATTATTATCATGGTAATGAGCAGAATTTATGAAAATCTTGCATATAGACTAACATCATGGGGTAATTAATAGTTTATTTTATTTATCTGTTATTACCATTTTAGGTAATTAAAATTATTGCAGTATACTATATTACTATTAAGTAGCGAGATTAATATGGTTAAGATCTAGAAATACTAAAGCGTGAAATAGTGATCGTGAAATGGGGTCTAGCAAAAGGATTTAGAAAACTTAGAACTTTTGTTTCTTTAAACTCAGGGAAATTTCTATTTCTGAAAAAAAACTGATGTAAAACAACCACACAACTTTCTCTTACTCCTGTAGAAACAAATAATTATATAATGAAATGACAAATTTTATCTATTTATTCTAATATAAATTAGTGGTGTGGGAGACAATTACCGATCTACGAACCTAGACAGGCAGGTAGAGAAGTGGTTACCTGGTTGTCCAGAAGAGCGCTTCAATAACTTTAACTAACTCCATATAACATTTGAAATTTTTGACGCCACAAATTCCGCACAATCTAAAATCAATTTTTTATTGAGAGAGAATATTTCAAATAAAAATGATTGTTATATATCTGAGCAGTTAGCATTCCAAGTTTAAAGGAAATCGTTATAGTCGTTAACGAGAAAATTCAAAAAAAAAAACTTAGAAACTTATTTTGCAGAGTGCACTTCCGGTTAACCAATTTTCTAAAAAATTTTAATTCTGTCAATGCTTCCATTATATATATATGTACTTTAGAGGAAAGCATAACCCTATTGTTCCTCTAGAAACCCCCCAAAAAAATCAATCTTCCTTGGAAAATGTTTCAAATAGAAGTCATACGTTTTTGAGTGTTCAGATAGTATATATACGAAGTTTAAAGAAAAATCGGTGAGCCATTTTCGAGAAAATTACGAAAACTGAAACAACAACATTAAGTAATGACGCACTTCCGGTGGGTGGATGGAAATAATGGATTTAGCCCAAAATCTTAGTGCCTGATGGGGTGCTATATCTAAACGGAAAATCAAGTTTGAGCTTACCTGCGAGTTTGAGATATTCTGCTAACATACACAGGCACACATACATTCATACAGACCATTAACTAAAACCCCGTTTTTTTCGTATTCAGGGGACTCTAAAACATGTTTTTCCGGTGGATACGAAAACTGGCACGATTGTAAAACTTCCTCTTACTAGTAGTAAGAGAAAGTAAAAAAGAGAATTGATTTTTGAAGGGTTTTAAGAGAGCTGCTTACTTAGGCTTCCCTCTTAGCTCGAATTTTATTATTGTGCAGACCTAATTTTTCAGTTTAAGGGCGGTTAAATGAAAATGTAAAAAAAACAAAAAAAAAAACGCGCAAATTCACTATGCAGAGAGTTGCATTAGCAATTGTGTATCTTGATCTTTTATTTTAAGATACTGCAATGACAACACAATCGATATTTTAAATTAATCATATTTAAAGCAAATTATATTTTTCATTCAAATAATATTGTAATCATTTTTTCTAATTTTTCTAAAATGTATATACATGCTTTTAAATTGTATTTTCAAACTGGCTAACTAGTATTTGGTGACATTTTGTTTACAGAAATGCACAGAACACAAACAGAGTTCGATGATAATCTAACGTTTAAAGTATTTATATTTCAGTTTGTAAATTTTTATTCATCTATATTTTATATAGCATTTTTTAAAGGAAGATTTGTTGGCTATCCTGGGAGTTATACACATATAGTTAAATTAAGAAACGAAGATGTAAGAAGTTGTTTTTTAAATAAATAAAAATGTTTAATATGAACAGCTGTTGAACAGATGTGATTTTTAATAAAAATAATTTTCAGTGTAGTGCTGGTGGATGTTTAATAGAACTAGCTCAACAATTGGCCGTCATCATGATTGGCAAACAAATTATAAATAATGCTCAGGAAATATTAGTTCCAAAAATTAAAGCTTGGTGGCACCATAGAAAGGTAACCATACAATAATTATTGTTATTATTTAGCAATAATTTTCATAATTCGTATAATTTTAAATATCTATCATATTTGCCTATCTTAAGGATGTCCTGATAAACAGTGTCTGTGATAACACACTTGTAACAGAGCAAAATTAGGTTTACAATTCCTAAATGTATGAGTATTTAACAGTTTAGTGAAATTACAGTTGTCAAACTGGTTTCGAGCGATGGATGATTGCACTTGGCAATTTTTTAATATATAATCGGAAACGAAAAACCATTTGACATGATAGTAATGCTTATTTTCACACCAATGATTTAAACAAAAAATAGCATATGCATTAGATTCACCCGCTATTTATAGATAATAAGGTATTTTCATCCCGATGCATAGCTGGATATTTTTTTAAAATAAATACCTTGTAGTAAAATTTTATCAGT
This sequence comes from Triatoma infestans, assembly GCA_011037195.1. Classification (NCBI taxonomy): domain Eukaryota; kingdom Metazoa; phylum Arthropoda; class Insecta; order Hemiptera; family Reduviidae; genus Triatoma; species Triatoma infestans. The sequence continues at coordinate 414,098 of JAAEAF010000008.1, forward strand.
AACTTTACGTTAATGAAAAACTAATTCCGATTTTATATTGCCCATACAAAATTGTCTTATGTCTCAGATTTTATATTCGTACAACTGTGGAATGCGATAGATCTTTAGGAAAACTGCCCTGGATTTCTCTTTCGCTCATAAAAGGCAATTTTGTCTGCTCTTTCCATGAAAACTCTGTAATATTTTACAGGTAAAATTGCCCAAGAGAAGAAAATCCAGATGGGAAGAGGATTATCAATTGGTGGATAATGAAGGCCTATTTGAAGAGTATCTAGAAATGGGTAATTTTTTTACATTCCTTTTTATACAAAATTTCTACATTTTTATTCCTTTTGGCCAAAAAATGTAGAAATGTGTCGTTCCAAAATTATACATGTCTCTATACAAAGAGATACATGCAATTTTGGTGGAAGAAAAAGAAATGTATATAAAATCAGAAGAATTCACATATTTCTCCAAAAGTTTAATAAAAACAGAAATTATATTTAGTTAAGGTTAATGAAACAAACAAAATTATGGTCGCTGGGGGACAAAGAAAAAAAATCTTTGATAAAGTTGATTTTTTTTCTCGACGTTTCGGACACTTTGTCTCCTTCTTCAGTAACATGGTTGGGGGGGGAGAAAACAACAAAAATTATAAGTATGTAGCTAACAGTTAACATGTAAACAAAGAGTGTGAGATCCCGGATTCGAATCCACATGCCGTCCGGTGATGGACAGTGTTGTCTGTAGCTATAGAACACTGCTCGGAGGCCAGCAGTGGTCTGAGAAGGCTCCGCGGGGCACAATAGATCTTTAACGCATATTATCGCCTTCAAAAAAGTGGCATTACAGACTAGAAAAATAAAAAAGATTTTTAAGGTAAACTTTAATTATTACAAATATAACAGTAAAAACACCCACAGGACTTTCTGCTTAATACATCACAAAAAACTGAAAAAACCATTCATGAAGTGGCACTTCCGGTTGATGGATGTTGACCGAAATCTTCGTGTCTGATGCGGCGGTAGTATATAAACGGAATACCGAGTTTGAGCTTCTTGCAACTTTTCATTTTTGAGTTACGCTGTTAACAAACACCACACACACTCATACAGACTAGTCATAGAAACCATTTTTCTTCGTATTAAGGGGACCTCAAAAGATTCCAGTGATAACTCATTTTCAAAAATCTGGCACGATCGCAATACTTTTTCTTGCTGGCATAAGAGAAAGTAAAAAAGGTGAATAAGAATGTAATGCCACTCTTTGTTTAAGGTAACTGTAGTAGTTACAGTTAAATAATATTTTCACTTTTTTTTTCCTGTCCTTCCTGAAGAAGGACACCAACAGTGTCTGAAACGTCAAGAAAAAATAAACTGCTAATGCCGACCATTATTTTGCTTATTTCGTTTAATAAAAATATTTTTAAATCGATTTCATATCTTAAGGATCTTAATAAAACCTTGTAATTTTATTTATTTATTTATTTTTTGTTTACTAATTCAGTTATTTTGTTTTTTCATTTTATTTGCAAGTTCTCCAGTTTGGATTCATAACAATATTTGTGGCCGCATTTCCATTAGCTCCATTGTTTGCTTTGTTGAATAATTGGGTTGAGATCAGATTGGATGCACAGAAATTTGTATGCGAAACACGACGTATAGTTGCGGAACGTGCAGAAAATATTGGAATATGGTTTAAAATATTAAATATGCTCGCACATCTTGCTGTTATTAGTAACGTAAGATTTTTTTGTTGCTTTTATTTTAATTTTCCATTGAATCCTATTTTTCATAATTTCATTACAATTTTTCTTTTTCAGGGTTTTTTAATAGCATTTACTTCAGAATTTCTTCCAAAACTATTATATCAATACGATTACAATTGGAATTTAGAAGGTTATATAAATTTCACTTTAGCCTATTCACCAAATGGTACATTGTCCCAACAGTGCAGATATCGTGGATTACGTGATGAATTTGGTAATCATACACCATTCTTCTGGCGACTTTTGGCCGTTCAATTTGCTTTTGTTATAATTTTCGAGGTAATTATATTTTTGAAAGCTATATTATGAAAAAAGAAATATATCTATATTCTAGAAATTATAGATGAATTTATAATATAAATTCAATATTTCAGCATGTAGTGTTTGGAGTGTGTAGACTAATAGATATATTGGTACCAGATATACCGGAAAGTCTTGAATTAAAGATAAAACGTGAACGATATCTGGCTAAGCAAGCGCTTCAAGATTCGGATACAATAATGAAGGTAAATTTTTTAACTATGATGCTGTATTTATTTTTAATGAATAATAGGATGAAGTGATTCAAAACGAGTAATTATATGTTCAACAATTTGGAATTTATATACCTTGTTTGATAAGAATTCAAATGCAAATCTCAACTCTGAGCTTCTGCTGAAGATAAATAATTTTATTAATTTAAAAGGAAGCTATTTTTATAATTAAAACAAAATTCCAGTGTAAAATACTCACGCGACTTTCTCTACTGCAATTTACATGCAGTTCTTCAAACATGGCATTCTTTACCAAATATTTAATGACATCAATACTAAAAAGGTTGGAGAACCTAAACTTATAATGAAAAGACACTTTTTGAGTGAAACGTGTGTGTGTTCCCACAGATAATTTTTTTTTTCTGTAAAAAAAAGGTCCAAATAAAAGTGATAGGTATATATATTTAGTTATTATATCAAGTTTAATGAATATCGCAGAAAACAAAAGAAAAAAAGTTTATCTTCAAACTCTGAATTTTTGCAACAACTTCTGTAATTTGTATTACCATATTATGTAGCTATAGAATCGTATATTTTAAATGGAAATGGATCCTTAGAGAAAAGCCACCTCTCTCTCTCTTTCTCTCAGAATCCCTCTAAAAGAATTTTTCTGGAAAAAACATTACAAATAAATGTGACAGACTCACGACTTTGTATTTAGTTTGTATACAAAAACGTTAATAAAATCGTTGAACTGTTTTCAGGAAATAAATTAATTGTAATTTAGTAATTCGGTTAGCCGATTATGACCAAGTGCGATATCACAGACTTGCACTGTTTATCAATACATTCCTCAAGCTGGGTGGTACGCCCGAAACCGGTCGGTGACCACAACATGAAGCAGTCCTATGACAGAAAAAAAAATCTCTTGCTGCTTTCCATCCCTGTGCCCCTAACTACAACAAACCAAGTCACCTGCGTAGAACTAGAACCTAAAGTCTCAGCTTTGCGGTTTTTAAGTCATGCTGATCATATGTATGCTCACACATACAGAAAGAGGGAGAGAGGCCAAATTCTAAAAACAACTTTTTTTACGAAAATTTCCAATCCACCTCAAAACATCAAACATTTCCAATGAAATCTTAGATTCGAAAATTTGACACTATTACAGTATTTCCTCTTAGAAAAGAAACAATAAAAATCAATTAATATATATATACATTTAATATTAAATTTTATGAAACACTTAATCGGTATGTTATTACCGATTATCGGTATGCTTATTACGATGAGATATGTTTACTTGGTCGATATGTAGCAAATCTCTTAAGTGGACATTATTTTGAAAAATATCCAAAATAAATAACCATTTAATATCTAGTAAAGTTTTCACTTTAGATGAAGAGAATATTTTTAAATTGTATTTTAACATTTATTTTGTTTGTTTTTTTTTACAATAAAAATCATGTATAATATCTTGAATTTTCTTATAAATATATGAAGTTAACACTTGGGAAATGGAGCCGTAACAGGAGGAGAGCACCTTCCTTATAAGATTAAGTAAATTAAGTTTTTACTTGACATTTGTCAATGCTATTAGTTATAGCAACAAAATTAAGGACAACATAATAAAGAAACTGGCTAATGCAACTTGCCATAGATTTCCAAAGCTTATTTAATATTCAGGTGATCTTTAGTTCATATCACCTGCATTAATTTTCTACTATTTACAAATGTTTTCCCCCACAATGTTTAATATATGGTGCATAAGTTGAAAAAAAAAAGTATATAAAATTTCATTTTACAATTATTAAATCAAAATAGATCGGCATTATAATTAAGCCTTCTGTATGAAATAACAGTTCTGTCTTGTTTTTTCTATAGATTCTACTTAAAAAAAATCAATTTATTGCAGTCTTCACCCAAATAGTTATATCTAATCTCTTTGTATACTCGGGAAGCAATCAAAAAATGAGTTTAAATCGTTCTTTTGTTGACTATTACACAAGCTGAGCGACTTAATTTACATGCAGGGTCATAGTTGGTTTCCAGTATTCGCTTGGAGTCATCATTTAATAAATTGATCCTCCATTTATTTAGAACGCTCAATTTATTATTGTTCTGCCCATACAGCATCTTATGCATAATCATTCATAATCAACATTTCTCAGGATGATTCTCAATAAAGAACACCAGTTATATTTGCAATGTTCAATACTAGCGCGCATATGTTTGTTGTAACTAATACTTGGCTGGGCTTACATGAAATGTGCCCTTAATAATTTTAGTGTCAATTTAACTAGACTCAGTTCCTTTCTAACAATATAATCAAGATTCCATCAGGATCAGAAGTATACTATTTTAAAAAGCCCTTGTTTGAATCGTTGTGTTTCTTCTTTTTAACCATCTATAACGCACATGTAAATACTATACTCGTTACTTAACATTCCTATAATCTAATCTATGACAACTTTTATTAAATATTTATTTCTACAACTAAGAGGAGACAAATATATTATTAAATTATATATAAATTATAAAGAAAATAATATAAAATATATTCACGGCGATTGGATGTATGGTTTTTGAATCTATCGAGTACAGACAGACACACATTCATTTTTATATATATAAAGATTATCTAATGCGATTCATTTCGACAGATAAGTAAGACATCGGTGAGATTGCTTGAGAAGTCAACTTTGTATTGTTTTATTATAGTCGCGTTCTAATTACTTAATCAGGATGTTGCAAACATTTTATTTTGAATGAAATATCCTATTAAATCTAGTTAATACTAAATAATACCAAATGTTCAAAAAAGAGTATATGTTTAATATTGTAAAATGAATGTTGAAGTTTGATAAGAAAAACATACTTTTTCTAAATTTCCGAAACTTCAGTGAAAATTTGAAAAAAAAAAATTCTAACTGATACTTACTTTGAAACTAATTTTTATAATTAGTTATGATAAAAATTATTGATTGGCCACCTCGTTCCCTTAATTGATTGAATGTAGCCACAGTACCCAAAATGGTGTGACTGACAGGGCACTAACTTATCCTCTTAACTTCAAATGACATTTTATGTTGCCGAAATGGAACTTCTGGTCTAACTGAGGCTTCCAAAGACATTAACCAACTAAGCAAATTAGATTTTGTAAATTTTCTACAATGTATCTTTTGTATAAATTATCGAGTTCCAACTTGTTCATTATTGTAACCCATATAGATTATCCTGTAGTTTACTTTTTGTAGAGTTCCCTTTCATCCCATATATATATAAATTTGTAGAGAAAATTTGTTTTCATACTTAATACTTTGCTAATTGGTTTCATTATGTTGAACTAGGTAGCAGCCGGTGTGGAAGATTTCGCTGAGAAATCTAGTCATATGGTATTAGATCTTACAGCTGACGTTGGTAGTGGTAAAGAGGAAACATCAGCACCTCCGGATAAGACTCCGCATCATTCTAGTGAGTCTTTGAAACCAGCATCACAATCAACTACTGTAGATCGCAACACTACCCTGGCCAGCAAAAAGACCACACCTGCTGCTACTACAGCTGCTACGGCTAATGCTGTTCCCGCTGCAAACGCTAGCTCTAGCGTTGTTGATGGGCAGGCATCATCGCCCAGACGTTCAGCGACAACGTTCAATTTTCAAACTAGCGGACAAAATCCCAGACGTGATATTATCAAGAGACAAAGCTCTTGACATAGTTCAACCTTCTGAGTAAGGCTTTTATCACTATTATAGTGATAAGAAACACAACTTTACTCAGTTACTAAACAGACTATTAATATTAATATTAATTTTATATGTAATTTGTTTTTGAATTGTAACTTTTTTTACATACATGAAGTTATTATTTTTCTGTGCTTGTGCAAGAATGGTTATAAAATTTGAAATGAACTGTTAATGCCGTGATGGGCTCAAAAACTGAAGGGGCCAAACAGAGCACTAAAATATATTATCGCCGCCGATCCCAAAAGATCATCATCAAAAACTGTTGATATCTTCGTATGTTTTTGAACCCTGATATAAAACAAATATGGCGCCCGAGGTAAGTGTAAGCAATTTAACAACTATTAAACATGATTTTAAAAAATGCATGTATGTGTAATAAATAGCCAATCAAAATGTATTGGCCATTTGATTGACAATATTACATTATTTTAAATACGAAAAATTAACTTAAAATGAAATAAAATAAAAAAGAAGCAAAATCAAGCCTAATTAATTTGAAAAAGTTCGCTATAAAATAAATTTTCTGTTATTTTTATATTATTAATTTTATTTGTTCCGTTTTGAAAATGATGAAGAATTCTTTTAAATTTGTCCAGCTGTTGAAAATTATAAGGTTTATTGCTGAAAGTCAAAAAGTGCTGAACAAAAGTAGTTTTTTTTTTTCTAACTGACTTTCATATCTTGAAAATACTAGCTACAGTAAAAAAAAGTATCCCATTAAGCAGCATATTTGCAATTTCAGTTCTGAAACACATAAGAACAGCTCTAAAGCCTTTTCAGATAAGGTCTCTGCGGGGCACACTAACTTCTGATATATAGAAGACTGTTTCAGATCACTTTTAGCCGGTTGTAGCAACTCGTAAAAGACGAGCCTAGCGCGCCGCCTTCCTTTTGCACTTCGTGTACGTCAACTACTTGTTATTAAGTTTTATAAAAATGATTTTATCTCTTGTTTATCATTAATACGAAAGAGGGAAATGGACAATAACATGTTTACAATAAATTTTTTGTTTACAAGTTCATAATATTTGAATTATGTATATAATGCACTCTCTAATAAAAAGAGAGTGTTACTTTGAGATAAATTGCTAGTTCATTACCAGTACACCAGGCTCCAATAGCTGATAACTTGGCCAACAGAACATTCTAAAAAAATAGCTACCCTATACAAATGAAAGGTACAATGTAATTTTATATTTCACGATAAGCTACGGGGCACTTTAGCTTAACCGTTCAGTCTAAGTGTGAATAACGAGCTTTGTTTAGGAAACATTCGTTTTGTCTCTGATGTTTGCGATTAACAATGGGCTCTTAAAAATTGGCCACATCTGAAGCCGGTCTAAGAACATATCGCTTACTTTCATTTTCAACAGCTGGATAAATAATTAAAATTTGGGTTCTTTAAATTGTCATTATTTTTATTTTTACAATTATGTAACATTATTTCTTTTAAAATGAAAATCTTCCAAATATTTCTTATATAAAATTAATAAAATACTAATTGTAATTAACACGTTGAGCTTTAATTAAAGATATTCCTAAAAAATAACATATTTTATTTCATCATTCTTGTAAAAAAATTTCGTCTTTCCATTGATTATATGGCAAATATTTTTCATTTTATTTTTTTAATTTCTAGTAATTTAACGGACTAATTTGACTTAATTTTTTAAAAATTAATCATTCATAACAATTATATTTAAATAGTAAATCTTATTTTTTTAATTGATTTTATTTATTTATTTAAATAATGTCGTACTACCTACATAGATAGAATACACTGTACATATTTTTATAAAATTATCATATTCTTTTAAAATAATTTTGTTAAATGTAATTAATATATAGAATTATATAATTGCACCATTTTTATAGAAAATATTTTTATTATATTTAATATGACATTTTTTCTCCACCATATAAATAAATACATGTATAATAAATAACATAAATATATTAAGGTATACATATCTTTTTTAATTAGTCATTTAATATAGACTGCCGACATTTTTTTTTATACATATACATATATTCATTGCAACAAACTTTATATAAATTATCTTATATAAAAAAAAAAGAAACTATAAATTAATGTTGATAATATTGTCGATCCACAACGCTTTTGCTATAATATAATAAATTTATTCCCTTAGTAGACTAAGTTATAGCTTTTTTAAGTTATCCATAAAGTTTTGATTGAAGGGTCGTGTTCGCATCTGTGGTGAGGGAAGGTATTAGGATTTAGACAGCTAATAGCACAATAGTTCTGGAGGATTTTAGTAACAGCATTGCTTTGAACCAGTAGGATTTCATTATCTTATAATTTTTCCCAACCTCTGAACAATAATCTCATGATAATACACAAAAAAAACACTTTATTTATTTATATAGCCCTGCGAGTCACGAGCTCTTATTGCGTATTTTGTATATAAATACTATTAGTTTCTTCTTTTGTTTTATTGGCTTATACCAGGCCTATTCAAATTCATCACGCTCCGTTTAGAATACCGTAGCTTGAACAATACATAATTGTCAAGATTATAATGAACATATTAAGATACAAATTACTTATGTCCAATTGAGGTGTCTACCTTGTTTTTAATATATTCTCATTCATTCTAAACAAACATAATTTGCATTAGAATACATTTAAAATAACGAGTTCTACATAGATCCAGCGTTCTCGGCTAAAAAGACAAATTATGAATGCTTGAACATAATACAAAAGAATTTTTTTTATCATTACTATTCACGGCAGTTTTATATTATATATAAAGTACGATCATCAAGTTCAGAAACTGGTCCCTAATTATAGTAATCTTGAAAAAAAAAATCCCTGGACCTTCTTATTGAAAAAACTGCACCAATATGAACATAGAACATTGAAGTGATGGACAGAGCATTGAAATAATATTAGAATATTTCTCATCCGATATATGACCCATTTAAAAGCCAATGTAATTAAGTAGTTCACAAAATTAAAAAAATTAATGAATTTTTTTGTTTATTAATGTAATGAAAACGTGCATAATGTCTTTTTTCAAGATATAAACTCTACAACACAACTGGATATAAGCTGATACACAAACAAAAAATAAATACTTTTTAGGACAGTGTCATTTTCAGGACTTTTTAAACATTTTCAGGACTTACTCATTTTTGTAGCTAAAAAAATATAAAATATTTATATAAAACGAATACATAGCATATATCGTCATGAACTTTAAATAATACCAAAAAATTGCTAAATGTATTTATTCATCCTAATAAACTCTTCTGATTTCTATACATCCAAATTCAAATGTTCTTCTCCATGTATTGTTTTTAGTGTCCTATAAAAGTCATGTTTTATTGGGGGTTTATATTAAATAAATTCATCGTGTCCCTTTTTATCTCTTTTGAATATAATGATTGATTTATATTATTTTAGACTGCCTACTTTTTTTTTTTTTTTCTAAGTCTATTATGTGAAATGTGTCATTCTCGTCAAAATTATATTTGGATTTAGTGCTGTTTGGGTTTGACCTCTCCATGGAAGTTTTATCCATCACATCTACGTAGAGTGTTGTAGAGAGGGCATCTTGGTGACTCATTTCGATAACACAAAAAGGGTTTTTTTTTTTTACTGCTTTGAATTATACAATAATTGTTTAATCATTCACAAGTACTAACTTCTGCTGCAGTTAGACTGTAACTAACTAATTTATTTTACTTTCTTTTTGTTGTCTGATGAAATAACCCTAAACTATGTACCATTATCTTCAAGTACTTGCTCCTTTATTTGAATTGTATTATTGAAACGATTTATATTAGAGTACGTATGCTGTTAATTTAGAATGGATTCTGGAATAAATAATTTATTTGATGGCCAACAAAATTTGGTCATTTAGTGGTGTTAATCGCTAATAATAAGGATTAATTTATAATGAATTTAAAAAGTTGGGAGTTAAAGTGATTTGGCATTAAATAAAAGATTAAAAATGTTGAAAAAATAAATAAATAAATAAATTTGAGGAGTCAAACGATTTGGCTTATGGCTCTTATATGATGAATAGACTTTATAAATCTACTATTTTTAATAGTGTTTTTTACCTACAGGATATTAAAATAATAAGATTCCATTAATAGGACTGAACATGCTTGGGTTCGCGTGAGGTACACATGAATATTTCAGGACTATACTTACATGTAAGCAAGATCTGCTTTACGAACTGTAGCAAGGTTTTTTTTGTCGAAAGTCCTGTATATTTCACGACACCAAGTAAGACTTAATAAAGAAAGGATCAGTTCTCTGGGACACAGACTGTTTAAATCAAGATTCCATTTTTTTTTTAAACTATATGATTCCAAATGACCAAAATTGAAATCTTTCTGCTCGCTTTCATTTTTCACATACTTTGACCATAGTAGATTTCATAGAATTACCTAAAATTTAATTTTAAACTTAAGACGCACAATTTGTTATTATTCTTCCATCTAATCCATTTAACTGAACGATTATTAAACTTTGCTTTCATTCATAATATATATGTATATGTATTTTATAAGACATAATAAATAATAATATTAATTTTATTATGATTATTAAATAAATTTACTATAAATAATAAATGTTTTCTTCCAAAAATTTTTAAATATTGTTTTCTTTTTATAAACATTATTAGCTGTTGTTAAAAATATTTAAAAGTATTTTTATAGTGTTAGCAGAAATTTTATTGTACATAAGTAACGTATATTTTTTTTTCTTATTAGTAATAATAAAAATAAATATAACATAATTACTAATTGGAAAAATTTATCAAATGTAATGATGTTTGTTTGTTTTTTATTTTTTTTTTACATTAGTTATCAAGAAATGGGTTAGTTAACTGTATATTTTATGAGATTTAAAATGGATTTAGATTAGGTATGGGTAAAGTAATGCCAGAAAATCATCTAAGAGGTTAAAGAAAGCTGATAGATGGTCTTTTGAATTAATAACGGGGTTACTGCAGCCTAAATAGTCTGATTTTAGAATTCCATTCTTCAAGTATTTTATTTTATTAGTATTCCCAAACCATCATGACGAATGAGCTCTTTAATGGTTTAATGGCTGTTGATTCTAAAGATAAGATCACAATCTTCTGATCTTCTGACAGTTTCTTTCAGACATTAAACGTTTCGCGGAATATTTACCAGAAAAAAAATAGTAGCGCAGTATTGTGAAGTAGAAGTCTATTCAATTGAAATCTCTGAAGTTTAATATACGTACGTACCATTTCCTGATTACTAAAGTAACTATAGTAAATGTTAGAATTTATGAAAACAGTGGCCTCAAAGAAAAAAATTAAGAAAAAAACAACTGTTGTTAATATTTTTTAGCAGATGTAGTTGTGAACAGATTTAGTAAATAAATTTAAAACAAATGAAAGAATTTTAAAAACTAATGTAATTATATAGAACTTTAATAGATGTTATAAAAAGTTATAGTAAAATTTATATACAAAGTAAAAGGAAAATATTAACGATAAAAAGTAACACTGGCACACAATTTTTGTTTTAAATAATTGTTAATGGAGTAAACATATATAGTTTTCAAACTGTTTCCTTAATAAATGCAGAAGATAATAAGTATAAATGTTTATATTTAATTAATTTTTCTATTCTGTAAAAGTTTTAGGTGTCATTTTTTAATGAAAAGCTGTTTTTTTTATCGCCCCTTATACATAATGATAAATATAACCTAATTAGTAGTTTTTTGAAGCAATATTAATAATCTAGTATTCATTAAAAATGTCTACCGACTTATAAAAATAATACTGCTTTGCGTATTTACAAAAGTAATATCAATGAATTTTAATTGTAGATTTATGGCTGAATTTTCCCCATTTTATTCAGAAGTTTTAATATTTTTATGTTCTCTAAGCCCATGTATCGATTAATCCAGAGCTTAAAGATAGAAAAAAAAATAGTTATAGTAGATATTCATTTACCAATATCCAGTTTTTTATTTAGCCAAATTGTTAACTGAGATCTATTTGTGCAAGCTCATTTTTGGAATTGGAAAACATTTTTATTCCAATGTTGATATATTAGTACTGAAGAACTAATCTCTATTGCTGCGCTGCTACGCTTTGACATTCAGAAAACTCATTTTTGTCAATATATGTTTAAACGGGCTTCCAACAAGGCAAAACCTGCCGCAAATTATCAGTTTATAATTATTGGTCGACCAAAATATCTTTGAACTCGAATTGAGTGCTCTAGAAGCAATATAGAGTCAAAGCAAAGGCAATATATGTGATAAGGTTGGGAAGGTTGCTTGTTTATTTACTATATTTGCGCGCGGTCAGTGTTCATTCCTGTTAATTTTGTTATATTAAAAGTCTTTTTTAAGAAAGAATTTGTCTTTTGTAAACATTACATAAGAACTTTTATATGTAATATCCCAGCGCTAGGCTACGTATGGTGAACGTTTATGTACTTGACTATATTCGTTTACAAATTTTGATGGGACTCCAGCAACTTTGTGAAGATATTTTTGTACAAAGCTGAATGATGTAACAATCACAAGATGTAAGAGGTTCGACGTTACACCCCAGCTCGGTAACACTTTTTCATGTCTGTTTACAAATTTCAAGAACTAATAGAATGGAAACTTAAGGCAAAACAAGCGAAACTTAAGACAATATATATATATATATAGAGAGAGAGAGAGAGAGAGAGAGATACGTTCGTTGGTGCCATATCACGTTACCTATCCAGCTGTAAAATGTAAGAATATTATTCGTTTTCTCTTAAATTCCATTTCTTAAACTTCAACTTCAAGACCTAGCATTTCCTTACTTTGTATGAAATCACAGAGAAGTTGTTGAAAATCGTTTATATTAATTCCGAAATCTGTTCAGTAAGTTCATTGTCATATTTAAGTGAATAGTCACCTAAACATTCTGAGAATATACTACATTTATCTTAAAAACTATTGATTTTATTTATTCATTAAAAAAAAAAAAATCATCTCATACTTTTTTTTAATTTCATTCAAAAGTTTGTCATTTCTTAGTTTCAATATTTGGAAGCTGCCTCCTGAATATTTTACTTGTAAAAGATCGATTATATTGGTCTTTGAATGAAGAAGAGGTAAATGGGAATTTCAATTCCGATAGCTAAGTATGTAGTGCACATGCAATTACGAAAAAAAAAATCTGTTTTGATCAATCCTTTTTCTTTCTTTTCGTGATTTCAGACGCGTTACATTTTTCCAGGATAGGAGGTTTGGCGCTGCGCCTTAGCCTCCTCCCAAACTTGGTCACAGGCATTTGTTTAGGATGCCCCTTCCCCCTAGGCGAGGTGTCTTCACTTCGACTAAAGCAGTTGCCTGCCCATGCTTCAAAATTCGGAGTAAACCAACTCATACTTAAAGAGCTTTATGGGGAAGAAGATTTTGAGACCGCAGTGAAGATAAATAGGCAGACTGCACGTAGTTGGGACATCTACAAGTATAAGGATCCCGTCACCGCGGACCAAAAAAGTGTGAAGCATCCAGGAGGTAAAATACCACGGTGAAGGTCCCGCTTAGGATATAGGGGACGATCTAAATAAGATTGCCATCAGATCCGGGATATGCCAAAAAAATGTGCAAATATCATTGAAAGGCAAAAACAAATTCATTCTACTAATAATTGTAAACATTTATTTTTAAAATCTTTTATTTACTCATCTACAGTTCTTTGAATTGCAACATTTGTTAGGAAAAAATACTTTGGCTTTACAGACAGATCTCAGATTAACATTTTCCAGTATAATTCCTTACTTTTTGCTAATTACAACTTACGCTTAAAGGTATCACTTTCAATTTTATTTTAATTTTCTAAGTAAACTAGGAGATTGGTTAACAATAATAATGTGGAATGGGACCAGAATTCCTTATCGTCTGTTAATTTTTCATGAGAGTATTATAAGAGAATTTAAATATTTTTGAAAATGGATTAATATCTAAGATAAATTGTAATGTTAAACCAATCTCTAAGTTGTCTTCAACAATTTTATAATATATTTTTTCATAAAGTTTATTTTTCTAGAAATATTAAGTTACCTTGAGTTCATGCAATGATTTTTATAACAGGCTGTGGTCACAATATGGCACCGTCACCGTCTTCTTTTGTATACAAAACTTTCAGTTTTACACGTCTTCATCTTCGGATCTTTGAGTTAATAGGCCGGAAAGAAGTTTTAAACTAATTGGAAATAGTTCGGCTTTCTGCTCAAAAACGGGTTTGTTGTATTCGGCCAATGAAATCGATTACACTCAAAAGTCCATACAATATGCCAAATCGATCGAGATTGGTTCTACTGTGACCTACAGTCGTGTATACATAATATACCCTTGCATAATATTATAGCTTTATTTAATTGCTATAAAGCTGAAATATATGAGAGAAGATCGCGTTTTAAGAGTATTTATTATTCCTGAATAATATTAATAATTCTGCTCACACGAGATGATTGCTGCATATGTTTGAAATAATTATAATAAGAAAAAATTGATTTTTTTTTAAACTGTTTACAAATATTTATTGTTGAGCGCAATATATAATATGTTATGTATTTATTTATTTTTTCATTTACATTTGCAAAAATAAGACGAGTCAAATTAAAATACATATCTAAATAAAAACTGCTAAATTATACAAGTTGTTTACTAAGGAAAAATAAATTCTGTCAGATTTTACCCAATAATTGGAAAATCCCCCCCAAAATAAATATATATTTTTCAAACAAATATAAAAGAAAACTATATATATATATATTATATGAAAAAAGCTTGAAGTAATTTTGATTTTTTAAAGTTGAAATAAAACATATTTTGTCCATTAAAAATTTAAAAAAAAATTAAGTGAAAATTACTAAAAGAGAAGTAAATTGTTTTGCTTTGCATGCAAACTGTGATAAACAAGTAAATATTATTAACATTATTCTTATTATTATGTAATAAATAAACTATAGGACGTTTTTATTTGTTGAAATTATTTATTGTAAATATTATTGTAAAGATCCGTGTAAATAAATGGCCAATTTGTTGACAACTTTATTCACTTTTCCCAATAATTTTTATTTTCTCTCACTCCTAGTAACAGGAAGTATTGTAATCGTGTCAAATTTTCAATATCGAGTTTTCACCGGAAATATTAGTTTTGAGGTTCCCTGAGTCCAAAAAAGTGGTTTTTAGCAAATGGTTTCTGTGTGTGCGTGCATGTGTGTGTATGTATGTGAACAGTATATCCCAAAAAACGAAAAGTCGCAGAAAGTTAAAACTTAACATTCCATTAGACGTTCCTTAACTCACCATTAGATCTGACAGTACGCTATCTGTCCAAATTCCTCAACCGCAAGGCAAGTACCACTTAACTGAACTTTTTTTTTTCACTTTTTAGCAATTTTCTCGAAAACGGCTCCAACGATTTTCTATAAACTTAGTATATAAACTAGACATACAAACAGCTACAACTTTTATTTGAAACATTTCTCCGGGGAAATGCATTTAAGGGCACTTTTAGGGGAGGCAGTGGGTGGGTTGTCTCTAAAGTGCTATTTCAGTTCATTACACAATTCTATCATCTAAATAATATTAATTAGAATTAAATATGTAGTTGAAGTTCCGAGTTTGAAGAAAATTTGAAGACCGGAAGTGCATTTTTACTGAAAAGTATTTTTCAGTATTCTACTATTTTTCTAAAATGGATCCAACGATTTTCTTAAAACTTAGTACATCAACTACACATACATGGAGCGACAATTTTTATTTGAAAAATTTCTCCGGGAAAATGCATTTAAGGGCACTTTTGAGGGAGGGTTGGGATTAGGTTGTCTATAAAGTGCTATTTCAGTTTATTACACAATTCTATCATCTAAATAGTATTAAGTAGAATTAAATATGTTGCCAAATTTTGACTTAAAAAAACACTGGGGAACCGGAAGTGCGTTTTTACTCAACATTTTTTCAGTCTTCAGCGATTTTCTTAAAAACAGCTTTAACTATTTTCTTTAAACTTAGTTTATCAACTACACATATACAGAACTACAACTTCTATTCGATAAATTTCCCCCAGAAAATTCATTTACCTTATGTGGCTTTCGGAGAAGGAGGGAGGATGTTTTCCTCAAAGATGCTATTATTACTTTCTGTTCTTACTTTTTATTTATTTATTTTAGTTTATTATGCTATTCTATCGTCTGAATAATATTAATTAGGATTAAATATGTTAACGAAATTCGGAGTTTAAAGAAAATTAATTGAGCGGAAGTGCGTTTTACAGTTAAACATTTTTTTAAATTTTCTGCAATTTTCTCCATAAAAACAACGGTGAGTTTCTTTAAATTTGGTATACTATGAACACGGAGACAAATCACTTTCGTTGTTTTCTCTTATTTGAAACTATTTACATTTTACTTTCTCCTACTGCTTTAAATGCACGTTCTCAGGACCACTAAGTTCGAAAAGTGGTTTTTAAAAAATTCAGGTGAAATACACATTTTCAGGTCCCTGAGTTAGAACATAGGTTTTAAAAAAATATGAGTGTGTGTGAACTGCACAATTCAAAAACGAAAAATTACAGCAAGTTCAAACTTGACATTCCGTTTGGGGAATCACAAAAGAATCTGTCAGGGCGTTGCTTGCCAAAATTACTCAACCGGAAGGTCCACTTTATGCGCAGAAGATCAGATTTTCTAAAAAATTTATTTCATTAACTAATTTCGTCCGTCTAGTAAAAAATGTATTAATTAGAAAATATTTCAAACAATAGTACGATAATTTGTTCTTTTAATTCCCTTTTTATTTCCCATTTGTCACAACATTGCCCATACCATAAGTTATCCTGCTAGTTATATCTAACATTTGTTGCGACACTCATTGATAAAACAATTAACATTTGCAAATTTTAACTATTCTATGTCATAAAAATGCACTTCTTTTCATTCTTGTGAGGCTTTTATTATATACATAAATTTATTTAAAACATTAATTTTTTTTTTTTTTAATTATTTTAGTGCTTAAACAATAAAAATTTCTCAAATGAATTCATAATATTTAGTTTGTAGCTATTCATTATATTGTCCTTAATGTTTTTTAATGTATGTCGCAGACCGCAAAGTATTGAAAGAGTATACTCAATTCAACCTGACCGTTTTCGGATTTTAATCCATCGTCAAAGCAAATTCACCAAGTTCGTGTAGAGAGTTCACTTCAACGTAATGTTTCTGTTACACTCACAATTTTTGATTGTATATATGTACATATATATATATATAACACAGTCTTGGAGTGTTTTACACCAGATTTTTTTTTTTTTTTTTTAGAAGAAAGTGACATGTTTTGGGGCCTTCTGTGTACGAAATAATGTTTTTAGCGATTGGTCTGTGTATGTATATGTTAACAGAATATCGCAAAAATGAAAAATCGTATGAAATTCAAATTAGATATTCCGTTAAGTACTACCATCGCATCAGAGATGAAGTTTCCGGACAAAATCCATCAACCGGCGTACTACTTTAATGAATGTTTTTTTTTCAGTAATTTACTTTCGTATACTATCTACATATATAGCTACCTCTATCACTGCTATTTGAAACATTTTCCCGTGAACTCTGATTTTTTGGTGGGTTCTGGGGAACAATAGCGTTATGCTTTCTTTAAGCAGTACTTCGCAACCTTTTCTTGCCCACGGCACAACAAAGTTCTTCCCTAAATTTCGCGGCACTCCAAAAGTAAATAAATACGTATATATAGTTTTGTATGTATTTATAAAGTAAATATATATAAATATATACTTTTATATATATATATATATTTTTTTTTTTATTTGATACATATACATACATAACCTGAGAACTGTACTTATATAACATAATGTAAATAAAAAAAAAGAAAAGATAATTAATGTGATAGCTGAGCTTGTGTTCAATGCTTTATATTCGGCTCGATATTTGAAAGTGCAACCCATTGTGATGACCACAAAATGAAGCAGGCTACCACGGAAAATGTCTCTGATGCTTTCCAGCTCTGCCGAACCAACCACCACAACAACCCGAAGATATTGATCAAAATCTTTTAACCATATCCGCTTATCAAGTTAATTAACACTAAAGTTGAAAAAGTTTGTTCACATAAATATGCCGTTGAAAATGGGAGTAGAATTGAAATTGCATGGTCTGAAATCCGAGGATATTCTTTCGTAACTGAAATCCAGAAAGCATCCAATGGAACTTCGGCAAAGTGAAGTTTTAGCGCCTGTCTATACTCAATTCAATAAATTCCTCTCGAATTTGCAGAATTTATAGCATTGGTTGCAAAAGGATTTCGAATCCAATCTAGTTCTGTATTAAATGAATAAAAATAGTGGTCAAATTTATTTCCCACTATTGGTAGTATCTATTTTTTATACACGACGGGCCACATGCTGCGCGCGGCTGGTCACCCCCCCTGCATTGTGCCTATTGCCTTAAGGGCGTGGGGGCACTCATAGCAATGACATGCGCACACGTTACGGAGCATTGCTTTAAAGAATTTGAAGAAAATCGGTTTACCGGAAATGCGATTTTATAGACTAGGTTTTTGAGTTTATTGAAATTATCTCGATAACGGTTATAACGATTTTCTTTAAAATTGGAATGCTTGCTGCACAAATATAACCTTTTTTTTTTATGTTTGCCTCTACTAGGCAACCCCTAAATAGAGGAAGTTTATTTCGCATTTACCACAAAGTATGACAATTAGTTAAATGATAATAAAATATATCAGTGTAAACAAAGGTTATTTACAAAGTGTTTAAGCTCCTGAAAATTAGTTTTTGAGATTAGGTTGAGTTTCGTGGGGTCAGTTATCTCCTCCACAAAAAATTACTGGATAGAACATAACACTTTTATCTGAAACATTTTTAGCTGAAAAAATTGATAATAGATGGGTACTGAAGGTCATTCATAACATTCACAAGCTTTCCGAGTTTTGACATAGAGCGCTCCAGATAAGGCCCCTGAGGTATTCAATTGAATCACCACCACCATTTTATGTATGGCCAGCCCTACTATAGATTGTAATGTTGCAATTTTAAAGAAAATTTCTAGATTAAATTGTATTAGTAAGAGAAAATCGTGTGAGTGTTTCACATCAGATTTTTTTTTTTTTTTTAATGTCTTATAATTCATTCCGAATTTATCATGCTTAAAATTATTCAATTTTCTTATTATTTCCTCAACTTTCTATGGAATGCTTCAAGTTTTGGAAACGTTATCAATTTTATAAAAACTTTTATTTTATGATTAATTTAAAGACAAAACAAAAATCTTTTCTCCTGTTTTTATTATATGTATATATTGTTATTTATTTACCTGTACATAATCATTTAGATTAAATTAATCGGCCCTACATATTGCTAAATAAAACTGTCAATAGTCCAGTACATAAATCCACTTTGACCATCCATATTTCATTTTTCGTTTGTTTCTAGTGGGCATCATATGGTTCTAAAAATGATTTTAAAACCTGAGATCTTTACTTTTGATATATCCAAGACGCCTGCAAAAGTAAAAATGATCTAATTAATGGAAGATTCAGAAGTTATTTTACTGAAAGACAATAAAAAAAAAAAAAGCTTTTCCTAAGAACAGGAAGTAGAGGACTGTGTCAGATTTTTTTTTTCTACTTTCAAGTTTTCATTGGAATTAGATTTCTTTGGATCCATTGCAAACAAAACAAAACAAAAAAAAAAACAGCTGTTTATTAGAAATTGATAATGTCTCGTTTTGCTCGAAAGTTCAAACATGATTCTCTCGTTTAGGGGCTGTAACTTTATTGAATGGCTTTTTTTACATTTTTACGAGATACGTTTGAAAATTGCTGTAGAGATTTTCTTTCAACTTAGTAAACAAATTTCATAATATCACTTGTACTTGAAATTGGAAAATAGAATTTTTTTTTTTATAATGTATTGTTTCCATGACCTATTTAATATTAAGGGCATCTAAGCGTTTAGTAATACTTAGAAAATTAAATTTGTTACGAGAAATGCGGTTAGAGAAAGATTTGTGAATGCTACCAGCATATTACTTTCTCTTATAGTTGTATGTTGTGTTTAGTTTTTCTAACATATAATTCTCACTGACGATCCTGCAGATGAAGATTGTCGAAATGAATAGGCACTTCGACCTCCCGAGGATGGGGTCCAGCTAGGCCGGACCAGCCCGCGGTGGCGATACGAGGCACCACCCCGAAGCAGTACCAGGGTTGGACAAGTGCCTGTGAGGGAAGAGGCTTTTTTAGTGGGTGCAAGTGCGACAGTTTGTGCGTAGGATTTTCCTGCTCCGTAAAAAAAAAAAAAGAATTCTTACTAGATGTTTAATTGGCTTCAATTTATACGAATGGGATAATCTAAACTTTATAAAACGATTTTTTTAAAAGTAAGCATAATCTCGCCCGCCTTCAAAACCCCCTAAATGAAATGATAAGTTAGTATACCAATTTTAATGAAACACGACAGTTTTTAAAAAGAAAATAGCAAAAACCTGAAGAAAAAACTAATCTTCCGCGGTCATTTTCATGAAAACACCTGAGTTTCCGGGTTGAGATCGCGTCAGTGGTTTGCTAGAAACTGATATTTCGCCCATATTGCAATGAGTCTCTTCAGGGTCGTCACACTTCGAAGGCTAATGAAGCAACTACATTTCTTGTAACGTTTCTTGCAAACCACTGACGCGTTCTAAGCCCGGAAACTCAGGTATTTTCGAAGAAAGTAAAGCCTTCTCCAAAAGCCCCTTAAATGAATTTTCTCACAGTTACAAATAAAAATGTTGTTTAGCTCTTTATATGTGTAGTTTGCTGCAATCATTGGGGGTCGTTTTTGAGAAAATCGCAAAAAAATTGAAAAATCCATTCAGTAAAAGTGATTCTTTCGATTGATCGATTTTGACCAAAATCTTATTGTCAGGTCCTCTGGTGGAACTTAAACGAAATATCAAGTTTGAACTTTCTGAAATTTTCCTTTTTTGAGTTATGCTGACGTAAGTATATCCCCCCCCCCAACAGAAGCACTAAGAGGCAAATTTCTAAAAACCACTTTTTCGTACCAAGGGGACCATAAAAACGATTGCAATACTTCTCTTACAGCATAATTACATGTTTTGAGGTCCCCTGAGTAAGAAAACATTGCTTTTTGTGAATGGTATATGTGAGTGTGTGTGTGTGTGTGTGTGTGTGTGTATGTGTATGAAGAAAATATCCCAAAAACGAAAAATCGCAGGAAGCTTAAACTTGGTATTTCATTTAGGTACTACCTACCACCGAATCTGTCAAGAAGATTTCGAGCGAAATTCACCAACCGAAAGTGCGACTTTACTGAATGGTTTCTTTAAACTTCGTATACGATCTACACAATCATTTGTTCATAGTCCCATCACTTTTATTTAAAACAGTTTCCCGGAAAAAATGATTTTTTTTTTTTTAAATGTTCTGGGGGAACAGTAACTTAAGCTTCCCTATAAAGTACCACTTCAACACAATGCATGTTTCTATCACTTATATAGTATTAATATATATTAGAAGCATTGCTAGGAATCCAAATTTGAAGAATTTTAGGATGAATTTGTAAAATTTGAGTTTAAATAAAAATTGTCATTTTATATATAATTGCACTAGGAATAAGAGAACGTGGAGCGGGTGTTTCATACCAGATTTTTTTTTATTTGCATTCATATGGAGTTTGTGTGTGGGCTGAATCGTCTGGTTTCCTTTTCTAATGCCATTAAGTTCAATGTATTTACCTGGTGGGCATTGAGAGAACTAAACAATCAGTAATATTCCTACTTTTAAGAAAAGCTAGCCATCAGAACTATGAGCATTGCAATAAAAAAAAATGCACTTGTAGTTAAAGTTGTTAAATTACTAATGTATACTTAGGTAATTAATTACTAATGTATACTTACATATTATTGATGTACATATCTCAAAAATCTACTTCTTCGCCTTCTTCCTCTTCTTCTTAGCACTTTCCTTTTCCTTGGTTCCGGTTCGTTTCCGTTTCTTGCCGCCACCTTTCTCAGCGTGGCCAAACACAGTCCAATCTAATACATGGATCACATCGCCCAGATAAACTCTTATCTCAGTCATATATATTTTCTTCTCTAATTTCTCCATAGCAGTTGCTATCTCTTGTTTAATATCTACACGTGCTTTCTTCTTTTTAGATCCTTTCTGTGTTTCTGGTTTTGCTTTATTCATAAGCACTCCTTCAAGTTCTTCCACTTTTGGCATAGGAGGTGCTATAAATTCTAAATTAAATTTTTCTTTACTCTTTGGTTGTACAGTTATAGATTCCGGTATGTTGAACAATGGTTCCGGGCCTGGTATTTCTTCAAAATTATTTTCAATTGATCTCAGCAAATTTTCAGATATTTCCATTAATGTTTCAACTTGTTTATTCTGCTTAGTTTTATCCTTTTTACCTGTTTTCTTGTCTTTAGTCTTCTTTTCCTTCTTTTTGTCTTTACCTTTTCCTTTGCCTTTACCTTTTCCTTTGTCTTTATCTTTACCTTTTCCTTTGTCTTTATCTTTACCTTTTCCTTTGTCCTTATCTTTACCTTTACCTTTTCCTTTGTCCTTATCTTTACCTTCTTCTTCTTTTTCTTTTGGTTTGTCTTTTTCTGCTGGTTCTGGCGGCTGTTCTTCATAACCTGCTCGGCTTCCTAAATGTCTGAATGAAAACGATAATGGTGCTTCGCATTCATTCTCTATCTGCAAAAAAAAAAAAAAAGAAAAAAAAAAGAAAAATGTAATTAAAACATACAAAATCATATTCAATACAAATGATTATCATGATACAAATACCAGAGCATTCAATAAGTAAAGGGAAAATAGTTCACTTCTCCATGGCTGTGAAACGTGCGCTTCTAAGAAAAGAATAAACAAAAAGAAATTTGATGAAGCAAGATCCAGATCTAAAGGCGAAGCGGCAGTACTTCTCCTACCCTAATTTTCTCAACAGTTCCAAACGTCCATATGTAGCCGAGCGTTAACCTGATTGAAGAGTCCAGCTAGTTTCTTCAGCAAACTACATACTTTTACAAAAGGAATAAACTGTATCAAACTTACATTACATTCTTCAGAAATTTCTACCATCGTAACTCATCTGACATCTTGAACATGAGCATCATTCAATGCGAGATCAATCGATAGGAAAACATCGATTTGTCGTCTCGCAAGTTTCAAATCAGATATACAAGAAGTTCAGTTGATCAACCAACTAGAGAATAACTTATACAAAGTAATCTTTTAGGTCTCCGCGCCATTTTCATGAGAAACACTTGAGTTTTCGGGTTGAGACCGTGTCAGAGGTTTGATAGAAACCGACGTTTCGCCCATATTGCAGTCCAGCTTCTTCAGGGTTTTTTACACCTTGAAAGTAATGGATCAAGTGTTTTTCATGAAAATGGCCGCGGAAACTTAAAAGATCATATTTATAAAAGGACTTTTTTCCTGAACCTTAACCTCCTCCTCCTTCCTCAAAAGTCCCCTTAAATGAATTTCCCCTGAGGGAAGGGATTAGCTAAGTGGTTAGCGCGTTGGACTCCCCAGGGAGGTCCGAGTCCTATGCTACGCTTAGATTTTTTGTTCCTAGGAGCCGCTACAGCTCACTGTCCGGAGGCCGGCAGTCACTGAGAAGGCTCCGAGCGCTAATGACCACAGATGTTGACGTGCCTTAAATTTAAAAATAAATGAATTTCCTTGGAAAAAGTTGCAGACAAAAGTGAGGTCTCTGCAGGCATAGTTATTTATAAAGTTTAATGAAAACAGTCGGCGTTTTGTTCAATAAAAACGCCCTTCAAGTAAACCGACTTTCTTCAAACTCGGAATTTTTGCAACATATTTAATTCTGATTAATATTATATGGATGATAGAATAGTACAGTAAGCAGCAATTAAGACCAAAACCCCCTTAAATGAATTATTACCGGAGAAAGATCTATAATAAAAGTTGTAGAACTCCGTATATGTAGTTGATATACTTAGTTTAAAGAAAATCGTTGGAGCCGTTTTTAAGAAAATCTCAAAAAACACATACACACACAGCCCGATTTGTAAAAACTTTTTATGGATTCAGGGGGTCTCAAAACGTATATTTCCGGTGAAAAATCAATTTCGAAAATCTGGCACGATCGCTATACTTCCACTTGCTAGTAATAAGTGAAAACACACACGACATTCTTATGCTGCGATTTACATAGTTATAATTGTCTAATTCTGATATAAACAAATAATTCTTACTATATCTTCAAGATATGTGACAGAAGGATATAAACTTTATAAAAACCCCTTTTTTTTAAGAAACCTTATACCTCCCTCAATGAATTTACTCGGAAAACTAATTCAAACCAAGTCTCTGTGTAACATATTTAATGAAACTAGTTGGCATCTTTATGGAGGAAGTTGCAAAAAAACAAACCAATTGTTCAATAAAATAAAATTGCACTTCCGGTAAACCAATCTTTTACAAACTCGGAATTTAGCATCACATTTCATTGTAATTAATATTATGCCGATGATAGAATTATATAATAAACCGGAATAAAACTTCAGACGAAAACATAACCTCACCCCTTCCTCAAAAACGCTCTTATATAGTTTACCCGGAAAAACATTTCAAATAAAAGAATTAGCTCTTTATATGTGTAATTAATATTAAAGGTTTAAAGAAAATCGTTGGGGCAATTTTAGAAAAAACTGAAAAATTCATTGAGTAAAGTGTTACTTTCGGTTGGCCGATTTTGTTCAAAACCTAATTGTCGGGTATCATGCCAGCAAATTAATTAAATGTCAAGTTTGAACTTTATGTAATTTTCCGTTTTTAAGTTATGCTGACCACATACACACAAACACACAATTTCTAAAAATCATTTTTTCGGACTCGGGGGACCTCAAAACTTGTATATCTGGTGTAAACTCGATATCGAAAATTTGACTAGCAGTAAGAGGAAGTAATATTTATAATATTTAGTAAAAGAAGGCCGGAGCCAATTCTTGAGTCTCGCAAAAAAATGTCATATTGGATATTAAGAAGACATGTTATTTGGATACAATATTTTTGTAAAAAATTGAGTATATGGTATTTATTTTTGAGTGTATCAACTGTATTTGCTTTGTGCAAGTCTATGTTATTACACTGTTTAACAAAAACATCCGGATGAGGGGCGAACGCCCGAAACCGGTCGATGATCACAAAAAGAAGCAGGTTATCACGGAAAATATGCCTGATGATATTTATTTAATTTGAGATTGCTAATTAGTGACACAACTTCTTTTCTAAAAGTTTCGTAATTATATTAAAATTATAGAAAATTTCTCCTTTAAGCGATTTTAAGCCTAAATTAAAAAAAGATTATTATTATTATTTTTATTATTATTATTATTATTATTATTATTATTATTACTGTTATTCACATACGCTACATGTTAAATTGTATATTGATTTAGGCTGAAGTGGTTGCCTAAAGCTGAAAAATGGTCTAATATAAATAAAAATTATGATGACAAAGTATACATCATAAATATCAGAAAACATCTGAGCCATATTCAAATTTCCAAATTTGGGAAATACCATATTTCACACCAGAAAACTAAAACTAATATGACCAATAAAAAAACAAAAAACCTACAACTATATTCAATTCTTGTTTATCTTCAAATTGAGCTCTAATGTGGGCATATAAGAAGGTCGGCTTGATTGAATAACGTGCAGGCGTCCCTCTGCCTGATACCTTCAACTGAACTACCGTATTATCTGACATCAATTCAAAATATCTCATTTCCTAGAACAAATTAAATAAATATATATGTTATTTTGAGTAAAAAGATAATAAAAATTTAAAAAAAGAATATTTGCATTTCATGATGTTAGTCTAGATGGGCGCTCTGATGTGAAACTGATGTTAAATGATGCATTCCACATTGTTCCCCCAGAATATTAAAGTAGAATAGCTTAAAATAGCTAATGAAGTGCTATCTGAAAGACATGTTTTATTAAGTATAGAAATGGTTTATGCTGTATCACATCATAAACTAATAAGTTTACAGTAAGGGGCACTTGGTCTGATGCCTTAGGTATTTAGTATATCTAAAAATAGCATTGTGGCTGATATTGGAAGGCAATGAAACAAATATGATAGTAACAAAGTGTGAAAGTACCAAATTGGTCTAAGGCACCAGAACCAAAGCAATCCTAAAATGTCATAACAGGCCAAACTACTTTAGAAAAACATTTTTTAACGACTAGACTGACGCGTAATCCAGGAGTGAATTCAAATCAAACAAATTCCCATACAATTATTCACCCACTATTTAGATATTTATAAACAAAATAAGGATTTTTGAAATGTGCAAAGTCTACACTGAATAGATGAAACTCTGAAACGATCAAAACCAAGAAAAAAAACATGCTTTCAGGGATACAATTTCAGATATTGTCCCAGCTCTATGGCTGCTCCCCCTAGAACCTATCAACCATTGTAGGAAGTCTGAAAAACCGCAAAAATAAGGAGTTTTCTTTTTAATTACCTTTTTTTTTAACAAAAAAAAAAATCACAAATACATCTAATATGTAATAGTAATAGTACTTACAGTCTTCTCATTTTTCGGAGAAAAGAAAATTGGAAGTTCCAATGTATGATCAGGTTCCACCATGATACCTCTGTGTCGTTTCAAAGCCTGTTTAATCGCAAATTGGATTGTAAATTAATACAAGTATAATCATTTAGAAATATTTTTAGAGTTTTATCACTTCAAATAGTAAAGAGCAATTACTATTAATTTCTAGTTTCAAACATGATGTTTTGGATGTGCAACCCTTAGATCAAAAGAAGAAATTAAATAACAAAATTAATAAGAATTTTCTTTCTGTTTTAATTTTTTCATTTTTTTAACAAAAAAAAAATTTACTTTTTCAAAAAATTAATTATTATCAGAAAAAAAGGGATTTAAAAAAGTTTTTCTGGAATAACCCAGCCAGTTTATTTCTTTTAGATTTGACATTCTTTTTCTCTTGTTACCTATTGTTTCAAGAAAAGTAATCTCCCCTCTTCAGTCAACCACCCTATTTTATATAAGCAACAAGTCTGGCTGGATTACTACAATAAAAAAGGTTTTTAATCCTGTTTTTTTTTTTTTTAAATTACTCCAAATCTAAATTATTTTCTAATTTATCTAAAACAAAAAATATATTGTAAAGAAATTTAATTTCCTTCATGAATTTAATATTTCAATGATATATAATATAATAGAAGGATTCAAAATAGAAAAAAAACTTCTTTTCTTCACAAATTAATTCTGAAATGCAAATATGAAATAACAGAAAATCTAACCAGCTTTTTATCTTAGAAATCATTCAAGATGTTTTTGGTGATATCTGACCAAATATTTATTTTAAAAATTACGGGTTCTAACTCTTCAAAGAAAAAGCGTTTCTAACACTGAATGAACTTCAGGGTTTTATATTCAAGTTTTAGGGAGGATGCTCATAACTGTACATTGTTCCACTTTTATGATAAGGGGTGGTAGCGAAAAATGGGCTGCATTATATTCCTTTCACTAGCCGTGCTCAATTTGAGTACCAATAACAATGAAATTATAACAATGATAATTTTACATTTGAAACTCATCGATTATATTAGAAAAGAAGCGGAGGCTGAGAAAAACGATAAAAAAATCTATGACCACAACCAGAACTACCCACTATAATTTTATTATTCAATGAAATAAAAAGTAAAACTTACATCAAAATGCGAAATCGTAAATGGACAATAGAAAAGGCCATTCGTATCCAGAATGGTTCTGGTGACAAAAATTGTACGCCCACATGTGTTATGTACTTGGACCCATTTCCTTGCTTTAGTGCCAATCACTACTGCTCCAAAATTTAGTACCGGTCCATCCTCAGCTGTGCTTACTATCATATTTGGAATTATAATCGGGCATATTACGTTGCAATGTAAGATTTCGTTTCTTCTGTAACAATGAATAAGATACAAGCAAGTGAATGCTGCTCTCGCTAAAGGAAGACATGCAATCAAAAATTAATTATAATAGCGCAAAAAACTGATATAGATCTAATAAAATAATGTTGCACATTAAATTAAAGTAACAATGAAGTTAAATAAAATTAAAAGAGATTATGTTTTTATGCATTTTCTTTCAGTTGATGCGTTTGGGAGCCATTACCAAAGGGAGTTGTCACTTCACTTGACCTGGATTCATTCATCTTTACAGAGCAACCAATAGAGTATTTTGTTGTTATGGCTGGGCGCGCAGAGATATTTTCCGTGAAAACCTGCTTCATTTTGTAGTCATCGACCGCTGAGTGTATAAACTGATTTTGCTCTGTGTTATCACACTGTTTTATCAAGACGTCTTGATGATGGCCGAACGCCCGAAACCGGTCGATGACCACAAAATGAAGCTGGCTATCATGGAAAATATCTCTAAAAGTACTTTTACTGGGACGTCGAGAAGTTGGAAAATGATATAAAAAATGTAGAGCTAAGTTAGACTAATAGTCAATTAATAGAAACAGACTATCTTTAACTTAAACAAAGAAAGCTACAATAAATGGATCACTACCTTAGTGATAAGAAATAATCAAAGGGAAAGCCATATTTGCAGACCAACCTCTGCAGGAACTAAGCAGACTCACTAAGAGACAACACTAATACCATCATTGACAAAAAATTAATAAATAAATAAATATATTTTCTTAAGCTAATAATTTCTGCATAATTAGCGCTAAATCGAGCTAATTAATGCTTTTTTAGCCATCTACAACGGAAATTAGCCACAGTGCTTACTTTTAGCCATATCCGATAATTCCGCTAAAAACATACATCAATTAACTTAAACGTTCTGTCACTCTCAGGAGGAAAAATTAACAGTGAAGAGAAATGAAAATAAGCTGGCAAAGCCAAACCTTACACAGTAAATGGTTCTTCTACCATGCAAGTTTCCACAAGACATGTAACTCTGGTTTCAAAACCAGTTGGTTCTAATGATTTTAATAGATCAATTTTAGCCGCTAAAATATCTTTTTTATCTATTGTTAATTTCTTTATATCAACTTCAAATTCTGGAGGTTCTTCACTTTTGGGCGATTCATTTTCAACTTTTCCATTTTTTGGTACTCCAGTCTTTGAAGAAAAACGTGGCACTTTTGTGCTGATCACTGATGCTTTCTTTTTCGCTTTTCCCTTCTTATCCTTTTTCTTCTCCTCCTTTTTCTTTTTCTTCTCCTCCTTTTTCTTTTTCTTCTCCTCCTTTTTATCCTTCTTCTTCTCGTCCTTATCCTTCTTCTTCTCGTCCTTACCCTTCTTCTTCTTCTTTCGAGTGTCTTTCATTTTCGTGTCCCTCCTTTCTTTTGCTTCTCGCGCCTTTTGTTCTTTCTGTATTAACAAAAAAATTGCAAACCTTTTTAACAGGTTTATTTAAAAAAGAAAAAACTACTTCTAATTTTCTGTAATTAGAGTGTCCATTCTTACAATATGATAATATTTTCGAATTATTTATTTTCTATCAAAATAGTACAAATTCTGGGGAACCCGACATACCGGAAACCTTATGTTTAGACTGCGTTTAGAGAGATACAAACTGAAAAAAAAAATTGCAGCAAGTTCACAACCTATTTAAGAAGCCTGTTCCAACAAAGGTTTACCGGAAATATTGTTTTACTAAAAAAAATGTCCATTTAACTGGGAATTTTAAAAAGTGTACCAAACTACCGACATTAACTTTCATTAAACTTGCTAAATTTTCTACACTAGTAAAATTTCAAAGCGATGCTAGCATTGGAATTCATAGGCTCTGTAGGGGCTGCCACCTATCACTTCTAAACAAGGATTTGCCAATCAGAAGTTGTAGAGGAAATTAAGGTCGGCCATTTACTTGGTGTGTAGGATGAATTCCTCGTTTAATTTCGATAGAAATTTACACATTATAAAACCGAATAGAAGTGAATGGGATAGTGGCCCTCCTCTACTCGGTAACTCAATCTGGTATAAGGACGGCTCCAAGACTTAGACTGGGGTCAGAGCTGGAGTCCAAGGGGATACCTAAGATCATAATTAGGGCCAGTTTAGGAAAATAGGCCACATCCTTCAGGCTGAGTGGTGGAGCTAAGCTTTTTGCCAAGGAGATTTTGAGGCAAGAATTAGCGGAGAGAAGAGTGGCCATATATTCCAATAGACGGCTGCTTTGAAGGCACTTTCGTCACACCAAATAGTTTCACGTGTGGGACTGCCTAACCCAAGTGAGTGCTAGGAATAAGCTGAATATACGCTTTGGTGCCGGGAAATGCAGGATTTCTGGGCAAAGATAAAGCGGATGCGCTGGCGAGGGAGAGATCGAAGGAAATTTTCAGAGGTACCGAACTCATCTAAGGTTTGTCCAGTAGCCTGGCTTCAAACGTGCATCAAGGCTGGGATGGAGAACCAGCGTTTGCGATGGTGGGAGGCCACAGAGGCAGGCAAACTCTTTATCTACAAACATTTGCCTAAATTTACCAAGATTCTACTGAACCATTGACGGAGGATTATAAGGATAATAGTAGAGCTACTTATAAGGCATTGTATGCTGAATAGACACATGAACCAGTTACAACTTATAGAGGACGCTATGTGCCGATTCTGTAAGGTTGAGGAAGAAGCCACCCACGGTACACATTCTTTGAGAGTGCACCGCCCTGATGAGGAAGTAAGTAACCTTGATGGCACGAGCTTCATGACGTAGCCGCTTTCTGCTTTGCTAGTCCTGCTTAAAAGGACGAAGCTGGAAGGCTGCTATTACCATTGAGGATCCACAAAAGACCTATTAGTGTCAATTTTAATCTAAAATACTACACTAGTCAAGATATTTTCTTTTTATAAGAGACATATCTCGAAAAAATTCAATTTAGTTATTTTGTGTCGGAAAACTCTGAAGTTGAGCTTTACTCTAAAATATCCAATTTGGACAAATTGATTGTCCCAGCACCTTTATAATTAAACTTGTGATGTTTGAACAAAAATTTGTAAAATGTGATCTTAGTAAAATTGCAACTATAATTGTAATTCTTTAGGACAATGTACATGTATATTGTTTCATACAGTTTTGATTTGACTTAATATAACTTAAATATCAGGTAATTATTACCTTTAATTTTTCTTGCTTCCATTTTTCAAGTAATTCTTTTTTTATGAGTTCTGCTTTCAATCTTCTCGCATTCGAATCAACATCAGGTGGATGTAGAAATGGTCTTAAAATAAAAAATATTTTCACACTCTAAAATAAAATAAAAATAAAAATAAAAAAAATTGAAGAAATAAAAAACTGCAAAATAATTATTTATTTGACGAAAACAGAATCTTTCAGGAAAAAACTTCGAAGCTCAAGACCGACTAATATTTTTGAGGTCCATCAAAATTTAAAATGTAAATAACCGACTGGTATAAATTACAAAGGATAGATTGTCTTAAGATAATATAATTTAGATAGTTGAATAAATTTGTTATAACAATGGTATAATAATGAAAATTTTATTGATTTTTCTAACAGACTAAGTTATAAATTGAGGCCTCAAAAATTTGTGGGCCGCTGTGCGTTTTGCTCCTTCTTGCTGATAGGCCTTTGGAAAATTGTAACTTGAGCGTTTAACATGCTCGAAGTGCGCATGCGGCAACTCGAAAGAAGTAATACACCTTAATTTAAGTTGTTTTTTTCCTATAGCATTTACAATTAAAAGGATTTTAACAAAACACATAGGATAAGTAAATTCAAGACCGTTTTTATAGAAAAATTGGAAGTTACCCCCACAATGAGATATTATGTATATATTGAACCTGTGTTTTTAATTATGTTATGTATAAATGAAATTTAATATTGTGCTTTTATATTCATGGTAAAAATTAAAGGATATTTAAATTTGGTTCCGAGAGGTAATCTTATCGTAAATATCAGAAAACATTATATATATAATATTATTTAACTCTATCCCAACTTTCTAAAACTGATCTGAATGTAATCTTAACCTTTTCTTTGATATATCTTTAAATTTATCAACTCTCCAACTTGTTTTTATATTGGAACTTTAGGATTCATACATATTATTTTTTTATATCTTTTACTGATTTGTAAAAAAAAAAAAAATTTGTGTGAAACACTAAACTTTCTACTACTGCAGTTTTCAAAATTGTAATTGATAAACTTTATAGTTAGTATCCAAAATTTAATGAAATTCGTCGGTGTTTTTATGGAGAAAATCACAAAAACTGAAAAACTTCAGAAAAACACACTTCCGATTTACTAATTTTTTTGAAACTCGGAACTTCAACATATTTAATTGTAATTAATATTCTTTAGATGATAGAATTGTATAATAAACTGAACCAGTAGCACTTTAGTGGAAACTGTAACCCCACCCTCCCTAAAAGTGCCCTTAAATCAATTTTCCCGAAGAAATGTTTCAAACAAAATTTGTAGCAGTTTGTATGTCTAGTTGATACACCATAATTAAAGAAAATCGTTGGAGCCATTTTTGAGAAAATCGTAAAAAAGTAAAAAATCATTCAGTAATGTGATATTCCGGTTGAAGAATTTTGACAGATAACTCACTGTCGGATCCAGGGTGCTATCTGAACTGAATATCAAGTTTGAACATTCTTCGACTTCCGTTTTTGAGCTGCATCCATGTGCAGCTGTTCACATACATACATACATACATACACACACACAGACCATTTTCTAGAAACCACTTTTTTGGATTCAGAGGACCTCAAAACGGATATTTCCGTTGAAAACTCGATCTCGAAAATTTGTTTACGATTACAATACTTCCTCTTACTAGGAATAAGTGAAAGTAGCATATAATATGCCTACAAAACATTGAATGTTACAGTAATGTGAATTTACAGCTCTCGTTCAGTTGCCTAACTCGCATCCGCTCATACTGCCAGGCCAAAATTGGATGTGTAACACAATCTCCGCTTTCGATTCACGCCTCCAACCAATCAGCCACAGTTGTTGCGCTGCTAATTCCGCACAACTTTATTTAACACTGAAGTAAATTCTATTTTTTTTAAGAGGATTTAAAATTTCATCCATCAAATTAGGACGGGTGATAAGTGCATATTATACTATATTTTTCTAGCAAAATGTGAAACCCAGTTATCCATGTCTCAATTTGGGTCCTTCCAGGTACGATACCATGCTCATCACTACCCTATCAAATTCACCCACCAATTGCAATTATGTAGTATGTATGGACCGCGTGATTTTTACTTGATATAATAATAATAATAACAGCATTTATTTAATGCAAAGTATTTACATCGGATATGCAGTATAATAAAAACACTTGATGCATGTACATCAGTTCGTCTGCATAAGTTGACATATAATAGAAATCAAATTTATCCTTTAAACATTGTAACATAAAAAGAAAGATAACTATGTAAAAATTTAAATAAAAAATATTCAGACAATACTAATTATAAATTAAATTCTTCAATTAAACATTTTCGATATTTTAATGTGGAAGATATATATATTGCTAACTTCTACCAATCACAGCCATTAAGAAAATACCACCATTCTAATTTTTCTAATTTCTTAGTGCCATAACATTTCTACCAGTACCATTCCAATATAGGACAAATCCTACAAAGTGATATGTATCTTCTTTTACTGAATAGTTACATAGTACACATTTCTGTCTATCTGCTAGTCTGGCCACTGAATAATTTAGGCCGACAAGTTGTCCCCTCACTTTCATAATTTACTGACATAAATACCTTTTAGTTTTTATTATTGGTCACTGGTATTTTCGTAAATTTTAGTAACATTTACAAAAAATTTATTATATATAAGTCAGACATCTCTTTAAACCAACCAATATTCTTAGCCATAATATGCTGGATTGGGTAAGTACGAGTATTTATTATTTTGTACTTATTATTTTGGCAATCGAGAAGAAGCTAGAATGCGGATATAATTTATATGAAGCCGAAGTGTGTGATAAAAAAGCGGAAACTTTTTGTTTTCAGATAAACTATTATTATTTATTTATTATTTGTTTATTTTACATCCATAAAATACAGTTTGTATATACTGTATGGAAGATGTGACTGTACAAAATATATTTAAAAGAAAAAAGAAGAAAAAAAAGAAAAATTAGTTCTTCACTTAAATTTAACATTACAAAATTAAAAAAGTGTAACTATTTTCCCTTTTTCTTTTTTCTAATTTATTTATTCCTTAGCGTTTATTCGCATTTAGCATTGAACAGATTAGATTATTATATTATTTACAGACCAAGAAATACATTACTGCGTTATAAAAATAAAACATACTCCATACAAATAAAAATAATTAAATCTGCATTTTGAAGAAAGTTGAGAAAGCAATAATGTTCATCACAAAAATAAACAAAATGATTTATTCATTAATCCCAAAGGTTCTTAGTTTAAGAGTTTCAACAAAAAAGGCACATAACTTATTAGGTATACTTTGGGAGTTAATAATCAGTACATCATGGATACTACAATTTGCATCGCAGATAAAATTAGCCAGATAGTGGCCTCCATAGGGGCATCGGAGTAAGATATGTTCTAGATTTTCCTCGGCATTCATATTGCATAAAGTGCACAATGACCTTGGGCGAATAAAGTGATAGCCTCCGCTTTTGTTCCAAATTCTTATAGCCTTATCACTGCTAACACGCAATTGGCTCACCACTCGTATCTTATCAATGGACCATCTATAACATATAGTCCTCCATCATACTCAAACCACTTATGTCCATATAAATGGTACTGTATGAAGGGTCTAACGCTCTCTAATATCTACTGAGACGGTGTGATTTCGCCATTTCTCTGTTAGTTCAGAGACTTTCCTTTTAATAATATTTACATCAGAGCAATAAATAATATCTGGTTCCCCGATATGTTAGCCAGAGGCGTAGTTGTATGAAACAGTTGCGTGTATTTGTGTTTTCTTTACCATCCAGTACTTGTAACTTGTTCCAACATAGCTTTGGTAACCTATTCTCGCTTATAGACTGAATTCTAATCCACTTAGATAATAATTTTTTAAAAACTGATAAACTTAATAGTGGCCTCCCTGTTTCTAATCTGACAATGTAGTCAGGTGTATTTTTCGGCCAACAAAACAGTTGTAATATCTAACTTGGGCTCTCTCCACCATGAGTAGATATTGAAAAGCCCAGATGTCGGAGCCATATAAGAGCGTGGCAGATACAATGGCCTCAAAAAGTTTCACCCTTGGCTCCCAGGAGTCACACTTACCCTTACACAGTATATTTATTACTTTCCTTATTTGAGAAATAGTTTTATTTAAGAAATACTGTACGGCACAAATAAACTTAGAGTTAGATGTAAATGGTACTCCAAGATAAATTACTTATTTGCAAATTGTAACGGTTTATCTTTCCAATATACATTTTTATACTTTTTTGGGTTATTTGAAGAGCCAGAAGGAATTATTTTTGTTTTATCTGGATTCAGAGTTATACTATTATTGCAGGAATATTTTCAATTTATTGATTGTGTCGCTCCAAAACTGACCGAACAGACTACATCATCAGCGAATAACAACATTATGACTTCCTTCCTATTATTTATATTCAATCCAACAGCATTATGTTGTTCAAAAAACTTAATGATATTGCTTATATATAAAATGAAAGCAACGGGCTCAAACAGTCACCCTGGAGCACGCCTTGTGTAACTTCTATCTCTTCTAATTGTTTTTTATTTTTCAAATACATACCGGCACTGTCATACAATTCCACTCGAGCTTAACAATTTTCTGTTTTGCCTCATCCAACTGTTCTCTGTACAGTTTAAAATTCTTCATTATTTTTTCGAACTTCAGTTTGAAGTTCTTTTATTATAACGCAATATCTTCAAGACCAATTTGAGAACCCATCACGATCACTAATTTATTATATACTTTATTTTATAATTATAAGTTCGTAAATATGTAGTTTTACCTCAATAATAGCAAAAATTATGGGATCAGATCAGCTATCCCCACTCCAATTACTGCACTTGTTAGTACAATTCTTACAGTATATTCTCGCTTTTTTAATTAATTCATAACTCATAAAATATTTAGTATTTTTCCTTCAAATTTTTACACATTAGTTAAATTCACAAACATAATAATCATCCTGAATTTCAAATTTAATTAATGGAAACTAGAAATTAATTCGTACTAGGAAAAGTACGAATAAATAAAGAGCGATGAACTCCATTAAAGCCAGCCACAAGCTCCGTTTTCAGATAACCTATTTAATCCGATGCCCAACTGGAAAGAGAAAAAAGCCTTTTTATGAAAAACTTTTGCAGTTTTTCTACTTCACAATATTCTCTATATCCCCATAGCTCATGGTAGCCCTGAATATCGAGCCAAACACATTATATTTAGCTGATATGGAAATACTCAAAAAAGCATTCCAGCCTGGAAGCCAATACCGAATTTGCAAGTTGTTGGTTTTTCTCGGAGATGATCTCTCTTGATGGTCCTGAGGGATCAAAATTTATTCAAGGTATTTGTACAGCATTCTTCAATATTATATTACTTTTATAATTCTACCAGGACATTAATGAAATCAAAATATTCTTTAATAAACTTACTTCATTCATTTTAAATTTCCCTTTACATGGCTGAACTTCTAATTGAATTCTATTCGAAAAGAATTCAAATCTAATAATTACATTAGAAGTTGCATAATCTTGAAGTGGTTTTATTTTGCCACAATAACATCCTCCTAAAGTGGTCGTGTTAGGTGCTCTGAAGAAATTAAGATTAATACAATTAATCTAATTAAATTATTATTAATTAGAATTTAGTATAAAGAAGGAAGAAATTCTAGTCACAAGGACAAACCAAATAACTGTTGCCTCCGTAATCTTGATTAGAAAGCCTTAGTATTGACCAAAGTTCCGCCCACTGTTATCCCGCGAGAACTACACCTCCTCACCGCCTCTAATTATAGCATATTACTCAATACCGTAGCTCCGATAAGGTTATTATCAGTTCATTATGGCGAATAACGTCCCATTCTCAAAGAATCGCACCCCTCAAAATAGCTTAAGATATGCATCGGTATTTCCTACGACTCATGGTAACAACGACCATCGCCAACTAGACCTAAAACAAACTTAGGCAGGGTATCTACCTTAGGCTGTGAACAGATCAACCACCAGTTTGACAGTGTTACGATCTAAACAGCCCCACTAGAGATCCCCAAAAGTTTCAAAGTTAACAAAAGGGTATCAGCTTGATTTTTGCTTTCAGTATCGTCTTTCAAAGAAAACTGACAACTTTCAGATTCTTGCAATAGTCGCAAAATATGTCTAGCCACAAAACCGTGTAAAAAACCGTAGCAAACTCCCTGCTCTAGCTGATATCCTTATCGAAAAACACCATTTCTAAACCTCCTATTCTGGATGCATCAGTTCTGGAACCAAAGTTTAAATGACATCGGAAGTCCTTCCGCTCACAGCGCCCTCTCTGGAATAAATTCCTAGTTATACATAAATTCAAAAAATTTCAAATGTTTAGTATTCTTTTTAAAATATCTAGGTGATGCAAATATACATTCAAATACAGACTTTAAAGTATATGAATATGAAAAAATATCTATCTCTAGAGATGAGTTGTTTTGAGCGCATTACAAAAAATAAAATATGAGTGTGGGAGTTAGTTAGGATGTATGGATCTAGGATCGGAACTAATGTAGAAGTTCAAGAATTTATTAGGTCCGGATATAATTGCTACAAAAGGATATAATTGTTGATATATGAACTTTCGGGTGGTAAAATACTACAAGAAAGGATCGATCTAAGATGGGTGAAAGATGTGAAAAAAGATCTGGATATCCTAACAAAAACAGAAAATAATAATCACAGATAGAGACAGGCGAAGGCTGAGGTGGCTCGGTTTGGGTCCTTTATGAACGGTACTAAGCATAATTATGTAATGATAGGTAATAAACTTGGATAGTAATTAAGTTCATAATTATTATTGCTGTTTGTTTTCATAAAATATATAAAATACCTGATATATATGCTGGCAATGCTATATGAATAGTAAGGAGTAGGCGGCATGGTAACCTTCTGTGCTGACAGTTCGCAATATGGATCAATTATTAATGCCGTCATGGTTATTGATTCATACAACGGCTCAGGAACTTCCCATTCGGTCGGTGGCTCCATAAATTGAGTAATATCTTGAGATTCATCCAATGGGACGCTTTTTCAACATTATTTGAGTTAGTATCTTTGAAAGTTATAATGCATGAGAAAGTTCTTTTCTGTTTTTTTTTATTTTATTTAAGGCGCGTTTTATTTTTTATCTATGGTCATTGGCACCAGCATCTCAGTGCACTGCCGGCCTCCAGACAATGTTTTTTCTCGTTACTGACAACGGACAGTGAGCTGTAGAGGATCCTAGGAAAAGAAAATCTAAGAGCAGCGCTGCTGGACTCGAACCCGGGACCTCCGCGTTACTAGCCCAGGGCTACTACTGAGTTAAACCTTCCCTGAGAGAGTTCTTATTAGCAAAGCAAGATATTGTTTTCTTTGCAATTTCGACGCCAGGCTGTGGTTATTCAGGATCACCATATACTGGATATATGCTGAAAAAACTGAAAGATGAAAACTATGCTCAGGCTCCCTAGAGGAAAGCAACTATTTCTTCAGATCTTGGCACCCTTGTGGGCGTCCAAGTCTAACAATTGCACATGAGCTTGTCAACGTATGACGCTATTTGACATACACACAAATACAAATTCTAGCTACCAATTCATACATTGTTTATAGATGAGTATATATAATATACAAATAAAACAAGCAAAAGTGCCAGTATCATTTAAGTAGAGTAGAGCTGGCTAGTCAACGCGATCACACACATCACACATCTGTATCACTTCCGTAAAAAATACTTCCGAATTTTATTTGTGTGTAGTGGTTTGGTGAGCAAAAATATGCTGCAAGTTATCAAAAGACGTAAAAAAAGATTCGATATCCATCAAACTGGGGTCTTGGAATGACGGCTGCGACAACGATACCGAGCTCCGAAATCAGAAAGGGTCTCCTAAAAGTATCCGTATTTCTTAAATTGGTATTATGGAATCGTTAAATTTCATCAAAATGTATTTGAACGGCAGTATCTTGCTCTATACTTTGAAATCTAGTCAATCTAAACTTTGAAAAGAACTCAAGTTTTTCCAGAAGAGAAAAGCTGAGGAATAGCCACAATAAAACGTAGTTCCGAACAATATACAATGGTAAATTTCGACAGAATTATAGTTAAAATGGTAATTATTAAAAAATTTGGTGTGAAACACTCGAACACGATTTTCTCTACAATTTAATCTATTGATACATAGATTAGTATCAATTTCTATAACAATTCAAATGACTAAATTTTCTTTGAGTGCCATGTTAAAAAAAAAAAAAAAGATATAATTTTACTTAAATAACATAAACTTGAAAAAACAAGTTTTGTACTTCTCACGCATATACTTTTCTATGTTGGTTACATTTTGTACAAATATTGCTTGTTCTTTATGTCAAATTTTTTTTTTGTTGGAATGCGTCCGGCGATCTAATATCTAAACTTAATCTGGCCTTTGGAGATAAACGAGTTTTACAAGCCTGCTTAAAATATTCTGCCAAAATTTATTCCGGTTAATCGAATATCTTCAACTTTGGAATTCAGCAACGCTTGTAACGTATTGCAACATACTATAGATTATATGATAGTTACATAAATTATACTGGAAAACCAAATCAGACATTCAAATTCGACTAGTTTTGAATACAATTCTATCATGCTTAAGCATTCGTCGTGTGTCAATTTAAGGTGGTTTTCTCAACCTATGAAATCAGAAATAGTATAAATGAACATGTTCTTACAAAGTGCAGATTTCTAGACATGCCATCGTTGAATGGGTCAAAGAGGTTATGTTAAACTAAAATACTGGTCAAACAGCTGTTTTAAACGGACGACAGGGATGCCGACTTATTTCGTATACATAACGTATAATACATAACATATAATGTCGTAATATTACGTATTTGAATAAATAACGTATATATAAGGTATAAAGTTTATATAAGGATATAAGTATATACAGGTAAGTTTCCTTTTACGATTCTTTCTCTCTTTATCACTAATAGCCTCGGGCATTTGTTTAATGATAAAAATTTGCAACTGGCTTAACAACATAACCCACAAACAGATAAACTGAAAAACTATAAGAGATCATAGGGGAGGGATTAGCTAAGTGGTTAGCGAATGCGCTAACCGTCCAATGGGACTCCTACGCTGAGGTCCCGGGTTCGAATCCAGTACACCTCGCTGTTCGGTGATGGGAAGTGTTGTCTGTAGCGAGAGAACACTGTCCGGAGGCCGGCAGTGCACTGAGAAGGCTCCGGGCACTAATGACCAAAGATGTTAACGCGCCTTTAATTAAAAAAATATGTATAAGATATCACCATCGCTATTTGTCCATCCACAAATTGGCGGCTTATGATGGAGGCCTAATTCTAGATGGATCAGTTTTTTTTTAGAAAATATCTACAATTACATTGCTACTTCTATAAGTTATTTAACTTATCACAGTTATTATTACACAAAGAATAATGTACTTACTCAGTTTTAGATTCAATGCGACCTAAACGTCCTGAAGTCTTTCTTTTCTTTTTAGTTGATTTAACAGCAACATCAGAAGTGCTACTGTAACTTGAACCTGAAGTATTTGGAAGTAAATCTGGAAAATGAAGTGTAAACAAATTCTTTTTCATACTGGATCCATTGTCTGAATGTAACATGCGCCTCCTTCGTTTTACACTATGCTGATTTTGATTTAGTATTGCTGTTGATTCAAAACGTTCCACGTTTAATTGTACATCCTAATATAGTGGCACAATAAAAATATTTTTATTAGTATTTTAGATGTTGACAATTTAGTAGTTAGCCAAAAGAAATCCCAAAAAGGGAAATGGAGCAACCATATCATCGGTGATCTTGGGCGTTCCTGTGAATATCCCAGCCTAATAACCACACTTTATACTGACACTAGACAACACTTTACATTTTCACATAATGTCGGCAGAGAGTTGTTGGGGACAACTATATATATATTTTTTTTTTTGGCCTTCTGTTCGTGCAGATTAGCCATTATTATGGATAGCTTGAAGGAGGTCTATGTTGGCTTGAGTGAGGATCAGCCGTAAATTAGTGGGCATAGCTACCTTGTTTACTATGATTGATTCCGAAAAGAGATCACGGTTCTTGCTGTAGGGCATTCTAAAATCAGATGGTTTGCATCCGGGGATTCAGCTTCCCCACAAGTGCATAGTTTGTTGGGGATGCCCCCGATACGAAAGAGGTGGCTTGGGGAGCGATTATGGTTTATTCTTAATCGGACTATAGTGGTGTAAAAGGATCTATCTATTTTCATTTGTTGAGGAGTACCAGGTTTTGAGAGGCATAGTGGGCTGAATTGTGGAGTAATACTGAGCTTTAATTATTGAGGATTTATCGTAGTTCTCTTGCCACAGAGAATAGTGAATTCTTTTCGACAAACCTTTCATATCTGCCACTAAATAAGGATCTGAAT
This sequence comes from Triatoma infestans, assembly GCA_011037195.1. NCBI lineage: Eukaryota > Metazoa > Arthropoda > Insecta > Hemiptera > Reduviidae > Triatoma > Triatoma infestans. The sequence goes on from JAAEAF010000008.1 coordinate 455,759, forward strand.
TTACAGAACCAACATTAGCCAAGGCGTCAGCCACTTCGTTACTGCCGAAGCCAGTCACATGGCCTCTTATCCAAACAATCAGAATTCTTGATCGCAAATTTCGAGAAAGTATCATTTCTAAAATCTCTAATTTTGTGGCCGAAGGATTCTTACCGGGATGTCGCAGCTTCGTTACTACCGATCTATTGTCTGTAAAGATCAATATATCCTTATCCGAATTAAACGCGCGGGCTCTCGCATATCTGCAGCTTCTTTCTTTAACCGCAATTAGTTTCGCACTGAATATCGAAGCGAAGTCTTTTAAGACGAAACATGGTAGAACTATTCTCTGTTGGATCGAAGAAAGCACATCCTACCCCATCGTTGCTTTTGGAGTCGTCTGTCTATCCGGAAAGTATCTGTCAATTCGTTCTATTAATAATGATGCGTTCATTCTATCTGAAATATTTTGATCGTACTGGTAAAAGTTAGTATGACAAAATTTATGTTGTGCTATGGCGAGTTTGAAGTCGTGTAGTAATATGGGAGTTTGTTACTTCTTGTCAGTGGATGTAAGTAGTTGGATATGCGCAGTAACATTCGATTAGTATTGGGGTCTTCTTTAACCTCCAATACTGCTCTGTTAGAACTCTGGTAGAGAGGATCGGTATCTGTTTAGAAACGGTAAAGGACTCGATGAGGAGTCGGTTAACCAGGTATCTTACAGCCAATGTCCTGCGTCTAATCCATAATGGAAAATCTTTGGCTTCCACCAACAAGGCAGTGGTGGGTGAGGAGTTCATCGCTGATAGACAACATCTTAGCGATTTATATTGCACCCTGTCTACTTTAGCGAGATGGCTGTTAGAGGCGTCTCCATAGAGGAACGACCCATAGTCAAGCCGAGATAACACCAGTTGTCTATACAGCTTTAAAGACGTTCTAATGTCGGCTCCATAGTTCAAGTGGGTGATGTACCTTATAACATTGAGGGCTGATTCACACCTGCTTACTAAGTTGTTAATGTGCATTTTCCATAATAGCTTCTGGTCTACATACATTCCGAGCCATTTTAAATAGTTCGCAAGCTCAACTCTGTATTCTCCTGCTTTAATTCTTCTAGGCCTTGTAAACATTATTGCTTTTGACTTTTCTTGGTTTATGGTAAAACCACATTGGTTGCACCATTTGGAAAATTTATCCATAGCTGAATCTACTGCGGTCAAAGCTTCTTCCGCCTTTTTTGCCTCGCAATACAGCATAAAATTATCAGCGAACTGTTGGATGCGTAAGGATGTGCCTGCAAATGCTTGCTTCAAATTGGCGGTGTATATGTTAAAGAGGGTAGGACTGAGCACCGCACCCTGGGGTACCTGAAATCTCCAAACGCAATCGTTTCCCCTGAACCTCCACATTCAACGATCTTTCACACAGAAGATTAATAATATTCAATAATAACTTTCGTGGAGTGCCGATGGTCTGCATTTTCTTTATTAAGATACTTATATTAACGTTGTTGTAGGTATTAAACAGATCAACACTAACTGCGAGCAGATAATTGTTGTTCGAGTTGCTGATGAGTATATTGTTGATGAATGCAGCCAGTGAATCGATAGTATTGTGGCCCCTTCTAAAGCCAATCTGGAGTTTGGAAGTAATTCTTCTGACACGATCCACCAATCAAGCCTTGTTTTTAGTAGTCGCTCAAAAGTCTTTCCAACAGTGGATGCCAAAGTTATAGGGCGGTAAGAGTGGGGATCATTCGGATCTTTATCTATTTTGAGAATGGGTATAATAAGGTGAGAGTTCCAATCTTTAATCTTAATGTTATTCATCCAGATTTGGTTATATATTTCTGTTATCAGTTTACTGTTGTCAGTTAATTTGTTCAACACTGGATAATGAATAACGTCAAGTCCTGGGAAGGTGTTGGTATTAGTCTTAAGTGCGTCGCTCAGTTCTGTGAAATCGAATGGCTCATCTAATTTGTGGTTTGGTATAGCTAGATGATGGACTGTAATGTTCTGTGGAGCATAGTCAGGAGTAAGTGAGCGCAAGAGATCGGTCGCCCAGTCTAACTTAGCCGTACGGTCCCTGCACTCTTGTAGCCTGATTTCGGTGCTTTCATCTTCTCCCAAATAGTTTTCATTGTAGTGTTGGTATTAAATTCTCCACAGAATTCTCTCTATTTTGATCGTTTTTTTGTTTTAAAATAGCGATCGGCACTTAGCAGTTCCTTTTCTACTGCTGATGAAGTTCGCTAGAGTCGACTGTCTTTTATAGTTACTGGATGCCTCAATATTTACCTTACGCGCTTTAGCACACTCGTCATCCCACCAAGGGCGAGGAATGGCCTTTTTGTTTCCTAAATACGGTTTGTATTTTGGGATACATTTGTCCGATGCGTCAATAACCGCTTGTATGAATAGTTTATATAATACTAAGGATCTTGATTTTTATCTGCACCGATTAACTGTCGATCCACTAATTCGCTGTACTTATCCCATTCTGCTTTGCGAAGATTCCATTTAGATCGTCTAGCATTACAACCCTGTGAAGAATTATTAGGAGAACCTATTTTGATTGAGATGCCTAAGTGATCAGAGCCCAATGGTTCGCTTACAACAGCCCACTCGCACTCACCGCCAGTGAAGGAGAGGAGATCGAAGATCTACCGCTGATATTGAAGAGGAGGATGGTTTAGGAATAATAGTGGGAAAGCCGTCATTTAAAATGCAAAGATTGTTATCATGTAAAAATTCAATTATATTCCTGCCTTCTGCGTCCTCACGCAGAACAGCCATAGCTCATGTGATGGGCGTTAAAATCGCCGCATCGAAGTATCGGGGAAGTGTCAAGTGAATCTAAAAGAGAGGACCAGAAATTTTGATTTATGGAATGGTTTGGTCGGTAGTACACCGAAACTATATTTATTTTCCTCTTCCTTATATCAACTTTCACTGCGCATATTTGGGTAATATCATAAACGAATTCAGATCTTATAGGTATTATTTCGAAACGAAGTGAGTTGCTGATCAGAATGGCGGTGTCTCCATAACCGTCAGTTGTGTCAGCTCTAACACAGCTAAATCCCTTTATTCTGAAATTACGTGCGGGACTTAGCCATGTTTCTGATAATATAACCATAACTACCTTATTAATTTTGATATACGTTTCTAAAGCATCTCTATTAGCAAAAACAGATCTTATATTTATTTGAAATATATTCATAGTAATTTAACATATTAATCCTTTTAAGTCACCCAATTGTTAGTTATTATTAAGAAATAAAAATAAAGTAGGGAAAGACATGTCAGAATTACCGATATCTTACTTTATATACCTGGATTCAACTTTTAACTTGCATACACAATAACTAGGCGTATTACTTAATAGCGCTTGATTTTTCTTAAATGTCTGTTTATTATGTCGAATTATCCGAAATTTAAAAATTAAATACCCATTTAATTTCATATTAATTGTTTTTATATTATTATTAAGAACTGTTTTAAAAAAATAATTGCCCGATAACGACTATTTACATATAATTTATATGTACGCATGTATTTCTGATTTGTTTCAATATAATTAGTATAGTTCCGTGTCTTAAACAGTTGCATTAATTTTAAATTACCCTTAAGAGACTAAGAATTGTCAGAATGTACTAGATTCAGATGGCCAGTCGTCTAAATCTTCTGTCTCTTTAATTTTTCCTCTGTCATTTTGTAAGTGTGTAGTGCGCGTCAGTGCTAACCCCGATTGGCTATATTCATGCAGTATATTTTCTAACGTATATCTAATTTCTTGGAACGTAGTATTTGTATCTAAATATGTTTCATTTTTAATTCTATAAATTAATTGTCTCAAATGTTCGATGTATTTTGTACTTTTAATGTTTGCTATGCTCGATGTTTGATTGTTCACAGTTATACTTTCTAAATTGTTTATTAACCTGAACAGTTGGAGGTTTAGAGTTGAAGATTTTATTTTGTTTATTAACGTTCACTTGAACGAGTCAACTCAACATCAATATTATTGTCTGCCGTGTGTTTGTGTTTGTGTTGCGATGGTTTGTTTTCGTTATCTCTACTTTCATTATATAAATCTGAATTCTTTTTAATTTTATTTTGATTTGTTGTTTTCTGTAATTTTGGTTTAATATAAACCGGCATTTTTGTATTAGAAGTTTCTAATTCCGGGAAAATGTATATTTCTTTGAGAAGATCGAATTTATTTTTAATTACCATCTCTGAATACTTCTTCCCCTTTACCACTCTTTATTAGTATTATTTTGTATAACTCTAAAAGGACAGTCCCTGCTAGTCGCTTTATGATTGCCGTTACAATGCACACAGATCAAGTTAGCTAACTCCTCTAACTGACATTCCTCACTACGGTGGTCCCCCGCACAGTTTTTGCATCTAGCCTTACTAAGACATTGCTCTTCTGAGTATCGGTATCTCATACAGTTTCTACACTGTCTCAAGGGGGCACATAAGGCATCTAGCTCCATAAATAGTTATGTAATCAGGTAGTAGTTGGGAATCGAAGGTTATCACGCATGTTGGAAGTTTCTCGACATTTTGCCTAATGTTTACAGTCACTTTTTTAGTTATCCTTCTAACAGCAATAGGTTTTATTGGCGAACATATAGCTGCTAAGATTTCTAATTCTTCTAGTTCCCTATCCACTCCTCTGATAACTCCATTGACAGTAATAAGAAAATTAGGTATGTATGCTATTACTTTTTTCTCTTTTAACAGACCGAGATTTAAAATATCGTTGGCGGCCCGGCCACTTTTCATTTCCATTCTAAGTCTATTTTTACCCGTAGACGTGATATTCATTATTTCATCTTTATATTTGAATGCAAATTGATACACCCACTTACCAAACGACATTCTATGCATCTTGCCTATATCTCCTGTTCCCTCTACATTCACGTAATATGGATCTGAATCTGTTGGTTTGTATCTGTTATTTACTGTATTCAGCATATATTTCTGTTTATTATCTATATTACGGCTTGAGGTTGGAGGTTGTGTAATCAGAACTTTACTGCTATTTCTGTCTAGCTCATCGCCACACCATTATTGCCTTTATTGTTAGTATTCGGAAGTTGATTTTTAGTTTCATTCGAGCATTCCATCTCCACCGTTATTACTTTCACCCATCTCTTCCGTGCACACAGACATATTAGGGTTAGTATTATCATTAGTATTGTTAGTGGAAAGTGAATTGTACTTATCCGATTTTAAAGTTGCATTGGATGTTCCTAAATGAAGAGGGCCAAGCCCTCCTCCACTGTCCTGATTCATTCGACCCAAGAATAGAGCAAAGCTTAGAGGTCAAAAAAAAAAAAAAGAAAAAGGAGAGGAAAAAAAAAACAAGAATAAAACTGTAATAATAGGCACAAGTAAGTAGAGTTAAACCACACGTCGATGTTTACAGTACGAAGTATAGTACACTACTGGGGACAACTATTTGGAATTTGTTGTATGCAAAAGTCACTAATACTTACACAATATACACATTACTCATGTCTGTACTAGTAGGAAAAAGAGAATCCCGGCGCATGACGCCATCAATGTGGATCTAAAAACCCCTTCCTCTAAAAACGGTAGGCTGGGGGCAGATTAGGTTTTTAAAATGTTCCAAGTTTTGATATTGGGATCTTTTACTCCAATAGACGGCAGCTCTAACCACCACTGCCTATTGGAATCGTATGTATTATTTAAGCCCTATCAAGCTGGTCGCTCACTTCTCTCTTTTTCTAACTATCTCACTCTGGTCGTTGTTCTTTCAATTAAATCAGGCCCCAGCACTATTTTGTTATTGTATTGAAGTTTTATCTTAAATGTGATTGCTAACTGTTAAATTATATATTTTACCACTTCTTCTTCTCTTCATTAGATTTTTAGATAAATCCCCTTTTTTTAATTACATATACGTTAATTTTTTTTTTAAATTAAGGCGCGTCAACATCCATGGTCATTGGGCGCCCGGAGTCTTATCAGTGCAGTGCCGGCCTCCGGTTAGTGAGCTGTAGGGGCTCCTAGGAAGAAAAAATCTAAGTGCAGCACAGCTGGACTCGAACCCCTGAGCTAATCCCTTCCCTCATCAGTTAATTTCATTTAACTCTAAGAATGTAATGGTGACAACAACGGCAGATCGCTGGATGGATATAATTAACAATGAGAATTATCAAAAGTTTATTTCCAAATTATCTACTCTTTTTCTTCACAATATTAATCTAGCTAAAGGATTTATTGACTTAAATAGAAAGTTATTAAAAATAGAAAAATATGTTAATGTATTCATTGAATGCGAATCTCAGAGCTTGTATTTCCGGTGAAAATTTAATTTCGAAAAAATGCTAAAAATATTAAAATTACCTCCCGCACATACAAACCAATATTTAAAAAAATGTTGATTACTTACAGTAACTGAATATAACTTGTTTCCTTCTCCTTCGTCATCAAATCTGATGATTACATTTGGAGGTTCACATGCCAAACGATCCACCGTTGTACAACACAAGCTGAACACATGTTTAACAGTTTGTCCAGGCCGTTCTAACAGTTCTGTTGTAGGTGAGTATAGTACATGAAGTTTCATTGATTCTCTACCATTTATCATACCAAAACCATAATTTGGTTGAATTATTATGTACTGAAAACAAGCAATCAAGACTACAGAATTATTATCCTTATTAATCGTTAATTTTTATTACTTTCTCTTACTCCTGATATGAGAAATTATTACAATTGTAACAAATTTTCAAAACTCAAATTTCACCGGATATACATATTTCGAGGTCCTCTGAGTACAAAAAAATATTTTTAGCGAATGGTCTATACACTGTGTATGTTTTTGTATGAAGGAATATGTTCAAAAACGAAAAAATCGCAAGAAGCTCAAACTTGATATTCCATCAAGTTGTACCAACGCATCTGACACGAAAAGTTTGGAGAAAATCCATCACCCGAAAATAAGAAAAAAATGTTTTTAGAGACTCTGCTTTTTTTTGTGTTTCAATTTTTTGCGATTTTCTCGAAAACAGCTCCAATGATTTTTTTTTTTTTAATTTCATGTGCAATCTACATTACCTATTACTTTAAGAATATTTTCTCAGAAAAAATGATTTTTGGGAGTTTCTGGAAGAACAGTAACATGAAGCAGTCCACTAAAGTACTATTTCAATTCAATGTATAGTTCTAGCACTTATATAATATTAATATACATTAAAAACAGTGCTCAAATTCCAAAGTTGAAGAATATCGGCAAACCGCAAGTGCATCTTTATAGAACTGGTTTTTGGGCTTTTTGAAATTATCTCGAAAATTATTATAACGATTTCATTTAAACATTGGTAATTGCACAGATATAAACCTATCACTTATATTTAAAATATTTTCCTATCACTTATTACTTGTATTTAAAAAGAAAATAAATTTAGATCGTTTTGCGGAATTTTGTGTGGTTAAATTTCAAACTATGAGATTGGTTCAATGTAGTTGGTGCACTTTTTACATCCCTACCTGCTTGGATTTGGTAGGTTGGTACTTGTAACCCCATCACCATTATATTTAATGTGTTAATAGTAATTGTAAGAGAAAGCTGTATGAGTGTTTCACACCAATTTTTTTCACATTACTTCTACAGTAGCAGACTTTGTTAAAGGGTGTACTGACTTTGCCGTCAGTATGTACTGCAATCTCGCGGCAATATTTCAAGCTAAATGTTATTTTATTCCTATTACTTGCTCTTATTTTTACCTCTTGGTTTAGGATAATTATGTATTATGGTTAGGTCAGTATTGATGTTCGTTAGTTCAACGTTCAAAAATTAAAGAAAGAATTAATTGCTGAAAAAGAATTTTATTATAATTATCTCTTGCTTCTTTAAGAAGCATTGTGATTGGATTGCAATTTTAAAACTAAGTTTTTATTTGATTATGGACTATGCTGAGTTCCTACTTCATACAGCTGGAGCCCTTATAAGAACTGAATCCATTCGCTTTTCAACCAAAATCCATTCCCTTATGGGACGAATAGTGGGTAAAAATGGAGAACTACAGTTATTAGCCGACCTAATTAAGAATGCCAGAAATAACCGGGGATGACAACTGCGACAAATCGAAATTAAATACATAAATCTTCATTAACTTCTAAAAATGTTTAAATACATTACTTTTGGTGTGTTGATGAAGCCATAATAGCAAGCTCCTGGCGAATAGTTGAACAGATATATATTAGTAATTACAGTTTCAGCTGTGGTCACAACGCCTAGATCTAAAGTTTTCGGTGCTAAACGTATTCCCATACATCGTAACAGCGAGCCCATTGCATGTACAACTAATGGTGCACCTGTATCTTCTTCATTTTTACTGGTCACCCTTATAGGAATATCAAATACACAAGTCTCTGGATCAAAATATTTACCAAGATCCATTGGAAATGTCCATCTGTTATTAAAAATAAAATTTAGATTATTCGACTGGTTTTTCTTTAAATTATGAAAAGAATGAATAATTAGTAAATTGTTGTATTTATAATAACTGTTTACTTTGGAGCTAGTTTAACCAATATCGAAGTATTGGATCCAGGTTTAACAATCGGCGAACTGGGTATTACGCACATATGGTTAGTAACCTGCCTTGGAATTTTTACCAACATTTGGTAAGTTAAATACCCATTGTTTTTCACTTGAAATGGTATTTGGAAAACTCCACCTGTTACACATGTTTTCATGTCCAATATCGTTGTATTTAGTTGAAAAGGGCCTTCTTCCGTTTTCACTTCCACAGTTAACGCCTGTTTCAAATGATATAATTAAAACAATTAAAATTTATTAAATCTGAATAAACTTTTAATCATCAAAATAAGTTTTATATTTAGATTATTAGTTTTTTAAATGAACATTAAGCAATTTTTACTGATTTTGACCAAAATTTCGTATTATATCTCACGGTAATAATTCCTAAATAGGAATATACATTTCAGCTTCTTGCGTTCTAATATTAGATACGAACAACAAGCGCGCAGTTGAGAAGAAGATGGGCCGCAGATTGTGCCAGAACTAATTTGTCGAGCTATAAATGAATGTGTATGTACGCCACCTAAGCTGGCACATTAGAGGAAAACAAAACCCTACTTCTCCCCCAAAAACCGCCTTAAATGACTTTATCCGGAGAAATGTTTCAAACAAAAGTTGTAACTCTTTATATGCATAGTTCACATACTTTGTATAAAGAAAAGGGTTGCAGCCGTTTTAGAGAAAATTCCAAAACTGAAAAATACTTCAGGCCATCCAATTTTCTTCAAACTCGGAATTTCCACAACATATTAAATCCTAATTAATATTATTTAGATCGCAGAATTTGTCATAAACTGAAATAGCACTTTAGAGAAAACCTAACCCCGCCCCTCCTACAAAAGTGCCCTTAACGGATTTTGCTGGAGAAATTTTACAAATAAAAATTGTAGCTCTTAGTATATGTAGCTGATATACTAAGTTCACAGATAATCGTTGGAGCCATTTTTGAGAAAATCTCAGAAAAGAGAAAAAAAATCATTCGGTAAAGTGGTACCTCCGGTTATGAAATTCTGACAAATAACTTACTGTCTTATCCCATGGTGATACCTAAACGGGATATCAGTTTTGAACTTTTTACAATTTTTCATTTTTAAGTTACGGTGTTCACACACTACACACACAATTTCTAAATACCACTTTTTTGGACTCAGGGGACCTCAAACCGTATATTTCCGGTGAAACCTCGATATCTCAAATTTGGCACGATATCGATGTATTTCCGGATTTTTAATCGATGTAATTCCTCTTAATAACTTGATTTTTTTCATTTTTATTAATTTTTTTCGCACAATTTTATAATTTATAAAATACCTATGAAGAGAAAATTAGTAAAAAAACTATAAATTAGATTTTTCATATAAATAATTAACTATGAATAATATCCTAATCACATTGTAGAAGTGAAGGTGTGAAATGTGGGCATGGTCAACATGATAATGCTACATTTCTGATTGGCCTAAGATACACCCACATTTCAACCTTCGCTTCTGCAGAGTGATTGGCTAATTATTTCTATGAAAATCCTAGTTTAGAATTTTTTTACTAATTTTCTCTTCATAGGTATTTTATAAATTGTCAAATTGTGCCATAAAAAATTTATGCAATACAATGCAAAAATCAAGTTATTTTTAATATCTTATTAACTTCATTATATAAAGCAGAAATGAGTTATAAATAAAAATTCAGAATTTTTATTCCATTATTGAAAAAGAAGGCAAAAGAGAATTAAGCAGGAATGCAATATAAGTCCGCCAAGTTTTATTTGGCCGTTTACACCAGTGGGACAAAATAAAATTGTTGTTAAATACCCACAAAAATTTCTCCAAGGAATTCATAATATTTACTTAAAAAACTTTTCTAGACCTAGCGTTGTAGCTATACATAATATTGTCCCTAATTTTATGTAGGTGGCGCAGACCACAAAGTTTATATAAACTTAGCGTGCTTTTTATAAACGTACCTCTCGTTTAAAGAAAATCGTTGGAGCCTTTCAGAGAAAATAGCAGAAAACTGAAAAATACTTTTCTGTAAAAACGCACTTCTGGTAATCCGATTTTTTTCATATTCTGAATTTCCACAACATATTTAATTCTAATTACTTTTATTTAGATAACAGAATTGTGTAATAAACTGAAATAGCACTTTAGAGATAACTTAACCTCTCCTCTGTCCTAAAAGTTCCCTTAAATGAATTTTCCTTGAGAACTATTTCAAATTAAAGTCGTAGATCTTTGCATGTATAGTTGATGCAAGAAGTTTAAAGAAAATCATTGGAACCTTTTTTGAGAAAATCGCAAAATGGTGAAATTCTGTAAAGTGGTACTTCCGGTCGAGAAATTTGGGTACATAACTTACTGTCGGATCCAATGGACTACATGGTCAGAGCAAAACGGAATATCAATTTGAATTTTCTGCGATTTTTCGTTTTTGAGCTATGCTGTCACATAGAGCATTTTCTAAAAATCACTTTTTTGGACTCAGGGGACCTCAGCAGAACGTGTATTACCGGTGAGAAGTCGATATCGAAAATTTGACACGATTACAGTTACTTCCTCTTATTAGAAGTAAGAGAAAGTAAAAGTGCTAGAAACCAAATAGACATGAATTAAAGAAGGGTAGATAACAAGAATTATTAGCAGATAAATGGAATGAAATTATGAACAAGGGAAAACTAATAAATTAAGGTAATAGAATGAAATAAATTTACCTGTTCTGAGTTTTCAACATTGGTACCCTCAAAATTCAAAGTATAATTTCTTCTTAAACAACCAGAAAATGGTACCATATTTGGTGAAAACTGAATTTCAACTTTTAACTGTTTTCCTGGTGGGACTGATAGATAATATTTCGGATGTATTCTTACACAATCTAATGCTTCATGTAATGCGTCTTCTAATAACAGTCTGGCAATATTTAATAACATTTTCCTTCTAAGCGTTTGACGTCGAGCTTTAGATTTTTTTTTTTTGCTACTTCTTGAAGATATACTTCCTCTTGCTGATGATACATCTATCATGAAACATACAAATAATGTAATAATAATTACATTTATCTGCAATCGTTGCATTATATGGCAAGTAATACAGTATTTAGTGAAGAAAGTTCAACTTCCACACACAAGCGTTACCAATACTTTCTTCAACTCTAAATAGCCCGAAATCTAGCGGTAATTCCAAACCAGACCAAATCAAATCCCAAATGCAGTGATATGAGGTTATACCAAACGGAACAGGTTATGAGAGAGAGAATATAATATGACTTTAATAACACATTCTCAGTATTTGTACCTTTTCATTTTTTTTATATTTTTATTATTTTCTTTTAAACTAGATGGTAGTTCTAAAAAATACTTCGCTATTATAATATATATATTATAAAATATATTTTATAATAGCAAAGTATTTCTTACAACTCTCGTCCAGTTTGATGCAGAATGAAAAAAGTCCTACTTCTCTCAATAGTCAAATGAATAAATAAATGTTATTAAAACATTAGAATTCTAAATAGATTTTTGACATAAGGACCATAAACTCAAATCCATTATGGCGCGGATCTATTATGATTTTTACTTTCTAACTGCTGTTAGAGAAAGAATCATAATCGTGCATAAAATTTTTAAGATTTTTTTACAGAAATACACACTTTGATCAAGTAAAGAAAAAAAACTGGTTGTGAAAAAACACTCACACAACTTTTTCTTACTCCAGTTTTCAAAATTGTAATTGACTAAGTTTGTATACTGACAGTTAGTATACCAAATTCAAAATTAATTTAAATTTGTTAATATTATTTTTGCGGTTGCTATTTTTATTAATGTGTGATAAAGAATCTTTTTGGTTTTGAAACAAAAAATGTGTTTTCATAGATGAAAAATATTTGTATTAATGTATATATTCTTGTATGTGAGGTCAACCTCTGCAGACGGACATAATGTCCATGCATTGTGTTGTTTTTCTTAGTTATTTTTTTTTTCATTATGTTTTGTATTATTTTGTATAGTTATTTAATAAACAAACATTATTATTATCATTATTATTATACCAAATTTAATGAAATTCGTCGGTGTTTTTATGGAGAAAAAATCACAAAAATTAAAAAAATGTTCATAAAAACACACTTCCAGTTTACTAATTTACTTGATCGCGGAATTTTGGCAATCTATTTTTCTCCTATTAATTTTGTCTAGATGGTAGAATTGTATAATCAACTAAGATAGCACTTTAGAAACAAACATAACCCTACACCTCCCCCAAAAGCCCACTTAAATGGCTTTACTTAGTATGTGTGTGTACATCATTGCTCAAAAACGAAAAATCACATAAAGATTAAACTTGATATTTGTTTTGGGTATGGTCATGGGACTCGAGTAAGTTGTCTGTCAAAATTCCTCAACCGGAAGTACCACTTTACTAAATGATTTTTTTTCTTTTTTGTATTTTTCTCAAAAATAGCTCCAACTGTTTTCTTTAAACTTGATACGTTAATTACAAATATTAAGAGCTACAATTTTTACTTGAAACATTTCTCTGGGAAAATTCATTTAAGATGGGTTTTGGGGGATTGGTGGGGTTATGTTTTCCTCTTCTTTAAACTTATTTCCTCGACTATAGATACAAAGAACTACACCTTTTTTTTATATTGCTATTCATCATATTATAACAATTTTTACTTTCTCTAACTGCTGTTATAGAAAGGACTGAAATCGTGCCAAATTTTCAAAATTGAGTTTTCACGGGAAATACAAATTTTGAAATCTCCTGAGTCCGAAAAAGTAAGTTAGAGTATGTTTTCCTCTAAAGTGCTATGTCAATTTATTAAATAATTGTGTCATCTAAATAGAATTAAATATGTTGCTAATATTTTGAGTTTCAAGAAAATGATTAAATAGGAGATGCATTGTTACTAACCAATTTTTTTTAGTTTTCATGATTACCTCCATAAATACACCAGAGAATTTCACATTCATTGTGAATATGAAGATCAATTTTGTTTGAAACTTTTTTCCGAGAAATTCATTTAAGTAGTACTGCCCCCCCCCCAAATCATTTTAATAAGTTTAGTTTCTCCCTTTGGTATACAACTCAAGACTAATCATTAAATAAATTATAAGTTTGAAGAAAATTTCTGAATTATAATAAGAGAAAGTCGTATGTGTTTCACACCAGATTTTTTCATTAATAAATAAATTCAGAGAAAAATATGATTAAAAAAAAAAAACTTTGAAAAACAAGTGCTTTTTTTTTACCTGCAGAGGATTTATCACTCCTTGAAAAACTTAGAGTGGGGAGTGATTCGAAGGAATCACTAAGTGAATCCTCCACAACTACATCGGCTGAAGAAATATGGCCAACAAATGGCAGACCTCCAATATTGGTAATTGTTAATACTTTAGTTAACACTTTAGTCGTCCAGATTTTCTGTGTAGGAAATCTGTAACATCGTAAAATAATGTCTTATTTCAGTGTTTATCAAAGTTTTTCCAATCGCATACTAATATTTTCTATTATGAAATATGATTTAAACTTTATCATAATAACAAATATGTTAAAAAAAACGCTTTAAAATAACGAATTCATAAACTTGGTTTCAATTTATATACATTTTTTTTTTTTTTTTTTTACGTTTCCATACATGTATTTCTTATTGCGTTTTTTTTTTAATTTAAGGCCCGTCAACATCTAAATTGGCGCCCGGAGCCTTTTCAGTGCACTGCCGGCCTCCGGACAGTGTTATCTGTTATCTGTGACAGCTTAGAGGCTCCTAGAAAGAAAAAAAATGTAAGGGTAGCACAGTTGAACACGAACCCGGGTCATCCGCGTACGAGTCCAGTAAGCTAACCACTTAGTTATTCCCTTCCCTTGTTAATGTTTTCTTAATCGCCCGAACAAATGGGCGAATCCCATAATACTTCGAGAAATTTGTTGTCCCAACTAAGTGCACACCCCATTTATCACCTGTCTTTTTGAAGATGGAAAGAAATTATAGTACTTAACCCCTTATTTTTTTTCTTTTTTTGCGTAGATTCGGAATATGACAGTCGCACATATGTGCGATGTGTCAAAATCGGTGCTAACTATATTATTTCAAAAGGAATCCCCATCGTTTTTCCTCTGAAATAGATTTTTTTTCACGCACAATGAGCCCAAGAACATGAAAATCGGACAAGTAATCCCGGAGATACGACTTCTTTAAAATAGGAAAAAATTCGTACTGACGACTTTGCTTAGATTTAATTTTTTTTTTCCTACTCCTTTCTTTTTTTAATTTTTATTTGTGTTTGAACTTTGAATATTCTGTTTTTAACTCATCAAGTAAGCAATTTCTCGAAAAAAAAATGGGTTAGAGAAATCTGTATGTTTCAAATTTCAAATGTTATCAGCATTATCTTCTAGACTACAATATTATCACTTCAGGCATTTCGATTAGGTACATATATCTCTATATTTTTGTTAAGGCAAATGATCAAAAAATTGTTCAAGTTTAAAGAAAGTTTGCCAATTTTAGACATGATAACTGCACTAATAGAAGTTGTGTGAATGTTTTACATTTGATTTTTTATTTTTACTTTTGGACTTTAAACTCTATATAGTTGAGCTTTGAATATCTACTCATTTTTCTTCATATCTTATAAAATATAAATTAAAGACGTTTGTTTTTTTTAAATTCATATACATCTACATATAAAAAAAGGTATACAAACTTAATCAATGTTGTACTGAGAACTGGTACTGCTCTCTGTTGTGTACATTTTATTAATAATTTAAAAATTCTTAAATCAGATTGATCACGTCTTGTAAAGAATATCACTTCAGCATCCATGTTGGGCGTATCTGTCAGTGGTGAAAATATAACTTCTTTTACTTTTGGTATGCCCGGTAATAAATGGCAGTCTTCAACTGGTTCTACCTGTAATTACTTTCATTAAAAACTTTGTTGATATGCTTTTTATTTTATATTAAGTTATTTAACGTAACCTTACGGTAGTGCTTTTTATTATATAATCTGTATTTACTTTTTTTTTTTTGGTTAGTAATACTTTTCGTGTTTTGGTTACCGTGGCATCTAAGCTCGTTATATTAGTGATAGGAGGTTTATTTTCGTAAACTATGTGGTTCGTTACTATGTGTATACGTTTCTCAGCTTGTTAAAAATAATATAAGTGTTAGTGTTCTTGTAAATGACTTGTCTTCTAACTTCCAACTGCTTCATGAGGAATGTTGTGAAAATGTTCTTTTTTCTGAAACATGACTTTCTGCGAAAAATATATTCTAAGTGGCACCCGGCAACAGTATTTATTTTTATTATTATTATTATTAATGATAAGTGCTAGAAGGCGCAGGACTTAAGCCAAAATCTCATCACTCTGAGAAAAAACTTATCCTAAGAAGTTCCCCCAGCAGTCTACCGATCTCACTACAATATCTTAAGATATCCCTAAACTCTAACGCCCCCTCCCCCAAGAGGTTTACCCTCCCAAATATGCGAAACCTAGTATTGGCGAAAAGGATATACGTTTCCCCTCAATTCCATCGTCAGAATTCTGACACAAGGGACTAGACATCTTGCCATGTGCCCTCCAAGCGTGGCCGGCACAACTTTCAATTGCATTCTACTCAGAAAGAGAACATGCTTTACACTTTTCCCCTATTGTTTATTTCTCTATCACAAAATTGCTTAGTGATGGCTAATACTGGCTCGGATCTGGTAGTGGGACTCCCATCATAACCGACTCGTCCGCCCTCTCATTGCCTCCTATAACTGCAAGTCCTGGTTTCCAAAAGAGCTCTACCCTGCTCTTCTGAGCGAGGCCATTGTCTTCTCCTACATTCATCCACTAGTTTAGAGCTTTAGCATGGCTTATTTAAAGCCGTTAGGCTTGACTATCGGAAAATATACTCATTACTTTAAGCTCTCCCCCCCACTCTTCCACCATGCAGCAGCATTCAATGATACCAATGCTCTCAACCTAAAAAACAGTGGCCACACCATCTAAGAGCAATTTTTCGTTTATACGATATTCTCTCTCTCCCCCTCTTTTTCACAAACAGAGAGTGTTTTAATAACATGATTAAATAATTTTTCTAGTCTGTGTTTTTCTGGTGGTATGCACCAGAAAATATGTATTTCTGGTGAAAATCATTTTAGTAAATTTGTAAAGATCAGAGATCACAAGATCGTTGCTATTACAGCAGTATGGGAAAAGGACAAACTCATTTTTCCAGAAATGCATTATGAGAAAAGTGCTTTAAAAGGATTTTTCTAAGGGAGGATCCAAGCTTCCTAAAGGAAGTATATATGAAGGTATTCAAAAACCTATCTTCCAATCACTAGTTTTAGTAGGCCCGTATCAGCCCGGTGCAATCGCCATTCATTAACATAAAGAAGCTGAGTCTAGTTTATCTTTTAATTTCACAATGTACTGTGATCGTTTTAAATTGTCGAAATTGAATTTGATGCGAAAATTTTGAGGTTCCTGTTTATGAAAAACGTTGTTTAAGTGGTTAGTTACTAGCCAAAATAAAAAAAACCGCAGATAATTCCCCTCTCTAGTTCCAACAATAAGGTTTATTTACAATAAAAATCGGTTAACCGGAGATAAAACACACACACACACACACATACAATTGCAGAGTTTTCTTATTTTCCAATTTTCTCGGCAAAAAAAAACCAACAATCTTCTTTTTAAACTTGATGAAATTGATACAAATATGGTTTATGATTTTATTTAAAAAATTTTCTGGTAAATTCATCTTAATTTATTGCTATTTCTTTATATTGAACGATTTTCGAATTCTATATATTATCAAATAATTAAATGCTTGCGCAAAAAATAACTTGATTAAAGAAAATCAGTTTAATCAGTCAAAATGGGTTACACAAAATTACTAAGTAGTTTTTGCCATATTTAAGCGATTTTTTTTTCTAAAACGGCTTCAAAGATTTCCTTTAAATTTAGTAAACTAACTAAAAAATATAACCATTTTGAAACCCTCTCCGAAACTCATTGAAGGAGATCGGATGAAGCTGCGATGTTACTTTTCTTCTGAAATCACACTTCAATGTAGCGTAGGTTCACCACATTCCAGTTTTGAAAGAAATTTATCAACCAGAAATATGATAAATGCATCAATAAAAAGTTCTGCGAGTGTTTTTTTCATTTTTACCAAAGTTTACTAAAATTAAACAGTGATGATTCCATTTACCTTGATCAGTTCACTATCTCTAGTCCCTGGAAATGTATTAATACCAAACATTTTAAACTGTATTTTCCGTATAGTTTCATTGATTATTGTAAACTTCTTTCTATACACATTGTAAGGTATGAAACTCTGCAAATAAATATAACAAAAACTATATTAGAGATCCAGTTTATCTCTTGTCAGGGATGCCTTGAAAACATTATTTAATTGTGGTAATTAGCTCCTTGATTGAAAAGTCGACGAACAAAGATACATATTTTAGATAACATACAGATTTGAAAAAAAACGGAAGTCCAACATTAAAAATGGATTCCTAAAGTGAAAAAGAAAAAGGTATATTTGAAAATGTTTAATAAGATCATCTAACATTAAATGTCCAAATAATTGGTTTGCTCAACTTTTCTATTTGTTATTTTTCTTATATACTTAATTTCATTCGGAGTCTGGCCAAACACAAGCACTGTAATGTTTGTTATTCACGTGAACTTTATTAATTATCACTGTTAATAAGATTAATTGATTAGATGGGTATTAATTTATCCAATCTGTTAAATAAAAATAAGTACGATTAGCTTGAAATCGTATTCTTATTGATTAAACAATTTTACTTCTTATCTACACTGTCCAATCAATTTCTGCTTTTATTTTAAATTTTAGAGTAACTTTTTAATTTACAAAAATTTTTAGACAGAGAGAATCTATCCCGAGCAGATGGATACCTTGGTGAATAAGGGGCACAGGTTTTCCGAGTAAAGCATCCACGAACATAACAGCCTCCAGCGATTAGAGGACACCTGAAAGTGTCGAGCTGAGAGAAGGTGGAGCTCGTCGAAGAAAACGTTGGCCAAAGACGACTGTTTCGTCTTGCTCTGTATTATAAAACTTACTAGAAAGGAATTAATCATTCTGGAAGTATGGGATCGGTCAGTTAGCTTCGATAAGATCAGAAATATGGATGTGGGAGCCAAATTGAATAACTGGACATCTAGCATCAAGTTTATAGAAGAGTGTAAAATAATTATAACCTCAAATAATATAGATTTTGGCACTGTACTGATACTATGTTCTACTGGAAATTGTTCCTCAGCCATAAATAAACGGTTTATACCATCATCAGCATCAGCTAATAGTTCTTCCATTAATTTCAATTTTAATAAAATATGTGGATCGAATATAGAAAATAATTCCGGCTCAGGCGGTGGTTGCAAAGATAGTTGAGATTCCGGAATTCGTGGCTCTTCAGGTTGTTCTTCTTTTATTTCTTCTTGTTCTTCTTTCTACAACAGAATGATGTTCTCAGCCATATATAAACTTATCGGAAAAAAGACAGACATTCATAGAGTTAGTTATATTCCTGCCTTTTCATTTTTTATGGTATGCTTAAAAGATGTTCAATTTTCCAAATAAATCTCAAGGGGATATAAAAAGACTTGGAAACCTTAAAGCTGAAGATCAACTGAAGGTCTCCATGTACTTTTAATAGAGGCACATGATTGAGAATACTGAGAAACGGCATATTATCAGAGAATACACTGCGAGCAATTTATGATAGTAACTTGTTGGCCTAACCAGGAACAACAGCCCCTCTATAAATCCCTGTATGATCTCCAAGCACTTTCCTTAAATCAGTGTATGTAAACTGATTTTGCCTTGAACATTCCCTTCATTGCTTATGCAGAAGTCCTGAAGAAGAAAGATGGGCGAACGATCGATACTGGTCAATGATCATGAGAAGGATATACTATACTTCCTTACAAATGCCGCAGGCTGCACTACTGAAAACATGGTTCTATAAGCATCCCACGTGGCTCCAAAGCTCGAAATGTTTTCTAACTGGCCGATATGACCAGTCTAAGCAACAAGATCTCCCATGGAATTTATATAAATCGATTTAATTGTCTAAATCAGTCTTAAACAGCCTACAACAGTTCATAGCGACAACCTGATTATAGTTACTAAGAACCTTAGCCATAAGTTTTCTTCGAACAATGTGGTCTCCAGTCCTAGTCGCCTCAATCTCTACTTATTCTCCTTACTAAGTAACATGCAAATTTAAATTATAACAATGTCAGTAGTATGTTTCCAAATACAATCATGCAATTCCTGCCTATACAAACAAATTTGGAGCAGACTGTCCCAGAAAAAAAATCTGTTAATAACACTTACAATTTTTTCCGCTGAAGATTCAACTGCAGCTTCTTCTTGTTGATCTTTATCACTTTCTTCAGCCTGATCATCATCAGGTTTCAATTTCTGTTTTTTAATTTTCTTTTTAGTTCCAGCTGCCCTTACTGATCGTTTTTGTTTTATTTCTTCTTCACTTAATGGTGATCGCTTAGTTGGACTCAATAATAAAGTGTCATCCATTTCAGTTAATTCTGATTTTGATGATTTCTTATGATCCTCGGGCAAAAAGCGATCAAAGTTTATTTCTTTACATCTTTCTCTTATTAATAAATTCATATATTTAATCTCTTTATCTAAATATTCAATATGTGCCTGTCTCATTTTCTTTAAATTTTCTCTGAAAAAAAAAAATTATATATACACATATCTCTCTCTCTCTTTCTCTCTCTCTAAGTTTAAAAAGTTTAAGTCCCGATCGTAAGAAATTTAAACAAATTTTTTAAGTTTTATTTATAAGTTTAAGAATTTATTTTGATATTAGATCTCTTAAATTATTTTCTCAGTTGTGCTTTTCCTTAGCTTTTTTTTGTGTCCCTTGAAGTTCACAACTTAAGGACGAATCATTGAAGTCTTTTTAAGTCATTTGTCTATTTGTGACTTAACATCTACATTTCTCCAAGCACTCTATATACATTTGCAATGTTACATCAATATGGTTTTAATAACGCTACCTAACTGAAGTTTTCAGCCATTGAAAGATGGATAGCTGAAATTAATAATAAAAAAATTGTTTTTAAACAGAATTTTATTATTAAAGGATCAAATTTCAATAACGTTTCTTCAATTGCCAATTGTTTTGTTGCATTCAATTGTTTTTAGCTGTTTTCAAGAGTCGGTTCTTTGTTTTAAGTTCTTTACGTCAATTTTGTTGTTGAATTAGTAGGCTGATAAATGAAATAACTTAAAAATGTATTTTTCAAATAAAGAATACAAAATTAATAAAACATTAACATTTTATGTTACAAAGCCAAAAACTAAGAAGAAAAAACGAGGGAAATAATTAAAGACAAATCTTTTGCTCTTGCTTTTAACTATTTAATAATTTTTGAACACATTTTTATTTCTACCAATGAGATATAATTAACATCCATTTTTTCACCCACATGTAACACACTCGAACTGATTTAAAAAATACTTTGCAGGGAAAAAAGGCAGAATTTTAAACGAAATATGTATAAAAAATTATTACCTTAAAACGCCAAGTTATTGTTTTTACGCCACATACTAGTCTTCACTAAACTTCTGCAATCTGTGACGCTATATTTGACGCTTGAAGTGCAGGAAAACCAAATTTACATTTTGTTGGCTCTCTATCTTCTGGTTTAGATTGCGAATTTATATCAAGAAGCAATGCTTCTATGGCTTCTAAGGCAATGCTAATATATAGGGAAGGGAAGGGAGTTAAGTGGTTAGCGAACGGGACTCCCTCGCGGAGGACCCGGATTCGAGTCCAGCTGTGCTACCCTTAGATTTTTTCTTCCTAGGAGCCTCTACAGTTCACTGTCCGATATGGACAATGTTGTCTATAACGAAAGAACACTGTCCGGAGCCAGCAGTGCACTGAGAAGGCTTGGGACGCCAATAGCCATAGATGTTGACGTGCCTTAAATTAAAAAAAAATGAAGAATACGCCTATAGTCATTACGTATAACGGGTTTTGTAAAAGGAAATGAAAGGCGGGCAGTTGCAGAATATTAGAGGCAATTACTAATCGCGAAGGACCAGGTCGCCGTTGTTATTCGGCTGAGTCCGAATGTTTACGAGAAAAAGGATCGTTTCCTAAACTGAACGGCCCGTGCGTGACCGAGATGTTGTTGATTAAGAGGAAGCCGTATTAAAGAGTATTGTGAACGTAGTCTGTCTGCTAGTATGCGAGGAATTTCTAACAGTGCGAGTACTAAGCAAATATATTTATAGAGAACATTAAGCTTAAACCCATATTATTCCAAAAAGTCTAGCCTTTGTTATTAGAAGATTTCGAATTGAAGATGCAGTTCGATCGTTGAGTCATTGACCATCAACATGTACATCAATAATGCGTTCACATTATTGATCCCATAAACTTACGAAACAAATTTTCAACACAGATTTTCAGTAAACGTTTGGCATGGAATTATTAACGACCAACTTATCGTATCTTCTGTAATGGAGGTCGTTCAACAGATGATAATGATAATCGCTTTTTACAAGAAGAACTGCCTCTTCTTATTGAGAATATTCCTTCTGCAAAGTGCTCAAAGGTAGAATAAGGATGGCGCACCAGCTCATTTTGATAGGAGGGTAAATTCATTTTTAAATATTTCGTATCATAATAGTTTTTTTTATTTTTTATTGATTTTATTTTCTGCCTGTGTACGCAATTATAATATAAAAGGGCCGTCAATCATAACAAAAACAATAACAGCTACCGCCCAATAAAATTAATACAACGGACTTTACACTATATATTAAAACTAACTGCAAAACTTTCAGTCTTATTTGAAATGTTCATCACCCCACTCTGCATTCATAACTTCTTTTATGCCATATAAACAATTCTTTATCAAGAAACGGTTGATGGTTTGTTTGAAGTGATTCTCACTTAACCGCCTTAAACCTCTCCACCGTATTAAATACTCTCGCCGACATGACACTGGAAAGTTGATTAGTCATCACTAGTCATTTGTAAGGTATACATAGATTATCTTTATTGCGTAGATTGTGATTATGCTTATCACCTCTAGTTTCAATTAAAGGCTCTTTTTTCTTAGTCAGTGCTTGTTTCAAAATGAATACGGAGGATAGCGTCATTATATTTAATTCTTTGAAGAAAGGACTGCAGCTAACTCGAGCCCTCTTCGTCATCATTCTTCTGATAGCTCTCTTCTGAAGTCTAAATACAATGGAAGCTTCGGAGATTGCACCCCATAGCTCACAGCATATACCATTCTGAAGTGAAAGAGACTATAGTAGGCAGTCTTTATAACCTCACCTGGATCTTTTCACGCAGTTTTATCAATAAAAAAATTATTTTTGATAACTGGTTACTCAAGGTATGTATATGACTTTTCCAAGAAAGCCTGCAATCTATTGTGACTGTCTGCGCAGCAGATACCCAGGGCGAGGGGGTAAACAGCGGACGAATTAACAATTAAATTATAATAAGATAAAAGAGAAAAGTTATCTCAAATGAAGAAGGATGAGTACCCTTCCCTTTGGTGGTGAATCGAAGCGATGATGAAGTGACAGGCGGACTGAGAAAGGAAATGTGGAGTGTGGGGTATGTGTACGTGTGGGTGTGTGATGGTGAAAGAGGAACTCAGGTGAGCGGAAGGGGATTGGAGTGCTCCGTAGAAGCGGGTGAGCTGCTGTTGAAGCGGCGGTGATGGCGAGTCCAATAAGGCGCAGGTGATATGGTCTCGTGAAGGTGATGGCGCGGAGAGATGATTCTGATTATTCACCGATGAGTTAATATTAATTAACAAGGCGAATAGGCATGTATAAGGCGATGCGAAATATAAAAGGCGAATTTACAACATAACACAGACAAAAGAAGAAGAAAGGTAAATACGATGTTGCATTGGCGAGATATTGAAGGTGAGAGAGTCAGAAAAGACAGGCGTTGTAGAGGCGGCCGGATAGGCAAGCGGAAATAGTGCGGAAGAAGGGTGGTGGCGTGATGCGGGGAACGGATATAGTGAAAAGGAGAGAGGAGGCGAAGCGAGGATACTAGGGGGTGACGAAGAAGCTACCTTTTCCATAAGAACGGAACAGGAAGACGTGGGTAGAAGGTTCGCAGTAGGGGATGCGTGCGCGCGTGAGCGGGAGGGCTGGGCGCACTAACACACCGACCCAACAGTGACACCTAGAAATGCTGTAGTTTCCTCTTTTTTCTTCTCAATTAGACTAA
Organism: Triatoma infestans; assembly: GCA_011037195.1. Taxonomy (NCBI): domain Eukaryota; kingdom Metazoa; phylum Arthropoda; class Insecta; order Hemiptera; family Reduviidae; genus Triatoma; species Triatoma infestans. The sequence continues at coordinate 479,612 of JAAEAF010000008.1, forward strand.
ATAGTAAGCTTTCAGTTTTCTTCTCATGTAACAATAATTAATTTTTTTGTAGCCAATCTTTGAGAGATGAAATGTTACCATTAGCTGTCTTTGTCACCTCTTCAATAGTCCTGCCTTTCGCTATTAATGTGGTGTCGTCAGCGTATAAGATACATTCTCCCGGAAATGTCATGTCTAAGTTATTAATGTATAGCAGGAATAAGATTGATCCTAAAACAGACCCTTGCGGAACTCCTTGTTTAACCTCATTTAATTCAGAAATTTGGCTGTTACAGTAGACATACTGTTTCCTTTCTTGCAGATAATTTTTAAATAAGTTCCAATTTACTCCTGTAATACCGTAATTATTGAAGCTTTCCAATAATAGCTGATGGGACACCATGTCAAATGCCTTACTCAAGTCGCAGAAGCTAATGATTGTGCTTTATCTCTTTTCGAAAGTTTCTAAAATTACATTTGTAAGTTTAATAACGGCATCAATTGTAGTAAGCCCTTGTCTGTAAAGTAAATTGAGATTTACTAATGAAATTGTTATTCTCTGGGAAGCTGAGCAGCTGATTGCCTACTATTTTTACTTTCTCTTACTCCTAGTAAGAGGAAGTATTGTAATCGTGTTAAATTTTCGATATCGAGTTTCACCGGAAATATCCGTTTTGAGGTCCCCTGAGTCCAAAAAAGTGGTTTTTAGCAAATGGTCTGTGTGTGTGTGTATGTGAACAGCATAGCTCAAAAACGAAAAACCGTAGAAAGTTGAAACTTGATATTCCGTCTAGGTATCACCATGGCATCTGACAGTGGGTCATCTGTCAAAATTCCTCAACCGGAAAGTACCACTTTACTTATTGTTTTTTTTTACTTTTTTGCGATTTTCTAAAAAATGGCTCCAACGATTTTCTTCAAACTTGGTGTATCAACTACACATACAAAGAGCTACAACTTTTATTTGAAACATTTCTCTAGGAAAATTCATTTAATGGCACTTTTAGGGGAGGGGTGGGGTTATGTTTTTCTCTTAAGTGCGATCATAGTTGATTATACAATTCTATCATCCAAACAAAATTAATTAGAAATAAATGGATGGCCAAAATTCAGAGTTTCAAGGAAATTAGTTAACCGGAAGTGCGCTTTTACTGAACGGTTTTTTCAGTTTTCGTCGTATTTGAATTAATTTGGTACACAAACTATAAAATTTGTCAATTATAATTTTGAGAACTGGAGTAAGAGAAAGTTGTGTGAGTGTTCCACACCAGATTTTTTTCAGTCTTTTGAGAAAATAGGCACCAATGTTAGTGGCCTATAGTTATTCAAATCGTTCAAATTTCATTTCTTGTACACCAGTATGACTTTTGAGATTTTCAATATGGATTGAAATTTACCCTGTGTGATACAACCATTAGTAAGTGATGTAAGTGGCTTCAGAACAAAGCTTATAGTTCTTTTAATAATAAAGATTGAAAATCCATAGTGATCAGTGCTCTTTTTTATTTTTCAGCTCCTGTTGGTACCATTAATACATCATCAACAGTAACTTTTATCATTTTAAATACTTTTGGATTGAGTAAATGAATAGGATTTGTAATGGGATATTTCCAGACAATCCTGTAAGTGAGTATAGAACTGATCTGCATTAAGAAGTGTGCTTATGTTTTCTTTCTTCTTGACACCTCCATTAATTATACTCCGGGCTGTCTTGTTCTTATTGTCCGAATTAAGAGGTAGCTTTCCATTTATTGTCTTTTAGCCTCTATTAAATTTTTCTTATATTGTTTTTTAAATTTTTATATTATTCAACTTTTGTTCCTGTTAGTAATCATTAAGTCGTACATTAGATCAAGATGCGCTTTTTGACGTTTCAATACCTCTGAATACCAAACATTTTTTGATTTTTTCTTACTAATTTGTAATCTGGAAAACAATACTCATAAATATACAGGGTGTCACAGCAACCTCTGGCAATACTTCGGGATATGGTTTGTCAGTTTATTTGGAACTAAAAATTTCTAATAAACCATGGTCCGATTCGTTCGCTTCAAAAGTTATTCTTCATTTTCTAAAATTTTCAATTTTCCTACTTTTTCTCATAAAATTGATTATATCTCAAAAAGTTTTTCACATAAATCATATTCAATTACACCTTTAGGAAAGAGCATTAAATTTCCTATAAGAAACAGAAGTTTTATTTTAATTGAATTAATTCTAAGGTTTTTCAGAGACTTTAAACTCAACTCTACAGCGCTTCAACTGTTAAAAACCACTTTTCAATAGTATTTTCTTATAAATTTCTTTAAGGCTAGCGTATGGTCCGGTTAGAGAAAAAATATCTACATTTCACCAGCTTTCCAACGATAATAATATCATGGGGTTTCTTTCTTGTTTTCTTAAAGAAAATGCGAAATAAATGTAAAAAAACCACAAAATGAAAATTGAGAACTGTTAAAAAAATATCCTAAGATTAATTAATGATCCTGGAATGAACTTTGGAATTGTTATCTCACGATGGAAATCCGTCTAATTCTAATAACCAGAAACATTTAATCGTGATTTAGCTGGTCATACATTCAAAATGCCAGAGTTCTTTGTCATAGAATAGCGAGATATGGTTTTTATTTGTGGGTTTTTAACGGCAGCGCGGAAGCTGCAGCTGAGTATGCTAGCCGCTGGCCTAACAGGAAACCATATAAGCAGCGTACTAAAGACTAAGGGAAACCGGTTCTGTGAGAATAAACTACCGAGGAAATTTAGATCGTTCTTACGAAAATTCATGTCAACGCATCTTGAATGTGTTTGATGACGATTCTACCCTTAGCACACGCAGAGTGCCATTGTCGCTAGGTTTGTCACATCAGACGGTGCACAGGTATCTTCGACGGGATGGTAGATATCTGTATCACGTGCAGCAAGTACAGTATTTGCTAGAACGTGATTACGCCTGTCGTACTCAATTCTGTATTTGGCTGCTACAACAAACAGCCCAGAATCGTCGTTTCCCCCAAAACATTTTGTGGACCGATGAGGCGACGTTTACTCGAAATGGTTCTTTAAACACCGCAACATGCACTATTGGAGTGACGAGAATCCCCGTGCAACCAGAACGTCGTCAGAACGATCAGAAATTCTTAATAAATATATCACAGTCAGTCTGAGGAAGACGGTATAAACTAATTTATTATAATCATATCATATGTCTCTATTGCAGTTCGTTCAAAATCTCTTTCAACAGATAAACTACTGATTCTATCTAAAACTTTCATATTACATCCATATTTAACTAAAATTGCAACCCCCTCATGGATAGCCTTAGTTCTGCAGAAAGCTGAAGCTACTTTATAGCCTATAGGTACAAAGTTATCCATTTGTTCTTCTTTCAACCAAATTTCTGTTTAAACATGCTATATCTTCATCGCTATCTATACAAATTTTCTCTAGATGATGTACCTTATTGCTCAAACCTTGTATGTTCTGGTGCATTATATTTATTCTGTTTAACTTAGTAGCACAGTTACCATCGAGGGAATAAAAAACGCCTAATGGTGACACTGCGCGGCCATGCATCACTTTCTATCAATCTATCTTTCATGTGAAAGTCTACTCCAAGTCTGAAACTACAGCTTTTTCCCTTTGATGTAAGTTTGGTTACTGATACTTCTATCTCAGCTATAAACTTTTAAGAAATCATTCGGCATCTTCACCGGTTGTTCCTTCCTTTAGCTTACCGAGATGTAGCCAGGCTTTCTTTACACCTACCAGCTCACAAGTACCTTGAGATGTACCAACTTTTACAATTCTTCATTGTTTTTTTTGGGGTTTACCACCTTCCAACCTTCTCCTTGTCCAATTCTCAAATTGGTGCCTTCCTGTTTAACTGCTTCAGAATAGTTACCCCCCTCTCTTCTCAGTTGAGCATTTCTGCTCTACTTTCCGTGAACTATTCTCTTGTGATTTAAGTTGGATCGGAAGAGGTGGTTCAGTTCTTGGCCTCCGAGGTCACCTAAGCTAACACCTCTCTACTACCTTCTGTGGGAGCACATGCAGTCTTTAGTGCACCAGAATTATGAAGGCTGAAGTGAACGTAAAACATTCTCCTGAAATCTAGAGCGAGCTCTTAGATCAGCCTTATGCAGGGAAAGACTTTGTATTGCAGCTGGAGGAATCGTTTTGAACAGAATTTGTAACAATATACTTGTTAAATATAGTTCTGTTTATAAACAATTCTTTTATTGAAGTTCAGATATGTCAATGGCTCTACGTCAGTTAGGAAGCATTTTCGGGCCTTTCTTATTAGACATTTTTGACTCAAAATGACTAAGCGAGCTTGACTACGAGCTTTAAAACAACTACAGTGAAAAATTAAAAAATGATATAATAACAATAATAGTAAGTTTATTAAAAAAAAAAATTGTACATTAAAAAAATACATGAGCATATTTTTATAAAAAACAAAAACCTAATACGATAATTATAATAATATAATTATTAAAACAGATTACACTGCTCAACAAAAACATCCTGATATAGGGTTAACGCCCGGAACCGGTCGATGACCACAAAATGAAGCAGGTTATCATGGAAAATGTCTCTGATTATAATAATATAGTTTTAAGGATAAGAAAAACAAACGAAGTAAATAAAATTAAATACTAGTGAAAAATAAAGAAATATTATCTAGATTGCGCAGGCATGCCTAATAAATCAAATTTGAAAGAAAAGTATTAAAAACCTATCAAAGATTATAATTTTTCAAATTTAATAAGCAAATTATAAAATTGATTCAAAATTGAAAAAAAAAAATAGAATAAAAGTACAATTTAAGAAAACAAAATAAAAACAGTCAATAACTAATAATTTAATGGAGGCTCTTCAGTAGTCAGATTCATTAATTAATTATTATTCTCTATTCCCAAAGAGAAACGGCATATTTATAAGTGAGGCACTCTGGACCATTCTGTAAATTAAGAAAAAATCAAATGAGAGAAATCTTTCTCCAATGGGGCCAATATGGGGCACTGTGCGACGTCGTGAATCGTATCTTCCTTTACTCTATAATTGCAGAGAGTGCATTCTTCTTGATCGTTGAGATTATAAAGCTTGTGATTGAGGTTCAACAGTTCCCCTCTTAGCTTGATTACCCAACATATTCCGAAATGCGATTGTGCGTCTCAATTTACCAATCAAGTTGGCACTCCTAACTTCATAATTGAGAAGCTTAAAAATACTGTAACGGCTGGATGCTTGCGCTATTTCTCTCTGCTTCAGAACAAAAGTTTCCTATAACCGGGAGATAATACTTGTAGACTGAATCTTTAAAGGAAGAATCTCTCTTTCCGAGCTATCAAAATTCAGTGTAACTGCAGTTTCTGCGGCCAGATTTTCCCAGTCCGCAACCCATGATATACCTAATCTCTGAACCTCTCAGCAACTACCCGGGAAACCTTCATTGAGCCATATTACATTTTATGCATGTATCCACCATTTAAAACCAAAGTATGAAAGAAAATAGGTTCAAGGCTAGTCTCTAAATGAAGAATATAAGAAGGCGTAAAATTCGGCAAAACAAACAACTTTCTTATGAAGAACCATAGAATTCTATTTCTACCTATGAAGTAGAATTCTATTACTTTCTTATGAAGAAATTTATACTTTCTGAGATTCCTGTGATCCCCACACTTGAGATGCATAACAAAGTATGGATCGCGAGACGGCACTAAAAACCCTATAGCGCAGCAGCCCATGAAGGACCAAGGCTCGCCAGACGGCAGGTTGAATAGGTGGGCATGTGGTAGGTACGCCGCAGTTCCAACACCGTTTAGTTCCGACCTTCGCTACTAACTGTAGCTTCCCACTTTCTATCACGATGCTGGTCAACACCGACTTTGCACTCACGGGAATCAAACCCTGAATTATCGCACGAAAGGCGAGTGCACTGGCCACTAGACCAACGTATGAAGACGAGACGCATTAAATATATGAAATTTCGCTTTTAGAGGTATCGGATTTAGATTATTGCACGTTTCAATACATAATCTATCGCGTGTTTTGCTGAAGAGGATTTTTCCAAGAAATGTGGCTCTAAAGTCAATTGATGGGTTAGCAACATTACTAAATAAACATAAGGTTTACGACTTCTATTTCTTGAGACCTATATGTCCAACGCTCTCTGGCTCCAAGTTTACCTCCATTACGAAAAAGAAGACCTTCTGTCTTACTAAGATTCACATTCAGATCCCACCTCTCACAGTATCCTTCGAGTTTCAAGATATTTTTCTGTAAAGCAACTTGATTCTCAGCGATGATTTCTATGTCATCTGCATATAAAATAACCTTAATTAGGTTCCCACTTGAATCCCTTTTCAAATTTCATTTATATACAACGCGAAAAGGAGAGGTCTAAGTAAACAACCTTGCCTTAATCCACTAGCTACAGTAAATGATTTGATTTTACCAAATGACGTCCAAACCGAAGAAGTCGATCCACTGAACATATTTCTCAAAGTTGTTACAAATCTTGGATTCGAGGGTTATATAGAAGTATAGGCAGCATCTCACGGTCTACTGTATCGAATGCACGGGAAAACATCTTCTCAAGAGAATAAAATTCCATTGATAATTAGTTTATCTAACCTAATAAAATACTTGATGTTGCTATTCAATCGATGAATCTCCCATCGCAGGCTAAACAAATTATGCCTTCGTCTATGAGTCTTACGTGAATAGTCTTGTTGAATTCTCCAATCAGTTCCCTTCAATCAAGATTAATCATTCTCCAATCAGTTCCTTTAAAACTGTCCATTTTTCATAATTACGAACAAATGATGCCAACACACGCCTCTTCTTTTTTGTTTTGTGATCCAGAGGACGTACTTCTTCGATCTCCAACTTATTTTTAATTTGCATCACATTAAAAAAAAGTCATGAACAATATCAAAAAGGTTATCTTGATCAGTGAATAAGAGACCTTTAATACTTGTATTATTTTTACGAGAATTATTCTCAAGTATTTCTAATCGCTTTTGTAAGAGACGATCATTTTCTTTTAAATACTTTATTTCCATTTTCAGAGACTCATTTTCAGTTTTTAAACTTCTTATTTCTTCCCTTAACGAATTAAAATCATCTTTTGTCGGTAGTACTGCCAATTTCGTCCATCATTTTGCCCATGGCTAACAATAATTCATCATATATACATATATATATGAGAGAGAGAAGTAAGACTAGTTTTTGATATTCATAAAATTCTGGTAGAAAAACTAAATTTCGAAAATCTGACAAAAATCTCTTGTCTGGTCTTTGGTTTATGGATGGTTATCTAAAGATTTTTTTTTAGCAATTTATTGAATTTCCTTTAAAAGAATACACAAAGTATCTTTTGCAGCTATGCATACAACCGAGGAAATGAAAATGCTATATTTCACTTCTTTGACTGTATTTCAATGTTACGAATGACCTCTCAATTTAATGTGTGTGACAGAAACTTTAAACATGTAAGACAAAGTCTCTATACAACCTTGATAAACATTGAAAACTAATGAGAAGTAAAGGAAAGAAGCACACTATAACGGATCTATCTCTCCGTTCCAACTACTCACAACTAGAAGTAAAAAAAAAAATAATAAAACCTAAAATTAAAGTAATATAAATAAATATTTTAAAATAAAATTATGAAAATAGCAAATGTTACTTATGAGTTTTATATAATCTATCACCCAGACGGGTCAGTGTCTGCAAATTCATTGATTTTTCTTTGGCCAATTTCTGTAAAAATTTCCGCTTTCTCAATTCTTCCTTTTCTATTCTCTCCTTCTGGTGACACTTATAAAGACCGTCTTGCGCCCGTAATTCTTCCTGCAACACATTAGATTAATACAATTGATTATGGACTGGTTTAAGAAATTGTGATCATGATATGATTATAATATTTGATATTGATTATTATTGTGATATATGATATTTATTTATTTATTTACGAACTTCATTTATTTATTTATTTAAACGAATTTATTTATTTATACACAAACGGATTTATACCGTTAGCAAAAACAAAGTTAGCAAAAATAAAATTGAATAACTATACACTAAAAACAGTTGACACATTAATAATTACAATGTATACAATGACATATAAATAATTACAATGACAAAATAATATAATCAATAAAATATAAGTTGATATAAAGACTAAAATATTTTCTTAAATTAAGAAATGAGTATAAAATAAAAATACAAAAAGTATTTAAAGTAATGAAAATTAAATGAGGTAAACATACAAGTCTAAATAAAAAATCTGTACTACAAACATCAATCATATCCTTTCCTAATGAAAATTTATAAGTAATTTTAAATTCTACAGGTAAAAAAAAGAAGTTTTCTTTGTGTGGCTTCAATAGCATCAATATACGTTTTCGATAAGATGACCAGACATTAGTACAATATTCTAAAATAGGACGTACTAGAACCTTGTACAAAGTGACCATAACCTGACGATCCTTAAATTTTTTGGTTGTTCTCTGAATAAAGGCTAAAATTTTGTTCGCTTTATTGAAATCAATGTGCAGTTGTAAGTAGGTTGAAAGGCTAGTTGTGTATGTAATACCAAGATCCTTAATAGAAGTTTGTCTTTCAAAGGAGTGCCGTGAAGGGAAGAGCTAAAGATGAGAGAATCGTGACAGAGAGTAAAATATACTATTTACACTTATCACTGATAAGTACATTTTATTAGCACTGCACCAATCAACAAGACAATTCAGAGAACGCTGAAGCAAGGGTGCATCTTGAATGGATCTTTAAATCGTTTGCGAACAGAGGAAAGTGAACATGTGGAAAACAGAAGGAAATGTCATTAATAAAAAGTTTTGAAGAGGAAAGGGCAAGCAGTGATCCTTGAGGAACATCGATGTGACGGCTATTTTTTTCTAAAATATCGATTTCAGTTTTATAATTTGGTATCCCTATGAGTACGAAGTGAACCAATTTATGAGCGAACCATGTATACCGTAGGAATAAAGTTTGTTATAAGTAGGCAGTGATCCACTCGTCAAAGGCCTTAGAGAAATCCAGCTATATCTCGTCAACTAGTTGATGAGCAGCTAGAGCTTTAATAGTATAGACATGGAAAGAAATAAGATTTGTTGCAGTAGAACGTTTGGATGAAAGCCGTGCTGTTCAGTTATTATGCAATGGTTAAGTAAAGGACCAACTGACTTGAAAACCAGGTTTCAAAGGCTGTGGCTATGGCGGGTTGTAGGCAAATGGGTCCGTAGTTAGTAATGTTCTTACGATTTCCATTTTTATGTAGAGGACATACGTAGCTGAGTTTTAGAGAATTGGGAAAGACACCATAGATAAGGACTTATTGAAGAGTGACATAAGGGCAGGAGCAAAAGTCATTTACAGTTCTTTAGGAGCAAGGCGGTATATTATCAGGCCCAGCACCTTTTCTAGTATCCATTTTAGATAACGTTCAATAATAATAATTATTACAAACCGATATTGGCTATCTTTTTCGTTCGTATCTTAGTTTGAAATAATTACGAACCAAGGTTGACAGTGTGTGAGTAAGACTAATATAAACTTCGTTCCACTGGAAGAGGGGATCATTATATCATCATCATTATACGAGTATCACCAGTATTATCATTATATCAGTATCATTTTACAGCAGCAGTTATACTTGAGTTCCGAGCACGTCCCTATACAAGGTTTACTTATAATTATTTTCATAGTTGTGCATATTAGTTTATTTATTATAATCATTTTAAATTATTTGTTATTTAACTCTTAAAATTATTTATTTACTTTTATCAAATCATATTAATTGTAGTTACCATTAGGCTCATTCAAATTATTGTTAAAATATATTCTATTTTTATAAATTCAGTGTTAGTAATTCTCTAAACTAACTTCCGCCTAATAAATCCCTCTTCAAGACATCTAACTTCATACCTCAGGAATCACGACAATCGATTCCACTACATCTGGTGCAGCGACTAGGATCCGAACAGCTATTCCAGTAGTCCTTCTGAGTAAGTCAAATTTTTATACATATTTTTTTTAATTTATTTATTAATTTTTTACTGTGCTCATATACGTTCAATTAAATTGAACTATTTTGTGAATATATGAAAACTAGGGGATCTAGGAAAACTCGTGCAAGTCCCGTTAAGGTTTCGGATATTCAATCAAATAACATGACTACATACAATCTCAATGGTATGCAGATGTCTCTAGAAGAGCTGTGCAACACCTCTTGGGTGAAAGGGAAAGGTCTGCACCTGCTCCCCCGGCCCAAGATAAAACGTCCATTATTGCCAGTCTGAACCTTTTAAACCAGATTCCGTGTTTTGACGGAGAACAGAACACAAATATCGAACTGTTTCTAGAACAGGTACAACGCTGTGCTAGATTATCACGATGGGACGACGATACCACAGAAGTGGTTGAATTCAAAATTTCCGGTACCGCCAAAACCTTCTACAACACCCAAAAATCGCTACTTTTACGAGAAGGTAAGGTAGATGATTTTAAAACCATATCCAAACTGCTGCTCAACCGGTACCGCACAGAGCAAACGCCGCTCGTTCTGTTACGGCAAATCACTAACATGCAGGCTTCCCCAAACGACTTGGTAGAAAAAATCGCCGACAAGCTCCGTCACCTGCACGCTCTAATCTCAGACAAGGCCGAAGCTAATCCCAAGCTAACATTAAAAACGGTGTTAAATAAAATTACCACAGACACCTTCATTAGATTACTTCCGCAAAATCTAAGGAACGAAGTCCGCACTAAACCCAGAAACATTAGACAGTGCGCTAGAATATACCACGGCACTAAGAGAAATAAAGGCTCCGTCAGTGTTTGCAATAACGCCGAAACCCAAATTAATTAAACCGGTGGCAAAACAAAATAACCTACCGCCATCGCCATGCAAATATTGTGGGACTATGCATTTTCACTCAGAATGCACTCAAAAAAATAAACCCCCTGTATTTAACGTCATTAAAAATCGCCCATGTCGACATTGCTCAGGGCCTCATTTCGACAGGCATTGCACGGTCCAAAAAACAAAAACGCGTACAAACTTCGGCAAATTCTCGCCGCAAGCCAATAAATTTAATAATTTTCAAAGGCTTGTACCAACTACACAAACCAACGCCAACCCACACATACACCCAAATCTCACAATCAGCGTCATACGGAAGTAACTAAGTCAACAGACAAATTTATTACGACTGACAGACCAACCTGCCAGTACTGTAATAAATACGGCCATACTGCTCGAAACTGTTTTTTTATCAAGCCAAAAACGGCTAAATTCCCGACAGTCACAGGCGTTTCTATAGACCACAACTACGGCAGTTATCCGGCATTTCGCAAGACAATTTGCTACAAATAAATAAAAAATTAATACATTGCAACACACCTGTAAACTCTGCACTTCCTGTCTCACAGCAGCATCATGACCCACATAGCGCGAACAGTACAGCTTATCCTATTCATTAGTGACTAAACCGGTCATGCCTAAATTGTAGTCATTAAGTTTGAATAAGTGATTACTAATTAAATTCGTAAATTTTTTTATTTTTTGATTGTTATTTTTCTAAAATTGGAGATTAGACAGTTGTGTCGCAAGTTTTACGCTTATTTCTTCTTTCATGTACAGTAAAATTAAAGTTTAAGCATAATTATTTATATCGCTTTTTCTCTAAGTTAATCCTTGTCGGAAGTTTACGTACAGTAAATTTAAGCTTGCAAATCTTAGCACATAATTTCTTCCCTTTTTTTTTATATTAAGACATATTATTTTCAACGATTTTATGTTTAAGTGAATCTCAAGTAATTTTTCTTATAAGTGTAATCACACTTTCAACCAAACACCACTTCCGGTGTTGGAAAAGGTTTGTCAACCAACCTCACTCACAAACACCACTTCCGGTGTTGGGAAAGGTTCGTCAACCAAACACCACTTCCGGTGTTGGGAAAGGTTCGTCAACCAACCTCACTCACAAACACCACTTCCGGTTTTGGGAGAGATTGGTCTACCAAACACCACATCAAGTGTTGAGAAAGGTTCAGAAACCAACTTAGTCCAGGAAGTTACATTCACAACACTCACACACACACACATACAAACATAAATTCGGCTATACACAGACAGCCAATAGTAACAATAATTATTTCCATTTACCGCCAATTTTACTATTAACTATTTCCTTTTTTACCGCCAATTGTACTAAAAATTGTTTACATTTCAGGTACTAAATAATACATCCTTTATCTTACAAGTGACTACAACAAATAGTCACAATAAAAACAACCTATTTAAAATTATCTCCTCTCATTCAAAAATTTAACAAAAATTGCTTTTTGTTCAGTAGAATAATACCAATAAACAGGTAAATTCAACAATAGCACATTTGAGACGGAAGTACTACACTATCGACCAACAATACACCTTTCACCAACCTAGTGCGAAACAAAAGACGTAACACGTGGACATAACACTTAGGCGTCACTAAATAAAACCCTCAATTGTAAGTAACTAATAGGTACTATGGTCATTCAAATGTAAATTGTGATTCACTATTAACACATGTACGCATTTTGTATACATGCCATTTTTTTTCACACGTATACAGCATGTAGCTATATATATTTAGATTTTATATAGTCGACATCTATATTAAGTTAGATTAAGTTAAATTAATTTAAAGTTGGAAGTCTAGACTAATCGACGAATCTCGAGAAACCTATCACTGAGCTCAACACCTATCCCGCAAGCGCTTTTCCTTCTACCTTGCTCGCAGCATGCATTGGATCAATCAGGGGCAGATTATAAACAATTAATCGATTAAATCTATAAATAAATATATATATAAATTTTAAGAATAAGAGTGCACATTTTACATTTCTTGTAAATAATATTATATCAACTTTTATTAATTCACTAACATTTGTATGTTCTGTTTTCATTTATCATGTTATCTTTTTAATAACATGTACATATTAATTTTTTGATTTTACCAACTGATATAAATCATTTTCTATGTTAATATTTTCAATTGATATTTGTACGTTTACTTTATAATTTCATTCATTATGTTATCTTTTCAACTGATATAAATCATTTTCTATGTTAATATTTTCAATTGATATTTGTATATTACGTTTACTTTATAATTTCATTCATTATGTTATCGTTTCAACTGATATAATTAATTTATTATGTTAATTTTCAATAACATTTACATATTAATTCTTTGACTTTTATATTTCATTTTCTATGTTAAAGCTTTTCAATAACATTTACATGTAATTTTTTTTTTACTCTATCAACCGATAATTGTATATTACGTTATAATTTCATCTTCTATGTTAATAACATTCGCATATTAAATTTTAATTTTATCAAGCAAATATCATATATCTTGACTGTATTTAACCAAACATCATAAGTTGTAAACCTTATAATACTTTATCACTATCAATTTTCCATTGTTAAAAACCACATCATTGTCAAATTTTCAAATTTTTAGCTGGCCTCTCAGGAATGTCGAGTATTGAGAGGTCCTTAGGGAAGTTATTTAGTTGTATGAATGAGTAAGTATGTAAGTATTTATTGTCTGTTGAATGCGAATGAAGTAAGCGCTCATTTATTTCATTGGATATTTTGCAGGTCATTCAAATTTTGTATGTTGGTCCTTTCATTACTTCAAATCAGAATCAGAATCAGCATCTGCATTTCTGTACTCATGATGTTATTCTGAGCATTAGCTCACATGCTGATATGAACGTGAGCTCGGTGACCTCGATGCGTAAAAAAAAAACATTATAATAGCAAATGATAAGTAAAGATTTTTGGCTACATAATTAAATAAAGGATTATTCAAAGTAAACATTTATATAAAATTTTAAAAACAAAACCAACAAATGGGATTGATTATCCAATATCCAAGTTCAGCATTGTTTTCATGCACAAAAACTGTAACAACTTAGTACAAACATACAAACATCTTTTTTGGATCCAGGGAAAAAATGGACCACAAAAGGGAGATTTGATCATTAGGTTGGTCCAACGTGCTATCAGGATTGCCGAGCCAACGGAGTTGCCCAAGGAAGAAAATCATCTTCAGCAAGCTCTGAAATAAAACGGCTACAAAGATAGGCCAATAGCTACTCCCTTCAATAGAGCCAAACAGCCTCCTCGTGTGTGGCAACGTGAGGAGAGATAAGGGAAAAGGTTAGAAAGAGGAAAGAAGAGAGATAACGAGAGTTATTCTCCCATATGTGCAAGGACTGTCAGAGAAGATTTCTAAAACCCTCGCAAAGCAGAATATATACATGGGATGGGCGGAAAAATGTCAGCTGCTACCAGGGTTCATAGACACGTACCAAAGCAAAAGAGTGCTATGTCCTTGCGGCTGCAGGAAAAAATGCACAGGCCAGACTGAAAGATTGACCACATGTCTTAAAGAACATAAATATATGTAAGGCATAACAAAACGGAGAAGTCTGCCCTCGCTGAACATTCGTCTCCAACTGGGCATGCCATAAATTTTGAAGATACCAAAGTTCTTGCCCAGATAAACAATTATTAAGAACGTAAGAGAGGCAGTGGAAATTGAGAAAGAGGGAAACCTGTCTAAATAGAGATGATAGGCTCCATCTAAGCAGAACATAGCTCCTCCTGTTAAAACTTTGACAAGAGAGCAGTGGCTTGGATGACATAGATCTCGTCACCCCCACCAACCGTGGATAAGGAAGAGAAAATTAAGTCCCACCCATCACCTACAATAAAGATGGTGATCAAGAAGGGAGTCATCAATATGGCGGTCGAAGTAACCACGCCCCCTCTCTACCAAGGTTCATTCTTCATTAGCTTTCAATGTTTAACAATCCTGAAGAGGCTCATACAATATGGGAGAATCTTCGTCTAGCAAACCACTGACGCTGTCTCAAACCCGGAAACTTTCATTAAAACAGGCGCGGAAACCTAAAAGATCATGTTTAGAATTCGTTCCAACAAAGCTTCAAAGTGGTTCAAACCTGGTTTGTGATAGGTCAGTGCAGTCCGTGAACCAAGACCTATATACCTGTGCGAACATGCGCAGAATTGCATTCATTTAAAATGGCTAAAACATTATATAAAAAGATTTAATTTTCAAAAAATAAAAAAAGAGCGTTCCACGTACAAAAATAAACATCAAATTTATCATAAATTAGTCGTTGATGCATGGACCTAAATCAGTTGACACTAATCCGAAACTGCAAAGCTGAAATAAATATAAAATGAATGAATACAGGTACGAATCTTATATAAACATATGATTTACAAAAATTAAAAAAAATTTAACATATTATTATATAACTACATATACAGACTAAAAAATTTACTATATAAAAAAAATTCAATTTAATGTTTATTGTTTAGGCAAATAATAAAAAGTGTGCAAAAATGGTTTTGAAATCGACAGCACTAGAAGACGTAGATCTATACAGACTTGTGGAAAATGTCATTCATCTGACCAAAAGATCAACAATTATCGATGATCTGCTACGTGATCGAATACTATCATGTATGAATGCATTCAACAATCTTATGGATTGTGATATGGACCTGGCGCACGAACTGGCTAGAGATTTGACAATAATACGTGCACTTATTAAAAAGGAAAGTGAAGATCTGGAAAGGAAATTCAGTATCTTCGAAAGAAAATTGCGTAAAATTGCCAACGCAATACTACCAAAAGATACTGATGAAATGCTGGGTGAGGATACTGAAGCCCAATTGACTACTACGATATTCCAAGATAATGATGTACGTATTATTGATACAGTCAATAGAAAGAGTGCTCTAAATAAAATGGAAGAAGCACGTGAGCTAGTGGGCATCTGTAAAGAGGTCATCAAATTAGCAAATATACCATCCTTACCGGTTATATTAAAATCAAATATATTACAACGTATGAATGAAATGTTATGTCTGCTAAAACTGGATGGTGGATTAGCAATTAAATTGAAAAGAGATGTCCTAGAAGTGCGAAATGCTTTACAAAAAGGTGACGAAACGAGTGAGCCTAATTTGGAAAATAAAATGAAAATTTTGAAACTTAAACTGGAAAAATGTAATGAAGAATTAGATAAAAGAGAAGTAATTCATTATTTTTTTTCTCATTTATTTAGTTCAGGCAACATTTTTAGCTCGGGAATTTGTGACATTTTTTGGGAGTTTTTCGCAAAATTAAGTTTAAACCCAACAGTCAACACAGACATTCAGCCGTTCTGAAAAAAAATGATGAAAATCACTCACTCACACGACTTTCTCTTACTGCTTTTTAATACAATATATATAACGTGACACATTTTTTTCAAAAACTTCAAATTTTTCTCATTGTTCTAACAAATATAGAGATGGTCAGGGATAAATACCTAAACGGAATACCAAGTTTGAGCTTCCTACAATTTTAATTTTTTTGAGACTGTGATTTTGGTCTCTCTCTCTCTCTCTCTCTCACACACGCCATTCACTAACAAGTTTTTTCAAACTCAGGGGTCCTCAAAAATTTATTTCCGGTGAAACTTCCATTTTCACTATCGCTTTTACCTAACAAGCATGACTAAAAAAATAATTTAAATTTAGTTAAGTAAAAGATATTTTCCGTGATATTCTGCTTCTTTTTGTGGTCATCGACCGAATTTGGGCGTTAGCCTATCAACAGGATATTTTTGTCAAAACAGTGTGGTAACATAGACTTGCAAATTTAGTTGATACACTCTAGATTTAAGTGTATACTGATTATCATTAATAGTGAACCTTGTGCATACCGCACATTCAATCTGCACGTCAGCCACTATTCGGCGACAGTTTCACTCTCTCCTTTTTTGGCAAACGAACCCCATAAGACGGGGGGGAGTAGTTGGTAGACTCCTTTAAGTTGGATGGAACATTAATGAAGAATGTTCATTGAAACAGGGGTCGCCTTCATTCTAATAAAAAATAAAAATAAATTTAAAATATGAAAGTAAATTATTCCTCATGGTATACGAAGTGGAGTTTTGTGGTTGTGGATTGTACGTTATTATAGAGTATTGGTGTGTGACATGTACTGGATCAGCCACTTTTATTTTATTATGAGAATTATAAGTCTCAAACACGAACAATCAGATTATAGCAGTATGACATTGGATATTCTTCTATTCAAGTAGCGGCATTCTGAGCGGTAAATATTTATAGATATCTCTCCATCAGAAACGATTATTGATAACAAAATATTGGGCACAATCAATTATTTTTGAAATTAGAATGTCGGCCAATGATTTATTTTCAGGTAGCTTTTCTTGGATAGTATTTTCTTGTCCAGAGTGATTGCATACATTGAGCTACTTATAGGACTATAACAAATGCCACCAATCTGGCAAGGAAAACTGCAATATATTCATGGGACCAGAACCTTTTAGAAGAAGCATTCCAAGAAAATCTAAGCAAGGAGGAGGAAAACAAAAAGAGCACTGTTCTCAAGAAGAAACCCAAGATACTCCGGGGCAAATAAAATCGGGAAAGGGGTCTAAAGTGTGCTTTAGTTTGAGCAAAAGAGGTGGCATTTGGTAAAAGGTTTCCTTATGGAACATTATAAATGCGCAAAGAAACTGAAAACAAACTTGGTCTAGGACAGATTCTGTAAGGAGATGGGAATACACCAAATACCTACCTCCACTGACTATGGCGCTGTCTTTAAGTTAAAAAAAACCTGTAAGATGTAACAGAATTCTTACTAGACACTATTAGGAAGGACAATAGATCTTCAATGACATACTGTACCTAATTCCTCCCAGCAATTAGGACTCTAAAGGAGAAAATAGATAAATTTCCGTGCAATTTGGAGTCGTGGAGGTATGGTATCCAGAGAAATGGTAGAAGTCGAAGAACTGACGGGAATGTGGTTTGTGTTGTTGCTTAAAAGCAATTTCGCGGAGGAAAATACCATGTAAGCCTCTAAAAAAGTATGTTTACTTAGTTTAATAATTTGGTTCCAGGTTACCTCCCACAGCCCTAAAGACATCGTTCACGGTTGATGACAAGGATTATTTCATTACCAACTGGAAATGCATTACCATATTGCAATGATGTCTTTTCAGAGTCGTTACTCCGTGAAAGCTAATGGAAAGCAATGAACCTTTGGTAGAGAAGGGGCGTGACTCCTTTCCTTTGTGATTCTAGTTTATACCAGCTTCGTGTGAACAGTATCACAGTATTCGTGATAGTATCACAAAGTTGAACTCAACTCTTGGCATGTACTTAATATTAATAACCTTCCTCTGACGATATATATGAATCCGAAACCAGTCAGAAACCACAAAAAATAAGCAAGCTACGATGGATAAAATCCTAGATTTTAATTAGATAATAATATAATTCTAATCTAGTCCTAATTTTAATAGATTGCGGATCCATCCACATATTCAACCATTATTTCATTAAATTTCTCCTTTCTGAATAATGACTAAGAACTGGAATAAAAAACAAAGCTTGAATTAATTTTCTATCTGGAGGCATTTCAAAGTTTATGGACCACGGCCACTTATTGTCATTATATAGTAGTAATAAATATTGCAAGTTCCACGGAATTACGTATTGCCCATTTTACATTAACTAGGGGTGATACAGATCATGTAAAGCCAGATTTTAATGGAAAAGGAAATGTCGCATATTAAAATATGTAAGCATATCCTTTCTACTTAGCAGGCGGTTTTATGATGAAACTAGGAACAATGATTAAAAAATACGACAAATTGTCAATAGATAATTAATACTAATATTTTTTAATATCATAAAAATATTGAAACAACGAAGTTGTTTAATGAAACAAATTAATCCTCGTGATGAGACTGACGTTAACAAAGAATCTGACGTACTTTATGTGATGAGGCCAAATCATATTGCAGCCTGAGAGATCGTTGACTGCAGACGTATAGGACAATGTAGAGGAAGATGATGTTAGTTTTGCGTGTGGACTACAGGTATCCAACTATTTGCACACAACAGTTATCTCTGCAGGTCCAGTAGAATAGAATAGAATGACATAGGGGGGGACTCTAACCCAGGCAGGTACTGCAGCCTACCCATTGAGGTTTATTGTGCCAACCACTTAATGTTTAGTAGAGGAATCCTCCCCTCTTCATGAGGTCCAGGACCTTCCCCATCAATCCTTCGTGAAGTACAATTTCTCCGGTCACAACGTGCCGAAGATCTCGTACCTCATTCTGCCGATAGCGATGCAATCAAACAAGTGAGAGGCCGTCTCCTCCTCCTCCTGATACAGTCTAACACAAGGGCTCCGATCATATAATGCCACCTTGTGCAGATGTTTCTTGAACCTACCATGCCTTGTAAACAGGCCCGTTATCAGACAAATCTGACACCTGCTTAGTCTCTCTGGTTTTTCTCTTACACAGCTCTGGCATAACCGTTTTGCCGTTGCCCCAAACTTAGCCTCCAGTGAAGATTATGTTTTCTCCGAGTCCATTCTCTCAGAGACACCGTCGCCATACTTTTGGCTATCCCCAGAACAGGGTGTTCGCTCCATTCCTGGCCAGTTTGTCGGCTAGTTCATTACCTTTTATCCCCTTGTGTCCCAGCAGCCATACTAGCCGCTGCAGGCTCAGTATATGTGACAGTTTAGCGAGTCTGGATAAGTGCTGGTCGCGTTGGTAGATTAGAGGTCATCAACATTTCTGAAGAAGTAACTTTCTCCTAAAGAGGATAAACACTCTCATATCGCTGAGCAAGGACTGAGGGAATTGCAGTAAGAGCAAGTCCTGTGAAAATTTCATAAATTCGTTTCTTTTTTATTTTTTGGAGAAGCAGTTGCAAATTTGCCTTATGGCTGGCCATGAGGAACAAAATCAGCTAGAAGTTTTGTAATACTAACGAAATTTGATTTTATTAATCAGACAATGTTAACAGGCTGAATATGAACGCTTGATACAACAACTAGATCAACAAACTGACAGGGCATTAGAATTGTTCGATGAAAGTATTAGAGGTGCGACCAGCAAACGTTTGGTGTCCAGACGACATATACGTTCAAAAGCGAGTGAATGGTCGCCAATGGGTACATTTCGTAATCGTCCATCAGGCCAACCAGGAGCAAGTAATAATGGATCTATAATGCAGGTCACACAACCACCATTCCTACCTCCGCCCGCTCAAGGTTGGATGTTAACTCCTATTGATCCGGCTCTTTGTACCGGCAGTGTCTTGCCGATGGCAGGAACAATGGGTCCTGGATCTGTTTCGGGATATCAACAACCAAATCAATCATCAATGCAACAGGATTATTCATCATTTAGAAGAAATAAGTGAGTCTTTTTTTTTTTCTTTTTTTTTTTACATTAATAAACTAATAAACTTAAACAGTGTGTTTTCTATTCGATAAATATGTATTTGTCGTGCGATATGCTTGTGCATGGACACATGGGCTTTACATATTTGAATTGAACATACATGGTCAATGGACGTTAGCCTTGCAAAATCAGCTCTAAATCACGGTATATCCGTTTATAATTAAATAGAAAAATCTGGTGTGAAACACTCACATACTCTCTCTTACTGGAGTCTATAGTGACAAAATTTTCTTCAAACTTATGATTTTTACTAAATGTCTACTTGTGTTCAACGTTATACAGTGGCAGAATCTAAATTTTAATAAAATGGTTGTTTGGGGAAAGCATTACCTCCTTTTAATCCCCCTAAAATTCTTTACATGAACTTTTACACAAAAAATTTCAAACAAAAATGATAATCACTTTAAATACTTTAAAGAAATCCATCGGTGTTTTTATGCAGAAAAAACGGAAAACTAAGAAAGAACTATTCAGTAAAAACGCACTTCCGGTCAACCGATTTCCTTTAAAGTAGAAATTTCGACAATATATTTAATGAAAATCACCTGAATTTCCGGGTTGATATCGCGTCAGTGGTCGTTACACTTCGAGCTTTGAAGGTGTAACCGATCCTGAAGAAGCTCATGGCAATATACTGCAAAACGTCGGTTTCTATCAAACCAGTGACGCGGTTCTCAACCCGGAAACTTGAGCGTTTTACATGAAAAATTCCGCGGAAATCTAATAAATAACATAAATATTTTTATTTAATATTATTTATATAATCAAAAGAATTCTATAATAAATTGAAATAGCACTTTATAAAAAAACATAACCCCAGCAAGGGTCGTCCCCCCCCCCCCACAAAAAAGCCTTCTTAAATGAATTTTCCCAGAGAAATGTTTATAAAAAAAGTTGTAGCACTTAATATATGTAATTGACATGCCAAGTTGTAAAGAAAATCGTTGAAGCCATTTTCATGATAATCGCAAAAAGGTGAGAAAAAAACAATTCAGTATAAATTGATATTACTCGGTTGAGGAATTTTGTATTTGTCAAGATTGAACTTTCTGCGATTTTGCGTTTTTGAGCTCTGCAGTTCACATATACAAGCCATACACACACGCGCGCACACACACTCTCAAAGACCATTTTCTAAAACCATGTTTTTGGTCTCAGGGAACATCCAAAATTTATTTATGGTACAAACTCGATATCCAAAATTTGACACGACTGCAATAGTTTCTCTTACTAGGAGTAAGAGAAAGTAAAAATGGATTCAGAGAGATCGGCAATATGATTTATATTAAACGATGTTTTTAAAAAAAAATTAGGTAAAACTTTTCCTTACTGCAATTCTGTACATTGAAACTTGAATTTTACATCAAAATTGGAATTTTTATAATGTGGTGCAGGAATCTTACTGGTATGACACTTTAGAGGAAAGGGTACATACACCAATCACCCTACTAGAATTAATTTTCTGGGAAAAACATTACAGACAATAAGTGTGTAGAGTGTGTGTCAAATTTGAGAAAACTGCGAAAAATTAAACAAAAAAATCAGAATAAATTGTAACCTCTATATAACTCAACTTTGCAGCAACATCATATTGGATTCTATAGCAATACTCAAATGTATGTCAAGTTTGGACTTTGTTGAGAATTTAGTTTCTCTTATTCCTGATAAGAGCAGTATTGCGTCCCCCCCCCCCCACTTTTGCGATTTTCTAAAAAATGCTACAAAGATTTTTTTTTTATACCATCTACACACATAAATATTTTTCATTTGTTATTTCACAAATTTTCCTGGGAAATTTTTTTGGAGGATTTCTGTAGAACAGTAACGTTGAACTTTCCTCTAGAGTACCAGTGAAATTGTTCGCTCCCGGTATTGTTCTCAAGTGCCCCCTGGATATCTAAATAAATAAACAACAATAATCGCCAACGCAGACTAAAATTTTATATTGGGCCGCGCACGTGAGGCAGAATGACCAAAGTTATGGCGTAAGAAAAAAAAAAAGAAAATTATTTTACAGAATAGAATTTTGAGTTTTTGAATTGATTTTGGGTAGTTGCGCGGAATTTGTGGGGGTAAATTTCAAACGTCATATACACAGTATTTATGTAAAAACAAATATTGTAAAATTTGAGTTTAAAGAAAATTTGTTATTTTATTATATAATGTATTAAAAGGAGTAAGAGAAAGTCATGTGAATATTTCACACTGTATTCTAGTTTTTAAAACAGACTGTACCAAAATAGATATCCCACAGACTCATGAAGGCGCATGCGTAACTACCTAATCACAAAGTTATTACACGAGCTAGCCACAAGGATACAAGCGGTGACCGCTACCACTCTAAATCCAATAAATAAAAAAACATTTAACGAAAAATAGTGCCAGTTTATAAGATATTCAAATACTGGTCTTTGAAAATGATGTTATTTTTATTGAAAGTTATTTACTGATTATCCAAGTGGGATACATAAACATGTAATTAAACTATAATTCTCTAACCATCTTTTACAATAATTACCGTGATATGTGATTGATTACAGATATGCAGGAATAACAAAAAAAAAATTTATAACCCTACATTTCTAATATTTCTGTCTAATACTTGCGGCCTTACATTTATCAGTAAACAAATATTCAATAGTTGAGATATCTGATGACCTTTAAAAAAAATTATTGGATTTAAATTATAAGATTTCAACCAATTTTTCTGGATTTTCATTTCAAAGAATTGTTGAGACATTGTACTCTTGAAGTAATTAGAAGCACAGCCTTCTCAATTATCTTTTTTTATACAGCTTGTTAAGATGGAATAATGGTCCTATATAGTGAATTACAGGGGGAAATATATTTTTAAACATTTCACAAAGAAGTTATAGATAGATAATAATTATTTATTATTATCTAACACTGTCAAAGCAGCCCCACCGATTTTTTTCGCTAACCTCTTTTATTTAATTTCATTTTATTACTGGTAACTTCATGAAAATGTAGAATGTTTTATATTACCAATTCTACCAAAGAATATATAAATTTTAAAAGAATTAGCTAATCTTTGCATTTTATTGGATAGAGGAGTAAAATATATAATTATTTTATATAATGTTTTTGGTGTTCGTTACGACCGTTGTATTCAATGTTGAAAATGGATTTTGAGGTTCGGCAAACAAAAGAACTCTTTTTTAAATTTCTACCGACGTTTCGGCAAATTTATTGCCTTCTTCAGGGTCTGTACAAAGGTTGAAATACATATCAAAAAAAAGGACTAACAGAAAATATGAACTTAAACTAAATATTATCAGAATAAAAAATTTTAAAGTAAACAATATAAAATAAACTAAGTACAAAATATGATATATATAGAGTACAATTAAATTTATTTTAAATTATTGTAGACAGATCAATATTAAACTAAATCGCAACTATTAAATAGTGCGATCAATATATAATTAATAGTTGCGATTTAGTTTAATATTGATCTGTCTACAATAATTTAAAATAAATTTAATTGTACTCTATATATATATCATATTTTGTACTTAGTTTATTTCATATTGTTTAGTTTAAAATTTTTATTCTGGAAATATTTAGTTTAAGTTCATATTTTCTGTTGGTCCTATTTTTGATATGTATTTCAACCTTTGTACAGACCCTGAAGAAGGCAATAAATTTGCCGAAACGTCGGTAGAAATTTAAAAAAGAGTTCTTTTGTTTGACCGAACCTCAAAATCCATTTTCAACATTTTATATAATATTTGAAAGGGAGAAATTTGCTAGTAAATATGTCTTGGTATATTTAAATTTTATTTATTTATTTATTGTTTATAAGTTTAACACTTGTAGCAATGAGTTGCCCTCATTATACTTTCAATATACAATTACAATATCAGTATTATAATATCAGTATGTACATAATATTTCAAATAGGAAAATAATAATAATAATAAAAATTAAATAAAGAAATGAAATTAAATCATAATAATGTTAATAGTAATAAAATTAATATTATTAATAGTAATATTATTAATAATAAAAAAAATAAATAAATACAACTATGTAAAACGAATGAAATAAAAGAAATTCCAAAATAAAAATAAAATAAAATATTGACAGCTCTTTGTCTAAAAAAATAATCTAGAAAGATACAGATAAAATATAATATTATATAATAATAACTATTCTGATAAAATAAATCAACTTCAGCAGATATTAAAATAAAGACAAATAAATAAAAAAAAAGTTGAAGATAATAAATTAACCAATAGATATTAAAACAAACATGTATCTGACTTTGGTGTATTTAAATTAATTAGATTTATTAATTCAGGATATCTATAAAGATTGTTGAGTAACTTATATAGAACGTCAATATCAAATTTATGGCATCTTTTTTTCCAAAATATCTAATTATAGTAATAATTCTAAAATACCATCATAAACTACATCAAGTTACAAAACCTTAGATATTTATATTTTATTATTACAATTAAAACAAAAATTTTGTTTAGCTAATTGTTCTGAATGTTTGTAAACAAAAATAGCAGAAAACTCAAACTTGGTATTCCGTTTAGTTACTATCATCGCATTTGACAAGAGAAGGTTTCGGTGGCCAAAATCCATCCATCGGAAGTGCGACTTTATTTCATTTTGTTTCTATATTTCAGTTTTTCGCGATTTTCTCGTAAACTTCGTAAACTATTTAAATGCACAAATACCTATCAATTACTTTTATTTGAAGCAGTTTCCTGTGCAAATTGAGTTTGGCGGTGGTTCTGGGGGAACAGTTATTAAGCTTTCTTGTAAAGAAACACTTCAGTACAATGTACTGTTCAAAACACCGATGTAATATTAATCTACATAGAAACATTTGAATAATTCCAAATTTGAACAAAAATGGGTAACCGGAAATGTCACTTTATAGAATAGATTTCTCTGAAAAAAATGAAATAAAACAATGTTGCTCATCAGAATTACTACTTATATCTTCTTTTTTTTTTAGGAGACATGCTTAATTATAAAAATTCCTGGAAGATACAATATTTTAAGCAATTGTGAAAGAATACATGCCGGGAAATATTATAGGGAAAGAAATCGTCTTCAATTAATGTTTTCACAAGAAATGACAACAACATTTGATAACAGTACATTCTATTTTGTCAAAAAAATAAGAAGAAGTGGTGTAAAAGCAATAGTCAAGAAATTGGGTAGGTTTTCCACTAGAAATAAGCAGAATAAAGAAAAAGAAATACAAAAATTGAAGATGAAATTGGCAAAAGTTAAAATATCAAAAAAAAAAGTAAAAGAACAAAAATCAAAAAAATGCACACCAAGTAATCCCGATTTTGAAAAGATAATTAAAAAAGCTCTAAGCAAAGATGCTACTAACTTAAAGAAAAAAACCAAGAATAAAACGGCAATGATAATAATAAATAAATAATTAAAAAGAGAAATTACAGCAAAATTGCAAATAAAAACAAAATATACAAATCAAATACATAATAAAATTGTCATTATTTAAATAGATTAAAAACAAGCTAGCGTGAAACATTACTGAAACTTGCCTTTCACCTCTTTAATCTTCAAAGTTCCCGTTATCTTATTCAAACACGGGAAGTATAATAAATGGATGCGGTATGGTCCACAATGCTCGATAACATCTGGGCTATTATTCGTCGAACCCATACTATGTTCAGATTCATATCCTGTTACATATTTCTCCAATTCTGAGAAAATGTAGATTCAAAATAATAGTAACTAGAAAAATGAGCATAGGAAAAAACAATGGAAAATGCGTGCATATAGTAATTTTCAATTTTGCACATTTGTTTTGAAGGGTGAACCATGGGCATGTGGGTTTGCAATGGTAATTTATCTTTAAGAATCAGTGTACAAGATATTACACTATACTGAAACAACACGCAAGTTAAAAAACAAAAAATCAGCAGTATTCCCAGCCAGAAAATACTCACACGAAATATACCCAAGGGCCAAGAACAGTCACTTGCTTTTTTGATCGCATTATATGTCTGGGCAGCAAAAATCTGCTAAACGTAATTATTAGTACGTTCGTACTTCATCCAATATTTCAAGAATACTTTCAGTTACTCCATTTAAACGTTCGTTCACATTCACTTTCTTAACTGTAATTATCCGATCATTAAGAGAAAAACGTAATGTTCTCAAAAAAATCAGTATTTGGATCTTAAAAGCTGAAGAAAACTTCGGTCAGTCCTACCACTCTTCTACATATATAGCCTTTGCATAAAAAGTATTTATAATGTTTGTTTTTCGCAGGGACTGTCATCCAACACGCAAAACAACACAGCCCTGAGTGCTGTACAAATATATCGCGTCACAAAAACATACACGCACAAAGCTAACTGCATATTGTATTGTATGCGAAAATCATTGGAACAATTTTCTGAGATTCGTGATAAACTTAAAAAAAAGGATAAAGAAAAAAAAGTAAACTTGCTCTTCCCGTTGACCGAATTTTTGTTGAATCCTTCGTGTCAGTGCCGATGGTGGCTCGTACACGGAATACCAACTTTTAGCTACCTGCAAGGTTTCTCTCTCTTTCTCACTCACACACACACAGAGCGAGAACGAGAGACCAGACGCTAAAAATATTTCTCTTGTATTCCGGTGAAAATTCAATTTAGAAAATATGACACGACGCAACTCTTCTCTCACTAAGAGTTAGAGAAATTAAAAAAAAAAAAAAATCTGGTGTGAAACAATCACACGACTTTCTGTTACTGCGAAATGGCAAATTTTCTTCACACCTACAATTCTTATAGCGTTTAAAACTGTCGCCATGTTTATGAGAAAATCGCAAAAACTGAAAAACCTATTCAGTAAAATTGCGCTTCCGGTGAACCAATTTTCTTCATACACGGGATTTTGACAAAATATTTAATCCTAATTAATATTTTTTAGATGATAAAATTGTGTAATAAACTGAAGCAGCTCTTTAGAGGGAACCATACCCCCCCCCCCATATAGTTCTCTGTATGTTTAGTTGATATACCAGCTTTAAAGAAAATCGTTAGAGCCGTATTCGAGAAAATCACAAAAACTGAAAAAACCATTCATGAAGTGGCACTTCCGGTTGATGGATTTTGCCCAAAATCTCCGTGTCTGATGCAGTGGTTCTACTTAAACAGAATACGAAGTTTAAGCTTCCTGTAACTTTTCGTTTTTGAGATATTCTTTTCACACACACAAACACAAACACACACACACACACACACAAAACGCACACACACAATTTCCTAAAGATCACTTTTTTGGATCAGGGGGTCCTCAAAACGTGTATTTCCGGTTGAAACTCAATTTCGAAAATCTGGCACGATCGCAATACATTCGCTCACTATTATTAGTAAGAGAAAGTAAAAATATATCCTAGGAATAAGAGAAAATAAAAAAAATGGGAAATATTACACAGCACTACTGTTAAGCCGGCTACACACGTTACTGCATACTTGAACGGTATACTTGCGCAAGTATACATGTGATCCACACGGCTCATGTATACTTGAACAAAAAACAGCTGGCGACTATGGCCGATGCCGACGATCTCGCTTTAGCTGCTTTTATTTTAATTTTTTTCACTGTTTTAACTGTTAATTTTTTTTCACTACCATATCTCGAGTTACATTTGGCTCTATTTCTGACAGTTTTGTTACTAGTCTGGCATAAGCAACATCTTTTTTTACCCTTATCGTGGTAGTCTTTACACTTAATATTCCACAGACACGGTTTTCGCTTTCATAAATACGAATAAATTCTTCGATAATTGATTTATTCCCCTTCCTAAAATTAGCCGACATAATTATTTATGAATTATATATGTTTTGATAAAGTAACCTTTATACACTTTTACTGACTGAGAGGTTGCACAATGACGTTTTAAACATGAACAAGATGGCGCCCACAAGTATGCAGTATGAAATTTTAAACATTTTCTGACTTGCGCAAGTCTTCCATACAAACGATCAAGTATGCATGTACAAGTCGACTGCGCAAGTATACCGTTCAAGTATGCAGTTACGTGTGTAGCCGGCTTTAGATAAGTATATTAAATATTCTCATTTTATTAAAAAATTATTATTAACTATTATTATATCACATGGACAAAAATAACATTTGTTTTTAACAGCTGAAAAATGATCAGCGTATAAATAAACTCATAGATTATAGATTTTACTCATACATATTATAGTGACGACGAGGACTGGATATCACCGCGCCTGTACCCATTGGTGATGCATCAGCAACTAAAATAATTGCAAGCTGTGATCTCAAACTCCTGGGACTTGTTATTTCTCTTTTTATATGAATCTTGGCATTCCTTTGCGCAACCAGCAAAATGATGTACTCTTTTTGAAGTAATTTATTTAAAGGTTTTAATTTTTTGGGGGATGGTGTGATCGCGTCCGGTACAGTTAGTGCCACGTGCCCCTCGATATCTTTTTGAAAACCAAACGATCACCTGGTCGTCAATAAGCTGCCCAAACCATGAATTCGCGGCAAAATACTCGTTTCAAAGGCTTTTTTCAAGGCCGTGACAACTCCAGCCCAACTATTGCTTTTTGGAATGCTGGAGGATTAATTA
Source organism: Triatoma infestans (assembly GCA_011037195.1). Taxonomy (NCBI): domain Eukaryota; kingdom Metazoa; phylum Arthropoda; class Insecta; order Hemiptera; family Reduviidae; genus Triatoma; species Triatoma infestans. The sequence continues at coordinate 508,620 of JAAEAF010000008.1, forward strand.
AGGACAAATTTTTAGAACTCAACAATATTCTTTTTGATATTAGCATTGACGTTGTTGGCATAGTGGAGGGGAGTGCTGCAGCGGACAGCCCCCAGGTGTGGGGAATTCAGGGTTATCAATTCTTTACTCTGCGAAGATCCAGGCAGATAGCCTCGGGCATTGTAGTGTATGTCAAGAGTTCAATTACATCCAAGATGAAGATAATTCATGAGATGTTTATCTCTGACAAGCTGGAAGCAATAGAAGAAATATAGGTGTCTGGATCTCATTTTAGATCTTCTATCTATACAACCCTCCCGGTAATAAGCCAGATTTGTAGTGCCTTTTATCCCACTGGGACGAGCATTCTATGATCTTTGGAGATTTTAACGCTCTTTCAAAGCGCTGGGGATACAGGAGCACTGATCGATAGGCAATATAGTGGAAGAATTCATCGACTCTGGACCAATTGACTTCATTGAGAATGAGCTTGGGGAGCCTACTTTCTTACCCTACTCTGGCGGAATCTCACATCCGGATTTATTGTTAACATATACGTACTTCGATGTCCATTAAGATTAAACATAACTTACTGCTGGCACCTTGGGGTGCAGGCCATAAAATTCTCGAAGCCATTGCAAATCCACTGAGCACAGATACCCACGGTGGAATACAAAAAAGGCCAATTGGAGCAGGTATCAAAGCCTCACAGAGGCTGAACTCTCCCGCGTCCCACCTGAAGTTATAATATAGACAAGGCATGTGACATTTTTACAATTACATTTTTTTTTTTAAATGTGCTGCTCAATCCGTGCTGAGAGGACGGTCAAGAGGTTCACCCCTTTTTGGAATCCACAGTTAGAGAAACTCAAGAGAGATACGGACAGTGCAAAAAATTGAAATGGCTGAAGGCATAGGTTTCTAGAGGACTGTATTCTTCTCAGGAAAAAACAGGCCACTTTTAAAAAAGCAATCCTTGCCGCGAAAAAGAAGGCCTATCAATCTTTTTTGGAAACTTTGGATTTCCGTAAAGATGGACCAAAGGCACACAAATTTATATCGCAGCTTAACAATGAGAACAACCAGAAAAATGACCTATCCTCTGTAATGGACAAGAACTCACCAACGATATAAACATAGCTAACGCGTTTTGCAAGCATTAAGCTGGAGTGAGCAATTTTAAACCAAGACGGGAGTTTCGGAAGAGGACTGATCTTAAGCCTCCGACTCTGAGGTCACAGGACGTTGCACTACTTTCAAGCCCATTTGACTTAGTCGAATTGGAGAGGGCTATCAAAAACCTGGAACAAGGTAAGGGTGCCGAACCCGATGGTGTCCTCCCTGAGTTTATTACACATCTGGGAGCTCAGGCTAAAGGTGCCTTGCTCGACCTCATTAACAAAACTTGGAGGGACGACATTCCGAATGCATGGAGGAAGGCCACTTCATTCCCTTTCCCAAGAAGGGCAAGTGCCCACAGCAGATGGATAGTTACCGGCCGGTATCACTTACCAGAGCGATCTGTAAACTTTCAGAGCACATGGTACTCGATCGACTTATTAAATATTTTGACAAGGTGAAGGCTATCTCTGAAAGTAGGCCGGTTACATGAACATGGAGGCACCATAGAACATACAGTGAGACTTTCACAAGCAATCAGGACGGTTTCCAAAGGAAACAGAGCACAGTAGCGGTACTGGTTGACTGTGCCTCGGCGTTTGATCGCGTTTGGAGACGGCAGCCACCATTAAGTTGAAAGATATAGGGGGGCCGGTAACTGTATCTCTGAATAAAATCTTTTTTAGCCCAAAGGTTCCTTCGTGTCAGGTACATCAATACCGACTCATCGTACCGCCTCACTAAACAAAACCTACCCCAAGGGTCGGTTCTAAGCCCAGTTTTTTTTAATCTCATGACTGATGAAATAATTGAGACTGTGTCAGGAAGTCTTCCGGGAGTACAGTGCCTATTGCATGCTGATGACCTGGTTATCTGGGCTTCAAGTTCCATCCTTAAGGCAATAGAAAGCGAAATGAACAGAGCCTTGGAGATTATATCGTCATGGATGGACAGAAATGAAATGGTTGTGAACTCAAAAACAAAAGTCTATCAGGTGTTTACGCTCAGTACCAAACCTCCAACAGTCTCATAATATAGCGCTGTCAACAAACTTGGCGCCACTTTCATCCCAAACATCAGCCTCTTTACCTCATAATAACCCTTGTGAGTACTTAGTGTTTGCAGTGCTGAACTTTCGTCATCCATTTGCATATTCAAATATGTCTTACGGATATCCAACGCCAACGTTTAGAAAAATTGACCACTATTTATTTTATACTTGATAAAATGTCTTCTATCCTAGGGGACTGGATAATTGTCATCCAGTATATTTCGGTGGTTCAATATTGTGTTAAAAGTCAGCGCATATCCCTACCGTTCTATCTGGTTTCATTACTGGCGTGTCCCCATTCAGATGTATTTACTTTCCCTCAGATTTTAGTCGGTGAAGTTCTTTTTCAATTTTATCTTTGAAGGCGTATGGCCCAAGCGCGGTTGAAAAAAAATTCATGCTGAGTGTCTGGTCTAAGTGATAAACTCCAAAAAAAAATATTTGGAATCGTTCCAATCTTATTATCAAATACATTCTTACTTATATTGTTCAGAAAAGTTTCCAAAGAAAGTTTCGGCAATACTTGGTTAATTTGTACTATATCTTCCAAGCTTAATCTAATTTCTTTTAGCTAATCCCGTCCCATCATGGAGGGGAGATGTTTTGGTTAATTATAAATAATCCTCCATTAAAAGAATTTAGGTTGTAAGTAACTTTTTCATGTGCTACCTCAGCTGGCCTTATTGTTCTCTCGTATAGATTTTCAACTTTAATTTAGTATATTAAGTTTGTTTTAGAGCAGATGTTTCTGAAATCTGTCATTGAGATTGGATTAACGGGGAGATATGGCATAAATTACCGAAATATTGCTGAAATCTTCTTTGAAACTTTACTTGAAAAATATAAGTAAGAATTTATTTGACAAAAGATTAGATTCCAAATGTTTTTTGTAGTTTTATCATTTAGACGAGATGCTAAGCCTGTAATTTTTGTTCTACCGAATACTGGTTTTCTTTCAATCCTAACAGATAGCATTATTTTATATTCGGCGGGTATTTTGTTGTTGTTGATAATATTAATTAGGATACTATCTAGTAAGTCAACTACAGATTGATCAAATAAAAATTCACCAAACGAACAAAATACACCAAATAAAAGTCACCAAAAAAAAGAGATAGAACGTATCTAGTTCCTCCTTTATGTCACTTAAGGAAAAATGTTACAGATGCACGTAATCAGGACATTTTGTTGATAAATATAAATTTAAAGAAGAAATTATAATCACTGTGGGAAATTGGGCAATATTTTTCGGGCATGTGATTAGAGAAAAGAAAGTATGAATAAAAAACGAATTGAATTTTTGTTGTGGTGATTGGTTCCGCAGAGCTGGAAAGCATCAGGTCCTTATAAGGGCAAACAGTTCCTAGAAGTGATAGGCGCTTTTTCCATATGGTTAGAGGTTTTCCCAAAATTGATGGCTACAATTTCTTGGACAGTAAAAAAACTGAGGAACTTATTATTTCCTAATTCGGATTTCCACATACACTTGTTTCCAATATTGGATCTCAGTTCATGTGCTATGAGTTCTAGGAATTCTTAGTCACTGGCAGCATGTGATACAAACAGCGGTCTATCAGTCCTCTAGTAATGGCCGGCCAAAAGCAGAGCGATACATACAAACGCTGAAGCAAATATTGGGCTCTGTGAAAAATGAAGGCCAAACAAAGACCAGCCAAAAAAAGAGGATAAGACATACAATATAAAATGTAGAACAATTAAGAAGGGAGATAGGATCTAAGTAAGAGTGTACATTAGCCAAAATAAATGAGCATTTGGAACAGTTCTAGACCGACAGGGCAAGGTGCATTACACTGAGGAGCTAAGGCGAAGGAAGGATCAGTAAAAAGTACCACATTGATCAAATTACAAAACTTAGTATAACTATTTTATCTTATTCATTATATATTGCTTACACATTTACACACAAATACAAATACTTGTTTCTTATTTCGGGGGGAGACTGCATATTAATTATTCTTCTTTTTGTTGTTTAGGAGCGAGCATCTATGCGGATCTGGCAAGAGTGCTACTGCAACATAAGAGGACAGCGCGCACTGCGACGACTAAAAATCCGTTATCTCTTTGGACAAAAATAACAGTTTGTAACAACCGAAAACTGATCAATAAACTCTTACTGTACACTAAATTGTAATTTTATTCATGCATACTAATGACTATAAAATACGTCCATCTAACAACATATTCAGCGCGGTAAATTAAGTGTTTCTAACTGATCCTGCAGCAAATTTGGAATGAGGAATGACAGGAAAGAAAATCTCAATAAAATATTCAAAGAACGACAGTTTAATATTTAACGACAAACATGTAGTTTTATTACAAAAAAGTAGCAAAAATACTTAAATGAACAACAAAATATGTAATTCGAACATTTATGTTCTAGTGAAGGGAGAGTTCGAATCCAGTAGTGCTGCCCTTAGATTTTCTCTTCCTAGGAGCCTCTACAACTCACTGACCGGTGATGGCAGTGTTGTCTGCAGCTAGAGACGTTTTGACGTCCCCTGAGCCCAAACAAGTGGTTTTTAGAAAATAGTCTGTGTGTGCATGTTTTCCAAAAGTAACTCTAATGGGAAGGAGTTTATTTTACAGCATGCTCCGTATTATATATACTTCATGCATTGAATTAAAATATAATATAAAGAGAAGAAAAAAGATAATTGCAAATAAAACTAAAAGATATTTAACATAAAAAAACATAACTAAATAGGTATACCAAATTTAAATCAAAAAGAAACGAAAGAAAAAAATCATAAAGTAAAATAAGGTAAAGTAAAACAAAAGAACTGTATCACTGCACCAGCAAATCAAAATTTATAGAATTAACAAAATACAAAATATCGTGCAAAACTTGTCCTGTAAAAGGCCTTGTAGATATAGCGGGGGGCCTTGCAGAATTACTGCTCGAATAAGGGGTGCTCTGATCTATTCTAACATCCTGCAGTTCAAAATGATGTGCACAACAGTTTGTGGCTCTGCTGAACAGGTACACTCAGCATCAGGTATAATGTGGAAACGGTGGAGGTACGACTTCATTCAACCATGGCCACTGAGAATCTGAGTTAACTTGTAGGTTAAGCAGATCTTACTTCGTTTCCTTGCCCACACTGTCGGGAAGAAAAGTTTTGTGGTTTCTCCTTCATTGCAATTGAGCCACTCTTGATTCCATTCTTCCTCATTCTAGAATTTGAAGTGCCGTTCCAGGAACGTGACTGGCAGTCGAAGATATTCTGCTGGCAACGTTGACATTGCAGCTTCTTTTGCCGACTGATCGGCTTTCTCATTGCCTTGTACCCTCTGTGCGCTCTGACCCAAGCGAAGTGAATAACCCAGTCCAGATCTTCACATAATCGCCATAGTTTTTTCCTAGCTTCTTCGATAAGAGGCATATGATTATTAAAATTTTTTAAAGAGTCTATATGCTTACCGTCCCACCATGAAGTGAAAGCTCTTCTTAAGTGGTTAATGCTTTCAGTATTGCCACTTCTTCCGCCAGATTATTTGAACAACCAGCTTCCATTTTATATTTCTTAACTAGATGTTCCTTGTTTTGTCCCGCTCTGAAGACTACCACAGCGCAACCCATATTTCCATCAATTTTGCTGCCATCAGTATAAACGTTGAAAGCATAATCAATATATAATTCTTGCACCTCCACTATCGACGGTGTATTGGCGGCATGAAGCCAATTGTTTGGCGAAACAGGCACTCAAGCGGCATATGAATACCTTCAATGCTAACTGTAGACTGCTGCTTTGACTCAAATATCATAGACAACTCCTTAATCTTCAGATGTACGGGCAGAATATTTCCGATTACACATGCCGCCTCATAATAAACCGTTCTGAAGCTCGGATAACTCTAATTGTTATCAACTGGTGAACTTGTTGCAATTTCTTTTTATTTACAGAACTTTTCAAAGCCTCACCCCAAAACCGGACATCCATAGGTAATATACGGTATAACAGAGTGGTCATGAATAATCTTCATAACCTCGCAGCTAAAATCCCAATAAACTCTAGCAACTCTTATCAAAACGTTTGCAAGCAGGAGAGCACGGTTCGACACATTATCAATTTGTGGCTTCCAATTAAAGTATCCATCGAAAGTAACTCCTAGGAAATTCAATTTACTATCGGACAGTATTTTTTGGCCATTTAAATAAACTTGAGGTTCGTGTAGATTCCTTTTCCTTGAGATATGCAAAATTTTGCACTTGTTTGCGTTGAACACTATTTTAGTATCTTCGGACCACTTGGCTATTTCAAACAGAGAATCATTATCTTTCCATTCTAAATTGTACCCATCTTTATTTCCAATCATAATAAAAAGATCGTCTGTTTACGCTACGGCCATGGTGAGTTCCGGATGAGGCAACGAAAGTATTGGGTCGTACATCAGGTTCCAAAACCTAGTCCACAACAGGAACCCTGTGGACAGCCTTTGAAAATCTCTTTATTAGCAGTAAATTCATTGGAATCAATAGAAGCAATATGTTCATTAAAATAATTGTGGGCCAAATAATATAAGTTCTTAGGACAGCGTTTCACCCTCAATTGGTAGAGGATTTCCGGCCACCAGGCAGAGTCGAATGCTCCCTTAACATCCAAGGACATCAAGAGAACATCTTTTTTCTCTTTCAGATTTTTTGAAATAAATTGATGCACTGTAGTTAGGCAGTGAACCGTACTAGTTTGAGGGCGGAATCGAAACTGATTCTTATTTAGTAGCTGATTTGTTTCAAAGTAGTGCATAATTCTTCCAATCAACAATTTTTCCAATAATTTGCCACCGTCGGGTAACAGACTAATAGGCCGAAATTTTGAAAGTCCTACTTCTTGTTCCTTTCCCGGCTTTATTATTGGAATTACTTTTGCACTTTTCCATGATTTAGGAAATTCCCCACGTTTGAGGCATTCATCATAAATCGTGAGAAAAGAACTAGGTAGCGGCCGATGGATTAAAGAGAGAAGAACACTAGTAAGAACATCTTCTCCTGGGTTTTTTAGAATTAAATGAATCCAGCGCACGTAATCTCGTTGCAGTGAACAGAACATCATTTTCTATTTCTATTGGTTCACTTCCAGTGATCGTATCCTTGTGTGCCGAGCGCTGTCTACAGTGACATTGTCCATCTCAAGGAATTGTTCTAACGCGGCCTAGCAGTGTCCTGTAGCCCTGTTGTGTAAGTGCCATCTGACTTTTCAACTGTTGAGTGCGTCACGCGTGATTTCAGCTTGGCTGCAGCACATCTGTAAGATATGCTCCACGGATGTCTCTACTTGTACTGTTGCAAAAATCTGACCAAAAATCATATTTGACTTTCTTAATAGAGCCTTGTACACCTTCTGACGTAGATATTCCTCCTTCCGGGCAGCTCTGAGATTCATATCGTTTCTAGTTCTTTGAAATGTTCGCCTCAACTTTATTACAAAGCTTACGCGATCTTGTTAATTCGGTATTCCACCAGGTACAGACTTTTTGTTGCTGCCAAAAAACTTAAATTTCTTTTTACCTAAAACGTGTTTACAAGTATCTATGATGATCTTAGTGAACCACATTAGAAAATCATTTATTGTGATGGAATTTTTAACTTTAGTTGAAAGAACAGAATCTAGTTCATCAGCACTGAAATTATTTTGGAAGCCAATGTGTAAAGAGGCAGACAGTCTCCAAAATCATCTACAAAATTTTGTTTTTTATCTTCACTCAGATTAAAACGGAAATTACTTGAATCAGAGAAAATATTCAATAATTTAACATTTGTTAAGTTGTATTACCTGTTAATCATGAAAAAGTTTGCTATGTTTATTTCAATTTTTTTCCATCTATATTTTCATTACTTTTCTTTTTCTTATTACAAAGGTAAATCGATTTAGTTCACCTCAGTATTGAAATAGGTGCTTCTTTTTTTTAATATTTAATAGAGATAGAGCGAAAGAAAGAAGAAAGAGATCTCATTATTTGGAATATTCTATTATGTTTTCAACAAGTTATGTATTTATTTTCTGTTTGTCATCTGTATTGAATATTTATGTTATTGGGTCAAACTTCAACTGTTATGTACTATATCTGTATTTAAATAGTTTAATAATAAAATAAAATTGGAAAAAAAAAATGTAACCTCCCCAATATGTATATTAGTACTTTTTGTAGCAGTATTATAGTATTTGAATCAGGGCATATTAATATATATAGCAACGATATGGCAGATGCAGCCGCAAAATTATCTAATAATCACAGGTATAGTGAAACGAAAATCGACCTAGCACTTGACAAGTGCCTACGACAGACAAGGTCCATATTATTGCGAGAATGGCAAACTTTATATGAAAGAGCATCTTCTCAGAAAGGAATGTACCATTTCACTATATCTTTGAGACCTTGGTTCAAGAAATGCAAATTATTAAGAGGCCAAATAGTGATACAAAGATACAGATATAAATATAAAGTTAAGATTAAAATGGATTTTATTGGTAATAGCTTCTAGTTGTTATTGTTAGATATTTATTATTTTAGTGTTAGAGAACTAATCAAGTATTTATTAACTATATTATACTATAATTGTTGTTGTTGTGAGAGATTTAACTAATTATTATTAATAAGTATCAGTATCAGTATAAATGATAATAAGACTGGCAGTACCTGGCAAAATGGTAGTTTCTAATAAAACACCCAAGCCAAAAAAAAAGAAAAAAAAAATAGTATTTGAATCTTAGTCCTCGACCATTTCGTTTTCTTTCGACCAAAATCGGCTACGAAATTTCGGTCGACATATAGTTTGATAGCCTAAATATATATCAATCTTAATGTAGGTTTTCCTGGTTCTCCCAGTTGAAACCTAAAGACTTCTTCACAAATTTTGCTTTTAATTCTTGATATAATGCGGTTATTTCTGTTATCCAACCCGAATAATCTTTACGATTTCCAGTAAAAACTCTGCCATTAGTTGCAAATTTTTCGAAAATATCTACTTTTTGGAACACTCTAATTTCTCTTATGGCAGTGGTAAGAGAAACTGCAATTGGAAATTTGGTTATCTATCCAGTAGATGGAAATAGACTAGCAAACTTCAGGGATTTTGGCATCCATTCAGGTATCCTAGTGTAACAATATGAACATACTGAACACTTAGACAATAAATAGAAATAGAGATTTTGGGTATATATGCTATTTAATACAGGATTTCCTACCTGCACATTCTTTCCAAAAAGACATTGCCATAATTTTATGTACTTACAAACAAAGACATATACAACCCGGACATATATAGAGTGCAGTGGAATTTCATTCATTACCCTGTAGACATATAACGAACTTATTGGAACGTGGATACAGCATTGCTGATATATAGGATGTTAAATTTTCAAGATTTTCCATACCGATTGTTAAAGTTATTTGAAATTATATTAATAATTTTATTATATATTAAATTAATACTTGTTGTTAGCACAATTATATAGAAAAAGATAAATTTTCTTTAAACTTCAAATTTTACTCATTTACCCTAACATATTCGGTGGTGGTGGCGGACAACTGTCTGCCCAGTAGTTAGTAGAAGTAATTACACTGGAGTCTGGACAGGGTTGTTTGTAACGAGAGAACACAGTCCGGAGGCCGGCAATGCACTGGCAAGGCTCCGCGCGCCAATGACTGTAGATGTTGACGCGTCTTAAATTTAAAAAAAAATTGCACTGTGGTCCATAAGAAAGTGCCACTAACATTGAACAAACCCAAATTACATTTTAATTTAACGCCACAAATTCTGCAGAACATTCCAAGTTAAAAGTTAAAGCCGCTTCCGAAAAAAATTCCCAAAATCCCAAAAACATATTCTGCAAAATCTCACTTTGTTAAACAATTTTCTTCAAATTTGGGATTCTAACGTATAATATTATATACGTGGTAGAACCATAGATTTCATTAAAGTAGAAGCTTAACGCTAACGTTCCCCCAGAACCCGCTAAAAAATCAATTTTTCCGGGAAAATGTTTCAAGTAAAAGTGATAGTTATTTTTGTTTAGTTACTAAATGAAGTTTAATGAAAATCATAGAAGTGGGTTTTGAGAAAAACCGCGGAAAACTGAAAAAAAAAAAACATCCACTAGAGTTGCACTTCTGGTTGAAGGATTTTAACCGGAACCTTCGTATCATATGCAGTGGTAGTAACTAAACGGAATACTAAGTTTGACTTACTGTTCCGTATTCTGAGATATTTTTTGCACATACACCCACACACGCACACTAAATTCGCTAAAAACATTTTTTGAGTATTCAGATCTCAAAATATGTAACCCCCTCAATCTCAAACTCAATTTCAAAAATTTGACACGATTACAAATTCTTTAAACTCTTACTAGTTAAAAGAAAGTACAAATATTATGACCAAAAATAATTTCAAGAGGACAAAGGAATTAATATGAAGCTGAAAGGAGGTTCGTACAATGAATAGTTAATGATATAAGCAATTCTCTATTAACAGAAACAAGTCATTAGATGAAAATAAATCTAATGGAAAAATCTGTTGAAGCCATTGACGTAGTTTCGTATGTTAAATCCTGGCCAACAGAAAGGCATTCTTAGCAAATACCAGTGAGTAAAAAAACAGATTTTCACGAAAATGTCAAGCATTTTTTGTAATAATAACAGTTTGAATTGGAAACTGTTTACACACCGATAAAGAGATAACCTCTCCCCCTCTCCTCCCCCAAAAGATCCAATTCAAACATATATGATTTTTGAGAAAATATTAAGGTAACTGGTTCGATGTTACCGTAAACGTTCGGCACTCATTCAAGATTGAAATGTTCCATTCGCCTCCAATCTATAAGTATGTACAATCACCCCACACCAAACTACCCCCACCAAACCATATGTCGGCGGTCGTTACACTTTTTATCAAATCACCCTCCCATAAAACATTTTCAGTCTTAGAAGTTCTTACGTTCTTTTGCAATTAAGTATGATTTGGAAACGTACAGATCAGATATCGATATTATAATACCAAAACTTTAATATGACCTAAGTAATTACAAATGATTAAACAAATGTTTGATAAAGCTATTTTTCAAGCGCTTAAGCATACCCAGGGATGTACATATGATACGGTTTACTTGGTGGGTTTATTATTAATATTATAACAACTGCATATTTTTGCTAGATTAAATTTAGCGTACTGGTTGTTCAATATTTTGAATATCACCATTGGATACACCACATCAACAATATCAAAAACGATCTTAAAATTTTAAATTAATATTTAATTTTTAAATAAACGCAAATACGTATATAGTCTCAAGTAAAATAGAAACATAAAGATAGGAATACATAGGTAAACATAGGTACTAAGTAAATCATAAAAATTAATGCATTGCAATAATTTTACCCTCAACACAGTAAGATCTTCTATTCGTTTTTTAATAGCTTCAATCATTTTCCTCTTTTCATATTCTGCTTCATTAATATATTTTTGTCTATATCGTCTTTTACTTTCAACGGTTTCTGGATAATAGAAGTCATCTTTAACTAATTCTACTATTGGTTCAAACTAAAAAAAAAAAAATCGTTAAAATATTATACAACAAAAGTTATCATTGCACATATTTGTGTTATAGTTATAGTTGCACATATTTGTGTTCAATACAGTATGCTCGTAATAATATTAGCAATTAGGTGCAGCACTTTGGCAAATCTACCAATTGAAATACAAGAACTTTGTTTCTTTAATACTTTCTAAGCTGCAAACATTTGCTTATTTTCGTGCAATAAGTAAACTTATGTTTCTGGACTGGAAATGCTGGATAAGAGTGTAGCTCTAAACTTAAAATGGAAAAGTATAACATCGATGGAAATCTGTCTGTCACACGCTGTGCAAGGGGCACATGAGGACACTTCTTCTAAGAAAGAAGTAAAGTTTAATAATTTAGTTCAGAGTATCAACTAAATTTGCTCTGTGTAAGTCCATGTCATTACACTGTTTTGACAAAAACAATCTGATGCAATGGGCGAACACCCAAAACCGGTTGATGACCATAAAAAGAAGCAGGCTATCACGAAAAAAATCTCTGATAAAGTTAAACACGTAAAGACCTCCCCCGACTTACAAATACTTCGATAAGGGCATTCACAATGGCTGTATATACATGTTTTCATATTTAATGTTTAAATATGGTAATAACACATTCATAAAATTTGTATGAAATTTCAAATTGATTAATGGACGAATACTAAATTTGAAGGTTTTTCAAATTACTTAATGTTTAGATATGGTAGTAACACATTCATTCAAATTTGTATGAAATTTCAAATTGATTAATGGATGAATACTTAATTTGAAGGTTTTTCAAATGGAGTAAGGTAAATGAATATGTAAGAGTGATGTATATTACCTTTTCTTCTGTCGCACTAAAAGTAAGTTTTGGCGATCCGGGGCGCCTGTGAAATATTTCTTCCTCCTCATCTATTTCTTCATATTCGCCCTCAATTTCTTCAGGCATAAATATCTCTAATAACTGCAACATTGTTTGTGATATCTCTTCAGGCAGTCCTTCCCTATCCTTAATGTCAGTAATATCTGTAATTAATACTTCATCCAAGCCAATATCTGATTCGTAATCGGACTCTTCAAATGTACTGAAAATTAATATAAAAAAAAAATAATTTTGATATTCGAAATTAACATTTAATTGATAAGCCATAGACTATTGAATCACAATATAAGAGTGGTTAAAGTTCAAGTAAATATCGCGCTCTTACAGCAATGGACATCTCTTAGTTACATTCTACCTATGAGAAACACTCAGAGATACGGTAAACTTCATATATGCATTAGTAACTTGATCAAAATGTTCGAACTAATTGCGAATGCATTTGCAACTTTAATAGAGCGAAACACTCCTCTATACTCCTCTATTTATAAAAATGCTGAAAACACTTTAAAGTTCTTTTCATATCTCACTATTCTCAAAGTAGATTAAGGAAAAGAAAATAAAATTGCCTTGAGAAAACAGGAAAATTTGTTAGCAAGCCAGGAGAAAATCTAGAAGAGGATACATCAGTTATCAAAAACGATTTTCGGTTTAGTTAAAGAACGCTAATTCATTCAGGTGGTGTACTGGAATCTCCTCCATTCCTCCACAAAATATGCAGGCGCCTAGGCCTATCTTTTCAGGTGCTCCATGAAGGAAGCCGTTAGCATATGTAGGCCTTACTTTGTACAGTCTGATGCTTCAGATGTTTTTCTGTCATATTATGTCTGGAAGTATACATTGGCTTCTGCCCCACTTCTAAGCTTCTTTAGGAGAGATTAGTCCTTTATCTCATAAAGAATTCCAGCCCTTTTAAGAAATTTGCTGCACATATAACTGAGACTGTCAGTTACTCTCACCCAAATAAGGTTAACTCATGTATTGAGTTGCCTAGACATTCAAGTTATAACATAAAAGTAGCACACCCTCACGACTTTCTCTTACTTCAACTCTAAAAATCCCATTCAATAAATTTGATTCAATTTTGCAATTTTCATCTTATTTAACTCGATTCTAGTTTGGAATCAAATTGCAATGGCACTTGAAAGGAAATCTGCTCCAAGTTAAAAAAAAAAAAATGAAAGAGCACTAAAAGTAAATTGCAAACAGGCCAAATTTGAAGCTGTTTCCGAGAAAATTGCCAGATAATGAAGAAAAAAATGTATAAGGGTTTGGTGATTAGGATAAAGAACGATATTTATCAATGGTTCAGAAAATTAGCAGAAGACTTTGTTGACGATGGGATAAGGAAACTGGTTACACGCAATCAGAAACGTGTGCAAGATATTTGTGCCTATGTGGAAGAATACGTCAAGTTGTACATATATGCTGGTCATAATAAATCATAAATTCATTCACTCAGCAGAAAAAAAAAGACACTTGTATTTTTTCTATACAAAAATACAATAAGTCTCTACTAAGTGTAGCATTTTTCTAATTTCAAAACGGACTTCAAAAAAAGTATTAATAAACTTCTAGAAATAAAAATAATAATAAAAAAATCAAAGAAACAAACTAACGAATACTCTTCTTCATCCGCTGCTTCTCCAGGTTGCTCTTTGACTAATGGAAGCTCTTTTTCATCTATTGATTCTCTAGGTGATTCTACTAAATATCGCCGTCTCTGTCTGGCAACATTCCGCCATGCTGCACGTGTCAGTGCAAACTCTTTTTTCACTCTTAACGTTCCTTTCTGCTGCCATTTCCTCCATTTTCTCATTTCTTTTTCTGAAGGTTCTGGCCTCCAATTGTCTGAACGCACTGTAAGCGAATGTTATTATAATTAGTTAAAACATTATGAGTTTGTTCTTTAAAGGATAACATATACTTCTTTTTTTTCTTTTTTTAGGAGCTCCAGGTACATATTTATTATGAAGTTCTGAAGGTCCCAAGACAAGAGAAAACATGTAAAAAAAAAAATTGTTCTAACTGGTGGGCAGCAATCATACGGATTTCCTTTGTTTGCACTTCTCAATTTCCAACAGCCAAATTTTATTCAACCTTGGAATTTTTAACATATTTAAGGTCCTTAATGAATTTGCTGGATACTGGAATGGTACTTATTAGTAAACTATCGCTCCTCCAAGATCCTATTAAATTCACTTTTTCGGCAAAATTTTTCAAACAAATCAAGTATAAAGAAAATTGTTGAGCATTTTTGAGTAGAAAGTGAAAAACTAATGCAGCAAAATGATAACTGCGTTTTACAGATGTTGACTGAAAACACTGCTATTGAATAACCAGGGGTGGATTAGTGACAGCTACTTTATAAATGATATCATCTACAGCTAGGTGTTTATATTTAGTTCAAGTCCGACTGGTGTTGAAAAAGAAAATATATTAAATCCATTCTTTAGCGAAACGGTCTTTAAATTATGTAATTTATAAGTAAATTTAGACAAATATGAAAGAAGTTAGTTAAATCAAGAGAGGAGTTTTATAAAACAAATAAATTCACAAACAAAACACATTTTTAACATAAAAAATAACAGCTAGGATAACTACTTTAAATTATTTAACCTAGCTGTACAAATTAAACGAATTTCATTTGTTGTGTGTTCATTGCTTTTTTATTAATAAAACAAATTCAGTTATTGATTGTTTTTATGCTAAGAAGTTTTATCATTTTAAGACCGTTTCACCAAAGAAAATATTTTTAACAGTTTTGTTTCAACAACATGAACTAATTGTAAATTTATTAAATTTAGCTGCCTTCAAATCAAAACAGCAATTCATCATCAGATTTCAAGACTTGAATATAATTTTTTGACCATTAATAATAGATTTAAATTAGGTACCTATTATCAATGATGTTTCTGTTTAATGTATTGAGAAATCATATTGTTTTTTCTAATTTACTAAGTACCATTAATTACTTTCCATGTTCCCAGTAATATAAATCACAGTAGTACGAATTTTCCGTAAAATTTTTTACAATAAATTACAATATTCATTCAGCATTATAACACTGATTAAGATTATATAATAATGATTTAACGATTTAGAAATATTTGATTTAGACGTTACTTCTAAAACAAATTTCATAATCTCAAGGAGATGTTATTTAAATAATCTATGCGTCTATTAGAGCCATTATTCTGTTTCGTTTATTTTTAAATTTAAAAAACTCAATTAAAATTTCATTGTTATTCTTATTTCATTGTTTTTATTTTATTTTGATTCACTTTTCAATAAATTAAACTAATGTATATATTTTATTTGTTTTATTTTTTCTATAACTTATATACATCATTCAGGCATTTATTTTTTTATGCACATAGTCTGTTTAGTCTGTATATCAATAATAAACAAATTAAATAAGAAGAAATTGTTAAGGTTACTATACTGGTTATTTTTTTCATGCCTAAACAAGAATATCAGGTTTGAAATTCCTAGAAACATAGGTTTTTTAATGACACTGTTCATACTTATAGACATAAATAGGTCATTTTCTAAACAAAACACGTTTTGGCGATCTCAATTTCGAAAATCTCCCACAAATGACTTCCTCTTATGATAGAGAAAGTAAAAATGAACTACCATAAGTGTTTTTTCTAGTAGTTTCTTCAGAAAATATATCTCTGAATTTTCCAAATAATTGGGTACTGTTTTTTCTGGTTATGATAACGATTGATCCTCATTTATTTGGTAACGAATTTAATTAGAATGGAAATGGCCATAGATAGAATAATATTTCAAAAGATGATGAAAACCCTCACTATTTTTCAGGGGCATGTACATTTACATTCTCAATAAACATTTAAGCAATAAACACCCAAGCCAAGAGAAAAAAATAAATAAATATATATTTAAATTTCTATTCTATTAAGTATTAATGCTCTCAAGGTAAAAGATTTTTAATTGTAGACCCAAGCCTCAAAAGTAAATCTGGTCCTATTTCTATACATTTAGATCATATTTATATATTTTCATCAATTTATTTAAAACTACGATGTATGTCTACAAATACCGCTAGATAGCAGCATACAACTTAAGATAATTCATACAATGACCATTTCGAGTAAAAAGAAAGTGGTTAGTGTCGCAGTCTAGTGTCAGTCGTTGAAATTAGTTCGAACATTATATAAAAATAAAACCCTCAGAAAATAGATCTGGGAACCACTCAACTAGAAACTAGAACAACAGTAATTTGTCTCCAATTTTCTCTCTTTATAGTGATAGTGATCAATTATTTCATTTATAAATAAACTATTTTATTGATAAAAAAGGAAACAGGAAGTAACACAAGTAACAACAGTATCGGAAACAGACCAAACGCGACCGTAATATTGACCTTTATAGCTAAATTATTATTTGAAATTCATTTCAGCTCAAACTTTATTTCAGCGCAACATTGGTGCCCAGAAATTGTTTTTCTTACTTTTCACGTGTTTCGGATATTAATCAATCGTCGGAATTTGGTTTAGCTAGGCTATAGAAATTCGCACAGCGGAGGTCAAATTCATGCACAATACAAAATCCTAAGTAAGAAAAGAAGTTAGAAGGAGAAGCACCCTATGACAGGTCATATATCAAGATACTGTCCAAGTTCGCGGCCCTACAAACGTTTCTATAGTAGAAGGAAACAAGGATTGCATCATTTCCAATTTTAATGCTTCTAATTTGTTTCATTTCCATGGATTTATTATTTAATTTAGATCTCCTGTGGTATCCATGTCACGAACGATTGTATACGGGAAAGAGGGATAGAAATATGGTTCAGATAAATGGAAAAGTTGACACGCAGATACAGAACCCCGAGATCACTAAAAGTAATCCGTCACCCATTTCGGACGACCGCAAAATATGGCGCTGCTCGCCACTGAATCGTAGAATTGTAGTTTTCATATCTGATGATTATTTAGAGCGTTTATTTATTAATGAGTCGCTTAACAGCACAGTTCTTTTCAAGAGGAGAAATTTAATTCCAACAAGCAACCCTAACTTAAAAAATGCCTAAGTAAGTTGGAAGTGCGTTACAATTATGTATTATTTTTTCGTTATTTTATGTAATAATGTAAATTTACTCAATATTATGTAATGATAAGAAAAAAAAATCGGGTATGAAACACTCACACAGCTTTCTCTTATTCCAGCTCTCAAAATTATAATTGACAAATTTTATAGTTAGTGTACCAAATTAAATGAAAATCGTCGGTGATTTTATGGACAAATTACTGAAATTGTTGGAGTTCGTCAAAAGTGAAAAAACTGTTCAGTAAAAGCGCACTTCCGGTTTACTAATTTTCTTGAAACTCAGAATTTTTTGGCCATCTATTTATTTCTAATTAATTTTGTTTGGATGATAGCATCTATAATCAACTTTGATAGCACATTATAGAACCCCCCCCCCCCAAAGTGCCCTTAAAGAATTTCCCAGAGAAATTTTTTAAATAAAAGTTGTACATCTTTGTATGTTTTATCTAGGAAGTTTCAAGAAAATCGTCGGAGCCATTTTTGAGAAAATCGCGAAAAAGTGAAAAAAGTCTTTTAGTGAAGAAGTGGTAACGTAAACTCACTTCCGGTCATCCGATTTTTTCAAACACGGAATTTCAACATTTTTAATTCTAATTAATATTATTTAAATTATAGAATTGTATAATAAACTGAAATAGCACTTTAGAGGAAACCATAACCCTTCCACAAAAGTACCCTTGAAAAGCGCAAAATAAAAAAAAATAAAAACTAGTAAAGTGGTTGAGGAATTTTGACAGATAACCTACTGTCAGATTCCATGGTAATACCTAACGGAATATCAATTTTGAACTTTCTACGGTTTTTCGTTTTTGAGCTATGCTGTTCACAAATTATATACATACAATAAACGCACACCATTTTCTAAAAACACTATTTTGTACTCAGGGGACCTCAAAACGGATATTTCCGGTGAAAACCCGATATCGAAAATTTGATACGATTACAACACTTTCTCTTACTAGGTGTAAGAGAAAGCAAAAATCCCAAATAATTCATTTCATTTTAGGTTTTTTTTTTTAACAAATTATTTTATGTGAGCTGAAAAAACAACATATTTTCGATTATAAACTCTATTACTGGCTTTCACTTGCCTTCACTGCCATTGTATTGATTGAAAGATACCAGCCATAACTTCACAAAAAAAAAAAAAAAAAATCAAATTAAATACAATCTAGGCTCAAACATTGGTTTCATATATTCCCTACGTTTTCATAATGTTAACTAAAAAAAATAAACTGTAGTAAAATACACACAAAACTTTCTTTTACTGCAATTTACACAGTTATTTATAAAGGGCAAATTTCCTTCAAACTTATAATTCTTACTAAATATTGACTTTTTTCAATGCTACATTACTAGGAGATTATAAACTTAATAAAATCATTTTTTTTTAGAAAGCTTACTTTATCTCTCCCCCACAACTCTCCGTAAATGAAGTTTAAGAGAGTCTGTCTCAAAATAGATCATAACGCCAGACTTACCACCCATTCTGGGACTATCCATATAACAACCGGAGGTAGTATCACACCTGATGCATCCAATATTCCCTAGAAGGTAACTGATACTGTAAAAATGATCGAAAATAAAAGTCTTCAACTATCTGTGTGAAAGAAAACGTGTAATATGGATTCATCTTGCGATGAATGGCAGGGAAAGCGATATGGTCAATCTAACATTCATAGCGAAATGCTTTTGAAAGTCCTAATTACAAGTTGTTCTTCTGATATGTTGAAGAATTTTGTTTTCGACCAATCTCACAGTAACAGGTTACCTTCTAGGGAAGATTGGTTAAAATTGAGTTTTATATATTGTTTTTTTTTTAATTTTAATTTTATTTTTCTATTTTGTAATATTCTTAAGTTGACACTACTATTCTTATAGTAAGGCTTCTTTGCCCGTTAATAGTAAATAAATACTATCAGTCCAAGATGGTGCTAGTTAGAAGGATGTTTAAGACAATACAAAAATTAAAGTTGGGAGTCATGTTACGGTTCTCGCAAAGAACTGCAAAAGTCCTAACAGCAAACAAACTCATCACCACTAAATTCCAGGTTAAATGCAGGCGAACAAGCAAAGGCGCATATATAAACAAACATACGGGGTTTTTGGAATGCATAATAATATAGTTTCGTTTTAGCGTATTCGGAAATTGTGCATTTTTGGCTCTTGGAATTCAATCTAGGAGACCCAAATGTATAAATTGGAGGACAAAAGTAATAATATAATAAAAAGAATATATAAATATAAAAAATAAATGCAATTGGTCTCTGTTTAAAAAAAAAACAAATCATATGTTAATTTTCGATTTGACTGTTTAATTTTCAAAAATTAATATTCAGCAAAGTTAGTAACAAAAACAAAAACTTACAGATACATTTCTCATCCAAGAAACTCTGATCAAGAAACAATTCTTTGAATCTTCTGCTCCTGTTTATTGGCATCTTCTACTATTGGTCCAACTGAGATATTTGCCTGTTTTGTATTTATATTTTATTTTCCAAATATGTGCTTTTCTATTTTTGACAGGTTTTTAAACAGTAGAAATGAAACATAAAAGTAATATGATATAACACGAATATAGAAATATGAAATTGGAGTACAAAATGAACTACTATTACCAGAAATTAAATAATAATAAAACTAACTACAAATATTTGGTATGTATTTTTATGACATATGTTTTATTGTCCTTTGTTTTAGTTTCTATTATTTGTAATTTATTTCTAGATCAGTCTCGTAGAAATCCGTAAAATGTCTCGTAATTTTGGACTAGTAGAAATCCGGGTAAAATGTTTTAAATGAAATCCAAGAAAAATATTCTAAAAAATCTTCGATATTATGCCTAAAACACATAAGAAGCTGTTCTAGTCGAGTAGGACGCATTACTGAAAATAATTTTAATTAACAAACACAATCCTTGACAAGCTTTCTTCTTTTTTTTTCCGCTTCCATCACCAGTGAAAAGAAATCAACAAACAAGCAGCATCACATTATTGATCATCAATAGCAATCACAAGATTGATTGAGATTGACCAGATGTCGTGCTGAATGAATCTCGGACACATAATCAACAGCCATCTCGACGGCAGCGTCAACAAAAAATGTCCTTCGGTATTATATAGTTTCGTGACGTTAAATGAGCAGCAGTCGCTTCAGTAAACTCGACCAAAACTAATATTTTTTTATTAAGGGAAAAGTAGGAGTGTTGTTTCTCCTTGCTTAGAGGGAGCAGGGTGAAATGGGGTAAAAGTACATACGTCTGGATCTGTGAGGCTTTCATGTTTATGCATAAGGCTAGAGAAGGAACTTGGTTTTAAAATTTCAGTGTAAAATGAATCCTTCCTCCATTGGCTGTTTCATATTTTAACTGTGATCTATCCTAATTTATTTCAAAATAGAATAAATAAATTATCCATTAAGAATCTGGAAAAAATGCTCCCTCTAGGTAAAAGTAGGCTAGCACTAAGGTGTCCTTTTTTTTTGTTATTAGTACTTCTAAAGATGGCTATGATTGCAGAGCATTCGCTCTTACCTATCTTAATTAAATCAAGCATACAATACTGGATATTCTGTGTTTCACAATAACTATGGTGATAAATAAAAATACAATAATAAGTAATAAAAGTAATAATACAATAGAGTAAAATAAACATATATACAAATTTACATGCGTACATACAATACACATACGCACGCACGCACCCCACACATCACATAACCATAACTTCAGCAATAACGAACCACAATCAACAATAATCAAAAAACTGACAGTTGAAGACAATGTGCCCCCAGTCTTCTACTGCGCCACAATCTCAATGTCCATCTGGATTGCCAGATCTGGGATATATATCTTGGGAAATTCTAGGTCTTCTCTAACCACATCCATACTTGTCGGAAGCTCGTCTCTCCCCTCTACCCAAAAAAAACGGTGAGCGAGCCATAAGTAGCTTCACCACTCTTTTTTAGAGCATACTTAAACCTTTAAGAATCATCATTACGTCATTATGGGTATCGATCTAAATACAACATCACATTCAGAGCCTCCTAAGTTGTTACCAGTTCAGATGTTCGCCAAAAAAAATCACTCGCCGGACGAAGTGATAGTAAACAAATAATAATTTATATAATTTTTTTTTAATTCAAGG
Organism: Triatoma infestans; assembly: GCA_011037195.1. Classification (NCBI taxonomy): domain Eukaryota; kingdom Metazoa; phylum Arthropoda; class Insecta; order Hemiptera; family Reduviidae; genus Triatoma; species Triatoma infestans. Next base: position 530,432 of record JAAEAF010000008.1, read on the forward strand.
CAAGTTAACATCCATGGTCATTAGCGCCCGGAGCTTTCTCAGTGCATTGCCGGCCTCCGCGCAGTGTTTTCTCGTTAGACAACATTTTCCATCACCGGACAGTGAGCTCTAGTGGCTCCTAGGAAGAGAAAATCTAAGGGCAACACTGATGGGCTCGAACTCGGGATCGACCACTGACCTAATACCTTTCCTATTTATATAATTATTACTACTTTAATAAAAACCAGTTTGATATTGACATCTTTTATACCTTCTCAAGACATTTGGCACAGAAAATCACAAAGCAAGATATGCACACATAATGAAAACATACTTAAAATTTTTCATTCTATGTTTTTTTCCTTCTTCTGAAAGTTTTAATAATGGAGTAATTCAGTACACATATGTACTGAAACTTACTCATTTAACTAAACCCAATCTTTTGCTTCAAGTTCTTTAAACTTGGAAGTTCCGTGATAATTCTGTCACGATCGTCTATTTGGATATATTTCCAATAAACAAGAAGATAGTTACAAATTTAGTATGTTACCATGTAGTTTACTTGTTATACAAATAAGAAACACATATAGCTATATATCTTGTAAATTGTTAAGGGGGACAGCATATACTAGGTTTGTCATATGTGGTTAGAATGCCAGGTGTGGCGTGAAATCGCTAGCTTTTTTTTGTTTATGAATAAAAATGATCTGTACTACATAAATATATCGATCTAATTGAGCAATAGTTTTCTCGCAGATGTTCTGTAATTAACAATAGTAACTATCAACAATAAACAGCTGGCCTATTGGTATTTTTAAAGGAAAAATATGAAAATTTTGAAGAGAACTTACCTCTATTCAAGCTAGAAGTTTTCCATTGCCATCAGTTTAAAAGATTCTCTCTTTATACACATAACTTCATTTTATTATTATTAATACTTGAAAAAGAAGTGGGAAGCTTCTAAAAAGACTTCTTGATTATTAAGTACGTGGGTCGTCAACGTTGTTCTTATACTGCAATAGAGAGCAATATTATTTTTTTAATTTCATAGGATCTGTATTAAATGAGTGAGTGTTGCATGAATTATAAAAAATTACTAAGTAAATTATAAAAATTTTACTTAATAAGACAAGACACCGGGAATCATAAAATAACAACGCGTAAATTGTCGGGCTCAATTCGTAACTTACTACCAGCATGAAACCTTCCACTTCCGACACGATTACAATTGATAACACTACTCTCTCGATTTTCGGCTCTTCTTAGTAACATTGTAATATTACACCCATTTTTTGTTTTACATATTTTCCATTCAATTTATATAAAAAAAACTCATGGCTGTTTTCCATTTATTTGTATAAAATGTAAATAAAATATGACGCAGTAGGTAAAAAGAAAGTTAGTTCTCATGACGTAGCTGACCTGACTGCTTGTTTTTCCTTGATAGGAAAATACCGGTAGTGTTTGTTTCTCTCTAGTAGGCCAAACTAAGAGAGAGTACCTAGTCTTGTAATTGAACATTTTGGGACCTCTACACTGTTTACAAACCTGGCTAGGAAAATAATGGTCAGTAGACACACACACAAGTATTTATACTCTCATACTATCTCTTTCTTTACTATTTTCGTTCTCTTGTTCAACCAATAGGAAAAAAAAAATTAAGAGGCTACAGGATAGCGTGAACTACGATGTTCTAGAACAAATCAATGTTAAACACGTATTTACACGGCCGGCCTACTGTACACAATCCAAACTCCTCAGAGACTGTACATGTATATCAAAGAAGATTATATTGAAAGATTAAGCTGCTGCTCAAAAAGATTGTTTTTTTAATGTTTGCCTCGTAAAAATGTATTCGCTACATTACCTATAGTATTTTTTTAACTTTATATTTAATTTGACAATTCATTGCTATCTCAGCTTATTCATTCTGATTTCATTGAAATTATTTGCAAGCATTAAATAACTAGATCAATGAGTAAATCACATTTAATACATTTATTTTTACATTAAGTAAGTGAGTTCACACAAAAAATCCTAAAGTCCAATGACTACTATAGCATAAATTATATCTAATGATTAAAATTTTTTCTTGTTTCTTTAGCAATAATGTGGGGAGATAAATCCAAACTCTGGAAGAATTGAAATATAATGTTCAGGAAACCCGAAAAATCAGAAGAAATGTAGATAGAGGATAGGAATCCCTCCACCTAGAGGATCAAAGAATGAGAATCTGAAATTTCGAACAATTAATAGTATTGCGATAGTTTCCGCAAGAAACAGATAATTTAAGGAAACAGAGTACATTTACCTTCAGGTCGTATATCGATAAATGTTGTAAATAAATTATTTTTGATTTATTGATTATTGATTGAATAATTTGATATTGATTGATGATAATGAAATGGTAAAAGTGGTAATGGATAATATGGTGATAATGGAGGATAAAGTGTTCATCAACAGCTGTGGATGAACTGCTTCTCTTCAACAAATCTTCTTATTCTCAAAGAAGAGTAAGAGCTGGAAAAAATGCCTATTAGGGGTAAGCTTATATCTCTGGTGCTCCGCTTATAAAGGGTACAGGTCAGTTCCCAAATCCTCCAATGATAACTACAACTATTAAAGTATGAACAACTTTGGTTGAGACCGCGTCAGTGGTTTTCGCTCATATTGCAATGAGGGAAGTTAGCCTCGAAGGCCGGTGTGAGTGTTGCTTTGGCATTCGAGGCGACACTACTATAAAGCAGCTCATTGTAATATGGGCGAAACGTCGATTTTTTTGAAACTATTGACGCATTCTCAACTCGAAAACCTGAGTGATTTTCATGAAAATGGCGCGGAAGTCTAAAAGATCATTATGATAAGGATAATAATAAAGGCATGGGATTGCAACTTCATAAAATTTATAAACATTAGAATATATACAAACATATTGTATTTCATGGAAAAATTTAATTTTTTCTCCTTCATTTTTTTTTCTTACGCCAGCCTTCGGTCATTCAGCCATTCTACATTGCGAGGTCAAGTATAAAAAAGGTGCGCTAGCGATTGATATTCGTTTAGTTCGGATATCCAAGGAACAAATGAGAACAATCTCGGACGCGAACAACTTCACCCCCTCTTTTTCTGCAAATGAAAGTGTAAGTTGGTACGATTTGCAACAAATAATGTACATCTCTCAATAATGTCCTATATTATTATTCTATAGGATTCGTGTTGGGAGAATATTTAATGCTGCAATTGGCTTCATGCTCCAAGTATTGTGTGACGACTCGAGTAACATACGGTCGAGCATTATCATGCATTAGTAGAAAGTACTCTGTCTCTTAAGAAAAGGAGCAAATGGGATCCCAACTTCCAAAAGAACTTCTTCTTCTTCCTTTAGAACGTCCCAAATCTCCTTTAATATCGTGTTTTCCGGAAAAATATTTCACAGGTTTAGTTATGCGCAGTTAACATTTCAAGTTTAATAAAAATCGTTTTAGCATGTTTCGTGAAAAATTAAAACCAAAATCGGAATTCACATCAACCGATTTTTATCAAACTTGGAATACTAGCAAGACTTGCCGGTAAAAGTGTCCTTTAAAATTTTTGTTCAGAGCTCTAATATAAATATTGAAGGGGATTACAGGTTGGTAGGCACCTGCAAGCCACTTCAACATAGCCCAGAACAGAACGACAATACATTAAAGAAACACAAATAACATTTCAAATTTACCACCGCAAAATTTACCAAAAATAACTTTTTTATTTTGAAAAATGAAATATAAATGTGATATGTTTATATCTGTGCAGTTAGCATTCCAAGCTTGTTTTGAAACCCAAAAACTTATTCTATATAATCGCGCTTCTGATTAACCGATTTTCTAATTGATATTGTACAGGTGATAAAACCTTGAACAGAAGTAGTACTTAAGAGGAAAGCTTAGGCTACTGTATTCTCCCAGGGCTCCCCCAAAATATCAATTATAATAATAATAACAGCACTTTATTTATTTTTTCAAATGATATACAACGGTATATAAACAAGTTACTCTATAGGCATGGATCAATCCGTCAGCCAGAGTCTCAGGACAAGATTATAAATTTATGACATAACAATAATAATTTATTTATAATATTAAATAATTATGATAATAATTTTTTGCTTTATTTATTTTTTTTTAATAGAAAAAGAAAATAAGGAACTTCATTAAAGAATACGTACTTTAAAAATAAAAAAATAATAATTTAAATAAAATAAAATAATGATAATACTAAATCAAGATACAATTAATTAATAAATTAACTACAATAACTGAAATAAGCGCTTAACTTAAACAAATGAAAGTTTAACTAAAAATTAAATTCTCGAATTAAATCATGTCGGTACTTCCAAGCATGTCGAGCATAATAAATGAGAGGCCGACAGTCAGTGCCGTTCAGGAGGGCTATAAGTTCAGACTTCGTTAATCTGGAAATTTCCATATAAAGATCCCGAAGTTCAGACAAAATAGAACACTCGGCCATATAATAGAATAAGTCTTCCACTTTTCTAGAGTTACACAGGGAGCAAATCTCAATTTCTCTTTCAAGCTAGGTTGTATGGTTCAGATATAGCAGCTCACCACGTAATTTAAAAAGCCACCACAGTTCAATTAAGGAGAAGCCAGAAGACTGATCCTTCAACAGGCTACACGAACTGAAATCATGATCCGATTCCTTGTATAAGAGAAAATGCGTAGAGACTGTAGACCTCAATACACATTCTTCCCGATGAGTTGCTTTTTTCCTGTTAACCAAAACAAAAAGTATTTAAATTTTACATATGTTTAAAATATCAATTATCACCAGGAAAATGTTTCAAGTAAAAGTGATAGGCATTTATGTATCTAGACAGTATATGAAGCTTAAAAAATCTGGTGAAAAACACTCACACAACTTTCTCTTACTCCTGTTCTCAAAATTATAATTGACAAATGTTATAAATTGTGTACCAACTTTAATGAAATTCGTCAAAAACTGAAAAAACTGTTCAGTAAAAGCGCACTTCCGGCTTACGAATTTTCTTAAAACTCGGAATTTTGGCCATCTATTTATTTCTGATTCATTTTGTTTGGATGATAGAATTGTATAATCAACTATGATCCTTTAGAGGAAACCTAACCCCACTCCTTCCCCAAAATTGCCCTTAAATGAATTTTTCTAGAGAAATGTTTTAAATAAAAGTGGTAGATCTTTGGATGTGTAGTTAATATGCCATGTTTGAAGAAAATCGTCGGAGCCATTTTTGAGAAAATTGCAAGAAAGTAAAAAAATACCAGAAAACTGAAAAATACATTTTAGTAAAAAGGCACATTCGATCATCCGATTTTTTCAAACTCAGAATTTCAACAACGCATTTAAATCTAATTAGTATTGTTTAGCTGAAAGAATTGTACAGTAAACTGAAATAGCACTTTAGAGGACAACCCACCATGCAATATGAAAGTGCCCTTAAATGCATATTGCCAGAGAAATGTTTCAAATAAAAATCGTAGATCTTTGTAAGTGTAGTTGATACCATGTTAAACCATGTTTGAAGAAAATCGTTGGAGCCATTTTTGATAAAATTGCAAAAAAGTGAAAAAACCATTTATTAAAGTGGTATTTCCGGTTGAGGAATTCTGACAGATAACCTACTGTCAGATCCCATGGTGATACCTAAACGGAATATCAAGTTTCAACTTTCTACGGTTTTTCGTTTTTGAGCTATGCTGTTCACATACATACATACATACATACACAAAGACACACACACAGACCATTTTCTAAAAACCACATTTTTGGACTCAGGAGACCTCAAAACGGATATTTCCGGTGAAAACTCGATATCAAAAATTTAGCACGATTACAATACTTCCTCTTACTAGGAGTAAGAGAAAGTAAAAAAAACGTTTAGAGCCGTTTTCAAGAAAAACACATAAACCCAAAAACAAAAAAATCATTCAGGAAAGCTGTGTTTCCGTCATATGGATTTCTGCCCAGAAGTTCCGTCTCTGATGTGGTGGTAGTATCAAGACCGAATACCAAGTGGTATTTCGGTAGAGTTATTTTGACGAAAACCTTGTTTATTTTAAGGTCCCCTGGTAGATATTAAACGAAATATCAAGGTTGAACTTTGTGTAATTTTCCGTTTCTCAGTCATGGTGATCACACATGCTAATTGCTAATTCAAAACTTAAAAACAAGCCTTTAAAAAAAAAAAAAAAAACAAATAAAGTATTGTTGGTTGGCGAGTTAGCTGGTCCTTTAGAAATAAACCAAATAAAGGAACAATGATCACTATAGATGTTTATATAGATGGCAGGTTATAACCTATTTTTATATAAAATCAAGTTTCTATAACAATCATTTAGTTAACCAAACATTTCACCCCATAAAATATACAACCTCCATTATCAGAGTTCATTATTAATATACTTTTATTTATGGGAGATAGATGACGCATTAACATGCAATGTAAGTTTAATATAACCTTATACGACAATGTAAAATGAAAGAATCGCTGTCTCTGTTTGTATATTTACCTGTATAATAAGATAATAAATATTGTAAACAATAAATTAGGCACATGATTAATTTTAATGCTCACCTTTTTAATTTTTTTTTTCTTTAATCAATCATATATTACGTAAAGTGATCTCAACTTTTAAAGAATCTTCACATTTCTTTAAGAAATTTCTTGTTCTAATGTTAATCTCAGCAAGTCGATGCTTTTACATTGAAGAGACTGTTAGCAGCAAACAAAATGCCCAAAGAATTACCTTGTAATTTGTTTTTAAGCCGCAGGCTGAATGCAATTATTTTACTGCCACTTTCCTAAAACAGATTATTTTCTCAGTAAATCTTAAAAATTGCCTACATTAGTATTACTTACTACAATCAATCTTTTATGAAGATTACCACCGATGGCAACAAAATTTTACTGGCACTTGAGCGATTTACACAAGATAACATCTGTTATATTCACCAATGGAACAACCCACACAGATACACACAAACAAAATCTAACATTATATCCTGATTTACCAACGAGTTTCGTCATTTCTATCGCCACAGTTTAGCATTTAATGTCAGGATAAGACATAATTTTCGATAACGAGTTTTCACCGGAAATACACGTTCTGAGGTTTCCTGAGTCCAAAAAAAGTGGTTTTTAGAAAAATGATCTCTGTGTATGTGAACAGCATAGCTCAAAAACGCAGAAATTTCATACACAACTTTGCATTTGGTTATCACCATAAAGAACCGACAGGAGGTTACCTGACAAAATTGCTACTCGGAAGTATCACTTTACTGAATGGATTTCAGCTTTTTGCTATGTTCTCCAAAACGGCTCCAACGATTTTCTCTAAACTTGGTATTTTAACCACACTTGCAAATAGCTACAACTTCTATTTGAAACATTTCTATGGTAAAATTCATTTAAAGAAGCTTTTAGAGAGAGTGGGGTTATTTTTTTCTTCTAAAGGGTTATTTCAGTTTATTATATAACTTTATCGTCTAAATAATATTACTGGAATTACAAATTTCAAGAAAATCGTTATATCAGAAGTGCATACATTAGCAGAATAGATTTTAGAGTTTTTTCGGAATATTCTCAAAACAGATATAAACTTATCACTTTTATTTGAAAAATTAATTTTAGGTGTTTTTATGTGAGGGGCGGCGATTTTGTAAATTTCACACCAGATTGTTTTTATTATAAGACTGAAACTTATAATCCTTGTATCAGGGGTAGACCATCATAATAACTTTAATGGAGGATATATATTTTTTTTGTAGGTCTCCTTGAGCTAGATGTGCAGCGAGCGTCCCTACAAGGGCGTGTCCTCCGGCTATATTTACCTTCACTTGTCCAACGTCATTGTGTTCTCTCCCCTCTTCGCACAATAAACACAAATGGGGAAGTATTTTTTTTTTTTTGTAATTACAAATAGAGTTAAAGCATAATTTATTTGTACTGAGATCTATTTAAATTGTACGGAATATAATCTACAGTCTTATGGCAGTCAATTTAAAGAAAACTCATTTCCGCATCCTACTGACAAATGATGAATTAAAAGATCCATTTAGTAAATATCTGATGTGAAATACTCACACGACTTTCTCTTACTGTAATTAATACAATTTAATCAAGAAATTTTCTTTAAAATTAGCATCAAAAGGCAATTATTTTCTTTTGGCAATGTCGAAGAATTATAGGTAAAAATTGGGGGATTACTCCCAAGATGATGTTTTGGATTTATGGTATGGTTATGAAACTTAGGTTGTTATATGCGGCTGTGGTGTGGTGGCGTCGCATTGAGATAGGATCCGCTAACTGCTGCTTGAGGATATTCAACGCTTGGCTTGTCTGGCGGTGACCGGTGCGAAATGGACCATGCCCTAGCTGCAATGGAAACTTTATTAGGAATCCACCGCTCTTTGCAGAGGTGAAAACTGTACCAATGAAGCCTACTATAGAATTAAACAGGCAGGTTTTTGGCAGGGTAAGCGATATGGTCACTACCATTCATCGCGAGATGCTTTTGAAGGTTCCTGTTACAGGTTTTCCCTCTAATAGATTGTTGAAGACTTTTGTTTTCGAGCATTTTTACAGTGTCAGGTTACCCTCTAGGGAAGATTGGTCAAGATTGGGTCCGTCTGGCATGATACCTGATAATTACTTCCGGTGTTACACGGACGGTTCCAGAATGGATGGTAGGTCTGGAGCTGCGGTCTATTTTGAGACCGGAGATCATTTGGCAGTATCTCTTGGTGAATGGACCTAAGTCTTCCAGCCTGAGGTTTATGCTATTCTTTGTTGTATCTTGGATGAGAGGGTATGTAACACTAACTTAAAAGGTGTTTGTATCTGCTCAAACAGCCAAGCTGCGCTGAAGGCGCTGAGTTCATGTGTCTTCACTTCCAGGTTAGCGTTAGAATGTTCTAAAAGACTGGAAGAGCTTTCTACTCTGAAGAATGTGCTTCTAGTCTGGGTACCGGGACACTTGGGAATTTTTGGGAATGAGGAGGTGGATAGGTTTGTCAAAGTAGGCGCCTCTCTCCCTTTCATTGGTCCTGAGCCTGCTGTTGGCGTGTCTTCTGGCACATGTCTGTCAGGCTTCCAATCATGGACAGCTTCACAGCATTCATTCTTATGGATGAGCTCAGTTGGTTGTCAGCAGTCCAAAATACTCATCGAGGGTCCGGACAGGGCTATTAGTGAGACGTTGCTGTGTTTTTCACGGAGCTCTCTCAGGCATCTGGTTGGATCCCTAAGTGGACATTGTGGTTTAAGGAGACATCTCTACGTGATGGGGCTTATGCCGGATCCAGTTTGTAGAGTATGTGAGACAGAGGAGGAAACACCCATCCATCTTATGACAGATTGTCAGGGTTGTGAGGAGATTAGGTTCAGAGCAGGATGTCTGTGGAAGAGCTTAGGCTATTTCCTATTAAGGTTATTGTCCGATTTGTTCGGAGTGCGATAAATCTTAGATGGATAAGACCCGGGTCTGGATATTTGTTCTAGACACGGTTTGTTTTGTTTTTCTTGAGGTAGCTATATGGGCCCAGTGAGGCTTTGGATAGCGTAAGGTTTGGTCCCTCCCCACAGACAAATAATAATAATTCTTTAAAATTGCAACGTTACAATGTTTAACTGGGCTAACCAATAAGATTGTTGGTGTGGAATTTTCTTGTAAACCTGAGCGGTCCTATGTGGAGCGCTCTATGTGAAAAACAAGAAAGCTTAAGCAAATTTAAATTTAAACTAGCTGACAAATCGTCCAGTATCTTTCTAAACTCAATTTTGTGAAAAATGTTACAAATAAAAATGATAGGGGTCTATGCAGCAAGCATTTCAAGTTTAAAGAACTTCCTCCCAAAAAAATTAATTGTCCCGGCAAAATATTTGAAATAAACTTAATCGAAAGAAAATCATTGGCGCCGATTTCGGGAAAATTGCGAAAAACCAAGTAAGTAAAGTCACATTTCCGTTTAATGGATTTTGCCCGAAAGTTTCGTATCGCCATGCGTTGGTAATACCTAACGGAATACCAAGTTTGAGCATCCTGCGATTGATCTTGTTTGTGATATTTTGTTCACATATATAACAGAACATTTGCTACAAACACTTTTTTCGTACCCAGCGGACGTTAAAACAAGTATATCCGAGGAAAACTGAAGTTCGAAAATTTGACAGATCGCCATACTGTCAAATGCGACTAAAAAAGTCGCATACTAAGTAAAAATTTCTTATTGATATGAGTGATATCTTAGTTATAATAAGTAATGACCAATAAGGGGCCAACACATAATGCTCTGGGTGTAGTTGTGGAAGAACAATAGAGAACTGCTCTCTGGCTACTGTCTATTGTTATTGGACCGTGGGAACAACTTCTTATAGGCCCTTTTCTTCAAACCTTACTCCCACTCTAGTTTCCTGGAATAATTTTCAACAAGTTATTATGAAATGCACACCGGTGGAGAGGCGGGCTGTTGTGAGTTTTCTCTTTTCTCTGATTTGTAAGTCCTTCTTTTACATCTCTTACTCCTGTAAGAGAGAATATTGCGAATATCACCTCTTGTAACTGTGAGTGCACTAGTACCTCAAAAACGAAAATTATAGAAAGTTCAATGTTTATCAAATACCATCATCATGAAGACACGGACAAATCAGGAGTGCAACATTGCTGATTTATTTTTTTTTGTTTCTTGCGATTTCCTTGAGAATAGTGCCACCAACTTGGCATACAGCTTGCCAGCTTCCATTACCATATCACTTTTATTTGAATTATTTCTCCACGTAAATTATTTTTGGGAATTGTAGAGTAGGTTGACATTAGATCCCCCTCCCTTTTAATCTGATATTTTAACAAATAATGTTTGCTTCAAACATTTACGTACATCGTATGCCTATCTCGATATCACCAGGGGATTAGGTACCATTGTTTCAGTCAATATTCCTTAACGGGGTATTTTCTTGAGAGCTTTTACGGAAATTTGTTTTTCGCGTTTTTTTACGAAAAAAGTTCCGACAAATGGAAAACTTTCTCTTATTTCCAGTGACTGGATTTATTGCGTCAAATTTTCGAAATGTGTTTTTCACATCACTTGAGTAGGAAAAAACAAGTTTTTAGAGAATGGTCTGTGGGTGTGTGTGATCTCAAAAACGTTTTTTTTTCTTTTTTCTTTTTTATTGTACGAATAAGCAAAATCTGTTACATCAAAACAATAATTGTTACTACTCACTGCTGATACTGTTGGCATGAGGAACTCGAGTGGAGAAGCCATCCAGCGATGACACTCCTGGCATTGTTAGAGAGTTGAGTTGCGAAGGTTATCTCTAGGCCACTTCCTTTTCAGTCTCCTTGTTGTATTCTGTGGCAAGCTTAAGTTGGAGATGAGAGAATCGTTATGTTGTGATAGTGTTTCGTGAAACTTTTTGTATTTGGTTGTGATTGTGTCTGTAACGAATGGTATATTGAGATCAGTGTGTAGTGTAAGGTTTGAGACATAGTAGGGTGTGTCAGTAATGTGTCGTAGAAGTTTAGATTGGAACGCTTGTATTCTGTATAGGTTGGAAGGTTTGGTAGACCCCCAAACTTCGCAACCGTACAGCCATATAGGTCGAATTATAGTTTTGTAAATTGGTATCATGTTGTAAATTAGTTTTCCGTCTAGCAATCGTCGTAATTGTCGAAATCTCTGATTTAAAGCCTGTCTTTTAACTCTGGTATGGGGGTCCCAAGTTAATCGGCGGTCTAAGTGGAGTCCAAGATAACGTGTAACAGTTTTCTCCGGGAGCGGTGTGTCGTTGAAGTAAACTGTCGGACATGTAGGTTTACGTAGTGTGAATGTCATGTGCGTAAATTTTAGACTGTTAATTTTGATTCTCCATTTGTTACACCATTGCTGAATGTCGTCAAGATGTCTTTGTAAGTGAGTGGTTGCTGTAATGTGGTTGGCATGTCATGAAAGTATGGCAGTGCCGTCTGCAAAAGTCGCCGTTAGAGTTTTTTGTGAAAGTGTATGTCGTGTGTATAGAGTGAGTATAAAATGGGTCCCAGTACACTTTCTTGTGGGACACCAGCCTTGATGGGATAGATGTCAGACATCTCTCACGCAAAAATATCTGTCAGTTAAGTAAGACTGTAAGAGTAAATAGTAAGTAAAGGGAAGAAATAGTTTTAGTATATATAGAAGTCCTGGATGCCACATCTATATCGAAAGCCAGTACCACATCCAAGAAGCTGCAGAACAGTATTCTCGTTTTCTAGAGTAAAAGCTATTTCGTCAGTTAGTCTGTGGCACTGATATACAGTGGAATGATTTTTGCAGAAACCACTTTATGGATATAAATAAAAGTCATATGGAGATATAAACACAAGGTACATGTAATGAAAAGCTTATAAAAAGAAATATGTTTTTCTTGTTTGAAGAGCAGTTCTCGTTTGTACTAGAATGACTGGAAGCTCTCGGCCCCCTATAGAATCTACGTAATCTAATCTATTCTAAATATACAAGCAAAAAATTAGATGGTTAGAGCCAAAGAAGTTACTTTTTATTCTTAAAAAGTTTATTCAACGTTTCGGAACCCTTGGTGTCCTTCCTCAGGAAGTACAAAACAAAAATTCGGAAATAAAGAAAATAGTATGATAAAAACTAAAACATATAACAATATTAAAAAGATATGATACCTGTTAAGGAAGAATGGAGAGTTAAATGTTGGAGGAGGTTATTGTTTGGTTATGGAAGTAAGGTACGCTTGCAAAGAAAACAGAGAAGGGAAAATTTACAAGTTGGGAAATATGAAGAGTGGTAAATTAATAGTTACAAGAAAAATAAACGAATATAAATAAACTAGAAAATGTGTGGAAAGTGTAGAAAGTTGGTATGTTAATTTAGTGGGGGGGGGGTCTTTTTTGAGGAAGCGGAAAATGTTGCTGCAAGAAGTAAAACGTCCTTGTCTTTTTTGTAGTTGATGGATTGGGTTGGGATGGATGGGTTGAGGTTAATGTGGATGGATTCAGAAAAAAGTCGCTTCAGGTGGTTAGGACAGAAGCATTTCGGAAATCAAAGAAATGGGCAAGGGTGAGTGCAGGTTTTGTGAGGGCTGTACTGTCAATTTTTTTTGTTAGCTATGTCTAGTTTATGTTGTCCAAGTCTCTTTCGTAAGTGTTGTTTTGATTCACCAATGTAACCAATGTGTTACAGTTTGGTGCAGTGCAAAGTATGCTGTAAACAGAATTTGTTTGGTCATAAGTTTCAATGGGGTCTTTGAGTTTAGAGAACAGTTTGCTGAGTTTGTTGGAGGAGTAGAGTACAGATTTGAGGTTGGGAATGAGACTTAAGCATATGAATGATTTTGTATAAGATGGTATTTGTGTAGATGTTAGAACGGAATATACGTAGATGGCTTGAGCAGGGAATGGCATGTGGTTTTTAAAGGGTTGTTTTTTAGTTTACGGAATGTTTTGCGGATGAGGTGATTTGGATAATGATTTTGTAGTAGAATGTTGTGTATTTTGTTGATATTGTCGTTCTGGAACGGAGGTGCAGACAAGTTGATGGCTCGTTTATATAAATATTTTGAATATATAAAATATATTCTAAATATATTTTACTACATTTCACTTTTCTTGGAATGCTAGCTGCCATGGATAGAAACTTATCACTTTTATTTAAAACCTTTTTCTGAAAAACATATTAACATGGGACCAAGCACCCCTTTCTGAGAACAGTGATGCAGACATCCAAAAAACCTGAAGAATCTTGGAGCAAAAATTGATGGACCTTGGGCGTTCGGCTTAAAAGAAGGCATTGATTGCCGTTGTTTTTATGTAGAAAAAAGAGATGAAAACAACTTTTATACCAATTATACAACGTGAATGCAAACTTCAGCTAAGTAATTCACTCTGATGAATGGCGGCGTATGCGTGTCTTTAGAATACTGGATTTCTTCATTCGACGACTCTGAATCATCAAATGAACTGCGTAGATCTTCAGACAGGATCTCATATGCAAGGAATCGCAAGATCATGGCTGGACAGCGAAATTGCCATTTTGAAAAAGAAATGGGGGTGCCCAAAAACATGCTTCAGGCACATCTAGACCATTTTAGTTGGTTGGTTTTGCGCCCAGGAGAAGGAGATTTTTTTTTGTTTTTTTCAAGGGGCACTGAAACATAGAAATGCCAGATATAAAAATCTTTGCATATCAGTGTTTCAATTTCATTTTACTTTCTCTTAGTATTATCCTTGCGTATGAGATCCATATTGCGGATTGTACCAGATTTTCGAAATTGGGTTATCACCAGAAATATACGTTTCGAGGCCTCTCAGTCCAAAAAAGAGAATGATCTGTATGTGTGTGTGTGTGTGTTTTAACAGAATACGTCAAAAATGAAAAGTTGCAGGAAGGTTGCAAACTTGGTATTCGGTTTAGGTACTATCACCGCATTAGTCACGAAGATTTCGGGCAAAATCCATCAACCGAAAGTGCCACTTTACCGGGTGTTTTTTTTTTAGTTTTTTGTGATTTTCTCAAAAATGGCTCCAACGATTTTCTTTAAGCTTTAGAAGTTGTGCTAGAGCAGAAAAGGGATATCACTAGGAGGGGTTCTTCCCCGGTATTCTATCACGGTAGAAAACGGAATTCTCACTTAATTATTATGCCACACAAGCTCTAAGTCGGTCATGGCAAAAACAGGGCCTATCTCTATCGTTTCAACATAATAATCCAGCATGTTTCTGCAACGGACAAACTCCTCAAACCTGGCAGATTATTTTTGATTGTAATCTGCATTGCCATCAGAGAGCGCCATTATTAAAAGAGTTATAAATAATAAAAAAGAAATAATAGTAAACAATAAAAACCATAATCAATAACTGAGGATAGATCAAGTTAACTAAATGGTCTGAAATCAATACAACTTGTATCAGATTATACAATATACAATTATATTACACACACACATACATACACACACACCCACACACACACATCCCAGTGATGATTATTGTTTACTACCCATTAAAATAAAGTAGAAAAATAATTGTTGAATATGTGATTGGGTACGCAATGCTAAATAAAATCATAGATATAAAATAATTATCTAAAAACATCATTTATTATGAAAATTCTTCTTCAATACTGAACTTCACCGGGAAAATGAAGAGAATTAAAAGCTAATCAAAATTACATTTTCAGTCACTTTGTCTTCATTTTTTACTTTCTCTTACTCCTAGTAAGAGGAAGTATTGCAATCGTGTCAAATTTTCGATATCGAGTTTTTACCGGAAATATCCGTGACGATGTCCCCTTAGTCCAAAAATTGGTTTTTAGCAAATGGTCTCTGTGTGTGTGTGTGTGAGAGAGAGAGAGTGCATGTATGTATGTATGTGAACAGCATAGCTCAAAAACGAAAAAGCGTAGAATGTTGAAACTTGATATTCCGTTTAGGTATCCCCGTGGGATCTGACAGTACGTTATCTGTCAAAATTCCTCACGCGGAAGTACCACTTTATTAGTATTTTTTGAATTATTTTTTTGCAATTTTCTCATAAATGGCTCCAACGATTTTCTTTAACTACACATACAAACAACTACAACTTTTATTTGAAACATTTCTCTGGGAAAAATTCATTTAAGGGAAAGGTGGGGTTATGTTTTTCTCTAAAGTGCTATCATAGTTAATTAGATGGCCGAAATTCCGAGTATCGAGAAAATTAGTAAACCGGAAGTGCGCTTTTACAGTTATTTTTTTTCAGTTTTCGACGAATTTCGTTAAATTTGGTACACTAACTATAAAAATTTGTCAATTATAATTTTGAGAACAGGAGTAAAGAGAAAGTTGTGAGTGTTTCACACCAGATTTTTTATTTTTTCAAATGTGTGATAGTAAATGTTTGAAAGTAATAGCTGTTCATGACGGTAGAGCGCACTCTATACCAGAGCACGGGAGAGTTGCATGTTGCATTATGTATAAATGAATATTTCAAATCAGTTTCTTCTAAAACGTGTATTTCCTAGTGATAAACTCACTTTGTTTTTGTTATAGATATAAGGAGCATTGACGGCTACCACTTACAGCAATAAGAGAAAGTAAAAATTTATCGAGTTTTTTACGTTTGTAAATTCAACCAGTTAAGGGAATTCAGCCAGCGCCTACAGGAAGTAAGTTGTTTATATTGTATCCTGTATACGAAAAGCATTACAAAAACATTGTTATAAGTAAAATTAAAAGAAATAGAAAAATACGTTACTAAGTGATTTAGAATAAACTCGATAGGGAAGCTATGGGGACATCCTGTGGGAACTAACTGGTCACAGCTAGCCATCATTTCCACAATAACACAAACAGGTCGAGGTCTTAGTATACAGGAAGTTTCCATTTTTCTCTATGTTTTTCCACCTTTCCCAGGGTCAATAGAAAATTATAAAATTCTATCAATTTTTTTTTTTAACTAGTTTTTCCTTGATCCTATTGTTTCTATTTTTCTATTGTTACTATTTGATTGTTTTTTTAGGCTGTCCAACAGTGAGAGAGAGGTGTTCATTTTTTCCGGAAAATTATCATTTGTAGAGAGTCCTGAGGGACGCCATATCAGTTAGATTCTAATTTAAATTATCACCACGAACTGACTGAGTCAGGCCATCTATTTATTTATAATATATTTTTATTTATAACTACGAATAATTTTTTTCTTGGCTAGCCCAAATAAACGTTTGTAAACATGGCAATTGTAATAAAAATTTGTCGTGTAGGAGAAAGTCGCGCGAGTATTTCATACCAGCTTATATATGTATAAAACGCTGATATTATTTCTCTTCTTTAAGCCTGGCATTCGTCGTTTATTTAGGTAAACCGGGACATAATTCCAACGACTTCAACAATACAGCGGCATTGTCCCACATGGATAAGAAGTACAAAAAAAAAAAAATATTTTAAGAATCTCATGAGATCGATTGCTTTAATGGAGGCGGCCTGGTAACGTTAGTTGATAACCATTATAAAGTTGTTGTTGTTGAAGACGCTTGTTGCTTGTTGATCTGAACACAAATATTTCTTAGCGGGTTATTGAACAAAACCATTTTGTTATATGCTGTTGCCTAGTATGTACTGTATATATATGTACTTGAACTTTATAAAGAGAACAGTCTTGCGATGCCATCATAATTCACACGATGTTCAATGAAGATGACCGTGAGATAGAGATCCGACAAAAAAGTTTGTAACCCACAATTCACCAACTATATATATATATATATAGAACTTCTCTTTTTCCTGCTCCAGTCTCAATGGCCTTCCCTTATCATTTCCAATTGTATACGCATCATTTTGTATAAGTTTTTTGACAAAAACCTCGGCCCACTTTTCATCTACTCTTTACGCCAACTGTGTACAGTAACATCTTTAACATTGATATTTATCTTAGTTATTCTGAATTACATATACTCTTTACTGATTCTCTTTAGCGTTATAAGTTCATTCCTTTGTTTATAAATGATATTAATATCTCTATAAGTTAGTTCCTAATGACGTTTTATGACTATCCTTGATTAGTTACAAGTTTAATTATATATTTTTACTTTCAAATCTTAAAAATCGCATGTTTTCACAGGAAATACATGTTTTAAGCCCCCCTGATCTATGAAAAAAGTCTGGTGTAAAACACTCACCCAACTTTCTCTTACTAATAATTAATACAATATTTAATCAAGTAATTGGCCTTAAAAATTGCAACGTTACAATGCTTAGATGGGCATAAAAATAGTGGTGGGGGAATAATGTAAATCTGTACGGCCTTATTTGGAGCGCTCTATGTCAAAAACCAACAAAGCTTGTGCAAATTAAATTTAAATTAACTGCCAGAACCCCCCCCCCCCCAAATACCATTCCAAAATCAGAAAGTTTTTTCAGAAATATTTTTCATATAAAAATGATCAAGCAAGCAGCCCAAGAATTGAAAGAAAATCGTTGTAACTGTTTACGAAAAAATTAAAAAAAAAAAACTTTTCTCCTATTCTATAAAATCGCACTTCCGGTTAACCGATTTGCTTCAAATTTGGAATTCAACCAATGCTTCCCTCAGAATCCCCCCCCAAATCAATTTTCCTGGGAACAGTAGTTTCAAATAAAAGGTGATAGTTATTTATGTGTATAAATAGTATATAAAAAGAAATTAGTTGGAGCCATTTTCCAGAAAATAACGAAAAACTGAAGAAAAATAAATACATAAAAAACATCGGTAAAGTGGCACTTCCGGTTGATGGATATTGCCCGAAATCTTCGTGTCTGATGCGGTGATAACACTTTTTGGACACAATCGAATCTCAAAATGTGTATTTCCGGTAAAAACTCGGTAACGAAAATTTGACACGATTACAATATTTCCGCTTACTGTAGGTGTAAGAGAAAAAGAAACAAAAAATAAAGTCCAGAAATGCCCAAAGTGGGAAGGATAATAACAGAGGGGAAAAACGGAACCTAGTCTTCGATGTTCATTAAGTAATATATATATATATATATTTTTTTTTTCTGAACGAGAGATAGAACGGAAAACCTTTCTAGTAGTAGTAACCTTACCTTTTGTTATCTCCTCTAACTGATTTACTACTGTTTTCTTTTTTTTCATGAAGTTTTGTGATGTTAGTGAGGAACAAGGAGTGTATATACACATATATACACAAACACAAATACACACACACACACACACACTCACACACACACACACAAAGGAGGGAGTGTTGTGTACAATAATAACAAGAGTTTATAAGTAAATGTTTTACAACAAGTCATACATTTTATTTTTCAACTAAAGTCTTTTTAACTATTGTCTAACTGATACGGGGGGGCTTACAGGTCAAAGTGCTGTTGACAATAGAAAGGAAGGAAGGCTCGTAAGACTGCCCCCCAGGGAACAGTTCAGTTAGATGTTAACACTTCAGAAATAGGAGTAGCCAAGACATGTATATTAAGGAGAGCTAGAAGTTGTCAAATAGACAAATAGGATATTTCTCTTTATTTGTTCGTTTTTTTTTCTCTATACTCGTCTTATACTTTCTCTATTTACTTACTACATATATATATATATTTGGCTACTTCATTTTATTATTGTTTTGTGTCGTTTTGTTGGAACTTCTACATACACTACACCCTCACATACCCACACACACACACACACACACTCAAATATATATATATTTTCTACGAATAGCTGTACTCACTCGATTATCTACACTGTATAGTTTCGTCCAAATTCTATACATACCGAAACTAATTTAAATTTGTCTACAACTTTATTATTCTAAAATATTTCTCAGTAATGTTGTTATAAACTGCACTCACCGTATTTTGGCTACTGGAAATTTATATCCCCTCCTTCCAAAGTTATTAAATAAATAAATAAATAAACCTTTGGCACAACAGCCGTGGATGGCCAAGGCTTACAAGTCGGCGATTGGTATTTGAGGGGTGGGGCGTTTGGTAAGCACGGTGTCGCTTCTCTCGCCGTTTAGTTCCAGCCTTCGCTACCTAGGTGCGCTACCAACTTTTTCTAGTAGCTTCTCACTTTTTCTCACGATGCTAGGACAACACCTAGTTTGCCCTCATGGGAATCGAATCCCGAATACTCGCTACAAAAAAGTCAAGTGCATGAGGACTGCAAAGTTATTAGCTGCAAAAAAATTATTTTTCCAGCAATCGTTGAATAATGTGACGATTTCTATACTAAATTTAATGATTCAAATTCAACTTTCACACCCAAGTGAGTTACACACTACTTTCTCCCACTTGAGAAGGACGTGAAATTACTTGTTTTGCAAAATGCTGCCACATAGGCATAATCACATAAATATTTCTTTATATTGCCACGTATATGAGAAATATTTATATATGCTTTAATTATGACATTTTTGACATACCTAAATTTATAACCTTTCTAAAAGGAACCTTCTATTCTGAGATAACTTCATCACATATTTATTTCAATTGAATTTTTGATTGATTAATACGATTGTAGAAAAAAATCTAATATTTAACTCGTGAGCAAAGTATTTTTTTACAACATTCGTCCAGTATGACGTACTCGCTGCGCTCGTGCGGTCAAAATCTGAACTCGAGTGTG
This sequence comes from Triatoma infestans, assembly GCA_011037195.1. Taxonomy (NCBI): domain Eukaryota; kingdom Metazoa; phylum Arthropoda; class Insecta; order Hemiptera; family Reduviidae; genus Triatoma; species Triatoma infestans. Next base: position 550,549 of record JAAEAF010000008.1, read on the forward strand.
TAAAATCCTACTTTTCTCACTTGTTAAATTAATGATTATTTGTCTGCTTTTGTATAAAAAATTTAATGTTATGTATCACTTTTATCAACTCCTTGGCGATTGTTCCAAAATTATCTAGAATGAGTTTTCACAGGAAATAAATGTTTTTAGGTCCCCCGAGTCCGAAATACATTTATTTTCGCGAATGGTCCGTGTGTGTGTGTGTGGACCAAATATCATAAAAAACAAACCGAATTGCAGGTAGCTCCCACTTGATATTCCACTCTAGGTTACAGTCGCAAGTGGCACGAATGTTTTCAACAAAATCCGTCAACCGAAAGCGCGACTTTACTGAATAGTTTTTCCAGTTTTTTGCGATTTCTTCGAAAACAAATGCAACGATTTTCTTATACTTCGTACACTATTTTCATACATAAATACCTATCTTTTAATCTGAAACATTTACCAACTTGAACATTAATACCTGTGTAAATTAAGAGTAACTACAGCCTGGTCATTGCAAAAGTTCTGATACGGTAACATTAAGTGAAATGAAAATCTTCTAATGTAAAATTTATCATAAATTTTTAAATTTGTAAAATTTCTTTCGTTTTCAATAACCTTTTTCCAACGAACAGGCAAGGCTCCTAACAAAAAAAATCTAAAGAATTTTCTCAAACAAAAAAAAAGGATTTATATATTTTTTTTACTGATTATTCAGATGTGAATAATTTTCCGTTTAAATGATTTTGTAGGGAGCGGAACAGATGAAAATCTGTTCAGCGGAACAGAGTAAGAACAGGGAGAATAGAGAGGATGAGTAAGGGCGTCCCAGTTAGGCTCTATAAGTTTCTCTCTAGTTTGCCTAGATGTGTGAGGTCTGGCCTTATCGTGCTGGCCCCTTTCCAACTGGCTAAAGCAGGTCTTCTTCTTTGAATGGCCGACTTCAGTTCATCTAACTAAAGAGTCGGTTTAATATAATAACAGTTTCATTGTTACGAATCATTTCGTAGAAGATAACACTACGTTTATCCCACCAAATTGTCAGCAAAACCTTTTTTACAATGCCATGGCCATGCTTTGTGTTCGATTGATCAGGCCCACTTCCTAATGCCCAGCTTCTTGGTCTCAATATATTGTTGTATTTCTAGTTTTCATCACCCATAACCTAAAAATAGATCATGATTTTGTCTCTGTAGCAGTGTACAGCAATCAGTGACCCGGGACATTTTGTTTTCTTGGCTTAGAAGGTGTGGGACCCAAACATCAAGCTTGGAAACATGTCCCAACTTGTTTATGGGGCAAAATTTTCAGTGACCAAATCTTGAACAGACACATTATCAACCTCGTTTGTCCATCAGATTCGATCGAAAAAGTCGAATTTTCCTAGCCTAAATTGGCAAACTATCGTGTTTTACTGTAATTTCTGAAGGTGCACTCCCGTAAACATCACACATATTTTTAAATTTAGTCGGCGCATTTGAACCCTTCGGAAATTCATACATCATAACATATCTAAAAATGCACGTTTCCGGCACTCTCCCTCTGACATCATGTTTTTTATATGAATGGGATTAATTGTGTTTACATCGTTAGTAAAAGATAAAGGTTTAAAGTCCTATTAAAACTTCGTATCAAGACTTTAGCAATGATTTAGAACGATTTAGTAAAAGTTTCGGCTTGTAAGCAAAGTCGAACCGTGAGAACTGCAGTAAAAGAAAGTTTGTGAGTATTTCAAACTGTTTTTTTTTTAATAAAAAAAAAAAATAGAGAAAAGAAATAACTTGGTTAATATAAAAAACTATCCATTGAAGAAATCAAATATATAAACAGTAATTGTAAATGTAATTATCATTAGAGCAGAGTTGTTGATGAAATCTCGGAGTGGGTAGTCTGGAACTATTCTGTCGTTTCATTCATCTCTTAGAAATGGTGATTCATATCGACATACCGACAGCATCACAGCTTGCTACTAGGTGGGTAGTAATATTTTTCAAAATGTCACAATATATATATGTAGTTTCCTTTTGTTTTGGTATCTACCTTTTTTTCCCTATCAAAAAATAACAAATCACATGTATGTAGCGGACTAGTCAACGGTAATTCAGCGCGTCAAACCGGAACTGTGGTTCACTGTTTTTGTTGTGGTTTAAAGTGTATATGTGTGTGTGTGTGTGTGTGTATGTATAGGTATGTTCGAAGCCGGGAGAGGATGAAGGAAACGCAGTATGCTAGGGAACACCAGAAGAGGACCAAGAGGGAATATAAATGTCGGCGCCGGCCCCTTCACACATCTGTCCGACGAATATGTATACTTTGCGGTTGCTCTCTTTAATATTCTCTCTCTCACTCTTTCTCTTCTGTTTTTAAAAACTTTGCCCTATCATTAATATCACAACTAATTGGTTTTTAACCCACCTTTTTCCGGACTTGTATTTCCACGACAGTGTTACTGTTATATACATTTATTAAACAACTACCATGATAAGTGGTCTTTTTATATACAGTTTCTTACTACTCTCATCTCCATTTAATGTTACCTGACGCTAGATCGAAGAACTTCGCATTGGAGGATGATGACTGTGCACTCGTATTTGTTGATTGTATATTCCTATATTTATTGAAGACTAATTAAATCCAATCTATGCCATTTTAACTTTCTCTTCATACTATTAGAGCTATTATTGCTTGTAAGTAAATTTTAAAAGTAATCAGTTGTTAATACATTCATAATATTGTTATAATTAAATAATATTGTTATTAATACTATAATGAAAATACTAACAATTGGTAACTTTTAATTATACTTACTTGTTGATTGAATAACATATAATTGTGAGTGAAGAGGGTAAAATCACTTTCCCGAAACTTAAAAGAATAATTTTAAAAAAACTCTAAAGAATTATATTGGCTGAGTTCACTAGAAACAAAAAACTTTTGTTGAAATCCTGTAATCAAGAAAATATACGTAGATAATATAGAAGTTATACTTCCGGAAATCGATTTTCTTCAAAACTCGGGTCCAAAAATTTTGGTCTAACATTAAATTCTAATTAATATTATCATCTCATTAACGTAGGTGATAGAAATGTATAATAAGTATATCGAAATGGCATTTAGAGGAAAACCTAACGTCACCCATTTTTCCAGCAAAATGTTTTCTAAAAAAAAGTTCTGGCTCTTTTAACGGTTAGTTGATATATCAAGTTTAAAGAAAATCGTTGGAGCAGTTTCCAAGAAAATCACACAAAATTGAAAAAAAAAAACAGTAATACAGCACTTCTAATAACGATTCTGACCTAAATCTTTACGTTGGACCCTGTGATAATATACTTAAAAAGGAGTAGTTTGAGCTTTCTGTGATTTATTGATTTTGAGATATATTAATCACTAAAAGTAAAGAGTAAAGTAAAGTAATGCCTATTTTTTCAGGCGGGCTTAACGTCCAACTGCCAAATTAGGTGTCGTGGACGGGGGCGGAAGCACCTACTTTACTATTAACATTTTTCATACCAATATAAAATTTAGCAGTTATACGCTGGACTCGAACTGGGGTCCTCCCACTTACAAGTCCATGCTCATAACCACTACACCAACACCCTCCCCTCTATATTAATCACTATTTACAGTGTAACACATACAGACGAATCACTAGTAATATTTTTCATACTCAGTGAATCTGAAAAACATATATTTCTCATGGATTAGACCAGACATTTAGTGATAATTGGATACGGCAAACTGCTACCATAATTGATCAAATTAAAATATTGGAGAGGGCAGAATTCGAGTTTCTTGCTAGAGACGCTAATTATCATGAACTTTATGAAAGTCTTAGCTATGATGTTACTTACATGGAGTCAGATTTAAATCATTTTTCTAAGCAAACAATATTTAAGGTTCGTACGGAAGGCCTAAATTTGAATTATAAACCCTGGATTGCCGGTATCAATTATTTATGTTCTCTGTGTAATCTCAAATGTGTGGAATGTAACCTCCACTTTTTGGCTGAATCTCCGACTTTGAATGAATTTAGAGTCAGATATTTTAAAAAACAAGTATTAAATAAGGAAGAAGTTTTATGTTTACTAAATGGTTGCGATTGGAGTGCTCTGACAAATTTTATTAAATATGCAGGACGCTATAGAACTTTTTTAGTTAGTGAATTTAATTATTAATCCGCAATTCGCTCTGTTTTATTTCATCATTATTATTGTAATTAACTAGATATATACATACACTAAGGCACCTTGGTTCTTTTACTTTCTGTTTTTTCCTCATGTATATATTTTCCAAATGTAAATAATTGTCAAAATATGAATATTTACTTTATCAATTTCTAATTTATTTTATCACTTACTATTATTTCAATTTATTGTTTATTCAGTTATTGTTTCTATTGAAACGAGACTCTGGCAGACGGTTGTTAACCATGCCATTTCGTTTATTGTGGAAGATTATGTATTTCTCATGGTATAACCTCAATTTAAAAAAAATTACTTTTTTGCGATAAATTTAAATTCTCGGAGCCTTCTCCCTCCAAAAAAAAAAATCACTGTCAATAAATAAATAATAATAAAAGAAAAAAAAATACTGGAATGATAGATCCCAGAGTTCTATGTCTGTATAGAAAAGTCAACGAACTAACTTGTATGTAGTACCTGTTTAGTGTAAGATTTATTGGGGGGTGTTGGCCCAATCAAACCATTTAGTTTTTGCTGTATTTCTTTTCTTCTCGTAATGTGAGTGTGTGTTGTGTGTGTATATGGGTATGTGTGTTTACAGAAGCTAGAAGAACTGTTTGTCCCGCCATGTGACATACAGTGTAATATAACAAGTACTGGTTTGCACTATGGTACATTCAGTGTAGCCAACGTAAATTGAAACCTTGAACAGATTCTATTCATTTACTTTCTCTGAACAATACAATGGTACCAGTATTTTCACCTATTGTAATTATCACAATTCTAATAGGCAGATTTTTCCTGAAAAAACACCTCCGTTTTTCCAATTTAAAGGAAATAGTTGGAGCAATTCCCGAAAACTTCCTCTCTCCCCACCAAAAAAAACGTATTCTGCAACATCGCCCTTCTGTCCAAACTTTTCTCCACTTTTATTTAAAAAGTGCCATCTGAATAATTATAAAAATACGGAAGGAAATCGAAACATAAAAAAAATCAAGGAACTATGCTGCATTATATCAAAACAATAAATCTGCCAATATGGATACAACATTCAGTAGTAAATATTATTCTGTTTATCAGTGTAAAAAGATATATATATATTAAAATGAGTAAAACTATCTCATATATATATATATATATATAATGATAGAAAAGATATATATATATATATATAAGATAGATAGATAGATAAGAAAAGATATACTCGTGTATATATATATATAACTATCTCTTATTTCAAATTTCCGTTGGTTACAAATTATTAATTACATACAATATGGTATTTAAACTGGAATTACTTCTTCTTGTTAAATTTTATAGCATAATTAATAATCTTGTTTAATATTTTATAATCACAATCAGTGGCGGCTCCTGACTTGGATATGTGGGGGTTCAACATTTTTTTTTTAAATACATTACCTATCATTATTAGTAGATTCGCTAGATAGAAATCATGAAGTAAACCAGGAGCCAGGTAAAAACTTGCCTTCATCCCCTACAATTAAATATGTTAAATTAACAATAAATCTATCGCTGTGCACCCAGAGAAAAACTGCGAAATAAGAGTTGTACCGATTGAGTTCGAAAATTAAGTGGTTAAATTACTTAACGGAAATTTTTATTATCTAAATAAATTGGTTCGGTTCAAAGAAAATGTCAATGAGTTAGCATTGATTCGTTGTTGGGTCATAATATCTTAGTGATGTTTTAAGTACCAATATCAACATCAAATTTTTATAAATATAAAAATAATATATAAAAATCCACACATTGGCACAGGCACATCACATCACAAAAAAATCTGGTGTGAAACACTCACACAAATTCTCAAAATTATAATTGACAAATTTTATAGTTAGTGTACCAAATTTAATGGAACCGTCGAAAACTGAAAAAACTGTTCAGTAAAAGCGCACTTCCGGTTTACTATTTTCTTGAAACTCAGAATTTTGCCCATCTATTTATTTCTAATTAATTTTATTTGGATGATAGAATTATCAACTATGAGAATACTTTAGAGAAAAATATAACCCCACCCCTTCCCTAAAAGTGCCCTTCAATGAATTTTACCAGAGAAATGTTTTAAATAAAAGTTATACATCTTTGTATGTTTAGTTTATATAAGAAGTTTCAAGAAAATCGTCGGAGCAATTTTTGAGAAAATCTCTAAAAAGTGAAAAAATCATTTAGTAAAGTGGTAAAGTAAACGCACTTCCAGTTATCCGATTTTTCAAACTCGGAATTTCATTCAACAACAATTTAATTGTAATTAACATTATTTAAATGCAGAATTGTCTAATAAACTGAAATAGCACTTTAGCTGAAAACCTAACCCCACCCGTCACCCATAACTGTCATTAAATGAATTTTCCCAAAGAAATGTTTCAAATAAAAGTTGTAGCTCTTTGTATATGTAGTTGATATACCAAGTTTAAGAAAATCGTCGAAGCCGTTTTCGAGAAAATGGCAAAAAAGTAGAAAAAAAAAACTAGTAAAGTGGTACTTCCGGTTGAAGAATTTTGACAGATAAGTTAGGGTCAGTCCCATGGTGATACCCTAAACGGATTATCAAGTTTCAACTTTCTACGGTTTTTCGTTTTTGAGCTATGTTCTTCACATACAAACATACATACATACACACACACACACACACACACACACGACGCACACACACACACACACACAACACAATACATTTGCTAAAAACAACTTTTTTAACTCCGGGTAAGATCGGGTAAGTTCGTTCGTAAGATCGTAAGTAATGTTCAACGCACTTGTAACCCCACTTTTATTTTAAAAAGTAATAAGGAATATACACTTTTCTATACGAACATAAAGAAATTTTTTATATATACATATATATATATTAAATTCTCCAGCGCGATGGCGAACTGTGAACCTCCAACTTACTACATTTTATACATCGCCTGATATGTGCATGCATTATACCTACAATCATACAAAAATGCACAATACATTAAACAACACATTAGAGTGAGCTCCTATACTGATATACGTTCCTATTCTTTTATTTCTGATTCTCCTCGAATTTAAAAAATTATTTTTTTCACATCATTTATTATTTATTTACATGGATTTGATTGAAATTTGATATCAGTCAATATATACTATTTTTACTGTGACTAAGGTTTGAAACTAATATAAATAAAAATGAAAATATTTTTTGAAATTGAAATATGAAATAAAAATAAGAGAAAGTAATAAACATATGATATTTTGTTACTTTTTATTTTATTTTTTTCAAATAGGGGGTTCAATCGCGCAATCGCGAATACCAGTAGCCGCCACTGATCACAATCAAAATTATATAACGAGAATAAAATTGGAAATTATAGTGATATCAGAAGAGCACACGATCACAATACTTCCTTTTACAGCCATAAAAGAAAATATAAACAAAAAAAGAAAATACAGAATATCCAGTCTATTCCTGTATAGTGTATATTATGAAGTTTTGTATGTCTGATAATGTTATTCGATTTATTATGAAAATCGATTATTGCAGCCGTCGTAGAGAAAATATATACAGTCCTGCTTTTTGTGTGTATGTGTTTGCTCTGAGAGTATATTCTACATTTCGTTATCAGTCGTCAATAACGTGCTAATATTACTTGAAGAACTATGGAAATTAGATCCATATGATTTGGAAAGGACAGGCTGGCATAGCAGGATTTATCATGGCAGCATTCCCTGCAAAGGTAATTCCCAGGAACCATTTAAACGTCAAGACAGATGGGAATGGTGACAACTGTATCTTCTCATCAAACAGAAGAGCGCTTGACTAAGAAGAAGAAAATGGAAAGTCGATTATTATCTTTCAATTAATGTAACATATTAGGTACCAATTAGCGATTATTTTTGAAGATATTTGAATGATTAATGGGCACTTGAATGATCGATTCATAGTTTACAAGAAATAGGTTACATAAATATTGTGCAAATACTTGTAAGTAGCCTGTAACTTAAATAGTAAATAATAAGGGGGGAACAAAGTATGGGCTAAATTCATGTAAGGTTGGAAACAACATACATTTTGTTTGCAGATTTGTAGAATGTCTGAAAAGATTGGATGAAGTGAAAACAAGTTATCTGGGTGGTCAAAAGATTTTAAAGAGAGTATTGTAAATTACCCAACCACAATACACCTGTAGTGCAGGGATCATCCGGGACAACAAAAACGGTAGTAATAAGTTCAGTAAGTAGGGTGTAAGTCTGTCTGTATACAGGCCCACTTGATCTCGCAACTGAATGTTTTCAACACTCTGTTCACATTCTTTTTATTTGTTTGTGATCTATTCTTTCTTCTTTTTTCTAAATAATAAAGCTACACATTATTTACATTTCATTTAACTTAAATAATCTTAGTTCTCTTTTTAAAAAGAAATATAATGGATCCAATAAAATGGTCGAAATGTTTACAATACTCTCAATTGTGGCTCACTTATTAAATATCCTTCTTCCACTTTTGAAAGTGATAGTTATTGCGATCAGCTTCTGTCTGGTTGAAAGGTTGAAGAGCAAGATTTGATTTTTGCATTTAAGGCAGGAGTTGTTGATCTTTTTCTGGTATTGAACCCACATTTTATAAAATTGTTTACTGTCGGTCTCTTCTAATTGAATACACTACTATGGTCGGCAATTCGTTATATATTCATTATAAAGAAGGAGTATTCATTACTTCCCATAATCATTCTGTTCTGAAAAGCGTAGATACATCCGTTGTTACATAATTACTTGTGAATATTTTCAATATAGTGTTTATATTATCGAAATACATGGATTCTATATCGATATACAATAAGCAGGTAAGATAGGAAATTCAAGTGTGAAGATAGTATAGCAAATTGGAGCCATTTCTGAGAAAATCGCAAAAAACTAAAAAAATGTAGTAAAGTTTAAACGGTATATCAAGTTTGAGCTACTTGCGATTTTTGAGGTTTTGAGATATTTTTATTTTCTATTGTCAAGAGACCTCAAAATATGTATTTTCTGCGCGAAAACTCAATTTCAAAAAATTGACACGGTCGTAATACTTCCTTTTAAGGCAGAAAAAAAAGGAGTAAGTAAAAAGTGGTATAAAATTTCGCGTCTGAAGAGAAATTGTCAATAATTAGAATAAATTGGTATATTGTGAAATGACTGTAATATAGCTACAACTTTTATATAAGAGACGATCTAATCATGTAAAATATTGTAGTTCTAAGAGGCAGAAATATACTATTAGAATAAATCAGTATTATTGTATTTAAGGAGAACGAATTATCTTAGATCCTAGGATAATAGATGCGACAGAAATTTCGTCAGCTAATAGTCATAGTAAAAATCGAAATTATATATAACAATAGAAATTGTTACATCTACTGTTTTATATTAGAAAATTATTACAGAAATTGTCAGCTCTGAAATTACTTGTAGTATCAAATGTTGGCGTCATTTCGCACTAAAGTTTTTCCTTAGTTTTTTTTTCTGCCACAGGCTTTCAGCATACAGCCTGCGCTGGTGTTGCAGGAGGCCCACACTCATGATAACTTTAGTCGAACCTCAAGGTTTTCACATATATTCAGAGATTCAAGGATCTCTAAATACAGTGTAATTTAGATCAAGAATTCATATAGTATCTGGTATTTTATCCATCATGACATGCATATTCATTTTGTTCCTGCCCGGTTTCGGATTTTCATCCATCGTCAGAGTAAATTCACCAAATTCATCTAAAGAGTTCACTTCAACGTAATGTTTCTGTTACACTCACACTTGTTGGTTTGTTGGTTGTATATATGAGGGGAGGTTATAAGGTTATGTTACTATGTGTGTGTGTGTGTGTGTGTGTTTATATAATTCCATTTTTTCATTAAACACACACACACACATAGTAACATAACCTTATAACCTCCCCACACATATATACAACCAACAAGTGTGAGTATAAAAGAAACATTACGTTGAAGTGAACTCTCTGCACGAACTTGGTGAATTTGCTCTGACGATGGATGAAAATCCGAAAACCGGTCAAGAACAAAATGAATATGCATGTTACGACGGATAAAATACCAGATATTATCCAGCATTGCGGACCCATCCACATACTCAACATTTATATAGTAGCTTCATGATTTCTATATTGTTAGAGAATATAATTTCCTCATATTGAAACAGAGCTTGCAAATATTTGTAAAGCTGTTTAAATAATCTGTCTATTTTGTGCCTTTGACATTGATGGCCACAGCATTACTATATTTTTGAGGTTTTCTCGCCTATGGCATCTCTCGCAAACTGCATGGTTGGATTACAGTCTAATTAATCTTGCCTATACCTTCGACAATGTATAAAATATTCGCCTACTAGTCAAAACAGGAATAAAAAATGCATTAAATGAATTTCAGTCAGCAGAGCAGGCAGAATTCCGGGCCACCACTACTGAACATGAATATCTGATATACATGGACCTAATGGGAAACTTTTGACTCATTTAAAGAAGTTTAAGTACAGGCCTTTCTTAAAAAAAGTCATTTTATTAAGTTCAGATCCTGCCAGTGGTGGGTCAATATTATAATTCTGCAAACTGCAATAAGAGAAAGCCGTGTAAGTGTTTCACACCAGATTTTTTTTATTTTTATACAGATTCAATTATTAGATGAAGTAATGTCCTTCACAGTTTATTAGCAAGGAAAGATAATATATCTGTTTTCAAATAAATGATGGAGAAGTACAATTGTTACAATGACTAGTTAGTGAAATTTGTCTGTGTTTTCCTTTTATTTTAAAACAACAAAGTGACGGTTGATAGCAACTCCAGCAATGGCCAACCAAACTATAACCACACAACAACTAGGAGAGAGAGATAGAGAGAATAGATGATGTAACAACAGAGTATATAGAGAGAATGGGAAAAAAAAGAAGTAAGAACTGCACGGTGGCCTCCCTGAGATAGAAACTCAGCGGAATGGAACCAACTGGAAACTTACAGCAAAATAGCAGCTCTATCAAGAGGAGAGAGTATGAACTGAACACTTCTCAGTGGCAAGCCCCGGCACGACCATTTTATTGCGCTTACATCTAGTGATACACTTTTTTTTTTTGTATTTATCAAAGAAACAAAAACAACAAACAAACTTCCTTTAGCTTTGTCCTTATTATTATTATTATTATTATTATTATAACAAAGAGAGCGAGAGAGAGAGACAGCAACACAAACTATAGAAATCATACAATTTAGAAAGCAATGGCATCACTAATTATTATCATCTGATTCGGTAACATCTCTTTTTACTTTCTCATTACTGTAAAAGAGGAAGTATTGCGATCCTGTAAAATTATCGATAACGAGTTTTCACAGGAAATACACATTTTGAAATCTCCTGAATACGAAAAAGTGTTTTTTTTGTTTTGAAACTGATCTATGTATCTGTCTTATGTGTGTGTGTGTGTGGTTTTAGCGTCAATAAAAAATGGAAAATCGCAAAAAAGTTTAAACTTTATATTTAGTTTAAGTGCCTACATTGGAGACCCCCGACAATCAGGGTTTTTTTTTGCCTATTTTTTCTGAAGGGCTTAACATCCTACTACCAAATTAGGTGTCGTGGACGGGGGGCGGGGGCGGAAGCACCGACTTTATTATTAACATGTTTCACACCAATATAAAATTTAGCAATTATACGTGGGCTTCGAACTGGTGACCTCCCACTACTGCCCACGCTCATAACCACACTACACCAACACCTGTCCCTACAATCAGGGTTTTAATAAAGAAAAAACAATCAACCGGAAGTATACCACTTTATGACTGGATTTTTCAGTTTTTTTTTTTTTTTGGCGATTTAATCGAAAATTATACCAATCATTTCCTTTAAACTTATTAAGATCAACTATACATAATAGGAACTTCAATTTTTTTCGTTTAAACATTTTATTTAAAGAAGCTTTAGTGAGGGTTATGTTTTCCTCTAAAGTGTTATCGTAATAGATTATACAATTTTATCATCTACAAAATACTAATTAGAAATAAATATGTTGCCGAAACTCCGAGTTTCAAGAAAATCGATAAACGGAAATGCGTTTTTACTGAAAACTTTTTTCCAGTTTTTTGCGATTTTCTCCGTATAAAAAAATGGACGGATTTCATTATCACTTTTGTTTGAAATGTTTTTTCTGAGAAAGTTCATCTGAAGAAGTTTTAGTGGGAAGAGGGGAGGTTATGCTTTCCTCCCAAAAAGTTATTTTATTAAGTTTAGATTCTCCTATTGATATGAAATTGATTCAATTTTCGATAAATCTAAAACGAATACTTCCAACAATATCTAACAATACTTCCCTCTTGTTATAGCAGTAGAAATATAAAATACTCGATAGCGAACAATAATGCTGAATGTTCCATTAATCGTGGGTGTTATCTCCTGTTCATGAGAGAGAGAGAGAGAGAGAGAGAAATCAAATGTCAAATAACGCCTTGCTGACTAACAGAACCATTAGAAGAAGCGATTTTTCCTTAAATCCTTCTCTCTATATCGACTAGCTCTTAAAATGAGTAGGGGAACTTGGGGTAGAACCAGTTAGCTAAAGAGATATACTGATATCAGTATTACTTTTTTGTTGTTGAAACTTTGTTAATAACAGTGAAAGACAAATAATAAATCTACAACATATTATATTAGTTGTAAAGAAAAAATTTAATTAGATCAGACGTCATTTAACATAATTAAAACATGTAAAATGAGGCACTTGCCAACCTTAGGGTGAAAGCGGATACTCTGTGGGATAAAACTGGGCATTGTTATATTCTCTGTCTGAGACATGGAACACTATAGCATTCAACTTAATCATCCTCATACCTGTACACTCTTCATTTCGGACACTTAACTCAACCACCTGATTTTTTTCATCATCGAATCTTCTTTTGTCATCTCTTTGCAAAGAATGCATCGCGTTTGGAACTCATTTTCAGAAGAGCTGACTGTTTCACAATCTTCTGTCTCCTATTTGATGTTTGATCCAGAGTCTTTCACTGAGTGCGCTTACATCCATTTTTTTTTTTTATATCCAAAAACATCATTTTGCATTGTATATTCGGCTTATATATATGCAAGTCCCAAACAGTCTTATGCACAAAAACACGATACCGTTTTTTGGAGGCATATCAATAATTTATCTTCACATTAGTTGCTTGGCCATATACAAGTACAAAGAAACGAACAGAGTGCTGATGCACAATCGGTTACACCAGGTTCCATCCCACCATACTATCTTTACAAAATATCTTGCATGTAAAAAAACAAAGTGGACAATCGATTGATTAAATACATATCTATCAAGGGTATAAGATGTACTATTTATTGTACTCATCAGTGTAAAGTTGAAATCGAATCTTCCTACTTTATATCTGTACAAGATAAAATAAAACATCACATAACAACAAACCACTTACAGATCACATAAACAATGCGTCTCACACAAACAACCATCATGATTATAACGACTGGACGGCTGCTTTCAAGATCTAGGTGCAAAGAAACAGAATTACTAACTTACGGAAAGAAATATTAGCATATCCGGTTTCACGCGGATACCCGGTTCTACCCCAAATTACCCTTTATATAATAGGTATTAAAATTTTGGTTATTATAATGGAACATTAAAATAAGCTCCACTGATGAACTACTTTACGAATGTATAACAAAATCTTGGCATATAAACAAGTGTAAAGCGGACTAGAGCATCAGTCAGATCGGGGGTGGGAAGGTGATATTTCTCCATGATTACAGAAGTGTGACCAATTTTAAAACGATCCCCCCCTCTCTTCTCTTGGCTTAGATTCTTTATTTTTTATTTTATATATATATATTTCTATTTCTCTCTCAAAGTGAGTACATTTTCTTCTCTCTCACTCCCTCTTTCTCTCACAATGTATTTTTCCTTACTGGCAACGGCTCCTGTTGCATCATCAACACTGTCATTTCTTTACCATACCAACCACAGTTCTATTCGTGCATATTTCGACATTATATTTTTTTTCCTCTCCCTGCCTCGCGTGAATTAGGCCGAGAAGTTTTTATTTCTATTTTTTTTTTGTTTCTCCATAAAAAAAAATAAATACAAATTTAATAAATTAAAGTAAAATTTAACTTGAATGTCAGATCGTGACGGATTTTCGAAACTGGGTTTTACCAGAAATACATGTTTTGAAGTCTCTTGAATACGACAAAATGTTTTTAGCGAATGGTCTGTGAGTGTGTGTGTGTGTGTGTGTGTGTGTATATGTCTTTGTCTGAGTATATGAACAAATTATTTCAAAAACGAAAAAAATCAGGAAGCAGGAAGTTGAAACTTGGTACTCCACATAGATACTTCCCCACACGAAGATTTTGGGTAAAATCCATCAATTTGAAGTAGGGCTTTACTATTTCCCCCTCCCCAGTTTTTCACGATTTTTTCGATAACAACTCTAACGATTCAGTTTAAACTTCGTATGCTATCTACCCATAGAAGTTGAATCCCTGAAGCATTATTTCCCAACATATTTATAGATTAACTTTATGCATATACAAGGCATGTCCAGTGTACTGAATTTTTGTAGGTTACAAAAATTTTTATTTGAACAAAAAAATTACCAGGTTACATTAGTACATATGTAAGCTATTTTTCGACATAGTCACCATTCCTCTCAATGCAGGTGGTGAACCGGGGTATTAATTTTTTGATGCCTTCCTCGAAGTAGTTTCCCGCCAACCCCTTCGTCCACTTCTCCACCTCCCCCTTCACCTCCTCGTCGGTTGAAAACCTTTTTCCATCCATGTGCAGCTTCAGGGAGGTAAAGAGATAGTAATCTGAAGGTGCTAGGTCAGGGGAATGCGCGGGATAATTCAGGACATCCCATTTAAACGAGGCAAGCAGTTCCTTCGTGGCGTTGGTCTGGCATTGTCGTGCAGCAGGCAGACTCCCTTTGTCAGCATGCCTCTCCTTTTGTTCTGAATCGCCCTCCGCAATTTTTTTAGGGTCTCACAGTATCTTGCAGAGTTGATGGTCTCCCCTTGAGGCACATATTCAATTAAAATTATGCCTTGACAGTCCCAAAACACGGATGCCATGATTTTCTTGGCTGAAATTGTGGTTTTGAACTTTTTGGCGGAGGGTGAAGAGGTGTGACGCCACTGTTGAGACTGCCTTTTTGTTTCAGGTGTGTAGTGTGCAACCCAAGTTTCATCTCCAGTAATGATGGAGCGGAGAAATTCATCTCCATGGAGTTGTAGCGTCTCAAAAACTCTTGCCCGACCTTGAATATTTCACACTTGGCGGGAGATTGGATTGACATTTTTCACGAAACGTATTGTCGCGTCGACAGTTCTCAACGTACTGACCTCGAACCGGTCTCGTTGCGGAGGGGAGGAATCAGGCTACACGACAGTGTAGCCAACATGTCGAAAACAAAATCTCTCCGGCCGTGAGAGCCTCAGTACACTTACTTTCTGGACATGCCTCGTATTTATACTTGGATGCACTTCATGCCATCTACAAATATTATTTTTTTATTTTTAGACATTCCTCATTATTTGGGCCTTTTTTTTCATTATGATATCATTTTATTTTAATCATTTAATGGCTCGTTATTTTCACTTTATTTCTGTAGCGTTCATATCTACGGATCGATAAATACGCTGGGTGTTAGAAGAGCACCTCAATTTAATTAAGCAGCCCCCACTTGATTTTCGATTTTAAGTGTTCTACCCAGGAAAACTTCTTTCTGGGGGATAAGTCGGGGGGAGGCAGCTTTCCTCTAAAGTATCACTTCAGTATAATGTACAATACTGTAAAATTTAAACCTAACTCACTGGTCCCAAAACTTTTCTAAAATCAATGTTTTTCGGAAAAATATTCCAAATAAAATTGACAGGTAATTAATAAAGAAAACCGTTTCAAGCGAATTTGGAGAAAATCGCGAATATTTGAAAAAAAAAATATTATATTTCGTAAAGTCACCCTTATGGTTGTTGGATTTTGTGCGAAACCTTGTTGTCTAATGTGGTTTGTAATACCTGTGAGCTTCTTACTACTTTTTTCTATTTTATGATATTTTGTTAACATACAGACCGACAGACATTCGCTAAAAAACATATTTTTACGCACTTAAGTGGCCTAAAAACAAGTATTTCCGGTGAAAACTTATTTTCACGAAAATTTGATACGATCGCAATACTTCCTCTTGCAGTAAAAAAAAAAGTAGCACAGAATCGATATGCACAGAATGAAGTGCTGAGAGGAATGGCTATAAAGTTAAACCCACTGCATTTTGAAAGAAACTAAAGCTGTGACCTTTGTGTATGTGATAGTGGGCTAGAGTTTGCCTAAGAGTTCGCCAAGTACCAGGAAGTTGTCCACATCAACTTCTTCTGCAAGCCTTGTGTGATAATTATAACTTCTGCAAGTATATTGTGTGAGGGTTGAACAAGTTAATGTAGACAGGATTACCCACAGTGACGCCAAGGTGACTGAAGAAATGCTACTCCCACCAATTCCCTCTACCAGGAAAGAAAACATAGTTAAATCAATGCTTTATACAAGTCCTACTCATGTCTTCTGTTTCCTTATGTGCCCTCAGTGCGCGACCAGCCTAACACTAAACTCTCTTATCTGTTCACTTTATAAGAAAGATTCTACCCTACCTGAATGTGTTACTTTCTCTGAACAAGAGAGAGAAAAAAAAAAAATGGCCCAAAAGTTGGAACATGTAGTCCCAACAATAAAAGGAAATCTTACGTGCATTTGTAAGAAAACAACTAGTTAGATATATGTGACTGCACAAACATATATATATATAATAATAATAAAAATTATTGAAGAAACCAACAGAAAATATCCACAACAACAGAACTATGTACGCTGGTAACTGTTTCATCCAGTTAGTCCTGGACTAGATCACAAGTGAACACACCAGAGATAGACCACCGGCTGCTGTAAAAGAAAGAAAAAAGAAATAATAGTACAAATAATTCAATTTTCCCTATATATATATAGATATATTGTGTGTTGTGTGTATAAGAAAAGAGTATGGGCCACCCGTGACGTCTAACTGTTGAAAAAAAAAACATATATATATAATATGTAGCTTCATCTTCAAATTCTTTGCTTCGAGTTGCTTCATGGGTACCAATATAGGGTCTGATGTGAAACACTCGCTTGACTTCCTCTCACTGCTATTAATACAATTATTACATAAAATGAAAATTTGCTTTAAACTTCCATAATTTACTCATTTGTCCTGAATACAGAGGTGATGGTGGAAGACAAATACCACCCTGGCAGGTATAGAAGTGATTACATTCTAGACCGAAAGAGTGTGTCAAGTGATAGATTTATACCTGTACAGTTAGTATTCCAAGTTTATAGGAAATAGTTAATTGTCGTTGTTCAAGAAAATCCTCCCCCCACCACCACCACACCAAAACTCAAAAAGTTTATTTTGTAAAGTCACGAAATCCTGGTAAACCGATTTTTTTCAAATTTGGAATTTCTATCAATGTTCAATTATTGTAGATTAATATTACGTGGATGACAGAACCATACATTAACTGAATTAGTACTTTAGAGAAAAACTAAACGCTTCCCTGTTCCTCCACAACTTCCAAAACAAAATTCAATATTATATGTGTTACCGGCAAAGTAAGAAATCAGGCATTGTGCACAAAGCCTAGGCGTTTCATACATCATATGAAGACGTTAGGCAATGTGTAATATTTACCCCATTTCGTACTTTGCCTAGGCATTCTATTGAATGCCTGTGGTGAAACCAGCAAAGTTACCTTCCCT
Source organism: Triatoma infestans (assembly GCA_011037195.1). NCBI lineage: Eukaryota > Metazoa > Arthropoda > Insecta > Hemiptera > Reduviidae > Triatoma > Triatoma infestans. Next base: position 568,530 of record JAAEAF010000008.1, read on the forward strand.
CTACAGTTAGTGTTATTACATATTTTTCATTAGGGTTATGTGTTCTAACGTCTATTATAGAGATGGATAAAAATGTCTTTCAATGCCGTTTTTTTGAGGAGGAACTGCAAAAAACAAGAAGTACTGCAGCAAGGAATAGTGTATTTTTAACACATAAACCAGCTACTTGTGAAAAGCGTTCCGGATGCTAAATTGACAGCGAGAAAAATGTCGAAACATCTGCCGTAGCAGAAGCAGCTATGGCAGGGGAGGAGAGGACGTGCGGCCGAGTGGGCAAGACGGATGGGGTAGAGAAGAGTAACAAATACACGAGGGGATAAAAAAAGAAGCGTTTAAGTAAAATTATGTTAATGGAAATGAAGTAGCAAATTTAACTTATTTTCTAATTGAAAAACTAACAAAACTTAAATCCTATTAATGACCACCAACTAGTTGCATTAATTAATATTATTTATATAAAAGAATTTATAGATCTTGAAAGAAAATATAATGCGATACCTGATTACTAATAATATCATTGCAAAAGGCCATAAATACGAATAGTATTCCTTCGGTAAAATTTAGCAGCAATAACAAAGCCATAATTATATATGGCCATTGCTAGATATAGTTTTTTAACTCTTTTCATACTTTGCCTAAGTTGACTATAGAATGCCTAGGCAATGTATAGAATAATTAGCCCAAGTATGAAATAAAAAGGATATTTCTTACTTTGTCTAAATTAGCTAGGTAATGTATGAAATGCCTATGCATTCTATACAATATCTGAGATTCATACTTTACTGGTAACATATAATATTCATTACATTTAAAATTATAATCACCATATTATTTGTTGAGAAATTATGCAAAAAACTGATAGAAAATGCAATTAAATTTAAGAATTACATTGATGATTGATTGAGTAAAAGCTGATTATTTTGTGCGGGCAAATAATTTCCTGCAGTATCAATTTCTGTAAGAAACATTTCATTCGTCAATTGAGATATTTTGCCTTTAATTATAGAAACTTTTTCTCGAGCTGAATATATCGTTAGATGAATATATTTGTAGCACACTGTAATATTTTCCTTCAAAACTGTGTATATACAAAGTACTCTTCAAAGTATGAAAGGAACATCAAATAAGTGGTTCCTGTGATTTTTCATTTTTTTTCTCTTTTGTTCAAGCGCACGCGCACTCATAGTTACCATTCGTAAAAACTTTTTTCTTTTCATAAACATGAGATCACAACTCACAAATTTCCCGTGAAAACTCTAAAGGTGCAGTAAGAGAAGTAGCAAAATGAAGAAGAAAATTGGATTATTTGTAGAAACACGTAAGACCATATTTATACGAAGAATGATAAGACATATGTAACTAAAAATATCGATGCTAATTTGTCCAATGTTCCCGATGTTACATAGAAATAATTCTATCCAGTCTGAGGGTAAATTAAAAAAAATTATAAAACAGCGTGTTTACAGCGCGTGTATGGTAGAAGATATCGGTGGTATGTATTGTGTATGAGTATTGCCAGTCTATAGCAGTTTGGTTGCACGCTGTGTGGGAAATCAATAATGAAGTTTACACATATAGAATTTATTTTTTTCTTTTTGCAATAGTTCAGTGTAGTATAATAGTCCCTGGTTGTCAATCATAAATAAGAGGTGTAAGATTCTCATATCCCCTAGGATGATGCCTCGTATTTCCAACATAACCCCATACAGGCTACTAATGTCACACAACTGAACATTTTTCTAAAAATAAAAATAAAAAAACCTGTACAATATATAGTAAATCTGTAACATCGCTTTTATTTACCATTCCCCAACACACGAATTTTTTTTTACTTCCTTACTCCTAGTAAGAGGAAGTATCGTAATCGTGTCACATTTTCGATATCGAGTTTCCACCGGAAATGTCTGTTTGGAGATGGCCTGAGTACGTAAAAAGTGTTTTCAGTTCAAGCTCAAACTTGATATTTCATTTAGGCAACCATTACCGCATCTGATACTAAGGTTTCCATCAGAATCCCATCAACCCAAAAATATGATTTTACGAATGGTTGTTCACTTTTTCGGAATTCCACCAAAACTTGTTCCAATGATTTTCCTTAATCTTCGTTTATCTCCAACAGTTTCCAAATGCTTATCACTTTTAATTGTGACATTTCTTTTTAGCAAAATTGATTTGTGAAAGGTTCCGATATTGTTTTAATGATAAGCTTTCCTCTAAAAGGGTCACTTCATTACAATGTAGTACAAAATTTTGCAATTAGTATTGTTATACACATATATTATCTTTATAGTACATGTTAGAAATAATTATTATAGATGGTGATAAGAATTAAGATAAGATCATTCTTGAAGTGACTAATAAGTGGACAACAGAAATAAGATTGGCCTGAGCATGGTGAACACCATGACAAATGAGTAAAAAGAACCGCAACTGGAAGGTGCTCAAAGTGCCGACGGGCTGGATCTGGGGAGAGAGCTGTAGTATGCAGCCTTCTGAGGAGTAACTCTTCAAAGACTGCCACTGACCACATTTCTTCTCGAAAAACCAATGGACAATAATTCACTGGCCACTAATCCAACATGGAGGGAAGCTTCTATTTCTGACAGCCTTATGGCTAGTGGTAATCCTCTAGTTTCCAATTACATCAAAGAGAGAGAGGGATGAAAAAACGATAAGGCTGCTGGAATGAAATGTACATATGTGGGAAAGTGAACGGTACTTTAAAAATTCTGATGTAAATGAAACACTCTCGTGGCTTTCTCGTTCATTAATAAATTATTGAATTATTTATAAATATTCAGTTCAAAGAAGGATCAACAGGACTTTAATGTGGATCAAAATGTTCACGATAAAGTAATAAATTGGTTCAAAATGAAGTAAAAAAGATAATAAACTGGATCAAATGAGAATTAATTGGATTGAATCATGGTTAAAAATCTTCAAAATGAGGTTACAGTTGGTTCAGAAACAAATTAATTTGACTAAAATCTGGTTGAAAATGTTCAAAATGAGGTGAAATAGGTGACAGATTGGTTCAAATTGGTTTAAGTGTACTTAATTGTGGATCAGAGTATTCAAAATTAGGAAATATCTGGGTCAAAAAAAGTTTATTTTGATAAAGGAAGTATCCAAATTATTCACAATAAATAATCATTTGATTCAAAAAGGGATTAATGAGGGAGAAAAGTGTGTAAAATTGTTCAGATATAGGAAATACATTGGTGAAAAAAAGGTTTAATTTGAATGGGAAAATGTTTAATTTGAGTGGGAAATGCTATATATAAGTATCTTATACAGATAAACCCAGGGCCGGTTCTGACATTTGTGCAAGGTGTGCACCGTACACGGTGGGCCGAAATCTATTCACTGTTTTTATTCTGACTATGTAATATTTTTGTACTGCATTACTGAAAACCTAAATTATATTTCTTAAGCGTTGTAATTTTACCATACCTATTTTGTTTTTGAAGACTTCAGTTATTGTTATATTAAGGCATACCTAATTATATTTCATTGCCGACCACAAAATTTTAAAAGTATTTTTAAGATATTTCAAATTTGTGCAGCACTGCGCGCGCGCGCCCTCTACCATATTCACAAGTATTTTTAAACGCACTCACTGAAATTGAGGTTAGCATATTACCAAGTAAATATGCAGCTCTATGCTGCTTGGATGCGATTTCGATAGTGTTTTTGTTCAGGTTTCTTGGCTAAATTATAATTAAAAAAAATTAGGTAAGAAGCAAAGAGTGCCTATTAAGGGTAAGTTTTCAATTTTCATTCTTATTATTTAATTTTCTTATTTTAGATAACTTCATCATAATGAAATCGAAATGCAAAATTATCTGGAGCTCAATATAAAAAAGAAAGTAAAAAGCGACAAGAAAGACAAGAAACAAACGAGAAACTTAAAGAGTTTCTTAATAAATTCTTTAGTGAAATATAAAATTTAAAAAAGGTTTCAAATTGTGAGGCCTTCAAATTATAATGAGATGTTTATACGGCAATAGCCAAAGAGTTTTAAAAAATAATGAATTCTTTATTGCTCTCTCCACGTTTCGGGTGCCATTGGTGCGTTCTTCAGGAGCTCTTCAAGGTAGGAGAGGAGTGTACGTTGCGAACGTTGAAATTGATGATACCAGAAACGTAGAGCAACAAAGAATTCTTTTTTCTTTAAAACTCCTCTGGCCATTGCCGTTTAAACATCTCATTATAAATTTAAAACATTTACGTCAAGGCCTAGTAGAGTTGACGCAATAAAACCATTACGATATAATTTAAACGAAATATGTGAGTCACTAAATGAAATTAATACAATCATCTAAATAATATTAATAAGAATTAAATATGTTGCCAAAATTCCGAGTTTGAAGAAAATCGGTTGACCGGAAGTCCGTTTTTACTTAACAGTTTTTTCTGCGTTTTTAACCATAAAAACACCAACGTATTTCTTTAAATTTCTTACACTAACTATGAATACAGAGACCAATCACTTTTGTTTGTAACTTTTTTCTGAGAAAGTTTATTTAAAGAAGTTTAGGGGGAGGGGAGTGTATGGTTTCCTCAAAAAAGTCAATATTAAGTTTAGTTTCTCGAATTAATATTATGTTTAATTAAAGTAGTTGTAAGTCCATCCAGTTAAATTTTCATTTTATAACTTATAGGTACCTTTCCTCATTCTATTTCTTTTTCTAACCAATAATTGGTTATATATATAATGTCTCTATATTTTCGAACTCTAATATATAACGCTTCTATTTTCTATAATTTATTTGTGTAATTGCACTAATAATTAGTTCGATTCCTTTTTTATGTTGTTGCGAGAAACAAGATTTTGATTGAATTAGCTCCTGCGCAGTTTACCGTCTTTACAGTAGATACTCTTTCAATGGTGTATAAACTGAATTTGCTCTGTGGAAGACTGTGTTATCACATTGTTTTGACAAAACATCCTGTTGATGGGCGAACGCCCGAAACCGGTCGATGACCACAAAATGATGCAGGCTATCAAGGAAATATCTCTGATACTTTCCAGCTCTGCAGAACCAACCATAAACAATTCTTTCAATACTTTGTGGACTCCGCCACATACAAAAAAAATGGAGGGCAATATAATTTAATTTTTTTTTTTAAGGCGCGTCAACATCTACGGTCATTGGGGCCCGGAGCCTTCTCAGTGCACTGCTGGCCTCCGGACAGGATTCTCTCGTTAGAGACAAGACTGTCCATCACAGGACAGTGAGCTGTAGAGGCTACTAGGAAGAAAAACCCAGGTACCCGTTAGCGGAAAGTTTTTGGATAAGAAATTCACGAATTGGGTTTGAAGACAACATAACGAATAGCTACAAATTCCATGTCAAAGAAAACTTTTTTCAACTAAATATGATGAATTCCTTTGAGAAATTTTTATGGATGTTTAACATCACTTTTATTTTGTCCCACTAGTGTTCACGGCAAAATACAAAATGGCGAATCTTGCTTTTCGGCCTAATTCTCTTTTGCTTCCTCGTCCAACAATTCATTACATAAAAAAATAAATATGTTAGAAATAACATGATTTTTTTTGCATTTTTTAATAAACAAATTTGCACAATTTGCTAATTTATAAAATGAGGAAAAATCAGTAAATAAATTCTAAACTAGATTTTTCATAGAAATAATTAACCAATCACAATGTAGAAGTGAAGGTGTGAAATGTGAGGTGTAATTTAGGCCAATCAGAAATTTAGAATTATTATATTGACCATGCCCACATTTGACACCTTCACTTCTACACTCTGATTGGCTAATTATTTATACCTAATTATTTCTATGAAAAATCTAGTTTAGAATTTTTTTACTAATTTTCCCTCCGTAGGTATTTTATAAATTATCAAATTGTGCAATAAAAAATTATTATGAAAAAATGAAAAAAATCAATTTATTTTTAACATAATATTTATTGATTTATATAAATAATGTAGGTATAAAGAAAAATTCAGCATTTTAATTCCATTGTTGAAAGAGAAAGCAAAAGAGAATTAGGCGGAAATGATCCAATATATGTCCACCATTTTGTATTTGGTAATGCTTAAAGCAAAATAAAATTGATGTTAAACATCCATAAAAATTTCTCCAAGGAATTCATAATATTTAGTTGACAAACTTCTCTTTGACCTGGAGTTTGTAGCAACAATTCATTAAAAATTAAAGAGCAAATTTCATGTCTAGGCATGTTGAAATGGTTACACAGCGGGGAACTTGAACAACAGAAACAGAAGGGTAATAATATTTACCACCCTGTATGTCGCACCCCCACCATTTTATGTATGTGACGTTGTCCACATTTTGAAAGTTTAGTTCGAAAAACTAAGAGACAATTTAACTATGTAAATTTGAGTAAGAGAAAGTCTTGTGAGTGTTTCTCACCATATTTTTTGTTACATAATAAAAATTTCATTTTCGTACTATATTTATATTATTATTTTACTTATTCTATTTAGTTTATTTACTGGATAGGGGCGGTTAAATATCTAGAACTGGCCCTGGATAAATCTTTTACATTTTATTTTGCTCTTTAGAAAGCCACATCATTCTCTGTAACTTCTTCATTTTCATGTCTAGGAAGCTTTAATGACATGTATTTGTCGGTAAATGCTCGATATCTAAAGCCTTCAATAAAAGCACTAATAAGCTAGTTAAAAGTGAATTTGCAGTTTTCCTGTTGCATACATCATATAGTGACAATTCTAAATAGTAAATAAAATTGTAATCACACTGCTGTTTAACAGAAAAATGGATTATGTATTTCCTGTTTGGGGCTTACGTCCCCCCGGCCCTTAACATCACCACAAACATGTTCCTAAAATCGTCTATACCAGATGGTCTCCAGGCATGTTGAAATGGTTACACAGCGGGGAACTTGAACAACAGAAACAGAAGGGTAATAATATTTACCACCCTGTATGTCGCACCCCCACCACCACAAAATAATTAATCTTATATTAAGAGGGGGCCAAGCGAATGGAGGACAAGACCGAAATTCCGTTGTATAGCGGGGTACCATCAAAGTTACATAATTAAGGACAGTGACAAATTGAACTATGTATGTACAATAATAGCAGTATCAGTTGTATTTCGGTTGGGGAGTTGAACAAAAAAAAAAAAATCAGATTTCAAATAATTTTGTATTTTCTATTATTCGTGGGAAAAGGAAGTATTGTAATCGTGTCAAACTTTCAATATCACGTTTTCATCGGAAGTACACGTTTTGGGGTCACCTGACTCTGTAAAATTATTTTTATAAAATTCTCTCTCATTCTCTCTCTCTCTCTAAGTGTGTGTGTGTATGTGTCTCTGTATGTGGAAGTAAACGGCATAGCTCAGAGACGAAAAATATCAGAAAGCCAAAAAATTAACATTCCCTTTAGCAATCGCCATTCATCTTACAGTGAGTTAGATGTCAAAATTCCTCAACCGGAAGTATCGCTTTACTGCATAGATTTGTTTCACTTTTTTGCGATTTTCTCGAAAACGTCTCCAATGATGTAATGTACATCAAGTGTACATTTACAATGAACTTATGTATGTCAATTATAAACTTAGTACATCAGTTATATCTCCATATAAAGAGCATCAACTTCTATTTGAAACATTTCTCCAGGAAAATTCAATTAAGAGGCTTTTGGGTGAGGAGTGGGGTTATACTTTCCTCTAAAATGCTATTTTAGTTTATAGTACAATTATTTTATCATCTATTTATTATTAATTAGATCTGTAACAATAAATATGTCGCCAAAATTCTGAGATTGAAGTAAATCGGTTGACCGGAAATTTGTTTTTCTGTACAGTTTTTCAATTTTTTGCGATTGTCTCCATAAAAACACCAACGGATTTCATTAAATTTGACTTTTACACCAAGGCACAAAAGTAAAACGGAATGGAAATTCTAGAAACAATAGAAATATACAAACACAGGACTATCCACAAAAACATAATGAATGACCAAATAAACTATAACTCAAACACACTCTTTGAGGTTATTCCTTACTGATCACAAACATACCACCTAGAGTAAAAGACATATCTATGCATATATTATACCCACAAAACACATATTCATATATAAAAATAGCATGAATATTAAAATAAGCATGATGCATGCACCTCTTTTTAAATTTCCTTCTTGTATGTGGAACTCAATTTTCTGCCCCTGTTTAAAATACAGATTATTTCTATACTGTATTTTGAAATTTCCTATCGCCCCCCAATTAAAAAGGCCTTGAAAATGCATTACAGGTTATTATTACAACGACATCTCTCTAAACATATTATTAATATCATTCAAACAGTTGGGGGGGTGGCAGTGCAATGCGACCTTACGATCTATTATGCTAAGATCCCCGGCTGTCCACAGAACCCAAACAGGTGTCCCAGGCGAACACCGTCTACAACACCTCCATCAGGTTAACATCCCCGGAATCCTAATAACCTGATGGGCTCTAGGGAGGATATATCCCCTCCTCCTGCTGGTAACTACTCAGATTCTTAAATATTCTCTGGGTGGCAGCCTCGCAGTCCATTAGAAGATGTAATGGAGTTTTCTCTAGCTCCCCACACAATCTGCATTGTGCTGTCACTCTCCAAACCAGCTTTCTCAGGTGTTGTCTGAGTCAACAATGCCCTGTGAGGAAACCCGTAAGAACGGGAGTTATTTATCATTCAAATATAAATTAATATCATTTAAAAAAATAAGCATGATATAATTTACCTATTTAATAGAAAGGAATACATTTTGACTTTACTTAAATTATTTATTTTAATATCATCTCAAATTTGCGATTTGTTGCCAAGCTTATTACATACGAATTTAACTACATATTTTCTGGTATTAACCTTGCTTGGATTTCATATTTATTTATTATTTTTTATAAGCTTTTAATTTTATGCATTCCTTTTTACAAACTTTATGTATTCTCATTTGTATAAAGTACTTTTAAAATTTCCTATCGCTCCCATAATAATTAAAAATGACTTGATAAAACACTGAGCATACTTAACATCACTATTGAAATTTAGTTATAAAGTATTCTTCAAAACATGCTATTTATTATACACTATTTTCTAGTGTCTAATCATAATTTATAATAATTCCATTTTGTCATTAAACATACAGACATAGTAACATAACCTTATAACCTCCCGCACATACAATCAACATGTGTTGTGCGTAACAGATATTAAGTTGAAGTCAACTCTCTACATGAACATGATAACTTTACTCTGACGGGATGAAAAATCCGAAACTGGTCAGGAACATCACATATATGCATGCTATATGACGGATAAAATCCCAGATAAAAATTTATCTATAACACTTTGTAAATTGCAGTGTGTGAGTGTTTCACACCAGATTTTTTTCTATTTCTTTTTGAAGCCTAATATTTTAAAGTACGAGAATTTGTCTTTTGAAGTTTAAAAATTAACCGCTCTACTAAATTAGTGGAGATCATTTACTTAATCCCTCTGCCGAAGTGCCGACTTCAATATGAAACATATTGCAAACGTTTTGGAAATTTTATATAATATTCCAAGACAAAACAAAACAAAACAAATAAAAATAAAAGAAGAAATCCTACACCAAATAATATATATATATATATCAGTTCCAGAAAGTTTTGTAGTGTTGGTGGCGGTCTAGTTAAAAGATATTGTTGTGAGGCCAGTATAGTCTTAACTAGCGGCTCCTTTTATATAACTTGAGGTCAAAACCTACTTGCTACAAACATACACACACACACACACTCACACTCTTGTTCGTTCTCTCTCATTCTCTTTTCACAACAGCAGAGACGGTCCACATTTGACATCATCATCCGTCATGGTCATAAACACCATTCACCCACACTCTCACATATTCATACTAATATTCCTATTAAAATTGTAATCAACACAAGTTTTGACGCAGAGATATTCTTACTTTTGTTACTCCTGGTTACTCCTAGAGGAGGATATATCTATTTATATGTGTGTGAGTGAAGAAAATAACTCAAAAAGGAAGATTACTCAAACTTGATATTTCGTCTAGGTAAAAGTACCATCCGTATGTGCCAGGCGCGATGTTTTTGGGCAAATCCATCATAAGCAAGAAGTGAAACTTTACTAAATAGGTGCATAGTATTGAGTTCGTTTCCTAATAGTGGTTTTGGTTTTTATTTGATGAAATAATATGAATCAATATAGTAACGTATATCTATGATTTTATCAGTCAAGCACGCTCCATTTTGTTGGTTCTGACCAACCATCGTCAGAGTAAGGTTTGCAATCAATTCGTGTAGATAGATGACTAAACGACACTGGTTGATTGTAAGTGGGGATGCTGTAAGGTTATACAAACATGTGTATCGCAGAAAAAATGAGTACAAATTATGGTTAAAATTTAACTATTAGTATATAATAAATAATGTCTATTACAAAATAATATAAAATTTAGTCTTTCAGTATAGGTGTTATTCTGTATAAGTTACAATGTTCTGGTTTTGTCTGGTATTTTAATGCAGGATCTATCTGACGATGGATGGAAATCCAAAACCGTTCAGAACCAACAAAATGAAGCATGCTATGACGGATAAAATCATAGATGTTATCCAGCATTGCCGGACCTAACCACATATTCAGTAGTAAAGTCCCCCGTGCATAAGCACGCTTTCTACTTGGGGAAGCCAACGTAAAACTTTACAATAAGTCAGTTGAATTTATTGATAGTATATAGAAAAAAATTTAGCATTTGAAGTATACAGATCATAACTTAATAATTCTTAAAATAGATTTAGGTTTAAAAGGGGTGCGAGGAATATCGAGTACAGCAACCCCATATGAATGAGTGTATGAATGTAGGTAGGAAATTTATAATTGGTCCGAACGTATTTATTAGCGTGTATATTTATTTATTAGCGGGAATGGATTTGAGGTTAGAGGTGAATCATATGTGACTGAGTTATGTAAGTAGTTGTATATAGTTTTAAATTAGGATCAGGTTTAACGGAGCCCGCAAGGGGTATCTGTTGCATGCAGTTATTTGGGGAGTAGCGACCCCAAGGGTTAACACAGCTCAGTACTCCATGCACTTCTTCAGAACAGTACACAATACACTTAAACTACATACACGCTACACTTTACAGACAAGGACAAACACAGTACACAATCTAGGGTCTCCGTCCCTAGTTAATTGGCGAAAGCCAAAGGAGAAGGAAGAGATTATAGCTCAGTGGTATCGCGCTTGACTAGCAACGCGGAGGTCCCGGGTTCAAATCCAACATGCTGCCATTAGATTTGTTTTGTTCCTAGGAGCCTCTACAACTCACTGTCCGGTGATGGGCAGTGTTGTCTGTAGTTAGAGAACGCTGCTTGGAGGCCGGCTGAGCATTGGAGAAGGTTTCGGGGGGCACAATAGATCTTTCAGGTCGCAGTGCAATAATCCCGTACAACAATCTACATCTACATGTAGGTTTAACGGGATGAGAGGAACATCAAGTACTTCATCCCACATTAGGATACCCTATAGGTTCATTATAAGACTAGTGCTATGAATATAATAGATGTATACTTCAATAATTGTGAAGTTGGTAATTAATATTTATGTAAATTAAATAAATGTTAGGATCAGAAAACAAGACTGCATGGCTATAGCCGTAGATGCTAAAGCCCCCCTCTCCCCAAATGCCCGCTTTGAATTGTAGGCATTATTCTATTTACTTGCTTTTCCAAAATCTGAAACGATATCCATAATCTCTTTGTGTTTAAAAACTCCTCCCGCAGAAACATTTCATGACATCCATAATCCTAAAATGTAACTTTTGGCATTTTTAGTATTTTTTATTTTGTATTCGGCTAATACATTTTCTAGGAAAACATTTTATAGAACACTTTATGCATAAGAGTTTGTTTTCCAAATCCGAAATGCATATTTCGTCAGATATACACGACACAGTATTTCCGCAAAAACATACTTTCATTTTTAAAATGTTCTATGTATAAACTAAAGCACTGAATCATTAATAAAAAATAAAAAAAAGTAATATATATTTGGCAAACATTTGTATACCATTAGCCATAGAAGATGGTATTTTCACATGTAGCGCCACCTCTGTGTGCTTGGATACTAAACATAATATAACCTATTGTCTAGTGTTAATGCGGTAACAGCTGAGAGAATAAGGCCTCTGCAAGAAGAAGAACAAAAAAACTTACAAATGACACTAGAAAAACCATTTATTTTGTTTTCATTGTACAAAAATACCGTCTATGATGTTTGCCGCCCCACCCGCTTGTAAACGGTCCAAACAATAAATACAACAGACTCTAATTTTGGCTGTGTTCGGTTTTTATTTCTTACAAAAATATTTGCCACCTGTTAATAAGAGAAAATTTTAATATTTTTAAATAAATTTGTTGATTAGATTATTTTTTGGTTTTGATAGAGATCTTATACCAAGTATTTATTATAAATACTAATTTTGCGTTTTCTTGATTATTCTAAATTTTGGTACGTGAATTCTTGACATGAATGTGTCGTGTCGTCCTTCTGTCGGTTTCTTTTCTGATAAATCATGCAATTCGTTAATGAATATTTTGTAAAAGGTCTGCCATTTGTGGCACCGAAATCATGTCAAAATTACTCAAGCAGTACAGAGTAAAGTATACAAATAGTTTTTTTTTTTTTTGAAGGGGGGCCACAAATATTTTTACTTTCTTTGACATTAGATTAGATAGGTTGGCAGAAGTGGAAAAAGAAGTAAAATTTAAAGTTTAAGGAAAATTTTTCATTGTTTTTTACAAAACTGTATGTTAATAGTTATATAATAAGAGACAAGGGAATAGCTAAGTGGTTAGCGTACTGGACACCCACGGGGGGGATCTGGGTTCGAGTCCAGCTGTGCTGCCCTTACATTTTTTCTTCCTAGGAGCCTCTACAGCTCACTGTCCGGTGTCTGTATCGAGAGAACACTGTGCGGAGGCCGGCAGTGCACTGAGAAGGCTCCGGGCGCCAATGACCAAAGATGCTGACGCACCTTAAATTATTAAAAAAAAAAAAAACTCGTGTGAGTGTTTCACACCAGATTTTGTTTGAGACTGAGAATGTGTAATAGGACCCTAAGAGAGAGATCCAAAGCAGTCAAGACAGTCTCACTCACTAGCTTAAGCCGGACTAAGTGGGAGAAACTGTTTAAATACAGCCGTGCCCTCGAAAAAATTTATTTTAGGGATTACTGTGCAATCTTTAGGCTTAACTTTAGGCTTACTGCCGTCAACGTTTTGGTCTAACAGATGGCGTTATCATCATTCAAAGAAGGTTCAGAAACCTGGATATAATAATGTGTTAATGAGGAGGTTACATCTTCCAAAAGATAGGCGTAAGAGACACGAATAATGAATCAAGAATTGCGGAACAACAATATTATTTAATGAATAGGAATAATTGTCTATTACAAGAATTCACGGCTGGCAATAAACAAAAGGGAAATTATAATGCAGACTGAATAAAAAAGTTTAGGAAAAGAAAAATGAAAGTTAGATAAGTGTGCAATCTAGACACGTAGGATATGTGATGAACATGATGGAAGAGGACAGACAATGGGAAGGGAAGGTGATGACACCCGCCTGGGTACGCAGAGAGAGATCATGGCTGACATCATGTACGTGAGAGTGATGTATATATATATATATATGTATAGTTGTATAATAGTAGTACAATGTAGTTAAACCAGAGGGATATGTTAGCAACAACAACAACAATAATAATAATAACAACAGTAGCGGAACCAATCGTGTACACCAGTAACAGGGCCAGAAAGAGATAGTTGTGTAGCTTGTTTTCTCTGTATGGTTGGTTGTTGGTTGTTATTACCGAGATACATCATCATCATCCCACTACTAACCATCAACTTTGCTGTCCAACAACAATCAACATAATTAATTAAAAAGTTAAGAAAATAATTTAAAAAAATATATATATATACAACTAAACAACCGTCCTTTGTTTGTAACTGAAAAAGATTAGTCTTTAGAGATAAACTTCTAGAGACACCAGTATTGTCTTATTTCTTTCTCTTACCCCCCGGTAAGAGGAAGTATTGCGATCGGGTCAAATTTTTGAAATTGATTTTGCACCGGAAATACATGTTTTGAGATCTCTTTGAGTTTTTAGCAGCAAATGGGGAGTTTATATGAGACGAAAGATTGCAGGGAGCTAACATTTGGTATTCCATTTAGGAATCGCATCTGACACGAAGAATTCGGTCAAAATTTATCAACTAGAAATGCGAATTTCCAAAATAGATGTTTTTTTAACAGGTATTCGCGATTTTCTCGAAAAAAGCTCCAAACGATTTTCATTTAACTTCATAAAATAGTAATCTACAGTATTTAAATACCCACAACTATTATTTGAAACTATTTTCCAGAGAAAAACTTATATTCTAATACGTGATTTGCGATTTCAAACGTTATTGCGGTTTGATCTAGGCGCTGACTTCTTGACTACAATGTAATCACATTCAAGTACCTACCTGCCTTTGATGCTAATCAACATGTATACCTAAAATTTTATCACTCAAACAAATTGTGAAACACTCACACGACTTTTCTTACTGTAATTTTCGTAATTATAATTGACTAATTCTGTTTAAACAAATCGTAAACTTTATAAAAACGTTTTTGAGGAAACCAAATCTCCCTCTCCCTCAAAATCACCCTTTAAATAAATTTTATAGAAAAATTTTTAATCAAAAGTGATAGACCTCTATATATGTAGTTAGTTCACTATTTTAATGAAATTCGTCGGTATTTTTATGAAGACAATGGCAAACAATTAAAAACAAAAACAGAAACTGCTGAGTAAAGTCACACTGCCAGCCAACCGATTTTCTTCAAGCTCACAATATTATATGGATGATATAATCCCATCGTGTAATAAAATAAAATAGCACTTTAGAGGAATAACCCCACACCTTCCCCACAAAACCCACCTATTTCTCAGAGAAATGTTACAGATAAAGGTTATGGCTCTTAATATGTGCAGTAGATATATAAAATCTTAAGAACATTTTTGGAGCTGTTGCCGAGCAAATCTAAAAATGAAAAATCCATTCGATAAAATGATACTTCCGGTTGACCGAAAATTCATCAATACCTTGTTATTAGCTCTTCCGGTGGGCCTAAAAAAAAATATCAAGTTTGAACATTCTGCGATTTTCCGTTTTTGAATTAATATTGACACTTCACTTTTTCACACTCCGAAGACCTCAAAACATATATTTCCGGTGAAAACTCAATAACTTCCTCTCTTGCAGCAGTAAGAGAAAACATATTTTTTCGTAATCAGGAAACCTTAGAAATAAGTATTTCCGGTCATAATTCAATACAAAAAAATCAACAAAATATAAGTGGCGTGAAACGTTCACACACACAACTTTCCCTTATAGCTTTCTTAACTTCCAATAAATAAGTTTTACTTCCAACATTCATCCTAACGCAACACACTGTACTGCCAAGTATTCTGTAAGTGGCCAAATTTATTATTAATTCGTAATGAAATTAAATGTAGATTTGTATTTTAATATTATTAATTTACTTGGTTCATATGTTTAGGAACAATTGAATAATAAAACAAACATAACCCACTGTTGTCTAAAAACAGGTCCTACAAAAAAACTGCTTTTAAAAAACGTATTCCTTATATATTTTTAAACATTTTCAACTCTCGTGAAAGAGAGAGAGAGAGATATCTAGTGAATGAATGAAGAAAATGGTGTCGATGTAGTAGTGTGTATATGTATGTATGTGTGTGTGAGATGAGTCTAATGGACAATTTCTCGGCTACCGATTGTCCGTACAAATCGATTTGCATTTTTTGAAGTGCGCGAACAAATCAGATTTAGGACGCCTTCTAGCGGTCGGCCGGATAGCAGTAGACACTTTGTGTGCTTTATTATTATAAACCAGGTTTTCTCGGCTCTTTACACACCTAATTTTACACCGGCTCTTCTTCACTTCACAAAATACACGTACACTCAGCGAGAGCAGCTGATTGAATGAAGATAGAAAAAGAGAGAGACGAAGATACTGTTAAAAAAAAAGTAGAATTTCTTCGGACTAATTACCACCACCAATTGTCACACTTATCAAATACAAATTTTGTGAGCCGTGAAACTTGTATCTAAATAGTTGTAGAGCCGCCGCCCATTCCTAACCAACCACTCAATGAGTTCAAATTAAAAAAAAAAATCTGATGTGAAACACTCATACCACTTTCTCTTACTGCAGTTTAGATAATTAGAATCGACAATGGGAGAACGTAAACTAAATAAAATGACTTTTCTATGGAAAGCATGATCTCCCCCCCCTCCCACCTAAACTTCTTTAAATAACTTCACCCGGAAAATAGTTTCAAACAAAAGAGAGGGATCTCTGTCTTCAACAGTTAATAAACGAAATTTAATGAAATTCGTCAACGTTTTTATGCAGAGAAAATCGCAGAAATTTCTAATTAATATTATTATTAGATGAAGAAAACGAATAATAAACTACATTAGCACTTTATAAGAAAACACCCCACCCACAAAAGCCTCCTTAAATGAATTTTCCCGAAGAAATGATTTAAATAGTAGTCCCTTACATTTGCAATTGATATACTAATCTAAAAAAAAAAAAAATTGAATCCATTTTCAAGAAAATATCAGAAAACTCGACAACAAAAAGTGTTCTGTCAAAACGCACTTCCGGTGAACAATTTTCTTTAAACTTGCAATTTTGTTAACATATTTAATTCTAATTAATACTAAATTAGATGTTGTAAATTCGATGTTGAGGTTCGGTCATACAAAAGAACTCTTTTTAAATTTCTAACGACGATTCGGCAAATTTATTGCCATCTTCAGGGTCTGTACAAAGGTTTTAATACAAATCAATAAAAAATAGAAACAACATAAAATATGAACTTAAAAAAATATTTTCAAAACAAAATTTTTTTTAAATAAACTAAATAAAAAGTATTATATATATAGCATATTTATTTATTTTAAACTACTGCTGTAGAACAGATCTATATTAAACTAAATCACAAATATTAAAACTTTGACAATAGGTGGCATATATAAGAGTAAAGTATGGAAATAACTTAGGAATTGTACTTACAAAAATTTTCAGTTAGAAGTACAGTAGTAATTACTCTAGTTTAACCTGTAACCTTAAATGAATGTTCCCGAAGAAATGATTTAAATAGTACAGTAAATAGCACTTACTTTGTGCAGACCTAGAGATGGCAATAAATTTGCCGAAACGTCGGTAGAAATTTAAAAAGACTTCTTTTGTATGACCGAACCTCAACATCTAATTTACAACATTGAATACAGCGGTCGTAACGAATACCAAAAACATTAAATTAGATTATTAGAACTGTATAGTCAAGTAAAATATCACTTCAAAGAAAAGCACAATCCCATCATTCACCCAAAAGACCCCTTAAATGAATGTTTTCCCCTCAAAACGTGTAATTCCGCTGAAAACTCGTTAACGAAAAATTTGACACGATCCCAGCACCACTGCCTCATTACAGCGGCAGAACTAGAAAGCAAAAATATCACATAGTAGAAAATATAACATATTCATATTTTGAACAAGATTATAAATTTCCAAAAAGGACGCTTTCAATATTTGCATTCATGTACATCACTCTGAAAATCAAGTCATGGAAGAATAAAAGTGATAGACCTTAATGTGTGTAGGAACAAAATGGAAATTTAAAGCTATTTGAGGGAAGTCGTGAAAATCTGATCAAAAGAAACTAAGAGAAAGTAAAAAAATACATTCGTAAGATCGCACGATACTATGGTGATTCCTAAACGATATATTTCAAAGTGTTTTGATACATATTTACGAAATATTATATAAAATAAATTCTAGAATGATCAGCTATGCTGGCCTTGAATTTTTTCTTCCTAGGAGCCGCTGTCCGGTGATGGACAGTGTTGTCTGTAGGCCAGAAGTGCATTGAGAAAGGCTCCGGGCGCCAATGACCATAGATGTTGACGCGCCTTAAAAAAACAAAAAAAAATTCTAGAAAGATTTACGTGCCACAGTTTACAGGGAAAATCTGTAAGTGCCCGATTCACTAAAGAACTCTTAACTAAAGGATCAAATCATTCATATTTTATTAATTAATTATATCGCTGAAAGATTGGATTATGATGCGCTCTTATGGCTAAAACATGGAACTAATGAATTAACATTATTTTATCACCGTAGCTAATAACTTTATTACTTGTAATCTATATAAATAAGAATAGTTTATAGATACGTATATAATATAAACAGAGGTTTAATTTAAATTATATTTTAATAGAAAAGGTATATGTTTATTAAACATATTAATAATCTACGAAAATGTAATATCTAAAATAAATTCTGGCACAGTTTTAAAAAAACCGGGAGATCGTTTAAGATGAGCGTATAATATCGTGTTATCCTCGGTAGGCAATATTAAAGACGAACGAACATACAGCCACTGCTTTCTGTATCATGTTGGCTCAACGTTTAATCTTCCTCTCTCAACTCATCTGTTAACTAGATATTTTGTATGTAGTGTAAGGTTGTACAGGCTGTGCACTATATTTCGGTCTCCTCAAACGACTATAAGAAATAAAAGAACATGATAGTTCTTTTATTTCTGAAAGACGGCCAATATTCTTCTTTTTTTGTCGATAAGACGGATATTTACATAAAACCAATTTTACATCAATTTTTTATGTTTAATCAACAATAACATAGCGGCAACAGTGGGCTCTGGTACCTTGCATTTTTCAGTTTTAGCCTAGCAAATTTCACATGTTATTTAACCATATCATTACTTTTTACTTTCTCTTTCTCCTGGCAAATTTTCAATTACTTTCGATTTTGAGTTTTCAAACCGGAAATACACGTTTTGAGGGGTCCCCTGAATCAGAAAAAGTGTTATTTATAAAATGGTCTCTGTTTGTGTGTGTATGTGAACAGCACAGCTCAAAAAAGAAAATTGGCAGAAAGTTCAAACTTAATATTCCGTTTAGGTATTATCATGGAATCCGACGGTAAGTTATCTGCCAAAATTCCTGAACTGGAATTAATTTTCCGAATGGATTTTTCAAATTTTTGCGATTTTCCCGGAAATGGCTCAAACGATTTTCTTTGAACTTACACGTATTAAAAAGCTGCGATTTTTTTTTTTGAAACATTTTTCTGAGAAAATGCATTTACGGCGGCTTTTGGGAGATGGGTGGGGTTATGTTTTCTTCTCAAGTGCTAATTTAGTTTATTATACGATCTTCATTTATATAAAATATTAATTAGAACTGAATATGTAACGAAAATTATGAGTTTGAAAAAACTCGGTTGACCGGAAGCGCGTATTAAATGGACATTTTTGTTTTGTTTTGTGCGATTTTCTCCAATAAAAACACCAATAGAATTCATTAAATTTGTTTATACTGACTTAAATACGGAAACCTAACATTTTTATTTGAAACTTTTTCCGTGATAGGTAATTTAAGAGGGGTTTGGGCTTAACAATGTTAAGCTTTCTTCAAAAAAGTAGTTTTATTAAGTTTAGACTCTCCCATTGAAGACAACAAACACTTGCCGTTGGTGGGTCTTTAGGCAATGTCTGTCAAGCTTCCAGTCATGGATAGTTTCACAGCATTCTTCCCTATGGATGATCTCAAAAGGTTTTCGGCAGTCTAAAATGCTAATTTCAGACAGAGCTATTACTCAGACGTTACTGTGTCTCTCACATACCTCTCTGTGAGGTCCTCTCTCAAGCATCTGGTTGTATCTCACACTGGGCGTTGTGGTTTAAGTAGACACCTATATGTAATGGGGCTCAATTCCAGCCCCATTTTGTAGAGATGGTCAAATAGAGGAAGAAACACCTATCCATCTTATGACAGACTGCTTAGGTTGTGAGGAAATTCAGTTCTCGACCTTTGGTCGCAGCAAGATTTCTGTGGAAGTGCTTAGGCTATTTCCCTTTAAGGTTATTGTTGGATTAGTTCAGACTGCGGTGAATCTTAGATGGGTTAAATTTGGGTCTGGATATTTGTTCTAGACCCAGTTTGTTGTTGTTTTTCTTCGTGGTACTATATGGGATCGTAGGGCTTTGGAGAGCGTCCTACGGTTTGGGTCTCTTCCCACAGACGAATAATAATAATAAAATTAGAGAAAGTAAAAAGGAGCCAATAGATCTTTCAGATCTCTATGGTTCTGGCTTTATACTACCCCTTTTTTAAATATCCAACAATAAATAATATAACACTTATTAATAGAATTTATAAATGTAGAGATTTTATCGATATTTCTATTTACGCTTTTCTATTTACTTATCGATTTCAAATGTTCAAACATCCTCGGAGTTAGATTTAACCAGACAGTGTATAAGAGTTACTTTCACCATTCCAAGTTTATATCACAGAATTGATAGAAATGTTAACTTTAATTGGTGAAAGTCAACAAACCAATTTCTGACAATGGATGAACATCTGATATTGAACAGCAAGCATGAACTAAAGAAAACTTTCATCGTCTCCCTTATTCATATGTACATGCTATTATATTTATATACCCCTATATATATATTTATATACTCCTAAAGAAGACAATCAATTGAAAAGTATACTCCTATTTAAGACCTTTACGTATTTTGTAAACTGAATGTAGTGTCTTATTCTAATTTTACTTTAAAGTAGTCTATAAAAACTAAATAAAATAACAGATTGACCGCATCCGAGGAGGTAAACTTCTTAGGTCGTCAGATTTTTTAGGTTTTAGATTTATGGTATCAGATTTTTTTAGTTTTATGGTACTAGCTTCGGCAGAACATACACTAAAATTTAGGAAAATGAAATAATTTAGGAATGCCAAGAAAAAAATCAGTAGTTTATATTCGAGACGTGGGAGATATCGCTTTGGCGATACTGGTAATTCTTGTTCGAGCCTTGGGGGGGGGGAGGGGGGACTTCGGTGACCGCGGGGCTGATGTTTATTCGAACGTCTACTTTAGATCGCCGAGCTCTATCGTATCATAGGCGTTTCTGTATATGATGAGATCCCCGGCTGTGGTTAAAAAAATATGTTAGATAAATAAAAAATATAACGAAGCCTCGGGAAAATTAACATTAAACTCTTTAGGTATTATTTGTCCAGAAAAAAATTGGAGTTTTCTGGAGTAACATAACTACAGACAATATAACCATCTACAGAAGGATAGTTTCTGGGACCCAGACAGTAAGGTAACAAGGGTTGGTCGACCCTTGATGAGCATGTATGGATCCATGGTAACACTATATTATAACAGTAGCAGCTCTGTCATCTTGGCTCTTTTCTACCTTTGTGTAATTATTATGTAACAATATGTGTGATACAAGGAGCTGAAGATACATACACAGACAGAGGCGGAGCAAAAAAGAAACAGTCCCAAATTACAATACATATATACACAAACCATGTATTCCAGTCAGTCATGCGACGCGACGCGGCGCGTCTGAGCATATATATTGCATGTGTGTATGTGTGTATATGTTTTATGTGTGGTTGGATAAGAGTAGGGATAGGCTGGAAAGGAAGGGGGAACGACGACGAGATGTTTGACGCGATGGCTAACAATGGCGGTCCACTGGGTTGGTCGGTAGAGAGAGGGGCCAGATCATACTACGTAGAGCGGGGAGATCATACTGAGAGGTGGACCGTCCCATCGTTATCACACATACACACAACAATAGGATCATAGCAACCACATAGTGTGTTTCACGAACAAGAGTTTTTGGACTCTCCTCACATACATGCATACACACACAAATACGAGAGGGTGGCGCGCGCGCATACACACAAAAACATACACACAGGAGCGTGGGAACCCAATCGGGAAATTACTCAGCGGAATCTCTGTTTAACAACACACAAACATATACACGCTCGTGTTCACATAGTCCGGCGAGTATTAGTAAATTGTGATAAAAACAACTTTTCCTTGCGGGAAAAAAACGATGATGTGAAACACTCAGTTGGACTTCTCTTACTGCATTCTTGTAGGTCCCACTGAATGCACCCTGAACAGACGGAACCGTACAATATATAGAAAAGGAAACCTCATCTTCTACCTCTCATGGAATACTGCAAAAAATTGATTTCGTTCGGAAAATAGTTCAAATAAAAATGGCAGGATCCGTTTGAGTCACTGCACTAAATAAAACAAATTTTAAAAGACTCTTTCGACTTTCCCTAGAAAATTTCTTCTAAATTGCACCATTACAATTTATAGTTGAGTTGGCCTTTAAAAATGGAGTATTTTACTTTTTAAATTTAAACTAACTGACAGTCCTCCAATTCCCCTCTAAAATCTTTAAATCAAATTTCTGGTCAACTGATTTTCTTCAAATTTTGAATTCTATCAATGACTCTAATGTGTGTATTAATATTATGTAGATGGTAAAACCATATAAGTGGGTTCAATACTGGAACTAGTCAACTCGAATTTTCTAGATTTTGAGTTAACTGCGCTAAATTATTGTTCACAAAGTAACCGTTTCAATGCTAGAGGTGGGGAACTAAAAACCTGTTACCAGATATATCTGGAGCCATTTTTTTAGTTCCCCTCTCTAGTATTGAAACGATTACTTTGAGAACAATATTTTAGTACAGTTAACTCAAAATCTAGAAAATTCGAGTTGACTAGTTCTAGTACCCACGATTGTGTTCTAGTCTATTGGACCCACGATTATATATTTTATTAAAGTGGTACTTCAGAGAAAAGCATAACGCTACTGTTCCCCTAAAACTCCACAAAAATCAATTTTCCCTGGAAATGTTTTAAATATAAGCGACAAGTATTTATGTGCATATATTATATGACCAGAGACATTTTCCGTGGAAGCCTGCTTCATTTTGTGGTCATCGACCGGTTGGTTTCATCGCCCATCTTCGGGATGCGTTTGTCAGACAGTGTGATAACACAGACTTGCACACAGCAAATTCAGTTTATACACTAACATCCCACTAAAAATATATTTTTTGAACTCAGGGAACCTCAAAACATGTATTTCCGATGAAACTCAATTTCAGAAATCTGGCACGATCGCAATAGGAGTAAGAGAAAGGAGTGTATAAACTGAATTTGCTCTGTGCAAGTCTGTGTTATCACACTGTCTGACAAAAGGCAACCTGAAGATGGGCGAACGCCCGAAACCGGTCGATGACCACAAAATGAACCAGGCTACCACGGAAAATGTCTCTGATGCCTTCCAGCTCTGCAGAACCAACCACCACAACATAGTATATGAAATTTAAAAAAAAAAACATGAAACCGCTTTCGATAGAAAAATCATGAAAAAGTGGAAAAAAATAATTCAATAAAACCTTACTTCCTTTTGATGGATTTTGCCCGAAACGTTCCCGTCAGATGCGGTGGTAGAAACTAAACGGAATACCAAACTTGAGCTTCTTGCGATTTTTTGTTTTGTTTTAAGATATATAGTTCACACACATACTAAAAATATCTTTTTCGTATTTAGGGGACCTCAAAACATTCATTTCCGATGAAAACTCAATTTCGGAAATCTGGCACGATCGCAAGAGGAGTAAGAGAAAGTAATGGAAATAAATAAGAAAATGTAAAGAGAAATGCGCAGGCTAAAGGCTGAATGAATAATAATAATAATAATACAATATACCTACTGTACTGATTAATAAGGAATAACTTACGATTAAAATGAAAACGAAATCTTAATCTCCTGTAAAGTTAAAAAAGACCACTAAAAACATTTGTTCACAACCTAGTTAGGTGTGTGCAGAGCTTCACTAAACTGACACTGAACCAAGTAAATCTGTTTCACTATATTAATTTATATACAGCATGAAAATGAATTTCATCCGTTTCCAATTGGTTTCTTGCTGCTCGTCGCAATGTTTATCATTTCTTCCACTTCAAAAGAAGAAGATATATTGTCCCGTGCATCCAGGAAATCTTCTATTTTTTTTATTTTCATTTAATTTCCTGTTTTTTTTTTTAAATCTCGCCTTAATCATTTCAAAATTATACTTACCTCAAATTAAATGTTTTATTAGAATACACAAATCTTTAACGGCCCATTTTGACTATAAACTTTGAAAATGATATATAATGCATTGGGCTTAACACTACATTTATAGTATCAGAGACTTTTTTTTCCCCGTGCACAGGGTAAATTAAGTTTACACTTTATTGCAAGTTAAATTCGTTTAAATTGTTTTTGGCCTGGCTATAAAATAACAGACATTTATATTTTAGACAATACACAAAGTTTAAAAAAAAAAATCGTTGATGTGAATTTAAAAAAATACCTAAAATTGCACTAAATTTTCGATCGAAAACTTCGTGAAAGACGCATGGAGTGGTTAGTGTGTTAATATCAAGTTTGAATTTTCTCTAATGTAGCTTTCTGATTTTTTTTTTTTTAACACACACAAACAGAACACGGAGAGATTAAGATTTCGTTTTCATTTTAATCGTAAGTTATTCCTTACTTATTTGTTTGTTTGTTTTTTATTAATATTAATTCAGACTGCGCAATTTTCTCTACATTTGCTTATTTGCTTCCACTACTTTTTCTTATTCCTAATTCCGATCGTGCCAGATTTCAGAAATTTAGTTTTCACCGGAAATACCTGTTTTGAGGTCCCCTGAGTATGAAAATGATTTTTTTAGCGAATGGTCTGTTTGTGTGTGTGTCTGTTTTAACAGAATATCTGAAAAAAGAAATGTTGCAGCAAGCTGATATTCCGTATTGATGCTACCACCACACCAGACTCGAAGATTTCAGGTAAAATTCATCAAACGGAATTGCGGTTTTATTGAATGGCTTTTTTTTTTTTTTAGTTTTTCGTGGTTTTCTCTAAAGCGACTTCAGCAATTTTTTTTTAAATTTCATATACTATTTATACACATAAATACGTGTCGACTATATTTAAAACATTTTCCCAGAGGTCCTGGGGAAACAGTAGCGTTATGCTTTCCTCTAAAGTACCACTTCAATATAATATATATGGTTTTAACACCTACATAATATTATTACACATTAAAAGCATCAATAGTATTCAAAATATGATGAAAATCGGTTAACCGGATATGCGATTTTAAAAATTTATTTTTGTGGAGAATTGGAGGTCTGCCAGTTAGTTTAATTTTAAAAAGTAAAATCCTCCATTTTAACGGCCAACTCAACTATAAATTGTAATGGTGCAATTTTACAAGAAAATTTCTTGATCAAATTGTATTTTTTTTTTTTAACACGGGGAAAAACTTTTTTCGTACACAGGGTGCCGCGAAAAACATCTATTTTTGCTGTAAACATTCAAATTCGAAAATGTAACACAGTAATAAGAGAAAGTAAAAATTACGAATTCTGGAAACGTTGTTGTGTAAAATGTTTTAATTGTCAAAAATATTGCTAGAAAAAAATAAACAAAAAAAAACCCACTGGCCGGTTTATTATGAGTCTATATATTTGTCACGGATTCCTGATTTCTTTGTAAAATCCTTCAAGAAATATGTTGATCACAACAACAGGAAATTCCTTAAAGATTTTCTTCAATATTACAAAGAAGAAAAACATTTTGTTTACTAATAAAATCTCCATAGAGATAATTATATTAAAATAAAGATAATTCCCCCCCACCGCCACCACCACCAAAAAAAAAAGCAAGCAGGAATATGAATATTACGTAATATAAAATGATTAGAATATTCAAAGGTTTTCATAAGACATGTAATTGACCGTGATATTTTTTGTCAACAAGTTATTTTTCCGTTCGGCGGCAATTTCTCTTTCAACTTTGATAAATTCATAAAACAATAATTATCTTGTCGACAAAAAAAAAAAAAAAAAAAAATAGCACCATTAAAAAGGGAATTTATGAAACACAATGGTTTCAAAGCTAACTTGGTAGGAAGAATAATGTGTGTCTTATTTGAGTTCCTTATTATTTTCTCTCTATCTGTAAGAGGGCTGCGAATAAGAGAGAATCTCTCACACATTACTTTCTCTTACTTCAATCATTACCTACAAGTTGAAATGGCAAAATTAGCTTGCAAAGTCGTAATTTACTAAACATAGAGGTGTCCCCAACAATAGAAACTGGGAAGACCATAGAATTAGACGTAGAATGATGCAAGGGGGGGGACTAAAACCCCAGGCACGCAGCCTCCAGCTTATTGTGCAACCCCTCGAAACGTAGTAGTGGATGTCCCTCTTCATGGCAGGTCCAGAACCTTCCCCACCAGTCCTTCTTGGAGAAGATTTCCTCCGGTATCAATGTGCCGAAGATCTCGTACCGCAATCTCCTATTGCGACGCAATCAACAGCAGGTGAGAGGCGTCTCCTCCTCATCCTGCCACAGTCTATACAAGGACTCTGTATCCACCAATCCCACCTTGTGCAGATGTTTTTTGAACCTACCATGCCCAGTAAACAGGCCCGTTATCAGAGAAATCTGATACCTGCTTAGTCCCAGGGTGCCTCTGGTCCTTCTTCTACACAGCTCTGGCATAACCATTTTGCCGTGTTTTGCCTCCAGTGACGGTTATGCTCCTTCCGAGTCCATTCTCTCAGAGACGCCTTCGTCATACTTTTGACTACCCCTAGAGCAGGTTCAGGTCTACAGAAGGGCGTATTCACTCCCTCCCTGGCCAGTTGGGCGGCTATTCCGTTACTTGTAATCCCCTTATGCCCCGGCACCCATACTAACCGAACTTTTTGTGCCGGGATAATGCCTCCAGGGAGTCTCTACACTCCCTGACCAGGGAGGAAGTAATTCTGAATGCCCGAAGTGCATTCAGCGCAGCCTGGCTGTCCGAGAAGATGCATATCTCTCTATTCCTAGAGCCCATGCGCAGGTTCTCCTCAGTCTGAACTCATTTTTTTTTAGGACTCATGTACCAATTTTAGGACATTATTTTAGTAGGTACCCTTGCGCATTCGTGACCTTAAATATCAAATGTTGTCTGAGGTTGTTTATATGTTACTGGCCCACTCTTCTGGACTGTAATCATTCTCTACCTGCCGTGAGTAGATATTACTAACCCCATCATCTCTATTAGGCAAAAAAAGTGATAAAATTTGAATTTTAAAGAAAATTTGCCATTATACAGGGTGTCCCCATTTAAGCGGGTCATTTTTGAAATAACTCTCAAAGGAAGAAAGATATCAAAAAAGTGAACATAACGTTTGTTGAAGTATTTGCGCTCTAGTTTATGATGGTGTTAATGTTATTTGATTTTATTGCGGCCTTACACCTGAAATCGTTGATTGAAGTTGCCATTTTTTTTTTTTACCCCCACTTTTTACTACTGTATTGAAAACTACTAAAAGAAAATAAAGAATGATGCCGTTAATTTCAATTCAATATTTCAAACCGTTGCCGAGATATTCAAACATAAAGATTAAATTTTCGTCTTTTTTTTTCTATTTCTTTGTTTCATAAATTAAAATTAAAAGCGGATTTTCTTATTAATTTCTAATAAATAAGAGATTTCAATTGCTGTCAACAGCTAAAACCTATTTTAGAACCATAAGGGACTTAAAAATCAGGTAAAACATCATTAAAACAAAACAATATTCCAGTTTATTTACAAAAAGCTATAAAATAAATATTTCCTATTTATTCAATATGATCTCCTCGGCTTAACCGGCACAAGCGCAGTCGCTGTCAAACAGATGAAGTTGCTAACCGTATCATGTCTGCCGGAATTGCTAAGGAGGTTTGGGTTAAGTCTTCTCTAAATGCATCTGGAGTTGTTGGTTCCCTGACATAAACTTTTTCTTTGAGATATCCCAAAGAAAAAATTTAAGAGGAGTTAAATTTGGCTATCTGGAAGCCCAGCATACCGGTCCCTATCTCCCGATCCAGCGCCTACTGAACACCTCATTCACTTTTCTCCTCGCCAGATTAGCAACTTCATATTTTGAGCAGCGACTGCGCTTGTGCCGGTTAAGCCGAGGAGGTCATTTTTGAATAAATAGGAAATATTTTTTTTTACAGCTTATTGTAAATAAACTGGAATATTGTTTTGTTTTAATGATGTTTTACCTGATGGTTCTAAAATAGGTTTTAACTGTTATCAGCATTTGAACTCTCTTATTTATTAGAAATTAATAAGAAAATCCGCTTTTAATTTTAGTTTCACAGCCTTGAAGTAATACCACTGGGTATTTTCTTCCCATGTAAATCATGTCTTGTAATCATTTATCACATTTGCTTATTGTATATATTGTACAGTTGCAAATAAATTATTGAAGGAGAAAAAAAAAAAGTAGTTTTGAACAACAAAGAAGTAGGGAAACAAAAACGGACGAAAATTTAATCTGTATGATTGAAAGGTTCGGCAAACGGTTTTAACATATTTGAAGTGAATTAACGCCCTCATCTTTCATGTTTTTTTAGCAGTTGCAATACAGTACGTGAAAGGGGGGGGGGGGGGGGGGTCAAAAAATAAAAAATCGCAACTTCCAATCACCGATTTCAGGTGTAGGCGGCAATAAAATCAAATAACATTAACACCATCATTAACTAGAGCGCAAAACTTCAAACAAACGTTATGTTCACTTTTTTGATATCTTTCTTTGTTTAAGAATTATTTCAAAAGTGGCTCCTTTAAATGGGGGCACCCTGTATAATATAATCGCATTACCGGCACTGAGAAAGTCGTGTGAATGATTCACACCAGATTTTTTTCTTGAGTTTTTCAAGATTTTTTCGAAAAGTAACAACAGTTTTTCTAAAAACTACTTATTGTAATGCATTAATATATAATCAGAAGTGAAGTAAGGCGTGCTAAATTAGAAATGAAATACACATACAATAAATACGAAAATATGGAGAAAAATTGAATTTCGAAAAATTGACACGATCGGATTACTTTCTATTTATGTTAGTAAGAGAAAGTAAACAAAAAAGTTGCACTACACATTGTAGGCCTTTAAATTTAGTTTGAAGTGTTTTTCAGGAAAAGTGCTTTGGGGAGGGAGTTATTCTTGGAGGAGTTATAGCATTCTTTTCCTGTAATGTCACTGTTGCCTAATGTAATTATTAGAAGAAAAACGGTTAGGTGGAAATGCATCATTGGTGAATACTTAATTGTAAGATTATTTTTTTTTATTTGAGGGTTTTTCTCGACTCCTGCTCACAAGATTTCCTTCAAATTTGGAATGCTCACTCGCACATATTGTAACAGATTGTGAAACCCCCTAGTGTACCTTCTCAAACTTTAAATCATATGCTTGGTCACACATAACTAAATTCATAGAAAAAGCAGTGTTTTTCCCCTTGCGACATTCTGTTTCCAACTGTTGGAAAAAAAAAGAAAAGTGTTTTGCAATCTTTTTTTATTTTTTTATCGCGGTGAAAATGTGATGGAAGCTAAGTAATTTTCCCAGCCACTGGGTTTGGCACTTTTTTTTATATTTGCAACATACCTGAAAACTAACGCCATTGCCCCGCTCCATCCTGCGGACTACTGCTGACACCACAGATATCCAAACACCAGACGGAGAGAAAGAGAGAGAGATAGTGACGGTGTAGTGGAAAGAGTATGGCAGTTGTAATTTTTCTACACTCTAGGTTTTACGAAATACACGAACTGTGCTCGGTTCGGCAGACACGCGGCCTGTAAATCTTGCCACACCTCACTTTACCTTCTTATTTTGTATTTATTTTTTTTCTTTTTTCTAACTTTTATTACACCTTTCTTTCTTTAGATGTTATTTTTTTATCTTTATATATTTTTTTTATTCATCTCTTGTACTTATTATCTGTATATGTACCAAGTGACCAAACGTCTTCCATATAAACGGCAGACCGTGAAAAATTGTTAGAAAACTTTGATCCGTTTTCTTTCTCACTCTGACTTTTCTGTTTACGGTCCTCCTCGTTCTCTGCAGACAAGTTTACATCCCGCAAATCGTGAAGGCCGACGAAAAAAATAATAAGAAGAACATGTACAAAGGAATTTGATCATTTCATTAAAACAGCAATAATAAGATTTAAAGCAAAAGTAAATTAATGCCTATTTTTTCAGGCGGGCTTAACATCCAACTACCAAATTAGGTATCATGAACGGGGATGAAGCACATACTTTACTAATAACATTTTTAAACAAATATAAAATTTAGCAGTTATACGCGGGACTGAACTGGGTATATCTCCCACTTACAAGTCGATGCTCATAACCATTACACCAACACCCAACACATTTTGAGCCGGAGTCTAAGCATCGGGTTTCTCCCGTCTGCAGGTAAAGTCATGGTTACAGTATTCTGATATTCGCAGGGGCCTACTTTTATTGTGACTATATCGAAGATCAACGAACCATCAATAGCCAGTATTACAGTGATATTAAATAGCTAGTTGTATTGATTAAATAAATCCTTATTGAGCTACAGCGATTTGTCTCGTTGCTTACTGAATAACCCTCGTATATATTTCATTTATAATTTTCTGTACTTCTTGTGTCAACTACGAGTATATTAAACCACGTGACAAATTTCGATTAAAAACTTAGTGTCGGACGCGACGGTGATATCTATCGATTTTTCGAGATATTGGTTTAGAAAAACAGAAACAATCCCATATAGTAAAGGGGTTCTACCGGTTCAAGGATAACAAAAAATCAAATCTGAAGAACTCTCTATAAGATGGTAATATGATATTTTAGGTTTCAGCGGCCATTTTCATGAAAAAACACTTTCCGAATGGAGACCGTGTCAGTAGTTTGCTAGAAACCAACCGTTTCACCCATATTGGCTTTCGAGATGTAACGATCCTGAAGAGGATCATTGCAATGTGGGCGAAACGTCGGTTTCTAGTGAGCCACTGACACGGTCTCAATCCGGATACTCAACATTTTTTTCAACTACCCACAATTTTTCACTCTTGAGTTATGCTGTTTCCAAACTCACATAAATACATATACATATATATTTTCCGAGAATCATTTTACCCGTGAATAGTCAATTTCGGAAATTCTGACACGCTCACAATACTTCTCGCAGAGGAGGTTAGTTTTGCCCACAAAAAAAAAGAATAGAAAGTTACCTCCTAAAACAAAGTGAACTAGCACGAGGTTGAGCTCTGAAATGAGTAAACTAAATAAGTTGGCAGTAAGGATGATAGTTTTGGATAGTTCTTTGACCGGCCTCATTCTGTTAGTGAACGTCATAGTAGACCGGACCAACTAGCCAAGCAATTGGCACTAGTTAGTTCCACAATAATGCACTCTGTACCACTAAGAATAGTTTAATTGTCCTAAAAGTGCGGGAAAGATGGAGAGATAAAGAGGGAGAAAATAAGCCTGAGAACAATCTCAACGTCAGTTTCACCATTGCTTGCCAACGCACACAACAAAACTATTATTACCATTATTATTATTATTGTTGTAGTTGTAGTTTATTGTAACAATCTTAGCAATACTATTTACTGACAAACAAACAATAGGTTCTGGGCGCACACTTTCACACTTTTTATATTCACTCAGTGTTTCTTTTATTTTCCTTTCCTCGGTCTATTCCTCCAACACTACCTCGATAGGCGCTGTTTTCAAGTGACACTCCAGTTTGGCGGCGGCCATTTCAAAACGGGAAGTAGCCAATCTTTATGTTGGCAGTGCGCAACAAGCAGCACCCAATTACCACTTCAAAAACCCATCCAACCAAGTGAGAGGCGGCCAAATCAAAATAATAATGAAAAATAGTCCCAACCTTTTTTTTCTCTGTTTACCTTCTCTTGCTGCTGTAGGAGGAAGTATTATGATCGTGGCAAAGTATCGATATCGACTTTTCACCGGATATACACATTTTGAGATCTCCTAGGTCCGAAAATATGGTTTTTAGAAATCCCCCCTCCGTATGTGTACTTGTCAGCATCCTTCATTAAACCTGATTCACTTAAGAAGGGTTTTTGCGAGACGGGATGTTATGCTTTGCTCTAAAGTGCCATTTCAATTTATTACATGACTCTATTATCTACAGCACAATATTAATTAGAATTAAATGTATTGCCAATATTTCGAATTTGAAGAAAATCATTTGACCGGAAGTACGACAATGCTGAGCAAATTTTTTTTTTTTTTGCTTCAGTTTTCTGCGATTTCTCCATAAAGACATTTCTAAACTTATCCGACAAAATTGGTTTTTAAGTTTGATTGATGTTCTGTGGGAAAGAATGTGGTGCTCCCTCAAAATATTTGAAGACTAACAAAACTAAGAATTATATGTTTGAAGAGAATTAATCAATTAATCAAAGTGTGTATTTCCGGTGAAAACTCAATTTCGAAAATTCTACACTTCCTCTTGTAAGAGATTTATTTAAATGCACCACATTAAAAGTGTAAACACCTGCCCCTTTATTTATTGAATTGACTCTTTTGAACGGATTAACCAAAAAATAATAAAATAACCTACGATAACAAAGCAATAAACTATATTTCATCAATTTATCCTAATTCATTGTAATAAAAGACGAAGAAAAAAAAAAGATGAAAAGTTATAAAGATGTGAACTTGTTATCAAGAAGTATTTGAAGGAGGTAGGGGATAGTGTTTAGTTTGTTATTATTATTAAGTGTGGCTGATCTCGTAAAGTATTTTATTAAACGCGGCACTTCTGTAACTAATACGATTTCACGACACTTACAACGTGGGGAACCGGCAAACGTTTATGCCTCTTTTATTGTCAGCTAATAAACCAGAAATAATCTATTAAAATTATTTGAATAATAAAATAAAATTACAAACGTTTTGATTTATTACAAAACACAATTAAAAATGTAGTTTTGATGACATATTTATCATAGTTATATATTAATTTTCTTCTCGAACAAGTTTAAGATTTCTGAGTATGAAAAAAAAGGGTTTGAAACACTCACTCAACTTTCTCTTAGTCCAATTAAGGCAATTTAATCAATAAATTTTTTTTAAAATTGCTGGTCATAAAAATGGTGGTGGGGATTTTACTTGTATACTTGAGAGACCTTATGTGGAGCGCTCTATACTAAAACCGAGAAAGCTTGTGGAAATATAAATTTAAACTAATGACAAAAACCCACTGACACCCCTCTAAAATCAATGTTTTTTTTTCAGATAAATGTTTCACATAAGAGTGATACATTTCTATCTATAAAGTAAATCGTAACCATTTTCGAGAAAATTCCAAAAAACTCAGTGAACCGATTTTATTCAAATTTGGAATTCTATCAATGCTTTTGTGTATTAATATTACATAGATGGTAAAACCTTGTATGGAAAGTGTGACGCTACAGAACCCCCAAAAAATCAAAAATGTTCAAAGAAAAGTGATAGGTATTTATATGTGTAGATAGTGGACAAAATTTAAAGAAAATTGAAAATTACGAAAAACTGAAAAAAACATTTAGTAAAGACGCACTTCCGGTTGATGGATTTTGCCAGAAATCTTCGTGTCTGATGCGATGATAGTACCTAAACGGAATACATGTTTGGGCTTCCTGTAGATTGTGTAAACTGAATTTTTTGCTCTGTGTAAGTCTGTGTTATTACACTGTTTGACAAACGCATCCTGAAGATGAGCGAACGCCCGAAACCGATCGATGATCACAAAAAGAAGCAGACTATCACAGAAAATGTCTCTGATATTCTGTTACTCTCTCATTTTCTCTCTCTCTCTCTCTCTCTCTCACACACACACACACACACACACACAGAGAGAGATACACACAAATGGATTCTTCATAACAGGAAGATATTTCTATACTCCGGTCAGTCTACAAACCGATACCTACTAAGGTTAATTCTATGCTAGATGTGATTCCTTAGGACAGGGAACTTTCACAAGCTCTTCTATCCTCGGTACCAAGACATTCATAATATGTCCGAACGAATTGGCCCAAAAAGGTTCAAATGGATCTTTTCTGGGTCCGGGACCTTTCTGCGATGTTTCAAAAACAATGACAAAACCAGTTTTTACGTCTGGGTTCACAGCAAATCAGTAGCCCGGTTAAGGAATAGCACTGGCCAAAGGCAGGCAAAAGGGTTTATCGGGAGAACTCTCGCAGTAAATTACGGCAGATCTGCTTAACCAAACCAGCGTGGCCTTAATTTAGTAGACTTAGGTAGCATATGAGACTCACAAGAGATCTTTTTTTTTGGTCGCGTTGAATATGGGCCGCTGGGACTACTTTCCCTTTATTTTATTATTATTTTCTCTTATTCCTAATAAGAG
This sequence comes from Triatoma infestans, assembly GCA_011037195.1. NCBI lineage: Eukaryota > Metazoa > Arthropoda > Insecta > Hemiptera > Reduviidae > Triatoma > Triatoma infestans. The sequence goes on from JAAEAF010000008.1 coordinate 602,816, forward strand.
GAAATATGCGATTGTGTGGGGTCCTCGAAATTAAATTTTCATTGGAAATATTTGTTTTGAGGCCCCTGAGTATTAAAAAAAAATGTTTTTAGCGGATGGACTCTATTGTTTGTATATGTGTCTGTGTTGTGTGAAGAAATATCTCAAAAACGAAAAATCGCAGAAACCTCAAACATGGTATTCCATTAAGGTATTATTATCACATTTGACGTGAAGGTTTTTGGCAAAATCCATCAACCAGAAGTGCAACTTTAATGAATGAATTTTTTCTTTTTAGATTTACGCAATTTATATCACTTTGCTTTTAATTTCAAATTTTATTTGTAATGGTTCGGTGTTATTTATACGCTCTTATGGGCTATAAGTTAATCGCTTCTTTTCCATACCAATCGCTTGTTCTCTCACATCAGGTCATTTATGTAGGGCAAACCAGTAAAAATGTGAAGTTTAAAAAATTATCATTTTCAATATAATGCTATAACAGGAGTAAATGAAAGTCGTATGAGTGTTTCACACCAGATTTTTTATTTATTTTTTATTCCAAACATTTTCCTGTAAAATTGATTTTTATGGGGGGGGAGGCAACTTTCGCTTTCCTATAAAGTGCCACTTCAATGCAATTATGGTTCTACTAACTGTATATGGTCTGTATAGAACCATACTGTTTTGGTTCTATAACTGTATTTAGGCACTGCCAGTAATTTCCAATTTGGAAATCAGATAAACCGGAAGTGGTAATTTATAAAATAGGTTTATGAATTTTTACGGAATTTTCTCGAAACTGGCTCCAAAGATTTCCTTTAAATTTGAAAAGGCTAAACTGCATGATCTTTATACGTACATCTATCTCTTTTATTTTGAGACATTTTCCCAGATAATGGAAAAAAAAATTAATTACAGGGAGTTTTGGCGATCTTTATTAAGAGTTCTGTTGGTAATGACAGAAATGTTGTCAATTCGGTCCTCTATCGCTACTACCACATACATTTATAATGTCATAAAACAAATGTTAAAAATTCCAAATTGGAAGAAAATTTATTATTTATAATTGTAATAATTGCATTAAGAGAAAGTCGTGTGGAATATTTCACATCAGAATTTTGTTTAGTACTATATCTTTGGTAAAATAATTATCTTAGACCGAAACAAATTATTGAGCAGTACGATAGAAGTGGCAACAAACAACATCCGTCATCAAAATTGATGTATTACTACAGAACTGTTGTAAATAAATATACATACATACATATATACAAAAGAAACTGCTAGCAATACTGGGAAACATCCTAGATTAGAAATAGGATATATGTAGCAAAGAAAATATAGAATATGTTTTGATGTTATTTTACGAAGGAGAAAGTTTTGAGTAGCATGGAAAATTATTATAATAACATAATATGAAATGTATAAAATAACATTTGAAAACTGTGTTGATATGCAATATAAATACCTTGCTTATTACCACAAGTTGGTGAGAAGTTGTTAGAATTTCCTTAATTTAAACTAGAAAATTATAACTAATTTCCTTTCATGTTTTAGCCGTCAATTTATTTAAATTTTGACCAATGATGTAATCCCCTTCTTCTGTACTGTTTGTTTTGTCAAAGATTATCCTTCCAATTGTAAAGAGAGTTTTGTTATTGCATAGACGTAATATGGACACCTTTTTTCCCATGGGAATCGGAACACTCAGCTTATGTAAGAAAACTATTTTTTTTTTATAGCCCATATATGAGAAAAAAAATAGTTAAGAATAGTTGTTTACTTATTGTGTACACACTACACAGAGGCTTTATAGAAAACAGCTCTTATAACCTATTAAAGCGCGCTGACACTATTGGAAACTTCAATTTCTATTAAACAATCTCTAACCAACATCGATAGCAAATTAGCCTATCGATTAATCTGCAATATTTCTTTGTTTCGATACTCGATTAATCTGCAATATTTCTTTCTTTCTTTTTCTTATTAATATTATTTGATACAATTTCTAATTTGGGTGCCAAAAGAGAATTTCTATATCGCTGAGAGATTTTTAGATCTAAACATTTATTAAGTAAGAAAAAAATTACAATGCTTTTTTTTTTTTAATGGCCTTAGCTTTTCGCCATATGGTCAGAGCTAGGTTACGTTTAAATGACCACTAACTTTTATATTTTATATTATGTTTAATTAGAAAGGATTACATTGCTTAAATTCCGAATAAAAATATATTAAAAACATGAGTGTAGTCAAAATTTGTCAGATGGTGGCAGGCACAATACTGTCAGGCAGTGCATCATATATAAAGGAATCAAAATTTCTTAAAATTTTCGAAATTCAGATGGACTGAAATATATTTAAGAAATTAATAAGTAACGTCATTGGAATGTAAGGGGATTAGCTCCAGTGGTAGCGTGTTGGACTCCCACGCGGGTTCGAATCCAGCACAATTACCCTTAGTTACCTCTTCCTAGGAGCCTCTACATCTCACTGCCCGATAGTAGTTAGTGTTATTTGTAGTTAGAGAACATGGCTGAAATGCCGGCAGTGCACTGAGAAGGCTCCGCGGACCCAATAGATCCTTTAGGTCGCAGTGCACTGTTACCTCACCCCCCCAAAAGGTTGGAAAATGCTCAAAAAGATCTCGTGGAAAATTTACTTTTAAAGACCTCGTTTAATGGATTCAGAATAAAATTATAACAAAATTTATATTATTTTACATCCTTTGAACTTCAGGAAAATCTCCCTAAAATCTTATAATTTGAAAACAATAACATTTTTAACAATAAAAAACAACTACTAAATTGACTGAAAAGTATGAGAACGCAAGTATTTTTAAAGAGATTGTGTTACTTCTAGTTGTTATTTATTATAATAGATGGTTAGAGAGGAGTGTGTAAACTGAATTTGCTCTGTGCAAACACACTGTCTGACAAACGCATCCTGAAGACGGGCGAACGCCCGAAACCGGTCAATGACCACAAAATGAAGCAGGCTATCACGGAAAATGTCTCTGATGGTTAGAGAAATATCTCTTGATTGACATGACTAGTTACCTAACTAACTTCAAAAATCAATAAAATTTCAATATCAATTACCGTTACTCGAATTCTAAATAAATATGTCATTTATTCTTTTCATAAGACTTGGACTCACTCAGTTGTAATTAACAAATTTTCTTCCAGTCTCAGAATCTTGTACTAATACCTTGGTACCTAAGAGTATGATAGAGGAACCGTACTTTATGATGAAGTGGCATATTAAATTGAATCCTAAACGTCACAGGCAATCAGAGTTAAAGAAAATTATTGAAATTCGTATACCTGGTGACACGACATTTCAATTTGGTTTTTCTTTGTTGAGTTCCCATCCCAAATACAAACCACCCACCCACACAAACACCATGCATGGACCATTTCTCTAATTGCTGTTGGAGGAAGTAATGTAATCGTGTCCAATTTTTGGAAATCTGGTTTTCGCAGGATATATCCATTTTGAGATCCCCTGAGTCCAAAAAAGTGGTTTTTAGCAATTGGTGTGTATGACAGCATATCTCAAAAACGAAAAATCGCAGAATGTTCAAACTTAATATTTCGTTAAAGTGCTACCAGATGACCGACCTGAAAATATCTTTTTCGTAAAAATCGTTCAACCAGAAGTGCCACTTTACCGAATGATTTTTTCAGATTTCTGTGATTTTCCCGAAAACGACTCCAACGATTTTCTTTAAACTAGGTATTCAGGCTACAAATATAGTGAGCTACAACTTTTATTTGAAACATTTCTCCGGGAAAATTCATTTAAGAGCACTTTTGTGGGAGGGGGTGGGGTGAGGTCTTCTTTATTACACAATTCTATCATCTAAATAATAATAATTAGAATTAATTATGTTGCCGAAATTCCGAGTTTGAAGAAAATCGTTTTTACTAAAAAGTATTTTTTAGTTTTCTCCTATTTTCTCTAAACCAAGTATGTGATCTACACATACAAAGAGCTACAACTTTATTTGAATTATTTCTGCGGATAAACTCATTTAAGAGGGCTTTTTTGAGGCGGGGGGGAATTTTGTTTTCCTCCAAAGTGCAATATTTAGGTGAATCATACAATTCTACCGCATCCAAACAAAATTAATTAGAAATAAATAGATTGCCCAAATTTCGAGTTTCAAGAAAATTAGTAAACCGAAAGTGCATATTTACTGAACAGTATTTTCAGTATTCGCGATTTTCTCCATAAAATCGCCGACGAATTTCATTAAATTTAGTATACTAACTATAAAATTTGTCAATTACAATTTTGTAAACTGGAGTAAGAGTGAAACTCAATTTTGTAACTTGAATGAAAGGATTATGGTGAAACTCAATTTTGTAACTTTCCCACAAATCGCAGTACTTTGTAAGAGAAAGCAAAATTGGAACTAGGACCCCGTTTTTATGGGAGTCAAGCAAGAAGCGGTCCATTATGAACATCCGGATTATCTGCTTCTTTACTAAAACCTTTTTCAGCTTTTTTCTACTTTCTCTGATTTATTGAAATCAAAATCAAGCAATTTTTTGTTAACCTGTTCCTTGAGTTTTTTAATAATATGATTTGAAAATAAAATTAATATGACGGAAGTGAATAAAGAACTGTAAAAAAAAGAAAGGATAAACAAAAAAAACGAAAGGAAAGCAAGAGAAGGACATCACAGTAGAACTGAAGGCTTTTTCCCAGTAATAGGATTTCATTGGAACAAAATTGTAAAGAAAAGGAACTTGAACATAATTTCCGATTTCTATTTTTAGTTTGAGATTTCCGGTTTAGTTTTTATACATTTTTCCGGTTTGTTGTAATGTATCTTTTGTTAAAAATATTTTTTTAATAAGAATAATTGAAATATCTAATTTAGTAATTTCGAATGTTTTCGTTATGTTTATTTCATTGTCATCCAGTTTATCTAAGTTAATAAGTGACATTTTAATTTGTTTCAAGAAGTTTGAAGCCTATATACTTGTGAAGTTTTTGAATACACTACCGGGAATTGGTACCTCATTGGTGGATAGCTAACGAGTTTCATTCTTTCGTGTTCATCACTATACTCACACATTCAAACTTTATAGTATATCACTCTACACACACATCCACTTCTAACTACTTTTAAGTCACAAATTGATCTTCGGTTGCAGTGGACTTCGCTGTTTAGCCTCGCCCTTTCTACACCTCAGCTATAAGATGCGCTTGTCACGAATCGAACGCAGTACACCTAAACTTACCGTACTCTCCTCTGAACAGATTTTCATCCTTCTCTCTTTTTCAGGTTATTTTAACCTTCTTAAAATAAACCGCGATTTTTTTTCTTCCTTAAGATGTCATTTTAACCCATAATATGACCCCACTAACTTTATAGCATTGTAGTGGAAGGACAAAATCGAAAAATAATAGTTTAAAGTTTCTGAATATTTTATAGTATCCAAAATTGTATTTTTGTTAATATTTTATAATTATTTTAGTGCTGTGAATTTACCTTCAGAAAGTGTGTATTTTAGAACCAGGTATATTAAATCTGTCATTGCTATTAAGAAAACAAAGACACTAAATTCCGTTAGGGCAAACCATTGTAAGAAAATTCCCCCGCGAGAGAGAGAGCAATTCCAAAGAAGAGAGCCATCAGCTTTAAAAGAGTAAAGAGTAGACAGTCTCACATCAACCTTCAAACAGGACACTTCAGGAATCGCCCTCTCTAAATATCTGTGCCAGTTTTGCATTAATCTTGATAAATACTTAATTTCTTAAACATAATAGTGTGATATTGTAAAATACTTAAATTTACGACAGACTCGTTCTAGCTACCAAAGTGAAGACATCAGAGCCAGTATCAAGTTTTAAGATTTATTCCAATTAATTTATAAGCATATTGTTGTTAACTTAATTTCTCTTAGAGAATATATCTTTTGAAAAACAGTGTGACTTCTTTATTATTACTAGACTTCATTCTCTTTTAAAATTAGAAACTTATAAGCCCTTTTCAATAAAACGCTCGTGCTACACACTACCACTACTACAAATACACACATCCACACCATTACATTACATTGGTGCCAGCTGTTTGGGATATTTTCAACAAGAATCCACAAATTTACAAGTACGTAAAATTTCCAATTTAATAATTAAACTAATTATCCATCAGATAATTTTATTAACTTTTAAATTAGTTTCTCAGCGGAAATATCTTAAATATTTCCCATAATTGAATTTTTATTGAATTTCATTTTTTAAAATTTTGTATTTGCACCATCCCTTGTGAATTTTGTATTTCCAAAATGTATAAAATTAACGGACAAAACATGAAAATCGACGCTGCTGTAGAATATTTGCTTGCTCAGCAACAATTAGCAAATCCTCCCACCCCCAGCAATCAACCAGCTAGTTCTTTAAGAAATTTGCAATTGATAAATAGTTTACCTACTTTCGATGGTGAAAATTCAGCCAAAGTGTCCGATTTCCTAGACCAAATTAGCCATTGTGCTAGTCTTTCTGGCTGGGACGACGCTGCCAAATTAGAAATATTAGCACTTAGGCTCTCAGGGTCTGCAAAAATCTTTTACGACACCCAGAAAGCGGAATTACAACGCCAGGGTACAAATATAACGTATCCTCTAATTTCTGAGCGACTTCTAGCCCGATTTCGTAAGGAGAAAACACCCCTAGTCCTCTTACAACAGATGACTAATATTCAGTCCTTGCCCACTGAGTCTCCTGAAACATTCGCGGATAGGATTAGACATATCCAATCCGCCATTCATTTAAAAGCTCAAGCTAACCCACTCGAGGCCTTACAAGCCATTCTAGATAAACTGGCCACTGATGCATTCTTGAAGTCGCTTCCTCAACCGCTTCGTAATGAGGTGCGAACGAAGCTTCCTCAAAAATTAGATGAAGCACTTTCCTATGCCAATGCCCTAAAAGAAGTTCAGGCTTCTGAATCAAACCCCACAGTTTTCGCTGTTACTGCGAAAACTTCCAATTCTCGTACACCTCGATCTCCTTGTCGTTACTGTGGACAAATGCATTTCCACAGAGAATGCCCACTTCGTAATAAAAGCCAAAAGCCACAATTAAAACCAACTACCACTTGTAGAGTATTTAATGTAATAAAGAATAGACCTTGTCGCCATTGTTCCGGTCCACATTTTGACGTGGACTGCACCAACAAATTCAGACCAAAACCTCGTACTAACTTTGGCAAAATGCCTAACAATTTTAATGTACCAAAAAATTTCAATCGCAGGGTATATAATAATAATCGTTATAACAATAATAATAATAATCAATATTATAGTAATAATCATAGCCCTCGAATTAATTCAAACAATTCGCGATTTAACCCTTATTCAGATAGACCCCAGTATAGTCATAATAATGGTAACGAAACTAGCAATAACCTCCAAAATAGGCCCACTTGCCAATATTGTTCAAAATTTGGACATACGGCTCGTAATTGTTTCCAAATAGCCCAAAACGAGTTAGCCCTCAGTCGCTTTCTCGAAAACCTGATATGACATGGCGCAATCATACCTGCTTCCATCAGTCCTGTCTAACTAGGTAATACCTAACTATGGCATCACGTCCCTTCATTTGCATGCGGACAATGTCGAAAATTCCAAATTTTCTGGCGAATTCATACTTTCGCAATTAAAAGGCAATTTCCAATTAATACTTGTAGAAACATTCTTACAGGGCAATCATTAATCTGCGCACGTATCTAACACTTAAATTCAACATTCAATTGTCAACTAGTACTCACACACACCAATTTAGTACTAATCGCTAAGTTCACTAAAATTCCTAGTAACTAGCCACAAAATTTCTGTGCCACCTCGCGCACACAATACATACACAACTATACATTGAATCTCTTGAAATAATTCTCAATCTATCACACTTCTTAACTTTACATACTACACCACATGTAAATGTTATATGTAAGAATAAATGTATCGAGTTTATATCTAATTAAGTTGTTGCAATAATGACATATTATTTTTGTTTCAGCACTGAAAACTATCGTACTTCGAGTCATAAAATTATTCCGGCTTTAATATTTTTAATTATTGCATTGTATATTTAAATAATAATTGTAATTTATTTTATTTTGCAGAAATCAAGATCACCAAGTGAATTCGTAGTTACTTTTGATGAGATGATATTAATATTTTTTTTATATATTGTATTTACCTAATTAATTAATATTTTTTTCAGTTCGCCTTAAAAGGAAATTAAATAATTTGTATTATTCTTGTACTTGTCTGTCATTTGTATTTTAATGTTATATTTTTATAATACTTAATTATTTTCTTGTATTGTTCAAGGTTATATTCAACTCATCTAGAAAACGCAAAACAGTTGAAAGAACTCATAGCTATAGAAACGGCCGAAATACTTGCACATACCCTCAAGCTAGCTATTTCATCTTTACCTCTTAGCTTTAATAATTTTTACACTAATATTTGTTGAAATTTAAATTTGTTTAACCTCTCTTTTACAGATCCAAGAATCTTCGTCGTCTGCACGATTGCATGAGTATGAATGTTATTGCATGCGCATGAATTTGATTGCATGAAAACTGCATGATTAACTTTAAGAAATTGAAATTAACAATAATGTATTTATGTATAACTCTGTATGATTATTTTCAGAAACACAAGATTTCTACAAAAGGAAAAGATCTTCATCTTCTCATACCCTTTGCTATTATCCTCACATCCTTGCGCATCCCTGCACGCTTATTAAATATATATATTTTTTTTATTTGCGTATTTTGTGTATTTATTTATTTGTTAATTATTTTTGAAATACTTAAAAGAGTTTTTTTTTGTCCATATAGAGTTAATTCAAGAAACTACATACACACCTACAGTACCGACTTGTCTACCCATTGCCAGTCACTTCTTCATCCGCAACACACTCTCACTCGCCAAGCAGTGTTCGCTGTTCACCTATCAGCCTACCACCACAGCAACGTTCACCCACTCACGCAGCGTTCGCTTGAGAATACATTCAAACACGACGCAACGCTCACACCTTCAAGCAGCGTTAGCCGCAGAAGAAGATGACTGCACCCTACAACACACGGCCACCTTGCAGACGTTACACACACGCCTCTCGATAACTTCCAAGCCTCTACAACTCCAGATTATCTCCCAAATTTTTCGTGCCGAAAAATTTCTCCAGGAGGGGGGATAATGTAGTGGAAGGACAAAATCGAAAATAATAGTTTAAAGTTTCTGAATATTTTATAGTATCCAAAATTGTATTTTTGTTAATATTTTATAATTATTTTAGTGCTGTGAATTTACCTTCAGAAAGTGTGTATTTTAGAACCAGGTATATTAAATCTGTCATTGCTATTAAGAAAACAAAGACACTAAATTCCGTTAGGCCAAACCTTTGTAAGAAAATTCCCCCGCGAGAGAGAGAGAGCAATTCCAAAGAATAGAGTCTGCCATAGCTTTCAAATAGTTCAGTTCAAAAAAGAGAGTCTCACATCAACCTTCAAACAGGACACTTCAGGAATTGCTCTCTAAATATCAGTGCCAGTTTCACAATAAGTTAAATAAGTTTATAATACCAAATAAGTTGTTATTATTATTTTAACAGAATATATTTATTTATAAAACAGTAGTGTGTTCTTAAATTCTTATTACTTCTATCTCAAACAAACACACAAGCCCTTTTCGCTAAAACGCTACGCCACAAGCTACCTATACACACACACATCACATCACCAATTACATTACACATCTACTGGAAAGATCGTGCCACCGAGGATGAGGACATTCTTAGCCTAAAGTACCCCTTACAAATCTATTTCTTTAAGAAATTTCAAGATCTTAAAAAGTTCCAAGAACTGTTTCTTTTTCTCAATTCCTAATATATACCAGGCTTCTTAAAACTTCTCTGAATGAAAGCGTCATAAGCTCATCAGAAGGTGTATTGAAGTGTCTTCCACTTCCCCACAGAATCTGCAAGTATTAGGTTATTCTGGGCCCATCTTGAGGGCACTGCCCTGGACTCAGATACAAACCCTATCCGTAGATCAATACAAGAAAGGTTTCAGTTAAATCGGCCAGCCGGAAGTACTTTACTCAACTATTGTTTATTCGCAATTTTCTAAAAAACAAAATAATTTTACATTCAACAACTTACATCATTTCGTAGGTTCAATTGATTTTGGTTTTAAAATTTTATATTAATTGACTTTAAAAATATTATGTATCTGTATCTTGGATTTGTGACAGTTTCACTTTTATATCTGATCTGGTATTGTTTGATAAGTTCATCATATGGTTATTGTATTTATGGTATCTATTTGGCTTATGATTTTAATTAAGAGTGTGTTTATTGCATGTAATATATTATGTAATACGAAGCATTGGACGCACAAACCAATTTCAAAAAAAACACTTTTTCGGATTCAGGAGAAGTTCCTATGAAGTGGAAGCTTCCTATGTATTTTCGTTTTTGATATTTTGTTCATAAACCATACGCATGCAAATGCATCTGCACAGACAGAGAGAGAGAATTAAATTTTTTTATCGTATTTCGTCAAATTCAAAACATGTATTTTCAGGGAAAATTAAAATTTTAATCGATTTAAAATTCGATTCTTTGGATCCCTTTTTACTTTTTCGTTTTTTTTTTTCATAGCATATAATAATACTTGTATGTAGAATAACATTTTGTTAGTTAATGGTTTAGGGCGGACTAATGAGGCACTTCTACTCTTCCAGCAGGGTTGTTCACATTAGTGGGGATAATTATTGAAAACTGTTGAACATACCGACCCCTACTATTTCTTAGACCTTAAATGGACAATTTGTTTAGTTAATTACTTGGTTAATTAGGCCACCCACTACATAAAACCATAAAAACAAGGTGTAAACAATGTTACCAACAACACAAAAAAAAATTACCAAAAATTTGTGAAGAATATAAAGGAGACTACTGTGTAGTTGTCGGCATCTTTTTAGTTCATTCAAAATCAAACAGATTTGCCGCTGAAAACATTTTCTTTTCCTTTTTGCTTTTGTTCTTCTTCTTTTCGGTAATTTCAAAAGTAAATAAACAAATTATTTTAAAATTCGGCATGAAACTTTCTAAAAAAAAAATAGATTAAAAGAAAAATATCAACAGGAAGTCATATTTTAAATTTTTGATATTCGATTTGCTGCAGTAAAAAAGTGTGAAACACTCACACGACTTTCTCTTATTCCAGTTTTTAATATCAATTTAATAACAAATTTTCTTTGAAATTGCAACCTTTACGATGTTTGGTTGGGCTCGACGTAAAATAAGTTGGTAGCATATGGTTATATATATATATATAACTTTCCTGGTAAAATGATAATAAAAAGTGATATTCCTTTCAATAAAAGTGACATTCCTACCTGTATGGTTGATATACCAGGTTTAAAGAAAATCGTTGGAGCATTTTCGACAAAAAAGGCTGACATGAAGACCGTTCTTCTGGTATCACAGATTTTGACTGAAATCTTCAAGCCAAATGCGACCGTGTTAGCTAGGCGAAATATCTTACTGTGACTGTTTCTTACTTCCTCTTACTTCTAGTAAGAGGAAGCATTGTAATCCTGTAAAATTTTCGATATCGAGTTTTCACCGGAAATATCCGTTTGAGGTCCCCTGAGTCCAAAAAAGTGGTTTTTAGCAAATGGTCTGTGTATGCGTGTGCGTGAGTGTATGTGTGTGAACAGCAGCATAGCCGTAGAAAGTTAAAAGTTGATATTCAGTTTAGGTATCACCGTGGGATCTGACAGTACGTTATCTGTCAAAATTCCCCAACCAAAAGTACCACCTTACTAGTTAGTTATTTTACTTTTTTGCGCTTTTCTCAAAAATGGCTCCAACGATTTTCTTGAAACTTAGTCTCAACTACACATACACAAAGAGCTACAATTTTTATTTAAACCACTTTTCTGGGAAAATTCATTTAAGAGTACTTTTAGGGGAGGTGTGGGGTTATGTTTTTCTCTAAGGTGCTATCCATAGTTGATTATACAATTCTATCACCCTAATAAACTTAAGTAGAAATAAATAGATAGCCGAAATTCTGAGTTTCAAGAAAATTAGTAAACCGGAAGTGCGCTTTTACTGAACAGTTTTTTTCAGTTTTGACGAATTTCATTAAATTTGGTACAATAACTATAAAATTTGTGAATTATAATTTTGAGAACTGGAGTAAAAAAAAGTTGTGTGAGTGTTTCATAGCAGATTTTTTTATTTTTGGCGCATTAACTACTAAGTTCATTAGCGCCCCGGTGATTATTTTATTTCGGAATATCTAACGGACTAGCTTCTTCTTATGTTTGTTTACTTTCGCTTACTCTCTGGTTAGAGGAACTATTTCAATTGAGTCAAATTTTCGCAATGAGTTTTCACCGGAAACTCATGTTTTGATGTCCCTTGAGTTCGAAAAAAGAATATTTTTAGCGATTGGTCTGTATGCCTATGAACAAAATATCTCAAAAACCCCAAAAAAAGCGCAAGCAGCTCAAGCTTGGTATTCCATTTAGTAGGTATTACCACCGCATCTGATAGTTTATTCGGGCAAAATCCATCAACCGGTAGTGCGACTTTCCCGAATTGTTTTGTTCTACAGTGTTTTTGCGATTTTCATGAAAGTGGTCCTAACAATTTTCTTCAAACTTCGTATATTATCTACACACATAAATATATTTCACTTTGCATTTGAATAATTTTTACCAGGAAAATGGATTTTTAGGAGTTCTGAGCGATAAGCTTTGCTTTAAACTATTACTTCAGAACAATGTGTGCTTCTGCCACCTATATAATATTAATATACATTAGTGTTGAAGTGAAGTCCAAATTTGAAGAAAAACGGTTAACCGGAAGTGCATTTTTACTGAATAGGTTTGTTTTACTTTATAGGTTATTTTTTTTTGGAATTTTCTAGAAAAATAACTATTACGTTTTTCTTTAAACTTGGAATACTAACTGCAAAAATATAAACCTATCACAATGAGATGTTTATACGGCAATGACCAGAGTAGTTTTTAAAGAATAAGGATTCTTTGTTGTTCTACGTTTCGTGTACCATTAGTGCCCTTCTTTAGGAGCGCTTTAGGATAGCAGAGGAGTGAACGTTGAGATTGAAAAAAACACGAAACATAGAACAACAAAGAATTCTTTTTCTTTAAAAACTTCTCTGGCCATTGCCGTATAAAAATCTCATTATAATTTTAAGGCCTGACGATTTGAATACCATAAACCTATCACTTTTATTTACAATATTTTTCACAAAAAATTTGCTTTTAGATGGTTCTGAGGAATCTGAGACGTTAGAAATTCAAATGTATTTATTGAATATTATTGATGCTCTCTTTTTTATCTATCTGCCACTGTTGGCAGGTTGGCACTTGTCTCCCCAGTCTACCAAGGTTTAGGAAAATGCCTATTTTTTCAGGCGGCCTCAACGTCCAACTACCTACCAAATTAGGTGTCGTGGCCGGGGGGGGGGCGGTAGCACCTACTTTACTATTAATAATTTTTAAGTGAATATAAAATTTAGCAGCTATCCGCTGGATCCGAACTGGGGATCTCCCAGCTACAAGTCCATGCTCATACCACCAATATCCGCCCCCACCACGGTATATTATGTTTGGACAAATGAGCAAAATTTGAAATTTCAAGAAAATATATTACTTTTTATATAACTATATTAAGAGCAGTGTGAGTGTTTCATAACGTTTTTAATTTTAATTTTTTTCAATTTTTGTTTATTTTTTATTTCTTTTCCAAACATATGCATTTCCGGTGAAAATTCCATTTGGAAAATCTGACACGATCACAGTACTTTTCCTCTTGAATAGAAAAAAAAAACTGTTAGAAAAAAAAAAAAGATGATATGTTTACGTAAAAGAGGAAGTTAGGTGTAAAAGGGGGAAGATGACGTGTATTAATAATTTGTATGATAAATGTTTGGGCTAACGTAGAGAGCGCCTCTTATAAACATTACTTTATTAGACATGTCAACAAGAACTAACTAACTAACAACCGAACATGTGAAGTAAATGAACTGTATATAAAGATAACATCAAGCGTATTATAGTGAGAAGGTAGTTTATATTAGTGGCTGGCCACACACTAAGACAAAACTATCTCTATTTACTTACTGTGTATATATATATATTATATTACTGTAAAATATAGCATATATATATATATATATGCATAATCTATATAAAACATAATCTTACTAGATAGTTTTGTAAGCTTTCTACTTACTAGGGACTTACCTTATTACTAGGGGGGGGGTAAGAGGAAGTATTGCAAATGAGTCAATTTGCCCAAATCACAAATTTACCGGAAATACTTGTTTTTTATTATCCTGTGTTAGGAAAAAAATATTTTTTACCCAATTATCTGTATGTGTAAACCAAAATATCTCAAAAAAAAACTTCATCACCGAAAGCTCAACTTTGGTATTCCGTTCGGGTGCTACCATCGCAATTGATAAGACGGTTTTTCTTCGAATTTCGGCAACATATTTAATTCTCTTTAATATTATATAGATTATACAATCGTATAATAAATTAAAATAACTTAATTTTGACTTTTTTCCGATCCGCTCGAAGATTTTCAAATGATATTGTTAAAATTCATGAGTTCGGCCAGAAGTAAAAAAAACAACAAAATGAATTTTTGCCAACGTTTCGATAAATTCTTTTTCGATAAATATTTTTCAAGGCAGAAATTTATTTTGTGTAGTGTGCGAAGTGCAATGTAGATGTATGTAGCTGTCTTGTATGTCTAAAATGTGACTCTGACGTTTTAGTCATAAAAGACATTCTTCCCTCCTCATTCCTGTTCCCATTCGGTACTAAGGGTTCTTTAAAGCCCGTTCCTATCCATTCGGATATACCAGTCCCCTTGTGCAAGCACAAGGTCGTTTTACAAGAGAAGGATGTCACCACCACGAGAGGCTAGGGTGCTAGGCCTCCCCGGGCACTCCCCCGCTTGGCCCGGGGAGGCAGGTTCGGTTGTACGCCGAACCAACGCGTGGAGGCCAACAAAAGCTGGCCGCCACTACCAGATCGTAAAGAAGGCTGACTCTACTTTAGCTCTGGTGGGCCGCACCCCTAGCGAAGGGCACTTCCGTCGCAAGTGCGAGGTCAAGAGTATTAATTTATATTGCGGTATACCCACCCGCTCAACTCATGTCCCGAAGGACAGCGGAGCTATTAGTTAACCAACGGCCACTATGAATCCGACCTCAATTGCAAGCAATTGGGCTTGGGAAACGCGCTGCATAGCCCGTAGTTCAGTACTTCGCTATTATATATAGCGGCGTGACTGATCGCACGCCCGATGGTCTTACTCCCTTGCCATCTACTGATTTTGACACGTTGCCTCAGGGGTCAGGGTACAGTATCCCAGGAACCAGGAACCCATCGGGGAGTGAAAGGAAAAATGAAGAGGACCAGGAAGGAATGTGAAATGGGACAAGGTATCCCCAATCTGGGAAACAAGTGGCTGATTGCATCTCACCGAGATGGGTGATGGTGGCGCCACGAACCTACCGGTTACCAGATATTGTTAATAGCTGGTAACCGGACGAGAGAAAACCAAATTTAACTACGACGCACCATTTTTAAGATATTTGGGAAAATATAAAAAATTGAATCAGAAGTAGCCTTTCTGGTAATTGATGAATATGTGGATGGGTCCGCAATGCTGGAACATCTGGTATTTTATCCGTCGCAGCGTGCATATTGGTTTTGTTCCTGATCGGTTTCGGATTTTCAACCATCGTCAGAATAAATTTACTAAGTTCATGTAGAGAGTTCACTTCAACGAAATGTTTCTGTAGACTTACACTTGTAGACGTACACTTGAAGTATATATGTGGGGAGACTTTCTGTTAATTGTTCAGTTTATAAGTAAAGGACAAAATCAGGTTCAACCTTCGTTTTATTTGGTGCTGTTTACCATAAATAATAAAGCTGATGAAAAAATGGAAATGACACAATAAAAAGAATTATTTCCTTTATTGAAGCAAAGAATACAAGTTTTATTAAATATGGACTACGTGCAATAAAACACTTTTACTAAGTACCACACCTTAATGCTTTCTAAATAAAACACTAATACAAGTTACAGTACATTTTCTAATAAAACTGAATGCCATTATGTACGCTCATGTTTCCACTCAATTAGACTCCTGTAAGTCTGTCTACTATACAAATATAGCACAACAAATATTGTAAAGGTGGGTGGGCATCACCCCAAACATATTACGACAATAAATCATTTACACATACATTACAATATGTCTTGTTAGTCACACGGTTTAATTTTGAATTATGTTTCCCGGAAAGCAGTATTTATTAACTTATAACGAATTATGGGCGACAATTAGTATTTAAATCAGACATTGAGCATTCCACTGTCGGGATTCAACAATCTACATAACCAAGCGTATATATTCACTCATTAAGGGCTCAGTACTTGAATCTAGAGCGGTAGATGGCGCTTCTTAAAAACATCTCGCAAATACTAAAATGAAAAAAGTTACAACGCCAATTTTCGATTAAGTCTTGTAAAACAATATTTTTGCTGTTCGTATTTAAATTTTCTGGGCGTAACATAACATCCCCCTCAGAAACTTCGTAAAATCAACTTTCTTGGAGAAAAAAGTATTTAACGAAAGGCGTAATTAGTAAATCGATTTTATAGAAACCCGTTGGTGTTATTCTCGATAAAATCGCAGAATATTAACAAAAAAAAACAATAAAATAATCTGGTATGAAACACACACGACGTTCTCTTGCTGATATTCGCATTACGTGTAAATTGACAAATATTTTGTATACGTTGGACAAATTTGTCCGAACATTAAATGTAGAGGTAGTGGGGGTACCCAGGCAATAGAAGCACCAACTTTGAACACACCAAATCATATTCCAAATAAAAGTGATACGTTCATACCTGTGCCTTTAATTTGAAAGGAAATAGCTATGGCCATTTTCCGGAAAATTTCAAAAAAACTCGAAAAATTATTCTATAAGGACGAAACTTCCGGTTGACCGTTTTTCTACAAATTTGGCATTCCAGGCATGCTTCTAATATATATTAATGTTATATAAGTGGTAAAACCGTACATTGTACTGAGGTGGTACTTTAGAGGAAAGCTTAACGTCACCGTTAAGCCCCCAAAACCCCTCAAAAAATTAATTTGCCCGGGAAAATTATTCAAAAAAGTGAAGTATTTATAGGTATTTATGTATGCAAATAGTATACGAAGTTTAAAGAAAATCGTTTTGAGCCGCTTTGCAGCGCCCGCTCCCCGGACAAAAAGACAAAATGGCCGCCCCTTAAGAATATATATATATATTTTTAAGCAAGTCTATGCTTGTTCGAACACAAGCTGAAGCAGCGCTCTGCTCGCATGCTAATGCTATTCCGTTCAGAGAAGTATATGCATGTTCAAACAAGTTCAAGCATCGTACTTTACAAATTCTGCGTTAATTTATCAATAATAGTGTAAATATTTTTAGCTTTTGAACATAATATAAATTCGCTAAACAACTGTAAATTTTTAGCGAACGAAAAAATCGAAATGTGAAATTTCCTATTAATTGAGTATTTAACACATCAATATTTTCCTTACAGCCAAAATGGCGCCTTTAAATTTTAGAACCCGGACAAATGTCCGGGTTGACAGCGTCTACAGCGGGCACTGCGCTTTGGTGGAAAATAAAAAATCATTCCCTAAAGTCGCACGCAAAACTGATGGATTTTGCCTGAAAAATTCGTGTGTGATGAGGTAGTAATACCTAAACGGAATCCCAACTATTTGGATTGCTGAGATATTTCGTTTTTGAGTTATTTTATTCACACATAGAGACCAGTCGCTGCCAAAAAAAAAAAAAATTTCTCGCACTCAAGGGACCTCAAAACGTGTATTTCCGGTGAAAACTGAATTTCGAAAATTTGACACGATAGCAATACTTCCTCTTAAAAGAGTAAACTAAGGAGTAAGAAAAAAAAATCGCCATATGGTCCGATCGTGGCTTTCAAAAAGACTTCAAACTCTTTCAAACCAATGGCGGTTGCTACGGCAATTTTCCTATAAAAAGAGTTTAAATATTGTAAACAACCTACTATTTTCAACTGTTCTTTTATTTATTTATTTATTTTTACCACTTTTCCTTTCTGATGTTGCAATCCAAATATCTATGAAGTAATAATTATGTAAACTATTCGTTTATTTTATTTTATTTTGTTTTTTCTTTGTAAGATTTTTATTTTTTTCTAAAGGGAAAAACTGATAGAAAAAAGTCGAATTTTTTATTGCACTTAAAAAAGGAAATATAATAAAACTATTGTTCACGTATATATAAGATTATGTGGACGTATATATTGGTACATACGTGTTATACTAGTGTATTATGCAATGTACACACTTGGCGGGGTGCAGGGAGAATGAAGATGAAACAGAGTTAAGTAATATAAATATATATG
This sequence comes from Triatoma infestans, assembly GCA_011037195.1. Classification (NCBI taxonomy): domain Eukaryota; kingdom Metazoa; phylum Arthropoda; class Insecta; order Hemiptera; family Reduviidae; genus Triatoma; species Triatoma infestans. The sequence goes on from JAAEAF010000008.1 coordinate 621,338, forward strand.
TATATATAAGAAGTTTTCGAGAAAATGAAGAGAACTTAAAAAAAAGTAAGAGAAAATAAATATGTGGTGTAAAACACCCACATGACTTTCTCTTACTGCAATTTACCTAGTTAGAATTGACTAATTTCTCTTCAAATATAGATATACCTAATTCTTACTAGAATTCATGGCCTTCAGTTTACATGAATGTGAGAATCTATTATTTTATTATTATTTGTCTGTGGGGAGGGACCAAACCCTACGGTTATCCAAAGCCTTAGTTGGGTCCATAGCTACCCAAGAAAAACAACAACACACCGGGTCTAGAACAAAAATCCAGATCCGGGTCTAATCCATCTAAGATTCACCACAGTCCGAATAAATCGGAAAATAACCTTAAGCGGAAATAGCCTAAGCTCTTCCACACACATCCTATTCCGACCAACGGTCCTGAACATAATTTCCTCACAACCCAGGCAATCAGTCGTAAGGTGGATGGGTGTTTCCTCCTCTGTCTCACAGACTCTACAAAATGGATCCGGCATGAGCCCCATTATGTAGACATGTCTCCTTAAACCACAATGTCCAGTAAGAGAGAGTTCCGTGAAAACACAGCAACGTCTCACTAATTGGCCTTGTCCGGACCACCGATGAGCATTTTGTACTGCCGAAAACCAACTGAGCTCATCCATAAGAATGAATGCTGTGAAGCTGTCCATGTCTGGAAGCCTGACAGACATATACCAGAAGACACGCAACAGCAGACACGGGACCAATGAAAGGAAGAGAGGCGCCTAATTGGGCAAACCTATCCACCTCCTCATTCCCACAAAATTCCCATGTGACCTGGTACCCAGACTAGAAGCACATCCTTCAGAGAAGAAAACTCTTCCAGTCTTTTAGAACATTCTAACACCAACCTGGAAGTGAAGACACATGAACTCAGCGCCTTCAGCGTAGCCTGGCTGTCTGAGCAGGTACAAACACCCTAAGTGAGAATTCTAATTTTATAAACAGACTTTATGAGGAAAGCATAACCTTCCCCGCCCCCGGAGAAAATTCACACGGAAAAAAATTTCAAAGAAAAGTGATAGTTCTCTGTACATAAAGATAGTATACCAGTTTTAACGAAACCCGCCGTGCTTTTATGGAGAAAATTGCAGAAAACTAAAAAAAAACTGTTCAGTAAAGACGCACTTCCGGTCTACCGATTTTCTCGGAATTCTCGGATACACGAAATTTTTGCAACATATTTAATTCAGATTAATATTATGTAGATGATAGAATGATACAAACTGAAATAACACTTTATAGGGGAAAAATAACCCCACTTCTCACCCAAAACCCTCTTAAGTGTATTATCTCAGACAAATGTTAAGCTCTTTATAAGCGTAGTTAATATTTCCATGTTCAAAGAAAATCGTTGAAGTTATTTTCGAGAAAATCGCAACAAAACTGAAAAATCCATTTAGTAAAGTGTTACTTCCGGTTGAGCGCTTTTGTTCAAAACCTTATTGTCGCGGTCCCATGCTAGCACATAAACTAAATATCAAATTTGAACTTTCTGCGATTTCCGGTTTTTGAGTTGTGTTGATCACACACTCACACAGACCAATTTCTAAAAAAACTTTATTTCTGACTCACGGGACCTCAAAACGTGTAGCTATCCGGTGAAAACTCGATAACAAAAATTTAACACGATCGCAATAATTCCTTTTCTTACCAAGTAGTGAGTAAAAGTAAAAAAGATCAGAGATATTTTCATGATAGCCTGCTTCTTTTTGAGATCATCGACCAGTTTCGAGAGTTCGCCCATCATCTTTTTTTGTCCAAACAGTGTGATAACATAGACTTGCACAGAGCAAATTTAGTTGATACACTTCCTAAATTTACTCATTTAGTGCAAAGTTTATTAAATTTGCTCCGTGCAAGTCTATGTTATCACACTGTTTTGACAAAAACAACCTGATGATGGGCGAACGGCGGAAACCGGTCGGTGACCACAAAAAGAAGCAGACTTTCACGGAAAATATCTCTGAAGCTTTCCAGCTCTGCGGGATCAACCACAACAGAGTAAAAAAGGGTTCAATAAAATCGCAACTTCCGGTGAACTCGGTTGATTGAAACTTTCGTATTGGATCCGATGGTGATAACGAAATTTCGAGCTACCTGTGATTTTACGTTTTTTGAAATATTTTCTTCAACAAAAATTTGCATAAGAGCCGACATTCTAAAAAAAAAAAAATCCTGTAAGAACTCAATTCAAAAATTTTCACACGATCTTAAATACAGTATACTTCCTGTTATCCGGAACTCAAGCAACTGGCTTTCTTACGCAACGGCGAAAAAACTATACTTATAAACAAAAAAAGTTTCCGGAAGTTCAAACTTAATACGCTCCATTTAGGCCACTAACAGCGCATCAGACACGATAGTTTCGGGCAAAATCTATCAACGAAAGAAGTGCAACGTTACTGAATTTTCTCTTCATATACTATCTACACCACATAAATACCTACTATTATTATTGGAAACATTTTCCCGGGCCAAATTTTGGTTTTGGGTGGGGTTTCTGTGGGAACAGTAGCGTCAACATTGCTAGAATTAAGAATTTGATGCATATCGGTTAACCGGAAGTGCGACTTTTCAAGAATAGATTATTGAATATCACAGAATTTTTCCCTTCCATAACACGTTTATTACTAATTTTATTCTGAAAAATAATATATCCCTACTACTACTACCACCTCCATATTTACGTTAGGACAAATAAGTAAAATGTGAAGTTTAATGAAAATCGCCATTTTATATAATAATAATTATATTAACAGTAAAGCAAAAGAAACTCGTTTAAGCATTTCATAACAGATTATTATAAAAAAAAAAATTATATATATTTAAACGAAAGATTTGAGCCAGAATATTCTATTGCGATGTTAACGTAGATCGTCCTTCATTGTGAATGTAGTCTTTTGTAATATAATAAAATAAAATAATATATATATACGCTACGTAATATAAGCGACATGCAGTAGTGATATCAGTATTATTGTAGGGTGTAAAATACAAAGGGTCTAGCATCCAAACTGTCTCATCTAGAGTGTTGAAAGATACGCTTCACTGAGCTCTCCGTCATGGCGGACTTAACATCGGACACATACCATACCAGTTGTTGTTTTGCTCTCTATACAATGGACGTCCATATAAATATTCCCTTTTATTCATATATATATATGTTATATAATATACATGTTTTTATATATTACTACAAAAAAAAATATATTATATTCCTTCTGTTAGACATCATAACAAATATATTATTCTCTCAATACAGTAAATATAATACAATTTGTTTTCTTTATTATTATTATCTAAAAAAGACTCTTCCACGTTTTCCCTTAGACATTTTTTTTTGTAGTGTTGAAGAATTTTAAATTATAGCTTGAAAGTTCGCGTCCGATCTTAGATTACACTTTTTACTTTCTCTTATTCCTAGTAACTGTAAGTATTATGATCACGTCAAATTTTGGAAATTCCGTTTTCACAGGAAGTATATGATTTTGAGGTTCCTTCAGTGTCTGTATGAGTGAATCATCTGTATGAGTGATTTACTTTAAGAGAACATAATATACACACATTTTACACAAAAAAAAAAAATCTGGTGTGAAACACTCACACAACTTTCTCTTACTCCAGTTTTCAAAATTATAATTGACAAATTTTATAGTTTGTGCACCTAATTTAATGAAATTCGTCGAAAACTGAAAAAACTGTTCAGTACAAGCTCACTTCCGGTTTACTAATTTTCATGGAACTCGGAATTTTGGCCATCTATTTATTTCTTATTAATTTTATTTGGATGATAGAATTGTATAATCAACCATGATAGCACTTTAAAGAAAAACATAAACCCCCCTCCCCTAAAAGTGCCCTTAAATGAATTTTCCCAGCGAAATGTTTTAAATAAAAGTTGTAGATCATTGTATGTTTAGTTTATACAAGAAGTGTCAACAAAATCGTCGGAGCCATTTAAAAAAAAAAAAAACGCAAAAATGAAATCATTTAGTAAAGTGGTAGTAAACGCACTTCCGATCATCCGATATTATTCAAACTCGGAATTTTAACAACACATTTAATTCTAAATAATATTATTCAGATGGCAGAGATATTTCACACTTTAGAGGAAAACCTCACCCCACCCTTCCGCCAAAACTGCCCTTAAATGAATTTTCCCAGAGAAATGTTTTAAACAAAAGAGTTGTAGATTTTTGTATGTGTAATTCATATACCAAGTTTAAAGAAAATCATCGGAGCCATTTTTGAGAAAATCGCAAGAAATTGAACAAACCATTCAGTAAAGTGGTACTTCCGTTTGAGAAATTTTGACAGATACCTAAACGGAATATCAAGTTTGAACTTTCTACGATTTTTCATTTTTGAGCTATGCTGTTCAAATACACAAACACACACACACACACACACACACACCAAAGACCATTTGTAAAAAACCACTTTTTTGGACCCTCAGGGGACCTCAAAACGGATATTTCCGATGAAAATTCGATATAGAAAATTTGACACGATTACAATACTTCCACTTACTAGGAGTATGAGAAAGTAAAAATTACATATACCATATTTAAAACTTTTTCTCTGCGTTAAGATTTTGCTCTAACAGTACAATGTACGGTTGTTTTTTTTATTATATACATAATATTAATACTTATTAGAATCATCGATAGAATTTCGAATTTGGAATAAAAATCGGTTAACTAGCAGTGCGACTTTGGGTTTTGGAATTGTTTTTTATTTATTTTTTGGAATGCTTACTGCACCAATGAAAATGGACCACTTTTATTTGAAATATTTTTCAGTAAAATTGATTTTCAGTAAAAAGAGGCTTTTGGAACTGCCACTTACAGTTACATTTAAAATGAATAAGCTTTTTTTTTGTCTTGACAATGAGCGCTCCACAGAAATCCGCTCAGATATAGAAGTATAACTCCTAGTATCATTTGATGGGAGACGCCGGTTAAGTAAGTAAGCAAATTGTATTAATTGGAGTAAGAGAAAGTCGTGTGAGTGTTTCACATCAGATTTTTGTGTATTTTGTCGGTACTGCGTAAATCCGATTCCGGATGGAAGCCAGTCTTCCGTATTGGTGCTGGAAGGGATCTCAGTCTTGTTATGTGAATTCCAGTGTCAAAAATTGAGTTTTCACCAGAAATGAGTGTTTTAAGTTTCCCCGGGTACAACGAATTCTGATGTGAAACATTCACACTACTTTCTCTTACTCCAATTAATACAATTATTTAAAAAAAAATTGACAAATTTTTCTTATAACTTAGAATTTGACTCTAGAGGCAGATAGTATGATTTTTTGTAGTTTAAAATATAGCGCTTTCAATCAAACTCAAAAAAATACCCGAAATACAAGGTTACAGATTCCCTAAAACTTTTTAAAATAATCTTTTTCTTTTCCCCCCAAAAAATGTTGCAAACAAAAGAAAGGGTGATGATAAGTAAATATGTATTTTACATAGTATAAGAAGTTTCAAGAAAATTGTTGAAGCCGTTTTCAAAAAAAACCGCGAAAAATTGAAGAAAATGAATTCTTGGCCGAAGCCCATCATCTTCAGAATAATATGTTGATACCAACCTGTTCAACAAAAAATCTTGAAGATGGGAGAACATCCGGTACCAATCTCTTGATTTTTTTTTTTCCAGCTTTGCGAATCCAACTTGCAACAACTTCTCACCGATAATGGAAATATATTCAAGTAATGTGTATGTTTGTTTGGTAAATCTGTGTCAGTGTTTTGAGTTGTTAAATCCTGCTATGTCCCTGCATAATTGACGCGCAATACCCCTGTAAAAAAAAAAAAGGAACTATTCCTCTCCATTCCCCCCCACCCATCCCACCTCAAAAGGAAAGTGTACTGCGAAACTGTTTAAAGATTTACTAATTCTCATAAATTATGTATATTATTTACAAAGTTGACGCCAATTAAATTGCGTAACCTATTATTTACCTATTTTCCTCACCATTACTTCTGTTACTTATACAATCAAGTAATTTTTTTTTTATTTTCCGTTTCTCTCTGCACACTCTAATAAGGAAACCAGAAAACATTAGCACAATGACAAGTAATTTTCTTTAACTGATACTTTTCATTTTGTAAAAACTAATTCCCACACTCTCTCTCTCTCTCACTCTATCTCACTCACTATATTATATATATATATATGAAATGTATTTATTCATTATTTGAAATAACTGGTCCACTTATGTAATATTACAATCATAAAGACCCGCTGTGAATTTTTTTTTTTTCTCTTAGTTTCCGGAGAAAGTAATATTTAGTATATGTAGTAGGCAGTGGTAATTGTTTTTGATTAAGTTCCATTTGTGAATTCGTAACATTTGCCCAGGCAGTAAAAGTCACAGGCGAAAACGAAGTTGGATGTAATATTATATAAGTAGTTTTTAAAACTAGGGTTGAACTAATTTTGTAAATTAATGATTTTTTAAGCCACTAGTTTAGTAAATTCTTCTTCGATTAGATTCTCCTTTTTCTGTAAACAAATTGGTTTCAAATTGTTGGATTATGTAAAAGTAGAAGGAATGGCTATTTTGGAGGCGGGTCGGCCAAAATTGAAAGAAGTTAAGTGGAGATATTAATGAAGAAAAGTAATGGAGGAAGAAAAAACAGTTCTCGAGATGTTCTGCTGAAGATCTAGCAAATGTGAAGTGCTTCACCTTTTTATTCGCACTTAAAAAACGGCATTTCCGGTGAAAAACCGGATTTCGGCATTGCCGACATTAAGAAGAAATTAAAAATCTCTTTCTTTTTACATGAATCTTTCAACTATAATTTTATTGACCTAGAACTAATTATTGGAGGCCAATGGGTGAATTCGGCTTAACTGTTTTTTTACTCCCTCTTATCGCTGTAATAACAACACTTACGAATATTGCAATCGTTTCAAATTCGTGAAGTGAAGATGCTTTTTCTTTTTATGGGCTTTGATCCGAAACTTTCCTGTCTCAGATGTGGTGTATTCAAGGGAATACCAAAGATTGAGTTTCCTCGTTAATTGTCGTGTTTTATCGCACTCCCGGGGTCTCAATACATGCATTCCCGATGAAAATTTCAACAGCTTACAGCTTAAAGTGAAAATAAAAAAAAAAACATATTGCTTTAAATATGGAATCGTTAACTTATTTAAAATAATAAACTTCTGTGACTTGATAGTTTTTCATAAACTTTTACTATATTAGTTTAACCTTATTTAAGTTGTAAGAAAATAAAAATAAATTAACTACATAAAATATACAGTGACATTATTGACGTTACAGTAAAAAGAAAGTGTAAGACAGGTTGTGTTAAAAAAAAAAAAAAAATATATATATATATACGATAATTTGTTAGGGAAAAAACTAAACTATAAATTCGGCAAACTTGTAGCAAGGCCAACTTGATAAAAAATTACTAGTAATTTTCAGATTTTTTTTCTTTTATTTTTGTTTACTACTTTTCTTTTTTTTCTTGCTTCCATTATTATAAAATAGATCGTCTAGATTTATTGGAATACAGAATGTCGTGAATTGATATAGATGTGACCTTTTTTTCTTTCTTTGGTCCATTCACCAAAACCTTGATATAAAAAAAATAAAAGTGTGACGAGGTCATAGGAGATCCTCACAAAACTGAGGAAGGTCTCACAGTTTGGAGGTTGCCCTCAATACACTGCAAAACTCCTACACTTGCTCTAGAAAATATTTATTTAAAAAAAAAATGAATAAGAAGAAGAAATTGCATTTGATTGTTCATCTTTTAACCGATGCACTTTTCTAGAATTATAATTTATTAAAATTATATAAATTAATAATCTAGTGAAATATGATTGCTGGGTTCTAAAGAATATCGATTTTTCACAACTAACAATCTATATTAAATTTTTGAAACTGTACTATCACTGGATATAAATATTTTAAAATCCTCTGAGAATAAGAAATACGATTTTTAGAGGCTCTTTATTTGGAAGAAAAAGTTTTTGCGAGTATCCTCCTGCATATGTTTGTGTGTGTGAGTGGTGTTTTTGAATAAAAATACTGACAGATTTTTATTTGTAAAATATAGTAAGCAGTAACGGATAAAAGGGTGTCGATTATTGTGGGGGAGGGAGATTATCTCCCCGAAATATTGTTCAAACAAAATCAGGCATGTAAATATTTTCTTTACAGCCATAAACCGTAAAATTTGCATAGACTTCCAATTTTCTGCCTCCTGAAAGAGGATTTACTGGCTAACATTGGCTGTTCTCATCTCTTAACTCCACAACCAAGTTTTATTTATAAAAAAATTATTACTATTAATATAATTATAACTTATATATTTCATCCGGTATTTTATCCGTCGTAGCATGCATATTGGTTTTGTTCCTGACCGGTTTCGGATTTTCATCCATCGTCAGAGCAAATTCACCAAGTTCACCACTTCAACGAAATGTTTCTGTAGACTCACACTTGTTGGTTGTATACTTGTGGGAAAGTTATAAGGTTATGTTCATAACAACTTATGTTCACTTATGGTTATGTTCATATTTCCCCACGTATATACAACAAACAAGTGTAAGTCTACAGAAACATTTCGTTGAAGTGAACTCTCTACACGAACTTGGTGAATTTGCTCTGACGATGGATGAAAATCCGAAACCGATCAGGAACAAAACCAATATGCACGCTACGACGGATAAAATACCAGATGTTCCAGCATTGCGGACCCATTCACATATTCATCAATTACCAGAAAGGCTTACTTCTGATTCAATTTTTTATATTTTCCCAAATACCTTGAAAATGGTGCGTCGTAGTTAAATTTGGTTTTCTCTCGTCCGGTTACCAGCTATTAACAATATCTTTTAACAATACAACTCACGTCCCGGTGATGATTTGAAATATAGACCAACCCTTCGTGTTATACATAATTTTAAAATCAATGTTTGACTGTTTATCGGCCGTTAGAGTATAGATGGTTCGGCCAGAAGTAAAAAAAAAAAAAGATGAATTCTTGCCATTTCAAGGTAGAAATGTATTTTGTGTAGTGTGCAAAGTGTAATATAAGTGTGGTGGTTGGTTCCGCAGAGCTGGAAAGCATGAGAGACATTTTCCGTGATAGCCTGCTTCTTTTTGTGGAAATCACCTGTTTCGGGCGTTCGCCCATCCATCCATTCCGCCATTCCAGCCCATCCATTCCGCCATTGTGGCGGAACCAACCACTACAACAACTATGGAGCCAGTGAGACTAAGGAGTGTATCAACTGTATTTGCTCTGTGCAAGTGATGGGCGAACGTCCGAACCGGTCGATGACCAGAAAAAGAAGCAGGCTATCTCGGAAAATGTCTCTGATGTCATGTAAATGTTGTCTGCAGCTGTCTTGTACGTCTAAAACGTCACAGTCACATTTTAGACATACAAGACAGCTACATATAACATCTACATTGCACTTCGCACACTACACAAAATACATTTTTGCCTTGAAAAAGAATTTATCGAAACGTTGGCAAAAATTCATTTTGTTGTTTTTTTTACTTCTGGCCGAACTCATGAATTTTAACAATATCATTTGAAAATCTTCGAGTGGATCGGAAAAAAGTCAAAATTAAGTTATTTTAATTTATTATACGATTGTATAATCTGTATAATATTAAAGAGAATTAAATATGTTGCCGAAATTCCGAATTAGAAGAAAAACCTTCTTATCCATTGCGAAGGTAGCACCCGAACGGAATACCAAGTTGAGCTTCCGGTGATGAAGTTTTTTTTTCTTTTGAGATATTTTGGTTTACACATCAGAACCAAAACCAATCAGGAACAAACCCCATATGCATGCCTCGACGGATAAAATACCGGATGTTATCCAGCATTGCGGACCCACCCACATTTTCAATTGTACATTTCAATCTGTTTATTAGGGTGGAAAAAAATCACATTTCTATCCTTCACCCCGGAAAAACAATAGTTTTTTGAAATATAATTTTTTTTCCTATAGATTCCCCCCGATTTTTCTTGAAAACTGCTCCAATAATTTTCTTTAACTTGGTATTCGTAATATGAATATTTAGTTTTTTCGTTTGGCTTTTATTTTGAAGCATTTATTGCGTGAAAAATTGATTTAGTTGTGGCCACCTAGGAAAGCAGTGATGTCAGATTTTTCCACTAAAGTGTCACCTCAATTTATTATAAGATTATATAATTCATTATATGACTTTGTTATAAGATAATTATTGATTATATGATAACGCATTACGAAGCGTGACACTAGAGATTACACTTTGTAACAATCTAATTAGTTACAAGAGTAACCACTTAGTTCGAGTATTTTATGTTTAAAATTTAAAATTTATTTTTTTATTTATGCTCAGTAGTTAGTCAGAAAAATGAATGTAAAATGTAGTGGGCTGTATCAAGCCTTCCATCTCCAAAAACCCTTGCATTTTTATTACTATTTTTTTTTTTTTTTTTGGAATAATAATTCTAAATAAATACGTATTTAATAACAATTATAAATATATGGGGCGAGTTTAGCTCAGTGATAACGCAGTGGACTGGTAATGCGGAAGTCACTGGTTCGAGTCCAGCAGAACTGCCCCTGGATTTTCTCGTCCTAGGAGCACATACAGCTCTCTGTTCGGTGATGGGCAGTATTGTCTCCATAACGAGAGAACACTGTCCGAACGCTGACACCTGCCAAAGATGCCAATAACCACAGATGTTGACGCGCCTTAAATTAAAAATAAATAAATAAATCTTCCGAATTCGTCCTTCGCCAGTTTGTACTTGGAGGAATGTTTGTACCAGTGATAAACTGGAGGAAAAGGTCGTATGAAAATAGTGAATAAGTGTCGGAGAAAGAGACTTCACTGAAAAATTTATTTTCTAAGCCATGCATCATCACCCATATTCCAAACTATCTGTCGGTTAGATAGGGATTTTATCGCTTTGAATCTGACAAAATCCTGCTGAGCATGTGTCCCAGGTCAAAACGAGCGGAAAGAATTGCACTGCAGATTTTTACATGCAGCTTATGTCCAGCACCTAACGATACTGATTTTTTTGACAAAATGATTGAAGCTCGGTAACTTTCCGGAAACAGAAGGCTTTTAGTGCAGGTGATTCAGGATTAAGTATTACCGCAGATTAATACTGGGACAAGATAAATGAAGATATTGTGCAACCAAATCACGAAGAGCATACAACATCTTTGAGCAGGCGCTCGGTACTAGCACCAAAAGTATATCTACAAAGGCATAATAATGTCGCTAGATTATAAAGGCTGCATGAAGCCTTAGAGATGACATTTCTTATTTTATTATAAACCGACTGAAAGATAAGTTGGGTAAAGATCTATTGAAATGTCCAAATTTCAACAGACAGAGCTGCTACTAATAACAATCCCGATATTCTGCTATAAGAACTGAGGAAGAAGGCCGTTCAATCGTCGATGTTGCTAACTCCCTAGATGAAAACTTGCAGACTCAGTGCGAAGTATCCAAGGACTGTTTACTTCTAGCTGAAACAGATGTATAAGCTAAACAGGCTGAAATCCAGCCAGTCATTACCTCTGTAAATAGCTTAGTGCCAATAACTACCTCACACTGCGTAAAAACGTTAGGAACCTCGTCTGGGATTCTGTTCGAGGTATAAAAGTCAATCTTCCTTAATTATTCTAGACTTATAATTTTTTTTTATTTCTTGGCTTGGATGTTTTATTAGAAACTCCCAAATTGGCAGTAGAATAATGAATATCTTGAAAGTTACTTAAATAGTCTATTCCAAAAATGTGTGGAAGGTTGCATTAACCCAGCCCCACCAGCCATTATTTGAATTTCGCTGCTGCTTAAGAAATAAAATAATAATAATAATAATGAATGGTTCTTAAAGACCGAAGATTATATTAAAATAGATAGCTATTTAGAAGAGCTTAAGGCCGTAGTCAATTAATCATTTAGGAAAAAATAAGTTTACACAGATAGCCTGCTTTGTGTTTTTTTTTAGTTATCAATTGGTCCTCCGCTGGGCACCTATCTTCAAGTGGTCTTGATAATAATAATTAAAAAGGAAAGGGATTAGCTCAGTGATAGCACGCTAAGTCCAGGGTTTGAATCAGTGCCAGGGCAGTGCCCTTTCAGTCATCTCATTAAATTTACCTAGGCATTCTCATACCGTTCTAGAACCGATGGCATACGAACTCGATGTTTTGTGGACGGCCTTACTATTGAAATAGGATCACAAACTTCCGATTTCGAGTCTTCCTGTCGAAACTGAAATGGGCAAATCTTCCAATGGCGTGACTTTAGGCCTGGAATAGATTTGAAAACTTCCTCATTGATTACGAGTTCCCGGTTCTCTAGGACTCGTACCTTCTCATACCTCCAGTCCTCTCTCCTTTCAGAATTCTTCGACCCATCCATCTGCTACTTAAGTCAGTTCTTTAATAAAGCTGAATTTCTTAATAATCCCATCCCTAGGGGGAGTTCTAGAAAAGAGAATTGGCTAACAGGGATTTCCACTCCCTAATTTCACACTTCCTTCCAACAACCGTCCTCCCGACTTATTCTGTGGATAGCCACTCTTTAGTCTTAAAAAACCCCAACTCGTCCTATGTATAAACACTGACATGTCAGAAAACCACAACAGATCTTCTAGGTCGCAATGGATTTGATTTTTTGGCATTCACTTCCTCTACTACGAATCTAATCTCTTAAAATGCTCCTCTTGGTGACTGATTTAATGTTTTCGAAGTTTGAAAAACAAAATTGACCTTTGGATATTGGAAAATCTAATAAAAAGATATTAATGTGTTGTAAACCTGAATTTTTTAACAAAAAAATTTATATTAAAAAAAAACATGAAATGAAAAAATAAATAAATAATGAAATGGAAAAGTAATTATTATATTGTGTGATTGATGAATATAGGAAAACAGAGATGAAAAGAAGAAGGGCTTATAAAAAGGCCGCAGGGTGCAAGGGCTCAAGATACCAGTAGTAATAATCTTAGAAGGAGGAATGCTATCAATCAATTAGGGTTGGGTAATTAGCATGGGATAGATTTAATGCTACCAGTGTTTGTTAGTTGTATAATAGCTGAATAGCTTATAGCTGTACAACAACAATAACAACCTATAAGCACTAATATCTATAATAGCGAAGAGGTGGGTGGAGATGGAAATAGAGCGTACGATCGTGAAAGCGACTGCTGAGAGACTGGTGGCTTTATCTATCTATCTATCAATCTCTCACCCCCTCTCACTCTATCGCTCTCTATTGTTCAACGAAATACACTATCAACTATAAACCTGTTGCTACTGCTTCTTCTTCATTCCCTATTGTTACTCCCTTATACCAATCTTCTCGATTCTTGGGGGCCTACTCTTTCACAAGTATAATGAACTTGATGATCATACCTCTCTCTATAAGTATAGTTTATAAAGAGGGAGTTTGGATGGTGAAGATGCAACATATATATATAGGATCCTACCACACTATTGCATTGTCAGGATCACTAGGAGAAAAAAAAGAAGGTGTGGAAAGAGTGATGAAGTAGGAGAGAAAGGGGTAAAGAGAGAGACAGTGCGAGAAAGAGGGAGGGAAAAAACAGATTCCAATAAGAGCTCCTTCTTAGATGGGCTCGTGAGTGCGCTAGCTATGCGTGGGAGCGGTGATTTCTTTTCTTGAAAGTCAAAAGGACGAAAGAAAAAGAAAGGCTACACCTGTCGTGTGTGTGTGTGTGTGTGTGTGTGTGTGTGTGTTGTAAGATGAAGAACTGAGAAGAACTTTGAAATTGGGTGGATGATGTTGATGAACAATAAAAAGGAAAAAAAAGAGAATAGAAAGAGAGAGTTAATTGTAATACGCTCCCTACTGGACAGACAAAAAAATATTACTAACCGTTAACAAAAGACACTTGAATGTTGTTTTGCTTCAGTGAACAACTTCAATTTCTTATAATAATAATAATGATAACAATAATAATAATATCTAATCTACAAATATTCATCTAATATCCAACTTTGATTAAGTCTTAATTTTTAGATAAGAGGTGTAAAAACCGACTTCCATCTCTTTTTGACGTACCCAGCCATTTGTGGTAGGCCAACGGACAGTGATTACTGAAGAGGCGAATTATGTAACAGCCTCTCAGGAAATAGAGGTTTGTTACCACCACTGGGCCTTGAAGCAATGGATAGCTAACTCGGCAGCTGAGGAAGTCAGTCCTCCCACCAAGCTAATTGGGCCAATCCCTCATGTATCTGAATTAAAAACCTTTTTAATACAAGACAGAATAAAAAGAAACCCTGATTTACAAAATGGAAAATCAAAGTCAACCCCTACAAGTGCAAAAGTATAAACTATAGTCTCAGACGCGCCATCCTTTCATCTATTCTTCTCCGTGGGACCACAAACCCAACGGTAAACGAGTTCGCTATCTCGGTTTATACTTAAACAAACGGCTAACTTGGAGTTCTCACACTACACTGAAGATACAGGAACTAAACACATTATTTAAACTTCTTTTTAGACTGCTTGACCGACGTTCTAAACTCACAACAGCACCGTATCCAATCCTTCCAGTCTAAAGTCCTTCGGAAAATCACCAGTATTCCTTACTATGTCTCCAATCTAACCCTCCACACTGATCTTAAAATTCATTTTATCCACCAGCTAAAATTTCCATGATTCCACATCTGCTCATCCTATCCCTCTTCCTCAAAGACTGTCCTCTCTCACCATCCCTGACAATTCTCACAGAGCCGTTGGCCTCGGGATTTGCTCAATAATTAAGCCTTCACTCCTCTGAAAATAAACTAAAATTGCAATGGAGTACCTCTATTGGGAAAAAAACTCTCTTATATTCATGGGCGGGTTACTCCCTTGTCAATCTCTCTTATATTCAACAGATAGCATCTGATACGATGTTGTGTAATATCAGGAGGGCAATAAACAAAGAGTTCTCCGATCATGTAACCAGCATTGCCACGGACTTGGTCATCGGCAAATAAAAATTATACAGAACTGTTTATCTATATTTCTCCAGAGAAAAATACGGGGAAAATCAGAAAAACTTATTTCCGTAAAGTCGCATTTTTCTTTAAACATTAATGTACCTCTAGGTGGTCAGTTGGACACATTATTCAAGTGGCAGTGCAGAGGAAAGATTTAATTAACGTTACCGTTTTTTTTTATATATAATTTAAGGTACGTCAACATCTATCCGGACCCTTCTCAGTGACTGCCGGCCTCCGGACAGTGTTCTCTCGTTACAGACAACACTGTCCATCACCGGTCGGACAGTGAGCTGTAGAGGCTCCTAGGGAGAAAAATCTAAGGGTAGCACAGCTGTACTCGAACCCGGGTCCTCCACGTGAGAATCCAACTTGACCCAGAACTGCGAAATTTAAAGAAAATTGTCAGAGCTTTTTTTAAAAAAAATTGCAAAAAATTAAACACTTTTAAAAAATACGAACTTCCGTTTGAGGGAATTTTTACTGAAACCCTTAGGTGTCGATAAGATGGTGGTGATACCCAATCGGAATACCGTTTAAACTTCCTGCAAATTTTTTGGTCTTGATACACCGTTTAAATATCATTTTTGCATTCCAAACAAAGCATTCAGTTAAAATCCACCAATCGAAAGTACGAGTATGTCTTTACTGACTCCTAAGCCTATATTTTTACAATATTTCATATTCCAAGCCTTCAAACCAGCATCAATATACATTATAAATAATGATTGTATTTATTTGTATATATTATTATTTACATACATACACACACTCACACACATACTCATACGAATTTATATTGTACAATAGCAAGTGACGTATTATTGTCAAATATTTCCTCTATACCGTCACGCACACATATTTGTTCAGATATATTGTATTATGACTAATATATCATTGGATAAAAAAAATATAAAAAAATAAGGCATTGTACACTGTACACTGTACAATTCTGTATTGTATGCCTGTACGATCTGTAAACTTCATGAGAATTTTTTTTTGTCTAGAAATTCTTCATCTTTTACATATGGTGTTTTTTCTTCCTCTTTTTTTGAAAAAAGTTTAATAAATATTTCTCATCCATTTTCTTCTCAAAAAATATCTCATGTGAATCACTCACATGACTTTCTCTTACTGCAATTTACATAAGTAAATTGTTGACAAACTTATTTCAAACTAATAACTTCTACTAAATGTTTAGTAGCCTTAAATTTGTTTTTTTTTTTCCTTTTTGAGATAAAATCGTCGGAAGATGGACAAAAAATAAATCAATAAAGTTGCAGTTTTAGTTGATGGATTTGTTTGATGTCCTAGACAATTTTATAAATCCTATCTCCCGAGGGATTAATAATATCCCTCGCCTCACAATCTGCCTTAATCAGGTCTTCGATTACTGGCAACATCAACATTTGTGAGCAGCCATTTTTAAAGATAAATTAAACGAAGAGTAAAATTAGAGACAAAATATCTGTAGTGGACCTTGGGAAACTCACTGAGATTTGTAAATACTACCATCAAACCATAAATATGGTTGTTTCTCTAATACCATGTCAGCCAGCTCACTTTTACTTTTGTAGTAAAATGTTTAAAATATTAATGAACTTTATTACTTAGATAAGTCAATTTTTATAGCAGCAACAGCAAATCTTTATCTAAAATGACTCTTTCTTAAACGGCTTTCATACTAAGTATGAATTCATTCGGCTTAGTACCTACTGTAGCATCGGATATAAGAAAATTATATTCTTGCTCATCACGAGTGATAGGTACTCATGTGTAGATAGTATATGAAAGAAACTCACTGGAACTTTTTTCGAGAAAATCGTGAAAAACTGAAAAAAACTATTGAGTAAAGTCGCTCTTCCGGTTGATGGATTTTGCTCGAAACCTTGTGTCAGATGCAGTGGTGGTATCTAAACAGAATACCAAGTTTGAGCTTCCTACGATATTTTGTTCAACACACACACAGACCATTCGCTAAAACTATTTTTCGTACTCAGGGAACCAGGAAACATGTATTTCCGCCGGAAACTCAAATAGGAAAATTTGATACGATCGCAATACTTCTTCTTACCAGTACTAGTACACACAGGTATATCTACAACGATGCAACAAACTTGAAAATATTACAAATAAATGCACGGCCTCTTTGACTGAAAAAGGATGACTTTAACTCTTTTTTATATTGTAGAAGTGAAGATTAAGATAACTGGTTTTATCGTTCGGTAGTAATGTGTTGTTACTAGTTTAATGGTGAAGAGAGTATAAAGAGAGGTAGTTAGGCGTATTACAAGTTATAAAAAGACCACCCTGTTTGATCCGACAAATCAAATGTTTACACAAATTTCATACTGTTGATCACCGTTGCCAACCTACATGAAATTTCCCATTACACAGCCTGACAAGTGGTAGTACCTGTCTGCCCGCCGTTCTAGTCCATCCGAACCGCCGCTCTCTATTCGTACTATCTCGTTCTATTTCGTCTACTCTTTCACCCCGCACTCTGTCACATTCACCTACTCTTTCTCTTCTCACATTCTCCCGCTCCCGCCTAATTTCTATATATACAGACTCTTCCTTCTTTTCTAACCATCCTCTTTATAAATAACTAGATAATGTGCCGCTAACTTTACCTTAATGTGATGTGAAACAACATTATTAAGTGGTTGCCAGTTAAGTTTTGGCCTAATTTCATTATTTTCTCTTTTCATTATTATTTTATGATTTTCACCAACTGAATTTATTAAAGTGTACATAATTAGATTTACCCAATTAAGAAAATATTTAGGGATGCATTCTTCAAAATTGTTTTTTTCTTTCTTTTTTTATAAAGACTCTCTCACTGAAAATATATGTTTTGGGGTCCATTAAATTGGATTGTAGAAACTGATGTGGGTTTGTATATACGTATATGGATGTCCACAAGCATGTGTCCCGCATCAGGGAACAATGGAAAGTCGTACAAAGTTCAAACTTCATATTCCATTTGGGTATCATAGGAGGATGCAAGGAACGAAGAATGATTTCAATCGAAAGCCTTCATTTTTACTATCTCTTATTTTGTAAGAGGAAGTATTGCGATCGTGTCAAATTTTCGAAACTGATTTTTCACCGGAAATAGCTGTCTTAAGGTCTTCTGAATTCGAAAAAATGTTTTTTTAACGAATGGTTGGTGAACGGACCATAGTGTTCCAGACTGAGGTTTAAGCTATTCGTTGTTGTATCTTGGATGAGAAGGTACGTAACACTAACTTAAAAGGTGGTTGTATCTGCTCGTACAGCCAAGCTGCGGTGAAGCGCTGAGTTCACGTGTCTTCACTTCCAGATTAGTGTTAGAATGTTCTAACAAACTGGAAGAGCTCTCTTCTCTCAAGGATATGCTTGTAGACTAGGTACCAGGTCATATGGGCATTTTTAGGAATGAGGAAGTGGCAAGGTTTGACAAATTAGGCGCCTCTCTTCCTTTCATTGGTTCCGAGCCTGCTGTTGACGTGTCTTCTGGCACATGTCTGTCAAGCTTCCAGTCATGGACAACTTCACAGCATTCATCCTTATGGATGAGCACAGTTGGTTTCGGCAGTCCAAAACGCTCATCGGGGGTCCGGACAGGACTATTAGTGAGACATTGCGTGTCCTTCATGGATCATGGTACTCTTTCAGGCATCTGGTTGGATCCCTTACTGGACAATCTGTGTGGTTTAAGGAGACTTCTCTACGTAATGGGGATCCAGTTTGTAGAGTCTGTGTGACAGAGGAGGTGCCACCCATTCAACTTATGACAGTATGCTTGGGTTGTGAGGAAATTAGGTTCAGGAATTTGGTCGGAACGGGATTTCGGGTGGCTTAGGATATTTCCTTTTAACGTTATTGCTGTTACCTTTTTGCAGTCTATTTGCTCAGACTGTGAGCTCTTCTTAGTCAAACTAATCGCTTAACCCGGGCAAAAGAGCTCCGTTCCCTTGAAGGGGATTGCAAAACCTTTACTTGCTAGATTGCCGGCCAGCTCTTTCACAACAAAATGCTGACAAAACTGAGTTGCTCCTAAATAAAGGAAAGAAAAAAAAGTATTTTTCGGACATTCTATACACGACCCCAATCAGCAACTTCCGAATATATTTTTTACAGGGGTCTTTTGCTCCGCCCACAAGTAATCATCCATCCTTGAAGTTTTTTTACCCCCCCAGTTTCTCTTACTGCTAGTAAGGGGAAATATGGCGTTCATATCAAATTGTTGATATTCAAGTATTCACCGGAAAAAATGTTTTGAGATCCTCTATGGACGAAAAAAATGTTTTTAGCGAATGTCTGTATGTATGTCTGTAAAAACCAAATGTCTCAAAAACGAGAAATCTCAGGATGCTCAAACATGATATTCCGTTTAGATACTGCCATTGCATTTGTGCCACACGCGGAGGTTTCGCTCAAACTGCATTGAAAACCGGAAGTGCGACTTTATTGAACTTTTTTTTTCTCAGTTTTTCGCATTTTTCCTTGAAAACCTCTCCAACGATTTTCTTTAAATTTGGTATTACTATCTACTAACTTAAATACCTATCACTTTTATTTGAAACATAATTGATTTTAGATAATTCTGGCAGAATTTGGTGAGTCGTAAAATTTCAAATTTGATATGGGATTGTTGAATATCTGGATGGGTCTGCAATGCTGGATAACATCTGGGATTTTTATCCGTCGTAGCAACTGAGCATACTTAAACACCACTATTAAAATTTAATTGCAAAATATTCTTCAAAACACGCTATTTTCACCATTTTCTAATGTCTAATCATATCCAATTTTTGTTATTAAACACGCCCACACATAGTAACATAACCCTTGTAACCTACACTATACAATCAACAAGTGTAGTGCGTAACGGAAACATTAAGTTGAAGTCGAACTTGATTAGCCTTACTCTGACGATGATGAATCCGAAACCGATCAGGAACGTAGAAAAGTAATATGCATGCTACGACGAATAAAATATAAAATCCCAGTTGATGTGTGATTGTTTCAATATTATTGGCGCTCTCTTCTGCATTAGGATGAAATCATTTCTACTATCTGCCTGGGTAAATATTTGTTCCATTCCCATCCACAACGCCTAATTGGTAGTTGGACGTTAAATACGCCTGAAAAAATAGGCATTACCTACTTTACTTTTTACTTTCTCTTACTCCTAGTAAGAGGAAGAATTGTTGTAATTTTCGATATCGAGTTTTCACCGGAAATATCCGTTTGAGTCCCCTGAGTCCAAAAAAGGGTTTTTAGCAAATGGTTGTGTGTGTGTGTGTGTGTGTGTGTGTGTGTGGTTGTATGTATGTATGTAGTATGTATGTATGTATTGTAGTGAACAGCCCTAGCTCAAAAAACGAAAAATAGTAGGAAAAGTTGAAAACTATATCACGTTAGTGGTCACCATGGGATCTGACTGTACGTTATCGTCAAAATTCCTCAACCGGAAGTACCACTTTACTAGATGAATTTTTTATTTTTTGCAATTTTCTCAAAAATGGCTCCGACGATTTTCTTTAAACTTAGTGCATCAACTACACATACAAAGAGCTACAACTTTTGTTCGAAACATTTCTCCAGGAAAATGCATTTAAGGGCACTTTTGGGGGAGGGGTGGGATTAGGTTTTCATCTAAAGTGCTATTACAGTTTATTATATAATTCTGTCATTTAAATAATGTTGATTAGAATTAAATATATTGTTGAAATTCCGAGTTTGAAAAAATCGGATAACCGGAAGTGCGTTTACTCTACCACTTTACTAAATGATTTTTTTCTCTTTTGCGCAATTTTCTCAAAAATGGCTCCGCGATTTTCTTGAAACTTATATATAAACTAAACATGCAATGATCTACAACTTTTACTTGAAACGTTTCTCTGGGAAAATTTATTTAAGGGCACTTTTGGGGGAGGGGTGGGGTTATATTTTTTCTAAAGTGCTATCACAGTTGATTATACAATTCTATCATCCAAACAAAACTAATTAGAAATAAATACATGGCCAAAATTCCGAGTTTCAAGAAACTTCGTGAACCGGAAGTGCGCTTTTACTGAACAGTTTTTTCAGGTTTCGACGAATCGCATTAAATTTGGTGCATACACTGTAAAAGCTGTCAATTATAATTTGAAGAACTTGAGTAAGAGAAAGTTGTGTGAGTGTTTCACACCAGATTTTTTTTTTATTTGTTCCACCCACGTTTATGTTTATTTGAGGATAAATGAGTAAAATTTGAGGTTTAAAGAGAATTTATCGATTTATAGAGCTTTTAGAAACATCGACTCCATTGAATGAGCACTAACTTCACTCGCTAGATTGCGCTTGAATCGCCCATTATCTTATAACATACGTTCCTGTTTTCATAGTGTCCTTTCTGCAATTATATTTAACTCTTTACTATAAATAAAGTTTTATATTTTATAAATATCTTCTACTGAAATTTCTAGTTTTCCCCCACTACTACAATCCACGACTGTTAGAGAAAGAGAACAGCTCTTTCAACATTCCCCAGTTCCGTCATGAATAGACTCATTTTCTTTTAGTTTTCCCAGTTTTTTTTTTCCTCTATTTCTATGTTATAATAATACTTAAAAAAAAAAATACCTAGCTGCTATTAAGTCGGCCATATTCTTACGTCATCATTGTGTACAGTCAGTGCTCTATTACATCATCAACATCCGAGAATGAGAGAGAGTGAGCGAGAGAGAGATATGGCCTTTGCGCGCCATGCAGTCTACCAAGTTTCCACCAGTCTAGGAGACCAACAACATTTTCCTTTCCAAGTGACTTGCCCTGTGTTGTTAATACCTCCTCCCGTCCTGTCACTCTACCATTACCAAAGTTTTTCTTATTGTGTTCACTTACAATATTACACAGACAGACACACGCACACATATACACTACACAAAAATGCTAGAGTTAAGTTTTGCAACATAGGTTACGAAAAATAGTTTAGAAAACTATAGTATAAAGGTAAGATATGTAAAAAAAAAATGCTACCAAAAGAAAAACACCTAACGCAATTTTTCCTTTTTGTTATTTATATCTTTAACATTCTTTGACTGTTTCTTTTAAATTGGAACCGACAGGCAAAAAGGAGGGGGGGATCCTAGAAAGTCTTTGTCTTCGGTTTTTCTCTTTTTTGCACCAGCATTTCTTTTTACTTTCTCTTACTGCTTTTAAGAAATTTTCAATATCCAGTATTCAACGGAAATACATGTTTTGAGGTCCTCTGAGTCAGAAAAAGTGGATTTTACAAAATGGTCTCTTTCTCTCTCTGTGTGGTGTGTGTGGATATATGTAAACAGTTAGCTCAAATACGAAAAATTGTAGAAAGTTCATACCTGATATTCGGGAAAATTCATTTAAGGGAAAATTTGCGAAGGGTGGATATACAACTCACCGGCAAAAAATTCCGGCCACTTAAAAAATTTCATTTAATAAATAATATAATATTGTTTTGGCGATTAATAGTTAACATTTTTAGAATATTGGACTTTGTACATTACACGTTTGGTATTATAAAAATTAAATAAATCAAAACATGTTTACTAGTTTGTGTCCATTTATTATCAATTTGTTTATTTTTATTCAGTTCGATTTGATTTTTATTTGCTTTAGCTTATTCCTTGATTAAGAAAATTAAAAAATGAAAATTCGAATTTCAAAATGCCCCTTACTGCCGAGGATGTTACACGTGCTGTAGCACTTATTGATGACGGCCGCTCAATCAGATATGCAGCCATTGCTATTGGTGTAGGCCTTGCTTAATAACCGTAATATTGACTTCCTAAACTGGCTTGCCCGTTCCCCTGGCTTAAATCTCATAGAGCGTGTGTATGATATGCTTGGAAGACGAATAAGAGATCGGAGAGTCCTTCGTGGGTCGGTTCAGGAACTAGAAAGGCACTTCAAGACGAATGGGCTCTGATGTCACAAACCGGGACTCCTAGAAGCAGTAATAAAGGCAAGAAGAGGTAATACTCGATATTAGAACCATCCCATTAAAAAAAAATCTGGTGTGAAACACTCACACAACTTTCTCTTACTCCAGTTCTCAAAATTATAATTGACAAATTGTGTACCAAATTTAATGAAATTCGTCGAAAACTGAAAAAACTGTTCAGTAAAAGCGCCGGTTTACTAATTTCTTTGAATCTCGGAATTTTGGCCATCTATTTATTTCTAATTAATTTTCTTTGGATGATAGAATTGAATAATCAACTATGATAGCACTTTAGAGGTAGCTATAACACCACCCCTCCCCTAAAAGTGCCCTTAAATGAATTTTCCCAGAGAAATGTTTTAAATAAAAGTTGTAGCTCATTCTATATTTAGTTTAAGTAAGAAGTTTAAAGAAAATAGGCGGAACCATTTTTGTGAAAATTGCGAAAAAGTGAAAAAAATCATTTAGTAAAGTGATAAAGTAAACGCACTTCCAGTTATCTGATTTTTTTCAAACTCGGAATTTCAACAATATATCCAATTCTAATTAATATTATTTAGATGACAGAACTGTCTAACAAACTGAAATAGCACTTTAGATGAAAACCTAACCTTACAAGCTGCCCCAAAACTGCTCTTAAATGCATTTTTCCAGAGAAATGTTTCAAATAAAAGTTGTAGCTCGTTTTATGTGTAGTTTATATATCAAGTTTAAAGAAAATCGTCGGAGCCATTTTTGAGAAAAACACAATAAGGTAAAAAAAAACAACTAGTAAAGTGGTACTTCCGGTTGAGGAATTTTGACAGATAAGGTACAGTCAGATGGTGTTACCCCAACGGAATATCAAGTTTCAACTTTCTGCGGTTTTTCGTTTTTGAGCTATGCTGTTCACATACACACACACATACAGACGGATATTTCCGGTGAAAACTCGATATCGAAAATTTGACACGATTACAATACTTCCTCTGACTAGGAATAAAAGAAAGTAATCAAGTAAACATTGAAAAAAACAGGTAAATAAAATTTTCCAGATTCATTTTTTTTTTTAATTAATTATTTCAAATTGCCCATTTAATCCTATTTGTTTGTTTTCTTTTGAAAATCAGTTAGCTATAAACCTTATGAACGATCGAAATTATGAAAAAATTAAAAACTATACATAGAAATAAAAAAAATTTTGTTAAGTGGCCGGAATTTTTGGTCGGTGAGTGCTATTTGTAATTTCCTCTAAAGTGCTATTTGTGCAATTTTATCATCTAAATAATATTAATTAGAATAAAATATGATGCCAAATTTCTGAGTGTGAAGAAAATCTGTTGGCCGGAAGTGCGTTTTAATTGACAATTTTTTTGTCAATCTTCTGCGATTTTCTCCATAAAAAACACCGATGGATTTCATTAAATTTGATATACTGACTATGAATACAGAGACATGTAACTTGGGTTTGTAACTTGTTCCCGAGAAAGTGCATTTAAAGAAGTTTGGGGGGGCAAACTTGATATAAAATTGAAGTTAAGCAAACATTTAGTGAAAATTATAAGTGTGAAGAAAATTTGTCAATTATAACCGTGTTGACTGCAGTGAGAGAAAGTAGTGCGAGTGTTTAATGCCAGGTTTTTCATTTGAGATAGTGAAAAGCTAGCACTATGTCGTCTTCTTGTAATACCGGAGTTCATATACATCTATAAAACTAGACTTAAAGATATAAAACCATTTGTGCTGCTTACTGCCCAGCTGCTTAAACTATTCCTACGGCCAGTGTCACTTATCAAAATGTCATACTGCCGTTAACATATAACTATTTTGATAATCTTTAGCCTATCAATTTTTAGCGAATAGAACTTACTATATCACTCTTCTTCTTCTTCTATAGCACTACGGCCCTTAAAGGACCTGGGCTTCCTCCACAATCTCTGACCATACCTCTTTATTCTCTGCCTTTACGCGCCAGCGCCTGACCCGCAAGGTTCTTAAATCTCTCTCCACATTATCAAGCCATCTTACTCGAGGCCTTCCTCGAAGGAGACTATCACCTGGATGTCCCTCTAAGCTCGCTTAGGACCCTCTCTTTCTCCATTCTTTGGACATGACCTAACCAACGTAATCTGTCTTTTTCTTTTTTTTATTTTGAAAGGTGCATTACATCAATGGTCCTTTGCACCTGAACTATATTAAATAGACACTTGTCTTTTTCTATAAAGGCCACTAGGTCCGGCTCAGAGAAACACATTCTTAGTTCTCTATTGGTCCTGCGTCTCCATATTTCCCATTCGCGAACGGGGCCAAATATTCTCCTCAACACTTTTCGCTCCCATGTATTCAGCATCCTCTCTACCGTCCCCGTCATCATCCATATCTCACTGGCACAAGTCACTATTGGCCTAATGCAGGTGGTGTATATTTTCAGCTTTTCCTTTCTAGACAATGCCCGTGGCTTTAACAAAGAAGTTAACGCAAAATAACATCTGTTACCCGCAGCCAGTCTAGCTTTGATCTCTTCGACGCAACCATTTCTCTCCTTTACTGTAGCACCTAGTTAAGTAAAGAAGTCCGTTAAGTCGAACGTGCGACTTGCTAAATTAATAGATGTCACCTGCCTGTTTTCTCTCCTGGATAATTTCTGCCTTTTGTTTTTTCAATGTTGACACCTAGACCGAGTTTATTTGATTCCTCTACAAATTTCCTAAAAGCGTCCGTCAAAGTCACCTCTGGTCTAGCCACAATAACAGCATCATCTGCATACGCCATGTATTGCACCATTCTGTTATAAGTTGACCCGTTTGGATTAATCCAAATTTCTCTACCTCTTAAAGCTTTCTCGAGACACAGGTTGAATAACATCGGCGATAGGGGGTCGCCTTGCCTCTAACCAACAGTGGTCGCGAAGTCTTCAGATGCTGCTCCCTGGAACCGTACCCGACATCTTGACCCTGACAGAGTCATTTTAACCAATCTAATTAGCTTACGTGGTAAATTAAAATATTTTAAAACTTCCTTATTTTAAAACTAGCTTAACTCTGTTAATACTGTCGTAGGCTTGTCGGAAATCAATGAAGAGGAGCCATAGGAGAACATCATATTCATAGCATTTTTCAAGAATCATTCTCATGGTGAAAATTACTATATCACTCGCTTATGGTAATCCTATAGACTCCAACAATTACTGTTATAGTTGGGATCCCGTAGAAGGAACCATCATCATCATCAGTGGCGCTACAGCCCACTAATGGGTCATGGCCTCCTCAGAAGGAACTATAGCAACTATTATTTAGAGACTTTCCTTCGGATATCCTAACCTAACAACAGGAACATTCCCAAATTTACATAGGCCTTTCAGAAATAATAAATGTGTGCAATATGTGGATTCAGGATTATCTGTATCAAGACGATTTTTATTGGGAATGGAGGGGACGTGTGTGTGGTAAGCAGGTCGCAGATCCCACTGCCGTTTATTTCTAGCCTTCCCTATAACTGTAGCTCTCCAGTTTTTCTTCCGGTACTGGGTCAATACTGACTTAATAACACTGGAATTATTAAATAGTAACAAGAATAAGAGAAAGTCGTGTGAGGTGTCACACCAGAATTTTTGTTGTTCTAGTCTCTATTTCACACAGAAGCAGTTCATGTAGGGTTCTCTTTTTTTTTCTATGCCTAGTTGTTTTTAATTGATAATTTAACGGAATTCCACTCTTTATAATTTTACGTGTTTTTTTGTCTGTCTGTTTAGAAGTAAAGTTTTAAGTTAGGTATAAAGGTAACAGTGCTGGAGAGGTAAAAGTAAGGTGTCAGGGGTGTCAGTTACAAATATAACAGAAGATAGGTTATATATCTTTCTAGATACGTCCCACGCATATATAACCTCTTTGTTATAACCTTTCTGTTGTTGTAGTTACAGTAGATGTATGTACATTTGTCTTTTTTTTCCAACTTATAACAGCTGATGACAAGCTAGTACTTACTAGTGCTAGTAGTTATTGATTTACAACTATTCTAAACTGGACATTACTGTCAGTCTCCTAGCTAACTGAAATATAGTACAGTACCACCAGTTATTGAGCCCCTGTTTATATTTTCTCTTTTTCTTTACATAAGTGCGTAATAAATGATGGACATTTAGGTTTTTCACTATTTTTTATGTACTAGTAAATACCTTACTTACTAGCAGTAGTGCTTCACTAAAAACCTTGACGAATTTTCCTATACACTTCTATAATTATTCCCCTTCCCCCAATAATTATTGAAACTACTGTATTTATTGTACGAAAATGATCTTCAATTTGTCTTTTTCTGTTTTTTCTTCTCTGAAATCAATTTTTTCAGAAAAATGTTTAAGTGATACCTTTCTATCTATCCAGCAAGTGCTCCAAATTTAAAGAAATACATTGTAATGTTTTCGAGAACATTACTACTGCTTCCCCAAAACCTCCCAAAAGAATCAATTTTCCCGAATAAACACATCCCAAGCTTCAAAACTGATAGGAGCCGTTTACTGAAACAAAAATTCAGTAAAATCGCACTTCCGGTCATGGAATTTTGCCCGAAATCTTCGGGCGGTGGTAGGACCTAAACGCAATACCAAGTTTAGTGATAAAATTGATATATATATTCCATTCGCTAAAAACATTGATTTCGTATTCAGAGGATCCCAAAAAAATGTATTTCCGGTGGACACTCAATTTAGAAAATCTGATACGATCGCAAAACTTCCTTTTACTAAGAGTAAGAGAAAGTAAAAATGGCTAGTACATTTCTTCAGAAATCTTAACGTTCCTGTAGATATATACACCGCAAGGATCTGCTAAAATAGTACAACATATATCCACAGGCCACCAAACATAGCCACTTATAATTACGCTCTGTACGCTTTGCAGAGACTAAATTATAAAAGTAAAAGTTTTCTTGGACCCTTCGCCAAAGCGTCTGAAACTTAGTCAACGTCGAAGGAAGCACACAATTCCTGGTAAATGTTCATTATATTTAAGCCATTCAGTTAAAATCTTCTTTTTTTTTTTTTGAGACAAGTTAAAATCAAGTTCACTTTGACAATAATCAATAAGTGATAATAAATGGTTATACTCTGTGTATAAAAGTTTTTAATATAACTTGTAACTGAAATTGATGATTTGTCTTTTTCTGTTTGTACATAAAATCAGTAACTATAATAATCTAGAATTCTTAAATTCTTATTACTTACCATAAAAAACCACATTAACATAAATGAGCGCATGAATGCAATACATGATGCTGTCGCTGTCAACTCAATCAATCATTCAACTGAGCTAAAATAGGCACTGCATAGCATCGTATTAGAAAGGCACGCAGTTAAGAAATGCGGTAATTATAAATTTAGTTCTTTTCGAATTTTCAGGAGGGGAATTATACCCCTAATCCCGCCCTGCGTACACCACTGCTCACATCTACAGCTAAGATTTCTTAAACATCATTATGATGTAGACTAATCGATTTTATTATCGTTTAAGGTTCAAAGAACTCAAACAAATAAATAAGTTCTAATAACCTTTCAACTATTTTTTTTTTTTTTAATACAAAAAATACCTCTACTTAAATTTCAAAATACAATCCACTAGATTGCAATTGTCCTTTCAATTAATCAGCGCGGAACGGATTCCATTACAGTGACGAACTTCTTCCGGTCCATTTAAAAAGTTTTCTCCCTGCCTTCTAGATTAGATATAAAAAATTACCACCGAGTCATTTATTCATTTGTAAAAAAAAAAAAAAAAAAAAAAAAAAACATCTTTATTAGGATATAAAACATATGGATTATATTGTTTATTTAAACAGCTGATTACATTGCCACAATGATCTGTGTTTATGTTACTAGAAATAAAAAATAATATATATTATGTATAACATAAGAAAAATGTAGTCATAACACTAATCAAAAACTCCAAACAGTCAAGTCTGTGTCAGTTAGCAAATACTATGTCACGGATAATTAACAATTAGAAACATCTAACTAGCATCTTATTATTTATTATATGACTTCAAGAGTAGTTGGCGTTCAGGTATCGCTCTCTCAGGACTTGGAACATTAAATACTTGGAGGTTAGCGTAACTTAAAACTTTTATTAGCATTGTTACACACTGTTAACATAATCGGACACTCACTCTTCTTCTTAAGCGTAAAATAAATAAATAAAGTTATTACTTAATAAAAATACTCAAGTATATTATCTTGCCCTTGTTAACACATATTTCTTAAATCTAATCACTGTGAATATGAAAAGCTTTGTTGTCATATCATTCTAACTGCTGATCGATAATTTAATTCGATCCAACTTAGAGTATAATCAGACTATTTACTAACAAGTGTATTTTCTAAGCAAACACTGCTCAATAAAACAATATATTCTCTCATATAATAATATATTCTCTCTAAATACAATTTATATTCTCTCCCAATAAATAATACGAAAAAAAAATTGGTGTGAAACACTCACACGCCTTTCTGTTACTGCAGTTTACAGACTGTTATTGACACATTTTTTTTTAAACATATAATATTTAATAAATGTTTAGTTATCTTAAATTTTATATCAATGAAAGAATCTAGAGTTTAAAAAAATGACTTCTTTTTTTGTATGAAAGCATAACCTTCCCTCCCTCAAAACCTCCTTAAATGAATTTTCTCGTTATAAGAGTAGTCAGGACTTCTGACAATTCCAATAAGAAGATACGGGGAAATGTCATTGTTTTATTTAGAGATAGTAAACAAAGTTTGAGGAAAACTATGGGAAGTTTTCGAAAAATTCGTGAAAACCTTGAAGAATATATGTAAGCATTATAGCATTTTCTATTATCGTTTCCCCCCAAAATCCGTTTTCCCTGAGAAATATTTCATATAAAAAGTGATGATCTTATAATGGTGCAGTTAATAGGCAATGTTAAAGGAAAATCAAAGGTAGGTAGCTTTAATTTCTTTCTTCGTTTTTTATTAAGGAAAAGGTATAAACTAAGAAACTTATCTAAGTGGAACATTAAGTTTGATATATCTACGATATACAAGATCTTAAGCTAGAAGAATTTCTTTCGTACTCAAGTCGAAATTTGGCGTCTCACAACGATAAGAGAAAGTAAAAAAGAAAATAAACTGTAGCGATTGATTGTGTTGTGAAAGTTTGTCCTTTTATTAAAAATAATAACACTTATTCCTTTTAATTTTATTTCCTTTTCTTTCTTTTTTCACTTATTGGTTTTCTTTAAAATAAAAAATAAAGTTTTTGCAATAAAACCGGAAGTTAATGTTGTTTGTATTTATTCTTTAAAGTAATAGAGGTGTCATCGAAAATAATCTATTAATATCCGTTAACAAAGTTTGTATTTTTTCTATTACGTCACTTCCTTAATATTATGTGTACACAATAGAAAGTAGAAAAAAAAAAATAGTTATAAAAACAATATCTTTTAAAAAAAATAATAGAGAAACTTATCTGACCGAGCACTATTGATTTCTTAGGAGCTAGTAACTTGGCTCTGTTTGTTGGCAAAATATAACTTGGCTTCGTCGTTCTTTATATCTCGGTAAAACTGGTGAATAAAAAGTTGTCCATTAATACAGAAGTGAGCCATTCAGAATATTTCAACATTAGGTCCAGTCTCGCTTACTTCTGTTACAAAATAACAAAAAAGCTAGACGGTTTATCTGAACAGTATGTGAAATTGTATTGCTATGATGGAGCGTTAAGGGCACTGCTGTGCACAGCGTTAAGATTTGATGCAGGCCTTGTGTAGTGTACAAGGTGGCTACTACCGCTAATTTAATCGTCTTTACCAGTCCACTAGTTCTAGAGAAAACTGCATACATATTTTTTTTTGAAACCTTGCTGGTTTTTGGGATAAAGGATGTAATTTGGCCATCCTATGAGTCCACACTCCACTTTCTTGACGTGCTTTTGGCATCTTATCCGGGTATGTGTTTCGTCTTCAGTTACGATTTAAGGAATAATACAACTTTCGCCTTCTTTTTTTTTTTTTTTTATTAGCAGCAATGTTTCCCGACTTAGAGATCTAGATAGTCTTACCTTGCGATGCTCGTATTGGTTAAATCGCGTACGCACTTTTAAATACAATAAATCACTTGAACGAATCGCGAGAATTAGAGCTTTATCACCGAAAGCTTGTTACAGTGACTACACTGATCTTCCTAGTTCCTTATTTTCCAGATTTAAAACATTATTTCCTAGCACACCCAGTGATTAAATGAAACAGTTACTAGATGAGAGTCTAAATAAACAATTACAATATCAGAAAATTTTCAAAGAGTAACCCTACAGACTTTGCCTACTATTTCGGTATAAATTATACATAGAACTATGTAAGCCACATACATTTAATTATATATATATATATATATATATAAATATAAGGTGCATCAAAATCTATGGTCGTTGGAACCTTCTCAGTGCACTGCCGGCCTCTGGACAATGTTCTCTCATTAAAGACAACACTGTCCATCACCAGACTGTGAGCTGTTGATGCTCCTTGAAAGGGAAAATCTAAGGTTAGCACGGCTGGTCTCGAATCCGGGACCTCCGGTGGGAATCCAGTGCGGTAGCAGCCATCACTAAGCTAATCCCTGCCCTAATCCCACTTCTTACATTACTGATATTTGTGGAGCTAGTAGGAATTCGTTTCAACAATTACGAAATTTCATAACAGCCTAAATAACATAATCTATAACTTATAATTAATAATAATGTAGAGCGTGTCAGAAATTTTGACATATCTAGGCTGTTTGTTATCAGACGATTATGCTATCCGAATATGACATATCTGCAGAGTAATTTCATGAGTGCAATTAAATTTGGTTTGCTTATCCACTGTCATACTTTGGCTCACAAAACACATATTCATTCACATGTTCACATGGTAGGTTTATAGACGTCTACAGGCTATGTAACAAATACTGACACGAAACTCTTTCAGATCGCGAAAGATTTGGCTTTGTAACTCTCCCCTGAGTCTAAAAAGTCTAACGAAACCGGTATACAAGTAACCTAATTTTGGATCAATGCCAAATTAACAAATAGGCAAAGTAGACACTGGCTAACGGGCCTCATACCTTTCAAGGGCCCCGTGACTATGTCCAGTATTAATATTATGAAGGTGGTATTACCATGTATTATACTGAATTGTACTTGAGAGGAAAGTATAACGTTCCCCCAGAACCCCCAAAAAATTAATTTTCCTGAGAAAATGCTTCAAATAAAAGTGATAGGTATTTATGTCTGCAGATAGTAATCTTGGTGTGGCACTACCTAAACGGAATACCAAGTTCGAGCTTCCTGTAGCTTTTCATTTTTGAGATATTCTGTTAAAACACCCACATACATATACAGACTATTCGCTAAAACCATTTGTTCGTTTTTATCTCTTACTAGGAGTAAGAGAAAGTAAAAATGCTGGATACTGTCCAACAAAATAAAAAAAGAGTCTCAAGCTGTTGAAGATTACTTAACTGGCAAATCTCATCACCTTATTCCTTTTCCATCCAAAGGACACCGTTTAAGTTTTGACATCTCTCCCTTAAGCTTAAATATCATACTCAGATCAGATAAATTAAAAGAACTATCTAAGTTTATATCACAATACCGGCTGAAATCGTCATTAATTCGTTATAAAAGGAATCTGTCAGAATTTCGAGCACGAATAAGAGATTCCTTCCTGTAAAAAAATTGCCGCTGAAGAAAGAAACATACCTAATGCTTTCGCCGTAACTACTTTGGTTTCCAAGCTCGAGTCCAAAAGTGGTCAAGGTGAAAATCATGGAAAAGCGACCGAACCGACAGAACCGATACTGGGGCCAACTAACTAATTTTGATGTTTCCTTGAATAACCGACACGAGAAGTTTAACTTGCAACGGACCCCAGCCAACGTTCGGGCCCAATGCTACATTTTTATGTCCATCCATATTTCAGCCCAGCCAACATTGAAGGAAGGCCTTTGTGTGGATGCTGCTTTTAGCCCGAGCCTGTATCTTTAGCTATGTTAACAATTGTTCCAAGTTGCCGACAAAAAGAATGATCACCTTCAGCCAATACTATTAACACCTTGGATGTTAGGGTAGACAATAAAAAAAATATAAAAAATAATATAAATTGAAAGAGGATTCTCACCCCCACCCAAAAAATAAAAATAAAAGAAAGGAAAGGAAAAAAATAACATCCTTCCTAAACTATTACACTAGTTCAATTAGTTAGTGCTTTGATGACGTAGGAAGAAATGAGCGGTGCTACAATGAGGGCCCGCCCTTGTAAATAGTCATTCTCTCCTTTTTTTCCTTACTATAGACATCATTAATATTGTTTTGTAGCACAAGTGAGTGTTTTACGCCAGTATGAATAGAGAGAAACATGCCGCCCTTGTAAATCTATAAACAACTGCAGTGTTTTGTAGTAGAGAGAGCGTCACAGGGCCGGCAAAACTAAAATACCTCCCTAAATACATTCTACTGCACTCACACCGTACTTATTCAGGTCTCTGGAGAAGACCCTCCAGCTCTTCTAATAGCCGAGTTGATGGACATGCTGCTGTTTACCTTGGACCGAGTGTTGCTAGTTAGATTTCGATTTACCACTTTCTTCAAGTGAGTGCTGATCGTCGAATAAGCAAAATTAAGTA
Organism: Triatoma infestans; assembly: GCA_011037195.1. Lineage (NCBI taxonomy): Eukaryota > Metazoa > Arthropoda > Insecta > Hemiptera > Reduviidae > Triatoma > Triatoma infestans. The sequence goes on from JAAEAF010000008.1 coordinate 654,994, forward strand.
GCTAGAGAGAATGATGCCAAAATAGTAAGTATGCTATTCTCTCAACTAATTTTTTGTATTTGTATTTGAATGGTTTCTTTTTTTGTATTTTTACTTTCTCTTACTCCTGGTAAGAGAAAGTGTTGCGATCGTGTCAAATTTTCTATAACGAGTTTTCTCACCGGATATATATGTTTGAAGTCCCTTGAGTCGGAAAAAGTGATTTTTAGAACTTGTTCTATGTGTGTTTGGTCAGCATAGCGTAAATAGGAAAAATCGTAGAAAGTTCAAAATTAATATTTTGTTTTAAGCGCTTAGCATGGGACCCGACAATACAGTTTTGATCAAAATCAGCCAACCGGAAGTACCACTTTACTGAATGTTTTTTTTCAGTTTTTTGCGATTTTCTCGAAAACGGCTCCAACGATTTTCTTTAAACTTCATACACTAACTACGTATATAAAGAACTACAACTTATACTACACTTTGATCTTAGCCAAAAGGCCGAGAAGCGAACTTATGCTTGCAACATTTCTCCGGGAAAAGTCATTTAAGGGGGAAGGGATGGCGTTATGTTACTCTAAAATGTTATCTCAATTGATTATACAATTATATTGGATGTGAGAAGGAGAGAGAATGGGTTTTAAGTGAGTTTTAATAACATGTCTAGAACTCATAATCAATAATGATAAGGAGCATGCCGTGTAACAAATATTGACACGAAAGCTCTTTAAGGTCACGGAAGATTTGACTTTGTAACCCTCCCATGGCTATACAAAAGTCTAACAAAACCTGTAAACAAGTAAACGGATTTTGGATCAATGCAGACTTAACAAATAGGCAAAGTAGGCATTGGCCTACTTCCTTATGGGCCTCTTACCTTTCAAGAGTTCCGTGACTATTGTATTAATATTATGTAGGTGGTATAACCATATATTTATTATAATGAAGCATACTTTGGTGGAAAGTATAACGTTCCCTCAGAACCCCCCAAAAATCAATTTTCTTGGGAAAATGTTTCAAATAAAAGTAATAAGTAAATCTTCGAATGAACTAGAATGAACTAGGAATGAACTAGAATAAATGCTGAACACTGTATAATGAGAAAGAGAGAGACACAAAAATGCAAGGACTTCACAAATATAATAGAAATTACGTAGCGAGAGATATATGTTTAAATGAGAAAGGTAGTAGAAGTTTGCTAACTAGTTGTTGACTGGTCGTAAACTGTTGTAAAATCTGTTCTCTGTAGGGCTAGCTTGGCTGTATATATACAAAGTCTCCCACCCTAGCCTGGCCTAGGTAGCGAGTAACTAAATTGTCATTTTTGTGTTTCTCTCAGCTCTTCGGATCCTATTATACAATTCTATCAGCTAAACAATGTTAATTAGAAATAAATATGTTGCCGAAATTCCAAGTTTGAAGAAAATCGGTAAACAGGAAGTGGTTTTTACTGAACAGTGATTTTTTCTATACTAAACAACCGATAGATTTCATTAAATTTGGTATACTACAATGAATTTAGAGATCTAACATCTTTGTTTAACGCTTTTTTCCATAAAATTCATTAATGAAGTTTTGCAGTTCTCAAAAGAAGTAATTTTATTAAGTTATACTTCCATTGATATAAAATTGTAGAAAAGTAACATTTAGTAAGAATTATAATGTTACTATGTTAGAACAGTATTAGTCAATTATACTATGTAAATTACAGTCGTGTGATTGTTTCAAATAACAGATTTTTATTATCATAATGCGGAAAGTAGCGTAAGTGGAACATACAATACAACAAAAAATATGCACGCATTGCATAATAATGGCGCATCGCAGGCACACGGTTTTGATAAAAATGAATTTATTTGACTTTAATTCCATCATCCCATGGGGATCAATATTTATTTGTGTAATTACAAAAATAAATTAAAATAATAATAATTTTAATAATATTGGCATAATAATATTATTTCATTTAGATTAACAATACGTACTTTAATAAATTTTATTATCATTGCCATTGTTTATTAATTATTGATAGTATTATCATTTTTGTTAAATAAAATGACTTTTAGACTTTAATTCACGTCACTTCTTTAAATCCAATTTTAAGAGTATTTTTTAGCCGAAAGAGAACAAGAAAGTGAAACAATAAAAAGCCCCCACCTCCTGATCGCTATATTATTATTTATTGTGTAATTATGCGAAAAACTGGTAGGAAACGTAGCTAAACCTAATAATTGTAACATTAAATTAAAAGTATATTTTTTTTGTTTGTACGCACAACGTAATTTACTGCATTCTGAATTGTCGTTAGAAACATTAAATTTGTCATGCTAAGTATACATTAGTCATTAGTCATTAGTCATTATGTGCGACATATTAGTCTGAATATGTATGTACTGAATTGGTCGTCAGATAGACATATTTCGTAGTGCAGTTTAATATTCGCCCCCTTTTCTAATTGTATTAAATATGTTTTAAGGTGTTCTGGGCTGGTAAAGCAATTGCTGTTAGCCAATTATCTGTCCTCATTTGAACGAAAGATTTCAATAGAAAAAAAAAAAACGAGAAAACTGAACCTTGATATTCCGCTGAAATAAATAACCACCTTTAGAACCGACAGTTTTACCAAAATTCAAAAATTTTCTACAAATTCCCATATGACTGGGGAAACTTTGAAACATTTTTCTGGGTAAACTGATTTTAATCAATCGCAAAGGTTTCTGCAAGGGAGGTGCTGAATAGGTTCAGATGTGAAGAGTACAGCAGAGTTTTACAATCACTATAAGGCCCCCCCTCTATAATAGATGATAATTAATTCGTTTTTGAAGAAAACTTGTTAATTTAAAGAGTGACTTTACTTTAACACAGATCCAAATTATTAAACTTCCTGACTTTGTAAACGTTTTTCCTAGAAAAATTAATTTTAGGAGAGATGTGGAGGGAGCCAAGACTTGAAGCTTTCCTCCGTAATGTTCAGCCAGCTCAATGAACTGTTGCACCACCTGGTAGACCGTTAAAGGAACTAAACATTTATTAAAAATTCCGTCTTTTGAAGAAAATGTTATTAATCTGAATAAATCGTGTGAGTTAAAAATTTAAAAAACCTTCATATCTTGATCGGATAACCTCCTTAGTACACCTGCAATTTCCTGCCTTCTCTTTTGCGAGCTACTCAGGTGTGACAAGCACGTGCACTAGCTGAAAGACTTGTGACCATGCTTTGTGGCATATTGCTCGGTGTGTAAGCTTTGTTACCTATATCACAAAATGAACCCATAAAAAAAGGATTACTAACTTCCCTATTACTTCTTCAACATATAGAAATTATTCAATAAGAAGCATGAAGCTGTAGTCACTATTGCCAAGAGGTAGATCGACAATCGATTATCTTGTGGTGGAGAGTTTAGGAGATATTTTTTTTTTTTGGCATTAGCCTTGACGCCATACAGCCATAGCTCTTAATTGTACATAGCTTGCAAACTATTTTATTTTGTTTAAATTACTATAAGGCACTAAATGTTCACTTTTGTACCGGGATGCTGTCCCACTTCAGATACACACACAAACAAAATGACACATGTACACCAAAAAACAATCGCACCGATAGGAGTAGAGTACTTGATATTCCTCTACTCCTTTTTGTACTTAAACCTAAAATAAAAACATATATTCAGACTTAACCTAACCTAAACCATTCTCGCCAATAAATACTTTCATGATAATAAATACATTCATTCAAAATTAATTAAGCCTAATCTAATTTATCTTTCATCTTCACCAAACATACTTAGATTCACCCAATACATTCTCACTCAAAGCTAAGAGCTTGGATGGAGTATAGTACTCGATATTCCTCTATTCCTTTTGACTTATACCTAAATTAAAACACTACAAATATTTATATTAAAATAATTTGCAAGACTAAACTTTTAAGCGCACACTATATTTTGACCTCAATTTTACTTAAATATTCCTCAATTATACTAAATAAGTTTAGGAGATAAACACAATTTTATCCTTGCCACTGACAATAAGTCTGTTTATTAAAATAATCAATTTTTCATTCTCATTTTTACTTTCTCTTACTATTGTAAGAGAAAGTATTGCGTTCATGTCAAATTTTCGATATCGAATTTTCACCGGAAATACAATATTTGCGATCCCCTGTTGTCAGCATTAATCAAACATGGAAAATTGATGAAATTTCATAATTGATTTTTTTTTTAAGTTCCACCAGGGGACCCGTCAATAAGGTTTGGGACAAAATCGGTCTACTACAAGTACCACTTTACTAAATAAATTTTTTTATTTATTTTGGGTTTTTTTCTCGAATACGGCTCCAATCGATTTTCTTAAACTTGATACACAATAACCACACATATAAAGAACTACAACTTTTATTTGAAACGTTTTTCCAAGAAAATTCATTTAGGGGTTTTTTGTGGGGAGTGGTGGAGTTATGCTTTCTTTCCTCTAAAGTGCAATTTTAATTTATTATACGATTCTATCTCCCCGCAAGGGGTAATTGACGCAAGCAACTACCTGGAGACTAGCGACCCCACGGGGTAACTGAGCTCAGTATACTATTGCGCACTCACCAGAACAGTATAGACACACACACACACACACACACACACACACACACACATGCACACTACACACATAATTACATCTTCTACAAAGACACAAACAGTACACAAATTAGGGTTACTGTACCTAATTTGAGGCCTACAGGCCAGGGGAGTAAATCCCTGAAATCCTAGGCCCTCCAAAGCAGCGGAGGTTGAGGGTAGGATTGACAGCCCTATCTCGTAAAGAAACAGTATTGTTAAGAATCCGAAAGTAAATATGATCCCGATAGTCAAAAGGTACGATCTAGGCAAGGACATGGAAATTTCTTTTGGTTACCGACTTGGAATGTTCGAAGTTTAGGAAGATCAGGAGTATTAAAAAACTTGAAAGATAAGCTAGATAGGTACAGTATTGCGATAGCAGCACTCCAGGAAATTAGATGGGCAAATGAAGGATCATTTAGGTCAGGAGAGTACACAGTTTTCCATGCTGCCAGTTTGGTACAGGATTTGTTGTGAACAACAAAGTTAAATGCAGGATATTAGATTGTGCTGATATTAATGAGAGAATGTCTACGCTACGAGTAAAGTCAAAATTTTTCAACATCTCCCTGATAAATGTACACGCTCCCATGGAAGATAAGGATGAGGAAGTAAAAGATATATTTTATGGGGAACATGAAACATTATACGACAGGCTTCCAAAAAAAAACTTTGGACATAAAAATTATATTAGCAGATTTAAATGCAAAAGTTGGCCAAGAAGAATGTTATCTTCCATTTATAGGAAGGCACAGTTTGCTTTGTTTGGACGAACAAAGCAACGATAATGATATTAGGTTAATTGATTTTGCGATAGGGAAAAATATGACAAGTACTAGTACTAAATTTCCTGGATTTGTTTATGTCCCATAAAGAAACCTGGAGATCTCCGGAAGGGCTGTCTAAAAACTAAATCGATCACGTGCTAATAGATATTAGGCATGCTTCTGACATTTTGAATGTAAGAAGCTATCGAGGGGCAGATTATGATTCTGATCATAATATTGTCCGCATAAAGTATAGACAGCGTATATCAAAATTTAAACAACAACAAGTAGGAGGTAAAGTAACAAAATGGAATGTGGATAAGCTAAAGTTGGATGAAAACTGCAGAAAGCAATATGAAGGAGAAGTAACAAAAAATCTACAAAACCCAACTAGGTGCCAGGGAAATGAAATCAACCAGCAGTGGAGTGCAATTAAAGAGGCTATAAGTAAAGCAATTGAAGGTACCGCAGGCAAAAAGGTAAAAGCGCAAAGAAATGATTGGTATGATGAGCAGTGTAGAATAGAAATAGAAGAGAGAAATAAAGCATTAAATATGTTAAACAGAATTACTAGAGCAAGTAATGAAGAGTATAGGCAAAAAAGAAAAGAAGTCGGTAAGCTCTGCCGGTTGAAGTAAAGACTATTCGAGAAGAGGAAGTTAAAGAAAATGGAAGAAGATGGAGAGAACAGGCGAATTAAAGAATTTTATACAGCGAAAAAGAGAACGACAAGATTTTCCAAATATAGACTTCTGTCGAGGAAAAGATGGTAGTTTGATATGTAGAGAGGTGGAAGTAAGGAAAAGATGAGCCGAGTATTTCGAGAAGCTTCTCAATAGGCGGGATGTTATTACGGAACCTCATGTGGCTGCTGGGCGTGTCTCTGAGGAATAAATGAAGATTATGGGGAGTATCCGGAAAGAGAAGAAATTGAGGAAATAACTGGAAACCTAAAAAATAATAAAGCACCTGACGATGACAGAATAGTTGCTGAAATGATAAAACTAGGAGGAGAGTTGCTTTGGAAAAGAATATTTCTATTAATAACAAATATTTGGGAAAAGAAATCAATGCCGGATAAATGGTCCATCGCATTTATTTGTCCGATCTTTAAAAAAGGGGATAGGACATTGTGCGAGAATTATAGAGGCATAGCGATTTTACCCATTGTTTATAAAATTATGGCTAAGCTAGTGGCAAAGCGGCTGACGCAATATTCCGATAATATTCTAGGTGATTATCAGGCGAGTTTCCGCAGAAACCGATCAACAATAGATCATATCTTTGCAATGCGGATGATGCGTGAAAAGTGTTACGATTATAATATAAACTTGCCTTATCTATTTGTTGATTTTAAACAAGCCTATGACAGCTTATTTAGGAGCAAAATTTTTAATGCTTTACAAGAGTTCGGTATTCCCCGCAAGTTAATCAATTTGGTGAGAATGTGTCTAAAAAATTCGGCTGCCAAAGTGAGAAGTCAAGGAGATTACTCTGAAGTTTTCACTATAGATAGAGGCCTCAGACAAGGTGATGTTCTGTCCACGATCTTGTTCAATCTCAGCCTAGAAAAAGTTATGCGGAGCATTGATATAAACCCAAACGGTACGATTTTCAATCGAGCCAGGCACTTTCTAGCAAATGCTGACGATGTGGTTCTGGCCGGAAGGACATTCCCGGCCTTAAAAGAATGTTTTGAACAACTAGAAAGAAGTGTAGGAGAAGTGGGTTTGCAACTGCATTACTCCAAAACCAAGCATATGTTGCCCTCAAGATTTGATAATCGTATATGTCGGTCCCAACGTGTGCAGTTTAGTGGCACATCGCTTGAAAATGTTAGAAATTGTAAGTATCTAGGCGCCATATTTACACACAACGGGATGTTAAAAGCGAAATTAAAGAAAGATTAGCTTCGGGAATTCGGGCATTAAAGAAAATTCTAAAATCCCGATCCATCTCTCAAAAACGGAAAATCAGAATTTATGAAACTGTTATCCGCCCTGCATGTGAAACATGTATAATGACACAGAATGAATTGAACATGCTGAGGGTTTGGGAGAGAAAGATTTTGAGAAGAATATTCGGTCCCAAATACGAGAACGGGGGTTGGAAAATTAGGAACATTCTGAAATTTATGCTGCTCCAGAACTAGCAGCAGAAATAAAAGCAAAAAGGTTAGACTGGCTAAGTCATGTCGAGAGAATGGACGAAAACAGGAGTGAAGGAAGGAAGTTTTATATGAAGCCCGGCCGGAAGTTAGTAGAAAAATCGGGAGACCGTGAAAAAGATGGATCGATGAAATAGAGGAGGACTTGAGAAAACTTGGAGTAAGAAGATGGAGCTTAAAAGCGAAAGATAGAAGTGAATGGGGCAAAATTGCTGATCCCTCCAAGAGCTGTATCGGTAAAAAAAAAAATTACGATTCTATCATCCATGTAATTAATATAATATATTATAATGGTAATCGATTTTATCCAGAATTAAATATGTTATCGAAATACTAAGTTTGAAGAAAATCGGTTGATCGGAAGTGTGTCTTTACTGAACTGTTTTTTCCCCCCAGTTTTCTACGATATTCTCCTCCAAAACACCGACAGGTTTCAAGAACATCCTAACTATACCTACAGAGACCTCTATCACTTTCGTTTGTAACTTATTCATTAAGGGAGGTTTTGTGCAGGCTTTCCTCAAAAAAGTAGTTTTATAAAGTATAGATCCTCTCCTCCATGTAAATTGAAGGCAAGTAAGCATTGTTGTGTTCGAAGAGAATCAGTCAATAATAACTGTGTGAATTGCAGTAAGAGAAAGTCATGTTGTTAATTTTTCAGATAAAACGTTTTTTTCTTCCAAAATTTCATCAGTTATTTAAAAGAAAAATACATTTTAGAAATTCCTATATATGTTGCCGGCAATGTAAGAAATCAAGCATTGTGTACAAAGCCTAGGCATTTCATATATTACCTGAAGACTTGAGGCAATGTGTAGAATTTACTCCAGTTGCGTACTTTGCCTAGGCATTCTGTTGAATCATAGTTATATTTAATATACCTAGGGGCGAAGGAAAAACCAACAAAGCCAGGGATCACATACAGAGGGACTATATGTGGCATAGTGTGTTTACAATACTGGTCAAGTTTTGCGGAAACTGATGGATACAGTATCCTCGGACGGTTTGTTTTGGATTCCCTTGGTTCTTCCTCCGTGATTGCTTTCACTTACACACGGCCGCAGCAGCAACAGCTATGACAGGGAGAACAAGAATTGCGGCCGATGGACAAGATGGATGGAGTAGAGAAGAGTAACACACACGTGAGAGGATCAAAAAATAAGGCTGTTTAAGTCAAATTATGTTAATGGAAATGAAATAGCAAATGTAACTTATATTCTTATTGAAAAACACAAAACTTAAATCCTCTTTATGAGCACCAAGTAAGTAGTTTGCATTGATTAATATTATTTATATAAAAGAATTTATAGATCTTGAAAGAATATATAATGTGATATATGATTACTAATAATATCATTGCAAAAGGCCACAAATAGTAGCATTCCTTCGGTAAAATTTAGCAGCAATAACTAGAGCCATAATTACAATGGCCATTAATAGATACAGTTTTTAAGTCTTTCGATACTTTATCTACGTAGACAGTCTAAAAAATGTCTAGGGAGGGTATAGAATACGTAACCCAAGTATGAAATAAAAAGGATATTTCTTACTTTGCCTAAATTAACTAGTTAATGTATGAAATGTCTATGCATTCGATAAAATATCTGAGATTCGTATTCTGCCGGTAACATATACCTAGATTTTTCTAAATAACATAATAAATGATTTTTTTTTTAAAAATACTGAAACGGAAATAACAACGGTTGAAATGAGAAGACCTTGCTAAACCGGAAATTCTTATGAAAGCGGATGCAATGAATTCTCTTCTATCAACAAAAATAGTATTTCATTATTTTGTTTATTTTAATATATATATATATATAAACCTATTACGAAAACGCTTACGACTTTCTCTTATAAAAAAAATGTATGTTTGTAAGATCGTAATTTTGGACAGTAGCGCGACTTCTCAATAATTTTCTTGATAAAAGTTTCATACAAAAAAAATGAAGACCTTTGAATGATTATTTTACAGTAACAGATTTAACGAAACTCACTGGTTGAGTATGTTGAGAAAATTGTGGAAAAGCAAAAGAAATTCATTCGATTTTCTATAAACACGGAACTTAAGGCAACATATTTCTTATTTTTATGATACAGATAGCAGTTTCGTGCAATATCCTGAAGTGGTTGTTTTGGAGGGAAGCCTAAATAAAGTGATCCCTTCCACCAGGAACCTCTTTAAAATCAATTTTCTCCCCAAAAAAACAGTTCAAGTAAAAGTGATAGAACTACACATTTGTAATAGGTATACGATGTTTGAAGAAAATATTTGGAATCATTTTCAAGAAAATCTTTTAGGATTTAATTAAATCTTAGCGCAGCAAAATGCTTAGACCTTTAATCTACTGTAGTATTTTCCTTTAATATTTTAATGTTTGAATGTTAATATGAATATTAATTATAATTTTTATTGTTTTAACAATTCAGTAAGATTCTACTGAATGATAGTTTTTTTTCAGAACAACTCTTGTGTAACTGCACGTACACAATTGACGGAATACCTCCTTCAATAATGTAGCGTTAAAATCTGTGTCAATTCTTGAAATCAAAGTTCCCTTTTCCATTATATAAGTTTTTTTTTTTTAAATTACCTTGTTTTTTGCAATACTAAGAATGGTAGCGAAATATATTTTATTTAATGGAATTAGCAGCTGCAGAATCTATCACTGACACATTGATTTAAATTCTTGAAATGACTGTTGTTCGTCTACTTTATTACATTAAATCGTTCGTTTCCAGTGTTACCAATAATAATTACAAGATTGATTGTCCGAAGAATTGTAAGATCGATTTATACAATTTAAAGAGATACTAATCGATTACAACTGTCAGCCATATTGTCATGAATTTACTTGTTACGAGTGGATTAAATAAATAAATTTTTAAAAAATCTAATGTGAAATAATCACACTATTTTCACTTATTGCTGTTAATATAATTATGAAATATTTAAACTTGCATATTTTTACTTAATCCTAACATAAATAGTGGGGGTACATATATCTACTACCTAACGCAAGCAATAGTTAAAGTAATTACACTACAGACTTGTAGAAAGCGCTAACAAGACCAACAATCTGCATAACATTTGAAATTAGACATCACAGAATCCCCAAAAATAAATATTTCCAGGGTAATGTTTCAAATAATAGATTTGTCTATAGGTATCTGCGCACGTAGCATTCCAAATTTAAAGATCCCCAACTACCAACTAGTCGTTTCCTAGAATATATACAAAAAAATAAAAATAAAAAAACGTATTCTACAATGTCACATCAGTCGAATCTATCTACGATTTTATCTGTCATAGCAAGCTTCTTTTTGGTTAGTTCTGACCGGTTTTGGTTTCTCATCTATCGTTCATCGTCAGAATAAGGCTGTTAATACGTGTCCGAGAGTTGACTTCAATTTTACATTTCTGTCACGCAGCACCACACTCCATAGTGTCATGTGCGTAGATTTGTAGATTACTGTAGGGCATTATTGCACTACGACCTGAAAGATCAGTGGACTGCCGGCCTCCAAGCAGAGACAACACTGCCCATCACCAGACAGTGAGTTGTAGAGGCTCCTAGGAAGAGAAAATCTAAGGGCATCATGCTGGATTCGAACCTCCGCGTTGATAGCGCCAAGCGCTACCACAGAGCTAATCCCTTCATTTTCCCTTGGCTTACGCCAATTATTATTATTATTATTTGTCTGTGGGGAGGGACCAAACCCTACGCTATCCAAAGCCTCACTGGGCCCATATAGCTACCTCAAGAAAAACAATAACAAACCTGGTCTAGAACAAAAATCCAGACCGGATCTAACCCATCTAAGATTCACCGCAGTGCGAATAAATCGGGCAATATCGTTAAGCGGAAATAGCCTAAGCACTTCCACGGACATCCTATTCCGACCAAAGGTCCTGAACCTAATCTCCTCACACCCAGGCAATCAGTCATAAGATGGATGGGTGTTTCCTCCTCTGTCTCACAGACTCTACAAAATGGATCCGGCATGAGCCCTATTATGTAGAGATGTCTCCTTAAACCACAATGTCCAGTAAGAGATTTACGCCAATTAACTTCAGACGGAGACCCTAGTTTGTGTACGTACTGTGTTTGTCCTTGTCTGTAAAGAGTAGAGTGTATGTAGTTTAAGTGTATTGTGTACTGCTCTGACGAAGTGCATGGAGTACTGGCTGTAGTAACCTGTAGGGTCGCTACTGCCCAAGTAACTGCATGCAACTGATGCATGCCCTTGCGGCCATGTCATGTGGGTAACAGAAACACAAAGTTGTAGTCAACTCTTGACACGTATTGATAAATAGCGTTTGTCGATGGATGAGAATGCGAAACCGGTCAGAACCAATAAAATGAAGCATGCTATGATGGGTAAAATCTACGATTTTAGCATTTCTGACCCGACCACATATTTAGCTACTAATCTCTAAATATTTTATAGGGGATAGTAGCGGTTCATTAGAGAGGGAACCTTAATGTTGCTGGGCTTCCCACAACCCTCCTAAAATATATATATATTTTTTTTTTGTTAAAAATACTTCAGAAAGCAATGTTAGGCTTTATGTATTGTATTTAGATAGTACTCGTACACGAAGTTTAAAGAAAATCGTTGGAGCCATTTTTGAAAAAATCGCAAAAAACTGAAGAAAAAAAACAGTCAGTAAGTCGCACTTCCGGTTGACTAAAACCTTATTGTCTGTTGCGGTGGTGGTATCTAAAACGGAAATAACAAGTTTGAGCTTCCTGCAATTTTTTCGTTTTCAAGATATTTTGTTTATAAACACGTACATACGTATACAGATCATTCACTAAAAATAATGTTTTCCTACTTAAGAGATCTCAAAATGTATATTTCCGGTGAAAGCTCAATTTCGAAAATTTGACACGATCGTATTACATCCTCATTTGGCAGTAAGAGTGAGAGACAGAAAGTAGAAATCTAGTGTGACACTCATTCTTAAGACATTATATTCAAAGAAAATCGTTGGGTTGCTTCAAAAGAAGTTAGGAAATTTTTTTTTCCAGTTAATCTGTTTTCTTCAAACTAGGAAAATTTAATCATGCATTAGGTGGTTTCTAGTATTATATAGACCTAGATGAAGAAACACTGTAGACATTAAGACGTCTATTTAATGGGCATCCTAAAATAGCAGCTTCCTCCACATTGCACAAAAATCAGTCTTCAAAAAAAAGAAAAAAGTAATAGGCCTATATGTTATAGTTAGACCTCAGGTTTCAAGGAAATTGTTGGAGCCATTTTCAAGAAACTTGCGAAAAACCGGGGGGGAAAAAATCACTGATTAATGTCCATGTTGTTGGTTGTCCTATATTTTGAACGTTAGGAAGCAGAACATGTCGAATCTAGAGGTTACTTTATTGAATATCAATGCGGGGCTTCCAAAGATTTTTCTTTTTTTACATATTTTGTTTTAATCTGTCGCTCTCTCAAACAAAAATACCGAAATCATTTGCTAAAACTACTTTTTTTAAAACTCAAAGGACCAAAAATCGCAAAATTTATTGTTACACTAGTGGTAACTGAAAATAATAAAGAAAATTTTAAAAAACTCCCCCTGGGCGATAGGAATTTATATTCTGCATGGTGGATTACTGGGATCATACAAAATTTCAAGGAAAATAACTATCACTGATAACTGCCCAAATAATTAGATATTCCAAGAATGTCAGCCTCTAAAAAAGATATCCATGAATGGCACTTCCCAGTCATGTTGACAAACCTCAAACATCTAGCTTGATTGGAGATCTTGTACATCAATGATTGCATATAGAATTTAGACGCAAGTAATGTGTAAAACGTGAGGTATGAGTGAGAATATTGTGTTTGAATTACAGTTAGCCAGCCTCTTGTCGTGGCCCCCTAAATTTACGCGATTTTCAAGTTGGAATATTCTGAAGCCACCAGGGGCTATTTGGCTCCCATTTGAGAATCTCGATTTAAACTAATCAATAGAAGTTTAAATGAATTTCGTACATTACAAATAATACATCAGCCTGGAGAGTTAGGTAAAAGATCATGTTTGTAGTGTTTTACATTTTTAAAATTACATTCAAAATTATAAAAAAAAAAAATGTTTCTGCCAATATATCGGCTAGCATAGAACTAGTGTGAAAGATTTATCAACTACAGCATCACACAGTAGTGGGGGAGATGTTTCTAGTACTATGGGTTCATAAAAACCTAAAAGTAGGCGTGGTTTTTCTAAACATTGTATACTGTGGTAGTGGGAGTTGATGGCCAATAAGGTAACAAGTAAATATAGCTTTTTATTGGTTACTTTAGGTATAAAGTAGGCGTGTATTAACTATTCAGTAGAGGTGTTTTTTCTTTGTTCTATTTTTTTTTTTTTTTTAATTTTTGTACGTTTGTTCGTCAGTATTTCTCCCTCCCACTTAAAAACACAAGATTTTCTGTTAAGTGCAGTGTTGGATGTAGTAGGTGTACGTTTAGTATTGAAAGAGTCTTGTGTTTCGTGTTTTGCTACGTTGTCCGGGGAACTTTTTAAAACATTTTTTTAATTTATATTGATTAATAGAAATTTAGTAAAGAAGCTCACTCTTTCTTCTTTTTTTTAAAAAAAAAAGTAAAAAATAAAATAGAGATTTTTTTTTTCTTTAGTTGGCTATATTGTTTTTCTTTTTTTTTTGACAACACTGGGTGACACAGCTGATAATCGGAAATCAGTTACTACTGCAACAATACTACAACCACTACAATCATTTGATTATCAATTATTAGATACATCGTCATCATCATCAGCACTGGATACTGATTGGAAGATGACCGTCACCAATTTTGACATGATGCGTCCCTGCCTTACCGGATATCCTTTCCAAGGTGAGCGTCTCAACTAAAAAAAAAAAAAAACATAACAAAAGAAAAATTAGTGTGTCCCGCGGTAAATCCAGTTTTTACACCCTTTACAAAAAAAAAAATACCGATTGTGCCTCTAAATTATTTTTATTTAAAATAATTAACCCCTCCTTTAACCTCAGATTAAATTATACCTCTATTAAATCCGTCCATACCTCAAACAATAACAACGTAGTGTTTTATCTTATTTTCTTTGTTTTCTAAAGTGTTCTAATAACAAATTTTTATGGTCAAATTATGTGACTTTTTCTCCACTGGAAAAGTATATTGTGTGCAAAAATTTTTGAAAATTACCGCCGCGATTGGCAAGTTCAAATTAAACAAAGTCAAAATTAAATAAAACACACAGTCACTATGACCCTCACAGCGACAATGCACAATTTGTTACTAGACAAAACTATGGGTAAGTGTAATTAATTTTTTTTTTTCTATAAATAATCTATTCATTTAATTTATTATTATGACTTTTATTTATACTTTACTAGTTACCCCGGCCTTAACATATTATTTTTATTTATTTATTTTAGAAACTCGTAAAATGTTTTGTATATAAAATTTAGTCACCATACGTTTAAAAATTTTAAAAATTAACGTAATTAAAACATATGTTTTTATTTAAAAAAAGTTATATAAACATATGGTTTATTTGGATTTGATATTATTATGTAAAATAAGGGAAAAACAATTTTTTTTTTTTTTTAGAAAAATTCTTATCTTTTAGGAAAGTGAGTTTTCTTGTCCAGCAAGAAATTTTAACAGTAGGTAGTGGCTAGATCTCTTACGAAATTGGATTTCTAACTTCTTTGTGTTGTTGTGATATTAAGACAAAAATTTGGTGTGAAACATTTACACGAATTTCATTTAATGCAATTATTAAATACTAAATTGGGTCAACGTGAATTGTGACTATATTTTTGATGGCAGTGTCTCCAGCAAAACTTATAAAGGTAGTTTAAAGTTACGCTTAGCTTTCAGATTCCCCTGGTACTTTTTAAAAAATCTTCTTCTTTTTCTGGAAAAATGTTTCAGATAAAAGTAATAAGTTTATAATGGCCAAATTAACAGGCCATATTTAAAGAAACGCGTTGGAGCCTGTTTTTTTTTTTGTTCAGAAATGTTCGAAAAACGCGAAGCTATTTTTCTTCAAACTTGGAGTTATAGCAAAGAATTCAATTATATCGTACATTCTATTGAAGTGGCACTTTAGAAGAGAAGCTTAACCGTACGTGGTTCCTCCAAATCCACTAAAAATCCATTTTCCGGGGGGAAGGGGAAATCTTTGAAATAACAGTGATAGGCCTATCATATGGTTAGTATATGCTAATTTAGAGATAATCACTGGATCCATTTTCAAAGGAAATCGCGTCAAACTGAGAAAAGAAATAATATTCCATATAATCACATTATCGGGAGATGGATTTGTCTGAAATCTTCCTGTCGGGTGACTTTAGTTAAAGTAGTTTTTTGGCTAAATAGATTATCAAGTTTGCTCGCTCAGACCATTTTCGAAAAACCGAAACGAATGCAATACTTCCTTTTAAAATTACTCAGAGAAAGTAAGCAAAAATATTATATTTTTGTGAACAGACTATTAATTTTCTTTTAATATTTGAAAAACATGTCAAGACGGAATTGCGCTATTGCAAAAAAAAATTAATTTACAGTTATGCCATTTCCTTTTATATTATTTTTATGTATTTGCTATTTAAATAAGGCATTTTAAAAATATTTCCTTTTTTTTAAAATCCCCCTAAGGGGTTGCTGAGGAGCTGAGACTTTAGTCTTCACTCTATATATCTCAAACCTTCCCCCCCTCCCAAATAACAATTTTTCCGCAAAAATGTTTCAAGTTGTGAACCGTTTTCAAGAAAATTGAATGGAGAAACTGGTAAACCCGTTCATTGAGAAAGTCGCATTTCAGGTGCAACTACCGAATTTCTTCAAACTTAATCTGTAATACTTTCAACAATTTACTTATGCTTTGCATTCTAGTCATTAGAAAAAATTTGAAATAACATTTCAGTCTCTAGAACCAGCAATCTGATCGAAGTAATACAAGACTACAAATAGAAGTAATACAGGACTAAAAATAATGTGCACAGATAGTACACAATATCAAAAAGATAAACTCCATAGTCGTTTTCAAGAAAAATCGCGAAAAATTGAAACACGAAACATGCAGTAAAAAGGTCACATTTCCAGTTTTTTACCGAAATCTTCAATGGTCAAAGGTGAATTGTGCTATCTAAATTTGAACTTCCTGCAGAATTTTTCGTCTTTGAGAAAACGTTTTTGGCTGTCTATGCACATCCTGTCTATGACCATTCCCCAAAAAACATGTTGACATTACAGAGGTAAGAGAAAAGTAAAAAGGAAGAGAGGAATTTTATTACAAGAGTTGTCCCAATTTTTTATCCATAAATTGATCCATTTTGAAGAAATATTATATTACCATTAACCCTCTTTCAGTCAATGTATTTCAGGTTTAAATAACCAAAAAGAAAAATGCCCCGCAAATGGTTATTTAGAAAATTAAATGTTCAGCTGTCCGGGAAAATTTCCTATTACAATAAGAAACCTCCTGTTCATGTTAAGTAAAGAAATAATTTTGTCAGAGACATTTTCCGTGGTAGCCTGCTTCATTTTTTTGTCATCGACCGGTTTCGGGCGTTCGCCCATCTTTAGGATGCGTTT